>JAREYC010000001.1:156850000-157450000 GCA_030015325.1 Cryptoblepharus egeriae
TCACAAAAATTTCTTCAGACAATATGCAAAACAAAGAATTATGTGGACTACATAGGCAAGAACAGTTGGGGAGATTAGGGTAGTTGGTGACACAGGAACGAGGGGGGTATCATGCTTGGACTAGAGGGAAATATGCCATTTTTTAAAATCTTTATCAAATGAATACAAGTTCCAAAGGATATCACAGATAATTATTTTTTCAGTCCCAATATAAGGAGCAGTGTGTGGGGGGAGTTAATGTTTGCAGTTTCACATATTCACAAATGGAGGAACCCCTGGCACACCTTCAGAGGTGTTGGAAGATGCTCTTCCTTTGCCTCCTGAAGGTCTTCAGAACCTGACATTGGTTTTATGCATTTCATACAGTATTGTATACATACTATGGACACACCCATTTGTTTTAATTTAAAATGATCATTTCAATTTTTTAAAATGCAACTTCTGGTTTTTCAGCAAAACTGGAAATGCTTTTATGCATTTAAAATGCATTATGAGGACTGGGGAAGCCTCTGTAGGGCTCAGAGAACCCAAGCGATGTCCCAGTTTCAGATTGTCATGGCACTCCTGTATTGGTACAACCTTAATCTATGATAGATTTAAGCTCCGTCTTGTAGCTCCCTCTTGTAGGGGAGAAAAGGCGGGGTATAAATTAGGAAAATAAATAGTTACAACAGGTAAAGGAATCTCTGGTCACAGACACGTAGGCTAATAATATATTTTCTAAGACTGTTTTATGGATTGTTTTTGTACCCCCCCCCCTTCTAACCTGATTGTGTGGCTGACAACTATAGAATTTTCTATCTGCTACCTAAACATGGCACTTACTTGTACCATCTGAATTCTTAAAAATATATTATTTTCTGAGTAACACTTG
This sequence comes from Cryptoblepharus egeriae, assembly GCA_030015325.1. NCBI lineage: Eukaryota > Metazoa > Chordata > Lepidosauria > Squamata > Scincidae > Cryptoblepharus > Cryptoblepharus egeriae. Next base: position 156,850,875 of record JAREYC010000001.1, read on the forward strand.
CTTTTTTGCTCATTCCACTTCCCTACTTGAAGAGACACAAATGTATTTAAAGGAATAAGTAATTCATGAGTACTGGATTATTCAAGAGCATTGTGGGTCCAAGGGAATTTATGTAGGTAGTAAATGAGAGCTAATCTTGCCTAACAGTATTTGTGGACTCTGTATCCACGGATTCACAATGTGATGTCTGGGATGTCCAGGACCCAACAGGAAACCACTTTTAGTCAGAGAAGTGTTCCAAGGTATTTTGAGGTGGTGTTCTGAAAAGTGGGATGGCCTTGCCACATGCTGCACAGGCTTTTTCCAATGTCAGAATGTCTCAGCCATTTCTAGTTCTTGCATACAACTTCCAAGCACATTTGGAAAGTGTTCTGAGGTTAGGGAATACCTATGGAGCAGGATGTAGGTCTCCTCACACCTCAAAACACCTCTCAGATCTGCTCAGAAGTCATATCTGCAAACCAAAAGTGGCTTGTGATTACACTGGAGAGTTGTTCTGAAGAGGTGGGTAGGCTTGTGTAGTGGGCCATGGCCTGGCAAGGCACTAAGGTGAATAATTATGGTCTCCCAGGTACTGAAAGCACACTATAATACAAAAACAGAATATTCAATAACTGCTGTATCAAGAGGACATTAGTGACAAGCAGTTAACCTGCCTTAGATTTGCAAAACATGAACAGCAACAAATTCCTATCATTTCAGAACAGAAAAGTAAGTTTTGCAACAAATAAACCCATTAATGACCAAATACCATATAAGACCAAAATTTTGTGCAGGCAGCACATGCAATATTATTCCAACCTACCTTTACAGCACCATCCCGTTCATCAAAATGAATAAAAGCATAGTCCTTTAGCTTCTTCACTCGCTCCAGTTTTCCAAACTGACTAAAAGCCTTTTCTAGTATTTCCTCTGTAACTGAATTTGCAAGGTTCCGTACAAATAACACTTTCACCTAAAAAACAAAGATTAAAGAATATTGTAGATATTGTCAAAGATTAAAACAAAGATCAAAGCAAAAAGTTGCAGAAAAAATTGCCAATAGAATTTATATCTCTGCTAATATAATTTACAGTAGGTTAGTTCACATATTTGGTTTCAAACTCGGCTCTTATAATCTGAAATTGTACTTGCTTACTTTACACCTTGCATATACCCATTAACTAGAGTCATGTATACCTTCCTCCTTCTGAACCATAATTTGGTCCAGTGGTTTTACTTTTCTTCTGAAAAAAATTACTTTTTCTCCAGTCTTCCTGGTTACCCAAGAAAGGGCACTTGTTCCAGAAGTTCAAAATCTATACTTCTCTCACTCATATAATGTGGAAAGGGTAAGGAAAGCATGATGCCAATAAATGACATGTACCCAATTGATGGGTATTTGTGGTTCCAAAATAAGAAAGCCCATAGGAATAGCAAGACTAGGATTAGACTGCAAAGACTCAACTCAATTTAAAGACCCCAGCTCTAAAAATAAACCAACTGCAGCCACTAGATAAACTCCAAATACAGAGAGGCAAGGGAGACAATAGCACAAGATAGATCTCACTACACAGCAAAGTATTTCAGTGTACAACTTGAAGTTTTTAAGGAAACTATTGAAAATTTTCTTGCCATCATTGCAAAACAGTCTATTCAGTTAACAGCAAGAACAGCAGCAAGTGTCTTTCCTTCTCTTGTAATTGATATTTGAAACAAAACATTTTTATGGACAAAAACCATTCTGTATTCAGTTTCTTAGGATAATTACACACGGCTTTGAAGCTTTTTTGTTTATTTTACCTTTGCCATGACTTCTGGATCTGGATCTTCTATAGGATCAGCCCATTCAACTGTAACTACATTTCCCCAGACTTTCACTTTTCCACTCATTAACCTACGCCTGGCTTGAGCCGCAGTTTTGTGATCTTCATATTCAAGGAAACAAAAGCCTCTATTCTTTTTCTTGTCATCAGGTTGGTGATACAATATGACATCTGTGAGACCCTCTGAAATTGAAGCCAACCACATATATTTAGTTAACTTATCATTTGTGCCCTTAATTTTTAGAAATGTGTTTGTTACTTTTTTTTAAAGAGGCTCTGAGATGAATTTTAGCTAATTTTACTAAAATTGACATTTAGAGCACATATATCATTATGAAATACAGTAAAAACTGCTTTATTTGAACTTGCTAAAGCAGCAAACCTAATTGGCTGGAATCTTTACCCTTAGGGAAATGGAGACACTAGTTAAGGACAATGCAACTCTGAGGTAAATGAACCAACAAATGAACAAACATTATAACGGAGCCCTCTATAATGCCCCCAACTACATGATGCAGCATGTATGCGAGAGCTGGAAAGTTGTTCAGGACTCTGCCAGTGCACAAAGTCTACTTCCTCAATTACCTGACAGAGCTCCCCTTGGAGTGCCTCTCAGGTGTTCTCTTTTCCTTCATGAAGGCCTCTAGGAACAGAGATGTTCACACTTCCTGTTACCTAAACTGCCTTTTAAGGAAGTAGAACATGTGTATTCCTAGAGGCCTTCATGAATGAAGGGAAAAGGGCAAAAAGCATCACTGAGAAAGTTTTGTCAGGTAGGAGGCATATAGAAAATTTGGTGGTGGGAGGGTTTAAAAACTTTATTGGTGTTTTTGGAACAAGTGCCTTCCACTTTTTATGTTTTCTGGATAGTATTTTATTGCAAAGGTTTGCTAGAATTTCCCCTGAAATCCACAGCCATAAGGTAATATTTCTTAAATATGTTCTTTGTCTTCACCATTAGTAACAAAAAAGGCCACAAACAAAAAAGCTGAAAATCCACATCCACGATCTAAGTTATTTTTACAAACAAGTTTCAATTTGACAACAACTACCTCCAATTTGTGTGTTGATATGATAAGAGTTGAAATAAAAGAACAGAGGACTAGTCACAGAACAATGATTAGAATTTGATGTGTCTACAGTTCCAAGTTCAGCTAAAGTTGCTATTGAAGGAGCCTGCAAAAGTACAGTATAAAGCTTTTTTAAAAAATGCCCTTACAGAGAATAAACACTGCTTCAGGAACCATTAAAGACACCACCACCCACAGAAGCATTATTTTAAAAGTTTTAAGGGAAAGGGTTTTACTACCACTGCCATCAACAAGGATAAGCATTCTCCAGCACATAATCAAAATTTGAAGGACTTGATGACAAGTCTACATTAGATAAGGAGCCTGGAATGTATCCTCTTCCTTCATACATAGGATAGTGAAAGTTTTTAAAGGTAAGCTGAGGTTTTAACTAACAATTCAGGACCTAAACAGAGAAAAGACATCCTGGTTTTCTCCTAATGAAGGGGTTTCCAAACACTGGCCCTGGGGGCCAAATGTGGGTCCATGGCCAGTCTCTGATCCTCAAAGAGCTTCTGACCCAATTGAACAAACACAACTGGAACTGTGATGGTATAGTAGGGGAATGGGGATCCTGCTAAGTTTGTACTTTATTTCTGTGCTGTGTGTTGGTTCTTGCAGAAATCCTGGAAATTTGAGCCAATTAATTCATTAATCTGTCTCTAATGTATTTAAATTTTGTATTTAAAATAATATATCTGGCCTGCAACACTGTGCCAGATATTTAATGTGGCCTTTCGGCTGAAAACTTTAGTGACCCCTGCCTTAATGCATCAAATACTTCCTGTCCTCTCATGCACAAAGAGACGATGAGCAATTCCATTTGGCTTGCTCCTACAAAGATGAACCATAATTATGTTACTTTTGAATGGGGTCTTTATCAAAAAAACAATGAACATGAACATAAGAAGAAAAATTAAAAAAAGAAACTAGAGAATTTTTTTAATGACCGAGGAGCAGAAAGGGTGGATATTGGTAGGAATGATTAGAAAGATCATGGAATTCGGGAAGAGCAAGGACTCAATTCCATCCTAGGAGGTTTGCCAGGTCCTCAAATGCCTCTTCTATTTTATTTACTGTTCCACAGGAAAAATTCCACCAGTTGTTCACACATCACTTCCGTAATGAAATCTAGCAGAAGTACCTACTATAAATTCCAACCAGCCAGTTTCACTTCTCAGGCAACTAATGCATACTAAGTTTAAACACAAGTGATTCAAGTCAGGGATCCTCAAGCAAAGCATGAGACCCTGGCATGAAAGCTGGAGGCAACAGGACCCAGTATTGTTTTCTACCTGTTCTCACTCTTCCCCCTTGAGAATCTTCTTCATGATCTCAGTTTAGAAAGTCATCATCATTCAACATCAGCCGAAAGATGGTGAAGATTCATCACTGATCACTTGCAAAAAATTCATCACTGATAACTTGCAAATCCAAGCTTTCTGTCACTCATCCCAAAATACCAAGCAACTTACCTGTTACTTTACTAAACTCTTCAACTATCTGCTCCTTGGTTTTACTCTTAGGAATAGAGCCAACAAAGAGCCTATTATTGGCAACAGAGATGCATACACCAATGTGTTTTCCTGAACGAATTTCATGATTGTTATACTAGAAGAAAAAGATATAAAAAGTAAATTACCAAAAAGTGATTAGTACAGGCAGTTTAAAATATTATTTATGAAACACCACCATAAAGTGAAATTGGGCTTAAAAATGACAAAACAGGAAATCCTGCTCAGTTAGAAAAATACCACCACTGTGTACCTATTAAAGTATCTGTGCAGCATCCCAAGTGCTTCTGACTGTATTTCCAAAACCCTAAAGGCCTTGGAGCTCTGCTGCTGTTAACTAGCTGTAGAGTCTTCTGAGCATACAAAGAAGCTTTCAACGAAAATGCACGAAGCCCTGTGGAAACTGCAACTTAGCCACAATGAACATTTACTCCTGAGTAGACAACCATGTCTTTGACCATTTGAAAGGACAACTGAAAGAAATGCAACACAACCAGAATTATTGTGATCTGTTGAATGATCCAGGAATACTGGAGAAGGAAGTCCCTCTCTCTAAGTTAATAAATTCTGCATACTGAATCCTATGAAAAACAAAACTGTTTTTGGTACTCCACTGGCCTGGGAGTATCACAAATGTGCAATAAGGCACTCCTGCACCACTCTCCTGAGACATGCACTGGCCACCCTGTGCCACTGGGGGAACAGGGCAATGGGTGAGTTGTGCTGGCCATTCATAACCAGCTCAAGGATTTGTAGAGGGAAGGGAAGAGGCAGGAAGGAGGAGCTCAGAGCAGGGGGAGGGTATTCCAGAGGTTGGGTGGCAAGGCTCAAATCCAGCAGTTATACCAGTCCCTGGGCACTTCCTTCTACTCAAATCTGTGCCACCTAGCCTTACCTTGGGAAAGAACGCTTCCCCTTCCTGATGGTAGCACAGCAGCAAAAGTTTAACAGTCCCATGGTTTTATTCTGTACTTTAAAGCCAGTTTGTTTCACAGCATTTGAACGCTATGCTCAAATCTATTGGTTCAAGTTGCTATCTTCGCAATGTTTTAATGTGGCTTCTTTGTGTCTGGCAGCATATTAGGTTCACTGTGGTTGTACATACAAGTAGCATGCAAATTTTAAATGGTTCCTGTAATTCAAGTAGTTGAACATGTAGTTGTGCTCTCCAGTGTGTACAAGAGAGACTATTAATTTGGAATAAAAACATGACACCATTACAGCACTGTTTTTAGCCTTTTTTAGTATAATATTGCCATCCATGAAAAAAATCCATTTTAGATTGCTTCTAATAAGTAGTCTCCCACTCCCCCCATCTCCTAGACTTGAAGTTTCTAACTGCATAGCAGAAATGTCAATACTTGTTAATAGTTTTGTCAGGAGGGAGATTCGACTTGCGGGCTGGTTCAATTACGTAAGGAGTTCTGTGCTGCAAACATTACTTCCTGCAGTGTGGCTGCTTGTTTAGGACTGCAGATTAGGGTTAAAGGAATTGTGCCTATACACCTGAAGATTGGCAGTTTAATAGTTCGAGGCTCAAGTACTACAAACTACATGATGAAGTGAGCTCTGTCACTCACCCCAGCTCCTGCCAATCTAGCAGTTTGAAAGCATGTAAATGCAAGTAGATATATAGATACTACTTTGGTGGGAAAGCAACATCCTAGCAAAAGGCCTCTGTAACAGGTTGTCCATGTGTGCCCAATGCTACATCAATCATGGCTTGGATGACTCCAAACTAGAACAAGCAGATCCCCCCCAACCACATGGGACAAACACTGAAGTTGCCTTTTGCCAATGGGCAAAAGACAGATGCCTTCGTGCCTTAAAATGGCTTTCTGGCCCATACCTATGATTAAAGAAAAATATTTGTTCTCTCCTACACAACATAGGAGAGCAAACCACCACATACAGAGCAAATTTTAGAGAAAAGCAATACTTTACCACAACTCTTTTATTCAATTCTTTCAAATAAAATAACTTTCCATAGGATTCATCCAACACAGTAAAGCACCAGAAATCTTTTGTCCAATTCAAACAGAACTTCCAAACTCCTAACAAAAGTGACACATTCATCTGAAGTAAACTCAGATTACTGGGTAAACAAGTTCCAAACAATATGGTTTATAAAATAAACTGAGTTTCACTGTTCTGCAGAAAAGACCCACAAAATCAAATATATATTCTCAACACCAGTTACAGGAAGATCAAATCCCAACTACTGAGACCCAATCATAACTCAAACACTAGCAACTACACCTCTTACTTCTACAGACTGTTCTGGAAACCAACAGAAACAGAACTTGATCATGTAAAGGGGCAAACTAGCATTATGTGGTGCCCAACTATGATTCACTTCCACCTCCTAATATACAAAGTAACTTTTACCTCTAGTGGCTAAAACAACTAACATCTACCCATAACATTAGGCTTTTACAATTAGAAACTGACATTTCACTTAACATTTAATAAGAGTCATGCTCAGGTGAGAGTTCCTATATCTGAACAGTAGTCACCAGTACAAATTCATGGACAATTTCCCCTGCATAGAAGTTATGTTTAAGATCTTAGCATCACCTCTCAATTAACTGAAGCAAAATAAAAAGGCAGTAAACTGTCTGTCTAGAACACAATTCACCTACAAAGTGAAATAAAAGGGTTTAGATCTCATAGACTTATAAACCTAACATTGCCCTTGGAGTCACACTTGGTGATTTAAAACTTAAGTGTTCCAAAATAATAAGAGCTAGTACTGATAACTTCCCCAACACTTCCCCAATACTGCCTCACCAGATGTCTAAAACAGAGTAAAGAAGCTTTATACATCTCTCCTTAATACTCTCCTATTTATAATAGCACTCCTGGGTTCATTGCATGTGACACAAAATCATAGGGCATTATTGCAGTTGTCTTCCTCTTGGCTCTTAAAGTTGGGGTATGTGGTTTTCCTGTATTTATCCTCTGAATTACAAGTCAGGAACCAACCACATAATAGTCTATACCAGGCTTTTTTCCTACCTCACAACTGATCACAAACCCTTATTCTAAGCATGAGTGAAACAAAATAGAGATCAAATTAAGCCAAGCATATATTAGGCTACAATCTAGAGTAACTATGGGACCTTTTACACCAACGTAGTTACAGTGCCACCTATGGGAAATACATAGAGCAATCCAGAGTAAGTGCTTCTTACATCTGCCCGTAGTTAACTCTGGATTATAGGGTTAGAGCACAATCCTAAGCATGTCTACTCAAAAGTAAGCCCCATTGTGTTCAATGGGTCTTACTCCCAGGAAAGTGTCTTTAGGATTGCAGCCTTAGTCTCTTTTAGGAAAGCAGGAGTCCAATTCATACTTCTAGCATTACTATATGGACCTTAATCCAAATAAATTATTTTCAAGCTGGATATCAGCTCTTGACTAAGGGCACAATCCAGAGTAACTACGGTGAGTCCTTGCTCCAATGTAAAAACAACTATGGATTGCAATATGAATTTCCCATAGGTTTTCACTAGGTGGTGCCGTAACTACATCGAAGTAAATGTCTCTTACGTGCTCCCATAGTTACTCTAGATTGTAGCGTGAGTTCCACCCAAAGTATGCTGGTACTTTCCAAGCTTGTAAATAATTTGTCTGCCCATCTGTGGTATGTAAGAATCTCCTCAAGACAGTTAAACAAAGAAGAGTATCTAAAAACAAAATTGGTTCTCTTTTTTGCAAGCCATGTGCCACCATTCCCAGCCTCCAGAATAAAAACTACTGCCTACAAATAAGTTATCTTCCTAACTGGGAGCAATTATCTTACAGCCTTCAATTACTACGAAATGTAATTATAGCAATTATAATCGCAAATTGATTTACTAAAGATCCTACACCATCCCCACTTCCCCACCCACATCATCCCAATTTAAGGAAGAGAATAACATTAATAAATACACAGAGAAGGTATGTTATTTCCATATAAAAGTTGGACTTCAATATTCACTGATTTGACTCGCCACTGAAACCAAAGTCCACGTTCAAATCCCTTTAAAGTAAAAAAGCACCAACAGCACCAATTTCTTACTTTCGTGCTGTTAAATTATGTCATTTCTTTGGATTCAATTATTCACGCCGACTAGTAGCCATATGTGATATATACTAACGCAAATGTTAAAGTCCAGTCCACCCATTCACTCAAGGACAGAATGGAGTATAATGAAATAAATCAGACACTTGGCCAGTGTAAGCTCTTGATGCAAACTCTGACACAATGTGATGAATACTATTAATAGTACTAAGTTGTATTAGTACCATATACAATGTGGTTTTGGAGTAGATTTGAATAAGTCTTAGCAATTCCCTTCTAAACTCTAGGGGGCTGGAATAAGTATTCAGTTACAGAGCTGCATCCTTGACTGCACTGTATTTATCGAGATAAAAAGATGAAAAATCTATGAAATAGAAAAGGTAATAATCACACAAAACCATTTTAAAGTTGAAAAAATCACTGATGTATTTGAACTGGCACTTAACTGGAACAGAATTTCTGAAACTATGTTCACGCAATTTTAATTTACACAGTAGGATGCAAGCAGATGAACATTTGTGACTATTGCTAAGGGCTTCCAAAGTTGGTTTTATAAAAGTGCGACAATGGAATATCAGAATAAAAAAACTTACCAATTTAACAGCTTCCTGAGCTGCCTCTTTATTACAAAAAGTGACAAAAGCATATCCTCTGTTTAGCCCAGTCAGAGGGTCCATCATCAAGCGAAGATCCCAAATAGGTCCAGCTTTCTCAAATAATGGAACAAGTTCATCCTCAAATAAGTCCCGTGGAATTTTACCCACAAATATCTATAACACACATTAAAAAGGATTACACAAATAAATACACATCCCAACACCCTCATCCCAATTGTTACTTTTGCTTACTTCAGTGCCAACAGAAGGCTGTTGTCCTGAATATACAGACTCTGGGGGAGGGCCACCATACTTCCTCTGTCCAGTTGTGACATCAAGCGTGTAACCCGTTCTCTCCAAAAGTGCCTTAAAATTTAAAACGTTAACATTTTTAATTCAGCTACACAAGTATTTTCCAAGGTGAAAACATGCTATTTTGGCAAGCTAGAATGAAATACAAATACACACACACCTACCTGATTAGGCAATCTAAAATTAATGTGATCCTGCATAATTGTGGTGTATGCTGTCACAAAAAAGTGGTTGGGAGTGTAGCACCTTCCAATCACTGTCTCATTATTAGATGTGTTGCCAATACTGTTATGTCAAATAAGCTACTGTTTTAGACTCATCTGCTTTCAAAAGGAGGAAAAGATCCATTTGCTGGAAGGGTGATAAAAAAAGTACCCATCTCATGGACAATTCTGTTCCATCTTCTACTGGGAACTGCTATTCTTGTTAAGCCTAGGAGAGGAAACTACTGTACTACCCTTACATGAAGCATAGCAGTACCTTTATTTAGAGCAGTGTTTCCCAACCTTCTCCAGAATATAAAGGCACTACTACACTAAGTTGTTATGGGACATACTGGGAGTGACAATTTGGTGGTGATGGCACATAAGTTTGCCTCACCACCACAGTAAAAAAAATCCAGGTTTGTCTGACTTGCCCAGTGATGGATACCAGGGTTTTGCAGCATCTCTAACCATTGCATCACCAAGTTATAAAAACCACTTTTTTTACTTTGATGGCAGCACAAATCCAGAAGTGCTGTTGACACCATCACTGTTGGACTGCCATTCTCCTTAAGACGGAATGCAGTGTTTTCAGTTGCCTTGGGAGGCCAGAAACCCAAGTAGCAGGAGTAAAATTTCAAGAATATTTGTGGGTCCTAGGCATGGGTGGGCACCAGGCAGTGGCACTGGGTGGTGGGCACCAGCAGGCATAGACACAGCTGGATAACAGGCACCAGGGGGTAATAGGGGGCAGAGGCAGGCAGCAGCAGGCAACCCTGCCAAACACCAGGTATCCCTGTGAGGCACTGCTGTGTAGCAGGCAGTGGGCACCAGCAGGTACCACTGAATACCACCTGGCAGTGGGCAGCAGATGCCAGTGGGCAGCGGACACCACTATGCACCAGTGGGCACCGGGCATCCTCAAGGGCACCACTGGACATCAACCACAGCACAGTGGGCGGCAGGCACCACCGGGCAGCAATGGGCAGCCCTACCAGGCACCCCTACTGGGCACCAGGCACAACTGGGCTCCAGGCTTTAAGCACTGCACATCTCTACCGGGCACCAAGCACTGCACATCCTTACTAGGCACCACCAGGAGGCAGTGAGTACCAGACAGCACCAGGCATCCTTACTAGGCACCAGGGAGTAGATATAGACACTGAGCACCAGCAAGCAACACCAAGCAGCAGGCACAATCAGGCACCAAATTGGTTCTGAGAGGCTCATTACATCACAGGAGTACACTCTCCAAATTTCATGCTTCTCTGTGCAGGTGTTGGGACTGGCTGTTCATCAGTCAGTCTTCAATGTTAAGTATAGAACAAAAACACTTTGCAGCCCTTTACACCCTTAGAGGTCAAGTCTCTAAAAGTCTGTTCTTAGTGGATGCTCCTGTCATGCAAGGAATAACGTCTTCATGCTTCTAGATCCAGGGGTTGGGCAGGGAGTTGATCACTCAGCTATTCTTCAATGTAAAGTATAAGGACAAAAATGTGTTGTGCCCCTTTTATCCCCTTCTGGTTAGAATTTCTAAAAATCAGTTCTTAGTGGATGCCTCAATTACAGAAGGAATACCCTTCCCAAATTTCACACTTTTAGTACAATGGTTTTGGCTGGGAGTTAATGAGTCAGTCACTGTACATTTTTATATATTCAGGCCCAACCTAGTTATTCACAGATTTTTTTAATACACCCATTTGACTCAACACAAATGGCCACTTCAAATCAGTTTTAAAATTTGTTTTTTACTGTTGTAGATAGGTAGTCATGCAAGCAATTATTCCATTTTTTGGTCCCAGAATCAAACCATTACACTACTTTATTTAATTAGGTGCAGTAAAGGAGCAAACCTGAAGTAGGTCTTTAAACCATTTTTCCACATTTTTTTATACACTGATTAATGGACACTAGTCCATAATTGACACTAACTGTACCCAGTTAGCACTCCCCTCTACTAGATGCAGCAGACCAACTGTTTCAGGAGACTGAGTAAAACATAGCTACAGAAGTTTTGCAGGGGAGTGGCCAACGTGAAGCTTTTCAAAACTACCTGATTTGTTGTATTGCGATAGTGACAAACTATATATTTGTCATAAAGTTAAAAACAATATTGTAAAATTAATCTGTCATAAGGTTTGAGATTTTTATAGCCAGCTATCATCCACCGCTGTGCATTCTTTCCTAGGTTTTCTGGCCCAAAAAATCTATCAAAGTTACGAAAACATAGGTTCACAATGTTGATAGGTGGTAGGGTACAGAAACAAACCTTTATTTTTGCTTCATCTGGTCCTTTGCTTGAGTCTGCCACTTTGGTCCCTTGCTTTTCTCTCTGTCTATATGTCTTCATGACGCCACATAAAAAGGCACTTTTGTTCTAAAAAAAAGTTACCAGTTTCATTTCATTCATTATATATACTACATTTCATTACAGATTCATTGTAGAAGAACACATCTAAATCCATGGTCTGCACATGCACTGGCATATTCAATACTATCAATGAACTTGCATACTTAGTACTATCAAAGAATGAAATTTCTAACGTTGTATAGTACATTACCTGAACATGAGAGAGATCGCTGTCTTTAAATTGCTGAAGTACTGCCAGTGCACCTTCTTCATTAAATTCCTTTAAAGCTTCAATAGCTCTTTCATCTAAATCACTGTGAGCAACTAGCCCTAGAAAGAAGAAATATTTTTCAGTAGTTTTTGGTTACACATTTAACTGCAAGTCTTAAGCCAAAATCTGTTAAGTGCTCAGTTTGAGTTTGAAGTTTTAAAAAAACAAAATAAAAAATGTGGAAGTCTTCAAATGTGCAGTTTCACTAATAACTAAAAATACTAAACAGGTTTTGGAAATGCTAAAATATTACTTGGAAAGCTGATTAAAATTATAACAAGTTAGGATAAAGCACTAAATTATGCTGTTCTCAAGAACTAAGCTTCAGAAAAAAAGACTCAACACAGAGTAGCCTTTGCACCCACGGATCCAAACATGAAAGTTGTCAACTACAAAAGATGCAAACAAATCCTGCCTCACTTGACTATACACTGCTCCAAATACACACCACTCTAGTTCACTCTGAAACTGTTTCAATGCCTGTAAAAACTGCTTTCCCTCACCACCACCCATTCACTTAGTTCCAGCAACCTACCTACCTACATTAAAATAAACATTATAAATTAATTTTGACCATCCAAAAACTTAGTGAAAAAATTAAAAAGAGAGAAACTGCAGTCCCCATACTTTTTTGGAAACCACAAAAAGTTGCTATTTTAGCCCAAAGTAAGGAAAGTCCAATAGAAAATATTGAAAATGTGATTTTGCAAGTTTCACTTCTTACCTGCAACGTAAATTTCATCTAGTTTTTCAGCAACTTTCTGTGGTAAACCAGCATCAAGCAATGTCTGGAAATGCTCAGAATGGGTAACTGCAGCAGAAGTGTCCATGGGCTCTTCAGTACCATTCCCATTAACATGTTCAGAAGCCATGTTTCCAGATATCTGTTCAAATGCAATAAGCATCAGAATTAAGCTAGAAACCTTAAAGCCAAACAATTCACAAGTGTCAATTCATGTGGATTGCCTAGTAGATGAAGAGTACAAGTATCCCCTTTTCCTTACGCCTATTGAAAATCAGAGACACAAAAATCTTCAAGAGAAATAACTAGCAGTGCAAAGGCATAACCTAAAACCATAACCAAGAGTGTGAAGATTTTTACACAATCCAGCCAAACTCTCTGACTCACCACCAGCAGCAGCAGTACTGTTGCTCCCCCCTCCACCACCCTATCAAGTCCTGGAAAAGTCAGAAATGAAATAAGGAGCAAAAGCGGGGGATGGGAGGGGAGAGTGCAGACACCACCCCGCGCTACGGTCTCCGCCATTCACTGTTGCTTTTACCCTAACCGCTCACTTCAATCCATCTATCTGTCACAAGCCCCCCTCCCAATCGCAGCCCTCGTCTCCGGCTTCTTCCCGCCTCTCTTACAGGGCCTTAAAGCCAGCACACAACAGGAACAAAGCGATGCCCGCCAGGGTCGGCACCCACCCCAGATGGCAGCCGCCATAAGCCCCAGAGAAAACACGTGCTCGGCGCGTTCAAATGTCTTACAACTTCCTCCAGCGACCGACTTCCCTCCACCCCCTCCGGAAAAGCAGCCTTTCCCTTCCCTTCGCTCCCCCCCTTCCCTCCCGGAGAATTTCAACACTCTGGGGCCGATTTCGCCATGCGGCGGGGGAGGAAGGGAAGAGGAGGCACTTGAGCGCACGCTTCTTCTCCCCAGATCACTTTCTCCCATGCCATGCCATCCAGGGCCCTCTCTCTACCCTCCGGCCACGCTCTACCGACGCCTACGCCCAAGACCAGGCAGACCCGCTCTCCTCACTCAGGCCACAATCCTACACATCCTTACCTGGGAGGAAGCCCCTTGTCTATCACGGGGCTGCCTTCTGAGCAGACATGCCAAGGAATGGGCTCTCAGGCTGAAATCCACACTTGCCTGACTGAAAGTCCCACTGACTACAATAGGACTTACTTCCGAGTAGACATGCCTAGGATTAGGCTCCCAGGCTGCAATCCGATCCATACTTGCCTGGGAGTGACTGTCAGAAGACTTACTTCTGAGTAGACAGACATGGGATTGGGCTCTCCGCCAGCAACCCTTTCCTCACTTTCCTGGGAGTAAGTTCCATTCACTATTGTAGGAGTTACTTCCGAGTAGACATGTCTAAGATTGGGCTCTGAGGCTGCAATCCACCCCACACTTGCCTTGAGGGGGAGGGCAAGCCCCACTACTACTGGGACTTACTTCAGAGTAAGCATACCTGGGATGTGGCTTTCAGCCTGAAATCCTATCCTCAGTTTTCCTGGGAGTAAGCCCCACTGACTACAATAGGACTTTCTTCCGAGTAGACACCCATACTATTAGGGTCCGAGGCTGCAATCCTATGGACACTTTTCTTGGAAGCAAGTCCCATTCACTGCTAAAGGAGCTACTTCCGAGTAGACTTGCCTAGGATTGGGCTCTGAGGCTGCATTCCTATCCTCGCTCTCCTGGGAGTAAAGCCCCTTTGACTACTATGGGTCTTACTCCTGAGTAGACATGCCTAGGATTGGGCCCTTGCTCGCCCCAGCCCAATACGTGACTCCAGGCAGGCATGAGGTGCAGGGAGTCCCGCAGCCACAGCGGCGTCGGGGGTGGGGGGGAGAAGCAGCAGCCACGGCGGCTTCCCTGCTCCTTCCTTCCTTCCCAGTTCGTCCCACCCCACCCCAGAGGCGCCTCGTGGCCAATGAATGGCGCTGCCGCCAGGACAATGAGGCGGCTGGAGCCCCCCAGTGCTCCGCCGGGAGGGAGAAAGGGAGGCAGGAGGCGCCTGGGGAGGTTGGGTAGGGGTGGGCTGGGGGTCTCCCTCCTGCCACGCCGTGCCTAAGGGGGCCTAGCGCAGCCAGCACTGTCACAGGCACGGCCCGCTCAGCACCGCCGGCCTCTATTGTCTCTCACTCTAGCGAGACCCCCCCTTCGGCGGGCCCCCGACCGTCCCCCGCACACCTCGTGCCCCCTCCTCCCTCTCCTCCCTCTCCTCCCCCCCGCCTGCCCGCCCAGCCCCGGCCAACGGCTAACCTGTGAGGAGTGCGTGGTGGGGGTTGAATGGTGAGCGCGAGAGGGCTCTGGAGGGTGGGGTGGTGAGGGGGGGGGGCGCGGCTGTGGCGGGGCTGCCCCTTCTCCGCTCCCTCAGCGTGTCCAGAGAATGTGCCTGCGTAAAATGGCGGCCGCTCGAGCGCTCACGCCGCTGCTGGCACCAACCAACCCCAGCCCCTTCCACTCGGCTCAAGCGAGGGAGGGGTGAAGGGAGGGGAAGGAGAAGGAGGCGCCGTCGCGCGCGGCGCACTACCACCGCCCGGGGTCTCCCAAGCCCTTCCACAGGGGCTCTGTCGTCGCCGTCGCCCCGCCCGCTTCCAAAGGACTCGCGCGCATGCGCAGCGCCGTGAATAGAACGCTCGCTCCTCCTTCCCTTCGGACATGCTCCTCCTCGATCCCTCAGCGGGGAGGGGCTCGAGGGGCTGTCAGAGTCGGCGCGTGCAAGCCCAGGCACGAACGTTCGACGGCCGTTGGGTGCGCTCAACGTTCCACCGCTTGGATTCCGAGCTGAGAGAAGATTGGAAGGCGCCGTTCCCACCTCCCAAGCACATCAGCCTCCAAGGATCGCTCAGCTGACTGGGAGGAACACCCACTGACCATAACGGGGCTTACTCCTGAGGAAACCTTCATAGGACTGCAGTGCCTCTCAGTAGAACCCATCCTCCCTTCCCTGGGAGTAAGTCCTCTTTGTCACTATGAGGCTTACTTCTGAGGAGACCTGCATAGGATTGGGCGCTAAACCCTCAGAGGATGCCCATCCTATCCTCACTTCCCTGGGATTAAGCCCCATTTCTCAGTATGAGGCTTCTGAGGAGACCTGCATAGGATTGGGCTCTAAACCCTCAGAGGATGCCCATCCTATCCTTGACCATAACGGGGCTTACTCCTGAGGAAACCTTCATAGGTCTGCAGTGCCTCTCAGTAGAACCTATCCTCACTTCTCTGGGATTAAGTCCCATTTCTCACTATGAGGTTTACTTCTGAGGTGACCTGCATAGGATTGGGTTCTAAACCCTCAGAGGATGCCCATCCTGTCCTCACTTCCCTGGGATTAAGTCCCATTTCTCACTATGAGGCTTACTTCTGAGGAGACCTGCATGGGATTGGGCTCTAAACCCTCAGAGGATGCCCATCCTATCCTCACTTCCGGAAGCATGTCTTACAAAGCATTCTTTATAAAAAGCTGATTTTTCCCATAGGAAATAATGGAAAGTTAGATGATTGGTTCCACAATCCAAAAATATTCATATAAAAATATTAACTATGTAAAAATGATGACAAAACACTGTAATATAATACAGAACACAATTACTTTAATAGTAATAAAAACACTGTCATATAAGGTACAGTAAAACAGAAAAGAAAAACCTTTATGGCCAAGAATGACTAATTTTCACTAAGAGTCACTGGTGTCTATTTGAGCAACTTTAACAAGGAATCTTTTAATGACACTTGAAATTCTTTTGATGATTTCAAGGAAATGTGACATTGCATTGTCATTAAGCAGATTCCTCGCTTGCACTACTGCAGCCTTATTTGGGTAACTTTTCTACAAAGTTTTGCACAATTTCCCAATGTTTACAAAAGTCCTTAATCTCTAATACAAGGGATGCCTCCTCCTCATTTTCCTCCTCTGCAGATGAGATTTCCTCCATAACCTCTTGCTGTTGCTCATGATGCAGATCCATCAATTTGTTAATTTTACAATGAATTTTCATCGTATAACTGTTTGTTTTACAAGGGACTGTTTGTTTTACAAAGAATTCCTTAAAAATTTTTGTCTGTCTTACAAAGCATACTTAGAAGTTATCTCCAAAACCACCAAGTGCTTGGCTTCAACTAGTTTCACTTTGTGTGGATAGGGCTTTCACAGAAGAAAAAAGGTCACTCAGTGGGTATTGAAGTCATCCAGTCTGAAAGTGCTCCCAATGCCAGCTATTTACATCATAAGGGAAGTATTAAATGGTTGTGTATCTCAACACTTAAAATAGAAACAGCAATGGCAATTTAAGAGGAACCTTAAAAACCTTTCAGCAGCACCCTTTCTACTTTTACTCAACTCATAATGTATGACTCCTTTAGTTCAAAAGTAGTCTTCAAAGAGACACAAAACCTTTATGCTGAATTGGCTTATAGTGCAATAATGTGCAGGTTTACTTACTTCAGTGGTTCAATCCCACATATAAATAGGCCTAACACTATACAACAGGATCTCTCAGCTTCAGGTACTAGGCAAGTGGGCATTCACAAACCTTGTGCTGCTGTCCTTGTGCTTGTGCTTCCTGAACCCTGCAGAGCAGGAGGCCTTTGGTGAGCACACCTGTAGAAGCACAACCTATGGCTGTGTTTGACTATGGCTCATGTCCTATTTCAAACTGCATATCACCTTGGCAATACTACTGAGAATTACCAGTTAAAGAGTAAGCACTGTATCCCATTATAGTATTAGACCAGTGAAATGTATCCAACATATCTGTGGGCCCCGGGCATGGCTGGGCAACAGGGGCGGGGGAGAGGAACTGCTGAGCACTGGTGGGTACTGGAGGGTACCAGGACCAATGGCAGGCAGCAGAACGCACTGCAGGCAACAGGCATGTGTCCTCCACACTGGACAACCCTACAAGGGAGTGGGCACAATGATCAGCGTACACCACAGGCACCCAACATCCCTACAATGTGCCAGCAGGCACCACCTAACATCCTTACCAGGCACCAACAGGAATCAGGCACCTCCGGGCACCCCTACCAGGCAGCACCACTGCACAGCAGCAGGCACCAGATATGTTCGTACAGGGTCATTACATCACATTAATACACTCCAATTTCATACTTCTGACAAAAGAACATTTAACTGTTGCATATGAAGGGCCACTGTCACCCAGTTTGTGACATTTTGCACCTTTCACTTGGAGAAACAGGAAATTTATTATGGTCCTATGCTTTTCCACTTTGAACTTTTGTGGAGGTGCTGCCCTGTTCACTTTGAAAATGAAGATAAAATCATTGGTTGTTGATTTTTGCAACATTGGAATATAGACAAATTGACCAGAACACCCTGCAGTTTATAGATTCCTATACCTGTTCTTTCTGCATAAGGGTCAGTATTTATCAGCATCCCCTCATAGGACAAAAATAAGTTACACCTCTTTTCACCCCTTTAAGGGTTAAATTTATCAACATCAGTCATGGATGGGTGGTCATATCACAGAAGAATATCCTCCCCGAAAAATTCTTGTAGGTCCCTCACAGTCCGGGAGGAAAACAAGCTCCTGGGTTTGGGGCTGACTGTCCATCAACATATAGAGAGGAAAACAAGTTGCACCCCTTTTCACCCCCTTCCACTTGGAATTTCCAAAAACTGGTTTTTAGTGGGTGCCTCCATAATGGAAGGAAGGAACACCCTCCCCAAATTTCAGTTCTAGGTCTGGCACTTTTGGCTGGGCATTAGACAGTCAGTGAGTTAGTGACTTCAGTTTTATATACTCGTAGATATATAAATGGAATACCCATAGATCTATAAATGGAAAACATTTAATGCTTTAAAAGTAAACATGTTAAAATGTGCTGATTAATCATATGCATCTGAGCTGAAGAATGCTTGTCTAATATTCTAACTCAAATCTGCAGCTCAAATATGAATTTCAATACTTACTCACTGAAAACTAGTTGTAAAGATGGCATCATGCTATTAAGCACTTAAAAAATCCAGCATAGGCCAAGTACCTCTCCCCCACAATGTGTATCTTCCCAAACCAGCAGAACCTCATGCATTCCTCTTGCTTTCGCTCAATGCAAAATAGGGTGTTGACATGGCAGTCCTTCTGCAATACTAGGCATCATGTAACCCTGATCCTTATAGATGCTTAACTCTTACATTCAAGTGGACTTCTTCCCAAGCAAATGTGGCTAGAATCTGAAAAGGTTGCAATCTATTACATATTTTAATGGTTGAAATTGGTCTGATCGCAGAAATATACTACTGTTAACACAGTTAAATCTTGAAGTTTGTCACAATCTAGCACAATTTACTTAAAAGGAAATAGTTTAATTCAGAACTCATTTCCAAGTTAACATGCATAGGATCCAGTTTCATGTCTACATTCCACTAACAAGCAACAGCAAGTGCTGCATCAAGCACAAGCACATAGCTGATTCTGAAGATACTGGCTCCCACATGCCAGATTAAAAGTTGCTAAGGACCCACTTAAAAAGGCTTCTTCCTTGCCATTCAACATCAGCTAGTCTCTGAAATCAGTCCAATACAGCATAATGTAGACCAGTGATGGCTAAAGAGTGCAAACAGATGCCCAGAGCTCCAGCCACACATACTGGGCATCAGCTTGCTCTGCTCCAGAGGAGCACCTTCAGAGCAGAGCATGCTGGTGTGTCGTGTACATGCCCAGATCTCTGGGCATATGGTCTAGGGCTGAGAGCTCGTTTGGGGGTGGTATGGCTGCATGCCACCAATGTAGACTACTAGAAGGGTCAATTTTTCAGAATTAGATAAGGTGTCTACTGATCAATTTTACTAATTTAGTAATTGTAAATTAGGTCATATGCACTTACTTTTAAGCCCTCTCCCCAACAGAGTTAACATGCTAGCATCTTGGCATCCATCAGTCTTGAAAGACTATGGTATGAGCACAAAGGCCTGGATAGATATGGAGGATAGGCTGTTACCCAAGCAGCATATCTTCCCTCTCCACGCCACTGAAATAGTCCAATGGAACGGCAGAGTCGATACAATTGGTTTCAGCTGCATTGCAGAGCTGAGGACAGCTCACCCTGTCTTGTGGGGATCCGGGTCTTGAACCCTGGCCTGCTGTTTAACAGGCAGTGTCTTTGTATGTAAATTGTTCTAAAATAGCAATTTTTCAACTGGTGTGTCATGGATGGTCTGCAGATGTGCCACAAGGACTTCAAAAAAGGTCCTTTAAGTGACCCATGGTGTACCTTGTCAATCGTAAAAAAACTGATGGTGTGCCTTGACAATCTTGGAAAGTTCCTTAGTGTGCTGTGAGATGAAAAAGGTGCAAAAATGCTGATCGAAGGGGTCCAGTTTCTCCATTTAATTAAACCAATAATGTACAAGCCAGGTGGCTTTACCATACCTGCTGAAGGGGGGCACAGTAGTCTCTAGAGAACATTTATTCATTCACGAACAGGTTTTATTGGTTATGTTTTTATATGGACGGGATACTTTGGATGGTGCAATGACCTGTAAGGTGTTGTGGTAATGATCACAACTTACAGTCTTCCAAATATTCACCAACCTTGTATACAATGCACAACCACAATATAGTTTTGTTCTCACCAAGTGCACATTATCATTTTCCCTTTACATTGTGAAAAACTGCCACCCTAGATTTGGGGCTCTAGTTTTGCCATGGCCAGAGAAAGGGATGAGTTCTCAAGACAAAGCATTTGTACAACTAGTGATGTTTAAAAACCTTGAGGCCTTATAATTTTATTTTAAACACAATATAAACAAAAAATATGTTATATCCTGCCTTTCTTGCCTAATGAAAAGGCACTCAAGGCGGCGAAACAGAAATTTTTTAAAAAACAAAACACCATTAAAATTAGATAATACAGATTAAAACAATTAAAACACAGTTAAAATACAATTAGATTAAAAAGTTAAAAAGACAGACTAAAACGATAAAACAAAACGATAATACAATTACAATTATATTAATACAATTAATAGAAATACAATTAATAATACAATTTTAAACAAATTCTGATTCTTAACAGGGCATTTTCTAGTACATATTCATTTTCTAACTACTGCCAGTCAGATGTCTCCTGACAAGGCATGATTACCACCAAAGTTGAGGCCCCCCCCCCAATTCAGATATTTGGTTCCTACAATCCCTATTTTCATATTATACAAAAAGATTATTTACCAATGAATCAATGAGTTAGGTTTGAGAGAGCCAATGACTCAAGTTTCCTTTTCCCTGGTTTAAAACAACTTCCATTTCAGGTTTTCTTTTTTCACTTGATCCTGATCCTTTTTTAGATGGAGTGGAAGATTTATTGCCTACCACGTTACCAAGGCAATTAACAGCAATGCAAGCCATTAACAGCATTATTTGATCAGGAGACCAACTTACAACTGAATTCTTTGATATCATGTTCAACATTTAACAAACTCGTGCTCATTAGCTGAAACATGCTAAACTTAGTTGAAACAAAATTAACACATTGTTGAATGAATTTGTTTTCTGAAAATTTGAGATAACTCCAAGGTCATGCAGGAAGGCTTCAAATGGTCTCCCTTGGCCATCTGGCTTGATTCCACTAAAAAAAAAAAAAAAGATTATAAAATTGTTTTTATAGGAAAAGATGCGAATTACGATTATGTACCAGCAAAATCTAAATGAAAAAATAGAAGTTATTCAAAGCTGAAGTGCCAGCATTGTCTGATGACATCTCCATGGCCATGTGGCCAGTGTGACTAAGTACCAAAGTACATGGAACACTTACCTTCCCAACAAAGTGGTACCTATTTATCTACTCATATTTGCATGCTTTCAAACTGTTAAGATTTTTCACTCTATAACAGGGGATTTTAAAAGGAGCCTACTTTAGCTTACAGAACACAGAGTCTACTTTGCAATTACAGAACAGAATTACTTTGCAATTATAGCAAGGCTATATCCATGCTTCAACACATTTTCCCAATTGCAGTCACATACCATGGCAGCAATGAGTCCAATATATTAAAAATACAGGACAATTTAAATTTATAAAAATTATCATTAAAAATCTAATAAAATATATAAATACAATATAAAAATATTATTTTACATTATAAATATACTGTAATATAAAATATTGGTTCACTATCCACCTAGTGGGTCTTGACCCAATTTGAGAAACATTATTGGTTAGAGAATTTAATTTCACTACAGTACATTGCACTTTGATTGTAGCAAAACTACTGTAAGGCAGCAAAATACCGTAACTATTTTGTATGTAAGCAAATGGCTTTCTCATCCCTTATTTATCTGACATTTACAGTTATCCTCTCAAGCTGTAGATGTTATAAAGTGATACCTTGGATAACAAGCATAATCATTCTGGAATCATTCTCATAATTCAAAATGCTCGTAGAACAAAGCAGGCTTTCCCTTAAAGAAATAATGGGAACTCAGACAATTCATTCTGCCAACACTTCAGCATGCACTGAATGTTTGCAGAAAAAATCACTGTGGCACCCTTGGCTGGAAATGCTGGCCTGCTGAACTGCGCTGATGGAGATAAGCACCCCAGAGGTGCAGGTATCCACAGGATCAGCGCTTGGCTGAAACCATTCCTCAACCCATGCACTGGGAATTCCCTGCAGGGTAGTTTTTACGTATGTTTGATGGTTCAGAACTGTCACCTGAAAGTACTTCCTATTCTTTTCTATACTTTTCCTAGTGCTTCAAAACAGATGTATTCTTCAAGCAAACCAAACCATCAATATTGCACTCGTACTTTGCAACTTTAAAATCTAGTAATTTTAGCATTTTGCAAATTTTTCAGCACTGATCAGCCGTGCCATGCTTATGAGTTGTGCACTGCATCCTGAAGTGGAGATCATAAACCCCCCCCCCCCAAGAACTGTACTGTAGATACATCAGCACCAGGGTGACCAGATGCCAAACCCAAAATTCCTGAACCCCAAGGCCAAAATTCCTAATCCCAGGCCAAAATTCCAACCCACTGAAAAAAATTGCCAAAAATATTTTTTTTGTTTTTTGGTTTTTTGACCATAACTTTTGATAGGAAGGAAAACTGATTTTTGCACTGGGTTCTGCTCTTCAATACGAATCCAATGACATATGGCATGCTGAGGAATTGTGCACTATCACGAAGTTTCAAAATGATGGACAATGATGCCAAAATGTAGGATACCTGGACAGGAGGCTAAAAATCTGAATAAATCCAGGTTTTTCCGGTCATCTGGTCACCCTGACCAGTATTGGTAAAATGGTTGGGATTGAATCCTAAACCTAAATAACTCCTGCATGTCACAGTTCAGAAAAAATGATCATTTAACTCTTCTTTATTTGGTAAAGCATAAAAATTTAACAATAAACTTAGTGGAGTCAACAGTAAGTGTTTAGTGATCAAATTACTCTTGTGGTCTGAGCACCCGCACCCGCTTGCACCCGATCAAAGTATGGCATTAATGTTCTCTTTATGCCCAATAGCTTAGTTGAATTCATGAAACCTGAACACATGGTAAACAAGACATAGATCTATCAACTCACTAATCAAGTTATTCCAGTAGTTTGATGCAATTAAGAACTGGCTTAAGATCCTAAGCCAAATCCATTCCAGGTGTAAACCTAGAGGCAAAAGATGGAGAAATCATGTGTCAATAAAAGTTGTTGCAAGTAGCTGCATACCAATATTGAAATGTACTGGAAGCATAACCTCAGAAGCCAGATCCGTATTAGAAATTTCTCATCAAGAACTCAGGTTCGGGATAGGTTCATCACCGGCTGGACCAGTGCTAAAATTACTTTACAGTACAGTATTTTTAATACACTCACCTTTATTCCATAGAGCACTTCAGTAAGCAGGCAACAACCTGAAAAAGCAAAATCCAAGATAAGTGTGGATTCCATCGTTATTCCCCTTCTAGTAAGTCAATTTCTCCTTTTTAAAAATTACAATACTTTCAGATTGCACATACATAAGAAGTAGTCAATCAAAAGGACTTATTGCATTATTTTGCAAACTATAATTTGCCAAGGACGAGCACTATTCAAATGTTTCCATCATCAAAGCCAGATGACTAAAAAATAATTCTGGCATTAATGTGCATACACAAGCAAAGTCTTACTCAAATGCAAGGTACCTACAATAGAGAGCCAATTTTCCAAAAGAACTTCACAAAAAACGCAATTATATTGCTTCAATTTGTATGTTTCTCCTATATACCAACATTACAAAATGTAATTAAATGAATAATTCCATATAGGTATCCACCCATTACTCTCAGTTTCCCAGACAAACTCTCAGGTTCCAAGACAAAGCTGTGGAAGAAAACCAGTCAGGTGAGAAACAAGCATCTTTTTGAAAAAGCTATGTTGTTATGTATAGGTTATGTATAGGAGCTCTAAGGGAGAACTGCCTAGCTGCCAGACAAAAAGTTGGAAACCACTGCTCTAATCCACTAGCGCATTCACAGAAAAGACTTCAAATCCACTTACACATCTAAAAAGAACTGATCTGGCCAAGAGGACCATCACTTCAGGCAATTAAATCTAAATATATGCAGTATAAGAAATACATATGGCAAATATAATATATGGCAATTAGTCAATCCTAGATTCAAGCAATTACTGAGATTGATAAATGAGTTACTGAAAGTTTGTGCACCATACATTTATGTTCAACTCTATTTTAGCATATCCTCATCGTTAAAGTAGTGATTAGATCTCAGAAGCCAGATCCGTATGATATTTTTCATCAACAACATCAGGTTCGGGATAGGCTCATCATGGATATAACCACTTCTGCCTTGTTCTTTCCATCTACCCATGGATAAAAAAGGTGGGCTAGTGTGGGCGCCCCACCAAACAGCAATAGTGAACCACAACTTTAATCTCATACCTGAATCAATATGCTTACATTCTCTGGTGCATCCATTTTCATCCAGTTAAATCATCTTCTACATAAAATGTTTTCACCATCTAAAAATTAAAATTTAAAGAACTTCAGAAATGAGGTCACAGTTACAAACAGAATGTTTATCTCCTAAGCGTCTTCACCAAAATTCTGTATTTAATCTACCAAGTAGGACCCAGACTACAATCTGCATGTCAAGCATCAATTTACACTCTAAACCACATACCTCCCAATAGCACTCTAAATGGGACTTCCAGTGAAATTGCAATCAATGCATAATTGAAATGCCTAAGTGATTACTGAGATGTGACTCAGGCAGTCCAGTACTCTGGCAGCTACACTAGCTTCTGGTTTCTTTTCCAGGCCCAATTCAAACTGCTAGTTTTGACTTTCAAGGCATTTTACAGCTTAGGACCTGGGTATTTGATGGAACACCTCCTGGTTCTTAAAGGTAATCAGAAAGAGCCATTTAAACTATGCCACCATTGATGACGATAAGATAGTGGCAACGAATAAGAAATTCTAAATTATGGTGCCCCTACTGTGCAATTCCTTTGGGGTTAAAAACTACTCCATATGTCTCTAACGAGAAATCTGTGGAAACCTTTCAGCAGAGCCCTACAACTTTTCTGTCCAGGAGAACTTTTGATGGCTGAAATGGCATGCCAGGTTTTGAATTCTAAGCCAAGATAATTACTTGGCCTTAAAATTGTCATAGAACACCATCAGTTTTGTTTAACCACTGACAAAGTGCTGCTGGTGGGGGCTCCAATCCCCCCATTGTCCTACTAATAAAGGACCTTCTCCAAAGCACCGTGGCACAGTTGCAGACCATCAGTGGCATGCCAGAGGGCCATGTCACAGTGGTTGAAAATCATTGTGGCCTCTCAAAACACAACTAAATTTATTAGAATCTCACTTTTTTGTTACTAAGCAAGATTTTAATTATAGGAGACATTTTCAAAGTAAAGTTTCATACACATACATGAATACAGTACTTGGTGAAATTTTGAAAATGCAAAAAATGCAACATTATACAACTATCTTTAAATAGTTGTTATATAAGTTATGTAAACTTACCAAAATGTTCTTTTTGAACTTTGGCAACATAAACACAGCGTGTAGCTCCATATATCCTGGAACAGTAGAAACTGAAGTTAGCAGATAGCATAATCCAAATAAGCAATCCAGTCAAAATTGAGCATTTTTTGAAATGAATTCATTTCAAAGGGAACTTGAAGCAAAAGTGAAATTTTGTGAAAAGTGAAAAAGCATACACTGCATCAGAAAGTTTTGTTTGGTTGTGTCACAGGGCCATAAGACTACACTACAGAAATTACAACCAGCTTGTAGCATTTTGAACAGTACCCACAAGTGTCAGCTTGCTAAAATATGATTTACATATTATTTTAAAAGGCAAAGGCTTTGAACTACATTACAGGGGTTGTCAACTTAAACTGTACACAAATGCTTCAAATGATCCCCATTTGGCAAGTTTTACACACAAATAAATTGTGCTGTGCCCCAGTTATTGTAGAATATAGAAGACCAATAATTTTAGTGTGTAAATGCAGCACCTTTGCCACACAACTGAGTTCAAAGAAATTATTTGCCCAATCTACTGAATTTATGGTCCAGGCAGGATTTTCACTATATGCACAAGGTATTGTTGAGTAAATACACTACATTTGCACATACTCCTAATAGGACCATCTAGGGTCTTTAGGTCTATGCTTGATCCTATATATATTGCATGCACTTACTCAAATTTCATCATGGACAGAACTACACAAAATGATAGTTGGTACACAAACCCTGAATTCTTTCCTATAGGAAAGCAGGACTTCATTACTTACTCAAACAAACCCCTTCCCCCCAAGGATGCCTCCCCTGCATGGACCCCACTACAACTACCCTTCTTCTCCCCCCACTACCTTCCCTGCCTGGAGTTCTCCTTTCCTGTGAATAAGCCCCTGTGCATACAATGGGGCTTACGTTTCAGTAGACATGGTTAGGATTGTGCTCCTAGGCAAGATCTTGTGGACCACTGTGGTGGCATAGCTAGAGTGGGGTTGGAGCAGTCAGTCTTGAAAGGAGTCTCACTTCGCTTTTGCATCCAGGCAGAAGCCTTTGCTGCTGCTGCAAATTGTAAAGTCAGGCTGGCATCCTGTGAGTAAGCCCCAGTGGGAGTTGATTTCTGAGTAGACAGCATAGGATCTTTGCCCCTTTTGCACTCAGGCACAAGCCTTTGCTGCTGGTCTTGCTGCAAACCGCCTATCTAGTTTGCATAGATAAGATCTCATACAGAGAGAGGATCCTTGTTAAAGTTGCTCAGAAAGACACCAGTAACTCTTTTGGTGAAAATGTGTCATCCTCGGCCATAAAGGGTTTTCTTTTTTGTTTTCATGTACAATATATTACAATATTAAAGTGATTGTGTTGTATTACATTATAGTGTTCTGAATTTGATTACGGTATTTTGTCATCGTTTTTACATAGTTAATATTTTTACATGAATTTTTTGGGGGCTGTGGAACCAATCGTCTGAGTTTCCATTATTTCGGATGGGAAAATCCACTTTGTAAGAAGTATGTTTTGTAAGACAAACTTGCTTCCGGAACGAATTAAATTTGTCTTGCAAGTCTTGCACCACGGTACTTCCTAATTACAAAACTGACTAGTAGTTTAATACTAATAAATAATTATTAGCCATAATTAGTATTAATAGTAATTATTATTAATATTTCAAGTAGCAATTTAATACTAATTTAATGAAATTAATAATTTAATACTTGCTAAATTACTAATTACTAAATTTACTACTTGATAAAGTAGTCCTTACTACTGCAGGACTTACTACTTAGTTTCCTACTTTACTAATAGCTAAAAGGGTTTTTTATATTCTGCAGTAGTTGGCTTTGGGTCTACCAATATAAGTCTCAGAGCACAATCCTAACCATGTCTACTCAGAAGTAAGCCCCATTGCGTTCAATGGGTCTTGCTCCCAGGAAAGTGTTTTTAGGGTTGCAGCCAGTCTCAGCCAAGGAGTCTCATCTCTGGACTACAAGTCCCAGCATGCCTCCCGCGCCCATATCCCAGCATACACAGCACCCTGCCATGAAGGCAGGCGCCCTGGATGGGACTATATGACCTTCAGGTCGACCTCCGCGCCCACTACCTTCTCCGGTATTAAATACAACTAGAACCGTTGAGCCGCTGCACGCCTTAGCGGAACATGCACTCATTCAGGGAAGGAAAGGCGCGCGACTTACCCACAAAATGGCGGCTCCTCTATTCAAACCGCCCTAACCGTTACCCGAACGTACTAAACACCACAACACAGCAACCAACCAACCTCCTCGAAGCCTCCGGCAGAAAGAAAGAGCGCTCGCGCTCGCAGGGCTTTATATAGACAGGGTAGCCACGCCCACTCGTCTGTCATTGGACGTTTTGAGAAGAAGCGATAGAAAGTCGAGCGACGGCTGGATTCGATGTCGAAGAAGTATCGCGAGAAAGACAGCTGCACAGCACGTTTGTAACCACGCCCACTGTGGCGTCGCTCTTTCCGGGTGGAATTTCTGCGTCTCTATGGTTTCAGCCGGTCTGCATCCCTCAACCTCCGAACTTGTCTGCTCCGCCCCTTGGAGGCTTCTGAGGGGATCAGATGAAGTCACTGGAAGCCCCTCAGTCTCTCCACAGACCTCCACTCAGTACACCCTCACACAGCTTCCTCTCTTCTTGTACACTAGGTGTGTGTGTGTCTGTCTCTGTTACACAATACGTGTGTGTGTACTGGTGCACAAGGTGTGTCAGTGTGTTACACAAAACGTGTGTGTTTGCTGGTATGCAAGGTGTGTGTTACACAATACATGTGTGTGCTGGTGCACAGGGGGTGTGTGTGTGTGTGTGTGCTGGTGTACAAGGTGTGTGTGTTATACAATACGTGTGTGTGCTGGTGCACAAGGTGTGTCAGTGTGTTACACAAAACGTGTGTGTTTGCTGGTATGCAAGGTGTGTGTTACACAATACATGTGTGTGCTGCTGCATAAGGTGTGTGTGTTACACAATACATGTGTGTGCTGGTGCACAAGGTGTGTGTGTGTGTGTGCGCGCTGGTGTACAAGCTGTGTGTGTTATACAATACTTGTGTGTGCTAGTGCACAAGGTGTGTGTGTGTGCTGATACGCAAGGTGTGTGTGTTACACAATACATGTGTGTGCTGCTGCATAAGGTGTGTGTGTTACACAATACATGTGTGTGCTGGTGCACAAGGTGTGTGTGTGTGTGTGCGCGCTGGTGTACAAGCTGTGTGTGTTATACAATACTTGTGTGTGCTAGTGCACAAGGTGTGTGTGTGTGCTGATACGCAAGGTGTGTGTGTTACACAATACATGTGTGTGCTGCTGCATAAGGTGTGTGTGTTACACAATACATGTGTGTGCTGGTGCACAAGGTGTGTGTGTGTGTGTGCGCGCTGGTGTACAAGCTGTGTGTGTTATACAATACTTGTGTGTGCTAGTGCACAAGGTGTGTGTGTGTGCTGATACGCAAGGTGTGTGTGTTACACAATACATGTGTGTGCTGCTGCATAAGGTGTGTGTGTTACACAATACATGTGTGTGCTGGTGCACAAGGTGTGTGTGTGTGTGCGTGTGCTGGTGTACAAGCTGTGTGTGTTATACAATACTTGTGTGTGCTAGTGCACAAGGTGTGTGTGTGCTGATACGCAAGGTGTGTGTGTTACACAATACATGTGTGTGCTGGTGCACAAGGTGTGTGTGTGTCTGCTGGTGTACAAGGTGTGTGTGTTACAATACGTGTGTGCTGCTGCACAAGGTGTGTGTGTGCTGGTACGCAAGGTGTGAGTGTGTTACACAAAACGTGTGTACGCAAAGTGTGTGTGTGTTGCACAATACATGTGTGTGCTGGTGCACAAGGTGTGTGTGTGTGTCTGCTGGTGTACAAGGTGTGTGTGTTACAATACGTGTGTGTGCTGCTGCGCAAGGTGTGTGTGTGTGCTGGTACGCAAGGTGTGAGTGTGTTACACAATACATGTGTGTGTGCTGGTGCACAAGGTGTGTGTGTGTTAACACAAAACATGAGTGCGTGTGTGCTGGTACACAAGGTATGTATGAGTGTGTTACACAAAACGTGTGTGTGTGCTGGTACACAAAACGTGTGTGCTGTGCACAAGGTGTGTGTGTTACACAGTACTTGTGTATATGTGTGTGCTGGTACACAAGTGTGTGTGTGTGCTGATACACAAAGTGTGTGTTTCTTACACACATTCATTCATTGCGTTCTATCTCTAAATATATTCACTAATGTAAATTTGATATGTAAATCAATTCTTTTATTCTTCCGACCCCCTCCTGACACACACACAGATGACGTGGCCCGCCTACCATAAACATACCCTAAGACAGAGGTCAGCAAACTGCAGCTCTAAAGCCACACGTGGCTCTTTGGCCCATTGAGTGTTGCTCTTCCATTGGAGGAGGAGAACAGCTCAGGCTGCCCTCCCAGAAACACTTTCCTGGGAGTATTTTTGTTATCAATTTAAGAATTGTAATTATTTTGTGTTGGTGGCTTTATTATTATAAAATGAAACTTTTTTTAGGTGCCCTGTTTGACATGGCCAGTTTAGGAGTACCCTAATTAAGCCTGCAATCCTAAAGACACTTACTTTCCTGGGAGTCAGACTCATTGAATCCAATGGGTCTTACTTTTGAATAGACATGGTTAGGAATTGTGCTCTACGTTAATAACAATGTACCTACCTATATAGTTTAAGTTTTAAAAATTCGGCTCTCAAAAGAAATTTCAATCGTACTGTTGATATTTGGCTCTGTTGACCACTGAGTTTGCTGACAACTGCCCTAAGGCAAAGATCCCATACAAACTTTTGCAGAGAAGTTTTGCACGGAAGTTGCATGACTGACACTGAATCAATCAGTGCAGAGAGAGAAGCCACATGAATTGGGCCAAGATATCTGTTCTGAGAAACAAAGCTAGCTATGACTTGTCATTCACAATTGGATTGGACTGTCATTCACAATTTAAAATTAAGAAACTATTCCCTCGCTTGCACCTGCACACAATTGAAACTGTGTAGGTCCAATGCACCATATTTAACACATATTTCAAGCAAAGTGCTGTTCAAAGTAATTAGACATGAACAGTGCATTTTTCTGGAAATAAAGGTGAGGATACTCATCATAAAGATATTTGTAATCATAGCTATGTCTGCTGGGGGCTACTGAGGTTCTGGTACTCACACAGATGGTGATACTAAGTACTGGTACTCAATACTGGTGAGTACCCCCTCTAAAAAATCCCTGGTCATGAACTTATTAATTGAAAGGGGTTTTTATCCTGATCTGGCGTGTTTGACATCCACCCTCTGAACATTCATATTTCATTTAAATGACATTACAAAAGATTTTTTTACAACAGATTACAAAAATATATTTGTAAAGGATGATAATCACATGTGGGATTCCAGTGGGACTGCTTCCTAGTAAATGAAAATTAACGTTATTATCTCATAATTTTGAAGTACTCACTGTGGACTAAGAATTTCAGCATTGGTATACATGTTCATTTATGTCCAGTAGGGGGCAATTGAACACAAGGTATTTAATGCTTCATGGCAAGTGACTCCAGAGGATCTTTCAAATTACTTTGTTCTTCTGCTGTATTTTTTAAAAGGGTTTTAATTAAGCTGAAATATTTGACTGCATCTAAATTAGCTTGCAATTGCTGGTGCATGGAACATCTGTTCTGAGACATTCTAGCTAAAAGATGATGTCCATGTTTGCCTGAATAGGATAATGTTGTATTCAGCAGACACAGTAATTCTTATAGAGCTTTTTAGAACAGCCATCTCACATTTTAAATTGATTTTATAATATTTGATCTACAAAATACACAATTTTGACCCACTTGATACTTGATCTCATAATAAATCCATATATAACCCATTCAAAAAAGCTGGGGGAAGCAACATTGGAAAGAAAAAATATTTCTCAATTTAGAGAAGTAAAACAAAAAATTGGGAGAGGAAAGGACAAGAAAGAAACACAAAAATAAAATCATTTTAATGCTAGAAAAGGTAGAATAATTAATTTGCAAAATCATAGAGATGTGAATTAATATTATATAATGTACATACTCTCAGCCTGAGAAAGTTTGGGTTTATAAATGCTGTACGCCACCTAATAAATAGCACCTTGTTCTTATTTGAAAATGCAAGTATACATGATTTATATTGTATACTAGTGAAAACATACCCGCGTTGCGGGAGTAAAATTCCCCCGAACGCTATCCTCCCATTGCATCAACCCCCCAAGGCACATGTGCATCTGACCCCATGTGTAACACCCCCATGTTCATCCACCCCATACGCATCACCCCCCTATGTAAATCAACCCCATGCTCATCAACCCCCATGTACAGCAACCCCCATGCGCAACATTCCCCATGTTCATCCACCCCATGCGTATCATCCCCCTATGCACATCATCCCCCATACGCATCCTCCCCGTGCTAATCAACCCACCATGCACAACAACCCCCATGTGCATAATCCTCCATGTGCATCATCCCTCCATGCGCATCATCCCTCCATGCGCATCAACCCCACATGCGCATCAACCACCTATGGGCAACATCAGCCCCCCCATGTGCATCAACCCCCCATGCACAACTTCCCCCCTGAGCATCATCCTGCCATGCACATCATCCTCCCATGTGCATCAAACACCAATGCACATCAGCCCCCCAATGCGCAACACCCCCATGTGCAACATCCCCCCAAGCACAACATCCCCCTTAAAGGTTCCAATAGTCATCCAAGCTTCCAGCAAGAGTTTTCAGGTAAGCCAAGCTGTAAAAGGCAAACACCTGGCTCTGATTACTCATGACAGCTTTATCAGCTTGCTGTCTCCAATCCAAGAGCTGTCCAGGTCTTTTCCTGTTTAGCTATCTTCAGCAACCCTGCCCTCAACCATCAGACCACGTGTGTGGCCATAAAATAAGAGTAGGCCCAACCATCCCTGAAAATCTAAATTCCCCACTACTCTACTGAAGAAACAACTGATGACACAGCTTTTGGCAAATTTATTTGACACCTTGTCTGTACAACATTTTTACTACCCATTAGCACTTGTAACAAATTGAAAAAATAAACAATTTGGTATAGTCAACTGACAAGTGTATAGGCAATCTGTCAAAGTCCATCAGCCAATTATTAAAAATATTCATCACATGACACTCAGCATGTACTTTGCAACCTTCAAAATTCACATATTCTGCATAATTAATATCACTTTAAACTGATGAAGGAATTCCCTTTGACTACTCAGCCAGATCAGTCAAATGATCCAGCACAGATTGGAGGAAATCCATTGCAGGGCCTGAGCCCTTAGCCCAGGGGAGGGAAAGGGAGGAGGGATGGGAGATGAATATCCCCTTCCCCCAAATAGACTCCAGTGGCACTCATAGGATGCAGCAATAGTAACCATTTTGGCATCACTACTCTTCTAAGTGCTGAGCAGTTTAGGCTTGGGCTGCCCATTCATTTCACATTTTCAGTCTGATTATAGATCAAGACAATCTGAGCCCACATTGCAACAAATGGAAGTTCTTTTTGCTTCCTTGTGAAAACCTAGAAACAGATGGTAATGGAAGAGCCTGTGTACCAAAATACAATTTTCTCAATCAAATGTCTTCGCTTTATATTACTTCATGTTATATTTGCACACACATATTGTGCACGTACAAATGTCTTCGCATATCAAGGAGAGGAAACCATGTTGTAAAAGACACCCATATGCTTCATGGAAATACTGTTTCATGGAACATAAGCTTGATGGAATTACTGGTAACTGGTGCCTTTCTTCCATGTGTAAATAATCCTAAGCAACCTCTTCTAGACCTGGTGCAAATATATAACTTGGCACCATCTAGTGCCCAAATATACTACTGAGGTTTTACATATGCCAGCTCTTTGAGTCTGAGAACACTTCTTAGTATGGGAGGGGGATAAGATCTTGGCGGGTAGTGTTGCCACCGATGTCATTCTCCAATCCCCCACTCCAAATTTTCCTAGGTTTGACCAGCTCCTCACCTAACTTCTCTCGCAAGCCACCAATGACCTGCCCCCGCTTTCATCTTCCTTGCTCTGGAGGTGTGCCAAAGTGCTGCGCCAACATCTACGGTATGGCAGTGGATCACAACAGGCTGCTATAAACTATGTTAGAGTGGCTACAGTGACAACAAAATATGATTGTTTTCTACTTTTCCAATGCAGATGTACAAATGAAGTATAGATGCAAACCTACATCTTTAATTGTATGGAATAACTAAGTGGTAATTGTTTTGGAATAAATGAAAATGGCGCTCAATGATACAATCTTCTGTACAGAAAAGGGAATTATATGTAAAAAATAAACTGATACAATTGTTACATTTAATATTGCATTGTATGTTACCATAGAAACCTGTGTATAACGATATAATCAGAGTACCTAGAACTGAATGCCAGGATTATATTTTATTCTTTATTAGGAAAGGGTCCATTAAAATCTCATAGAAAATGCAGGACTGCAGAAGAAAACTCTCTTTCATCTCCATATAATCTAGTACAATTTATTAGTGCTTCTCAAACTGCACCATGATGCCTTAAGGCGCTGTGATGCACTCAAAAGTACATTGCAGGATGTCCTTGGTGGCTTCTCCGAACGGGTCTCCTGGATGCTGCCATCTTGGATTGTGCGGAGTAAGTTGAACGAAACATTATGAAGAGGAAGAACACAGCACAGGGCTGCAGCTGACAGCAACAAACCTATATACAGTTCTTTTACATTCTTTCTCTACTGATCTTCTAGCACAATTCCTGAGGCTTACTAAAGAAAATGTGTTCTCTCACCTCTTCTGTGCTGTTTGTTATCCCTGAAGCACTTCTTTATTTCATCAATATTATTTAGTTTGCAAGCCTACTCAGCTAGAGATTTGTCACTCTGGTGATCTGTACAGCGTCATAGATAGTAATAATTTTTTTTAAATGCCTGCTGCTGAAAGAGCCAGTCATGGGGAAAATGAGACAATGAGAGAGCTACATTCTAGAATTGAAGGAAAATGCAAGAAAAATTCTCAGGTTATTTTTCTAGTTAAAATTATTCACTTTTCTCCCATTCTAAAACTCCTATACCACTCAGTGCTCGTTCATGTACTTGGTAGTTTGCACATGGAAAATAAGGTATCTCTTACTGAGATAGTGAAGCTGTACCTGGGTTTTAAGGACACAACCGTTCAGGCTGCAGAATAGAAGCTCACTTAATTTAATGCTCCTCCATGCTAAAGGGGAAAAAAAGTACTACATATTATTGGGTGATGTCATAAGCAGTGTAAGTACAAAGGCACCTGAGCAAACTACCTTCTGTCCCATTACTCTGTAAGGGAGCTTCCTAGCTTCCCTCCAATCTGTTGTTCATGTTCCAGGGATCTCAGGAACCTGTGAATTGTCATGTGGAGGGATGTTGTGAGGTGGAACTTCTCAAAAACTCCACAAATTAGCTTATTCTTGTCCAGTGGTGGGATTCAAATAAATTAACAACAGGTTCTGTGTCCTAATAACCTAAATTAACAACAGGTTCTATGTCCCGTTAGTAAATGGTTCTCAGAACCAGGCACTCTTTAGCAAAGGGTTGTATAGAACCTGTGAGAACCCCTGAAGCCCACCAATGTTCTTGTCTAAAAGTCAATCTAATGCTTAATTCTAAGCTGCTTGTAGTGCTAGGACACCTGAAGTGCCAAAATGGCTGCTGCGGTATCTTGAGCACTACTGGCTACTTGGGAAAAGGAGACTTTCATCCCCTTTTCTCAGGTAAGAGAAGGAGCCCTACAGTGGGGATACTGCCCCCCAACTGCAGGAAGCAGCACATGTCCCACTGGCACAGCTATATCAGTGCTGGAAAGTTGGTTAGGACTGCACCCTCAGTTGAATAAACAAATGTTTTCCATGTTGAGTTTAGTACGGGTGTTGTTGGAAAGTAATTTGTTTTAAAAGTTAGAGTTCTGGCATGTGGAATGCTTATGACAGCACAGCAACAAAAAGATAACAAAGGTGAATGTAACTAGTCTCTGGCCCCAAGTATTATGGCTTGCTCACCCTGGGAAAAACTGTACTCTGAGAGAGAGAGGACTGATAAGTTTCATGGGTTTGTTCAGTCAAAAATCCATTCTTAATCCAAGTGCCAAGCTTAGCCAATTTTCAGCGGATTTCTGATAAAAATTGAACTTATTACATATCCTTTTAATCAGGTCAGCTTATGTGGGTGGCGCAAGTGGTTAAGGCGCTGTGCCTGTTAACCAGCAGGCCAGGGTTTGAGACCCGGGTCGGCCCCACAAGACAGGGTGAGCTCCTGTCCTTAGCCCAGCTCTGCGACGCCAGCTCTCCACACTGACCTGGGAGTAAGTCCCATTGACTATGCTGGGACTTACTTCTGAGTAGACCTGCATAGGATGGGGCTCTGAGGCTGCAATCCTCTCCACACTTTCCTGGGTAAGTCCCATTGACTATACTGGGACTTACTTCTGAGTAGACCTGCATAGGATGGGGCTCTGAAGCTGCAATCCTCTCCACACTTTCCTGGGAGTAAGACCCATTAACTATACTGGGACTTACTTCTGAGTAGACCTGCATAGGATAGGGCTCTGAAGCTGCAGTCCTCTCCACACTTTCCTGCGAGTAAGTCCCATTGACTATACTGGTACTTACTTCAGAGTAGACCTGCATAGGATGGGGCTCTGAAGCTGCAATCCTCTCCACACTTTCCTGGGAGTAAGACCCATTCAGCACAATAGGGCTTACGTTTGAGTAGACATGGTTAGGATTGTAATCACCAGGCTGAGAAAAGAAGATCTATCCTAGAAAGAAGGGAAAAATCCTAGAGACAGTTTCCACAATAAGGCTTTCTTTTGAGTAGACATGGTTAGGATTGTAATCACCAGGCTGAGAAAAGAAGATCTATCCTGGAAAGAAGAGAGAAATCCTAGAGACAGTTTCCTGGGAGTAAGACCCATTGAGCACAATAGGGCTTACTTTTGAGTAGACATGGTTAGGATTGTAATCACCAGGCTGAGAAAAGAAGATCTATCCTACTCTACTTCAGAGTAGTCATGCATAGGATTGGGCTCTAAGGCTGCAGTCCCAGCCACACTTTCCTGGAGTCAGCAGTTAAAGGGTGCAGCTGGGAGCACTTTGCTCCAAGAATAGAAAGGAAAGGACTCCGGGGCTTGTGGGGTGCTTGCTGGGCTGCCTCTTGGAGCGCAAATGTAAAAGTGCTCCCAGCTGCACCCTTTAACTGCCTCTCCAGCAGCTGAAGGAACCGGTTTGTTGGTTATCCCCCACCTACAGCTACCGGATCGCCATCGTCAGGAAATTTTAACAACAGGTTCTATAGAGTAGGTGCGAACCTGCTGGTGCCCACCACTGGTTGGTGGTATATATACAATGAACTCTCTGTAACATGTAGCTGCTTGAGCCTTTGTAAGGTCTTTATTAATTTTCTAACATGGTTTGCAACCATATGGAAATATAATGGCTTAAGGTCAAATATTTTCATAATTGTAACAGCTGGGAGATAGTTTATTCTAGGAAAAGCTATCATAGCTACGAGCATAACTACTTGTAATCTGCATGAGTCACTGTTTTAGATATTCCTTTCTGTCTTATCTATAGGCTCAAGGTGACAACATATTTGAAAGCAGACCAGTATGAAAAAAAAAACAACAATTGGCTATAGTCACATGTCAGGCATCTTTTGTTAGATTTGTTGAAAATTGATTATGAAATCTATATACACACCTAGGACGGAAGCAGAATATGTTGTCTTTTATGTTTGACTTTTTTTTACCTCCAATGCAACCATATTTCTCCTGATAATACAGGTAACAGGGATTAAGGGTGCAATCCAGAGTAACTATAGGAAGTCCTTGCTCCGGTGTAAGAACAATTTGCTCTGGATTGCAAAATGAATTTCCCATAGGTTTTCATTAGGTGGTGCAGTAAGTACGGGTACACATAATGTCTCTTATGTGCACCCGTAGTTACTCTGGATTGTAGGGTAAGAAAGGTTTTACCATCCTCGATTTGAATTCGGGAGCAATCTCATGGTAAAGGAGTGCCATATTATTTCATATATTACATTTATATTTCACCTTTCTTCCATCCTTTATGGAACTGAAAGTGACTTACATGGGCTTCCTAGGAGGTGACAAGATTTATATTTGCTTTAGATTCAGTGACTGCATCATACAGTATATCCTCAAAACATGTCCTAGGCTATGGATTTCAGTCTTATAATGCAAGACATGACAAAATAAAAACTAAAACCACTCACATATTGCTTTCGTATGGTTAATAAAAACACTATATTGACTTTTAATGAGTTTAAAATTATTACATAAAATTTATCTTTAGACCTCATTCAGAGCCAGGTTACCTTTTAAGGGAGGCAAGGCTGAGATTGCACAGTTGAAATGGATGTTCCCTTACCCAGGTAAGACCTTCACAACCGTCTCCCCCACCCCTCCAGCAAGCAGCAATAGCCATTTTGGCACCCCTGCTTTGGTGGAGGGTAGGGTGGGGAATAAGGCCCTTGGAGTACAAACAGCAAAAAATCCTTGGTCACGTGAACAATTTAAAGTACAATATACTAATTGATTTTAAAACATTTATAACTTACTTTCCCATTCTTTACAAGGTGGCTAACAGTCATTAAATGTCTAGCCTTCATCTTATGACCAAAGAGGCAGTGTTTAATTCCCCTTACAAATATTGTATGTTGGTCTTTTGGTAACACAGCCTCTACACTCAGAATATCAGAACTAGGGTTGGTCTATTCCACAGTACAATTCTATGCTCCTGCATGGCTTAATAGCTGCCAAAGTAGAAGAATGATGTCAAACTAAACAAAACTATGTGGATTATAAGCGGGTGTATAAAATCTACTCCTACTTAGTGGCTCTCCTTTTTGAGCTACAGGAACACCATCAGTTCTATGACGGCAAGGTGCCTTAGGCAAGATGCCATCTCCAAATCCTGGCTCTGGGGCTGAATAAGGCTTTCAGCAAGCCTCAAATGTGGTCCTCTGCAAGACCCCTTCATCCAGCCCTGGGCAAGCCTTGTAATGTCTCTAATACAATTTTATATGTAAATTTATTCAAATTTGACATGCAAATAATTTTTTCTGCCCCCAACACAGTAGGAGAGATGTGTAGCCCTCCTGCCAAAATTATTGGAGACCCCTGCTTTAGGGAAAGAATACAACAAAATTCTGAGCAACCCACTTCTACCTGTGCCAACTGATCCTCCTCATCTGTCAGTTGGCAGACTTAAATCCAGGAAGCCCTCTCTGGAACTCACACAACAGGTATATAACATGTATATAACAGGTATATATCAACATGCAATGGAAAGCTAAATGGGCTGCAGATACAAGCAGTTACATGGGTGACCCTACAAGAAAGGTGCCAGGTTTTGACCTTCCTCACCAGCATTGGTCAATTCTGAACAGGATCTGCACCGAACACAGTGTCTGCCAGGACTCACTGCTTAAATGGGGTCTTGTGTCTACCCCTCAGTGTGACACTGATGCTCCTCAGCAAAATATTCATCACATTGTGTCGGAGTGTCCATCAAGAACTTATATTGGACCAATGTCTGATTTTTTTTTTCAATATAGACCACTCTGCCCTTGAATGGCTGGGTGGTCTGGACATTAACATCTGATTTAACACAAGTCCATGTATTTGCCATACACTAAATAAACTCAGTGAGGACTACTCCTAAATAAGTGTGCACAGGATTGCAGCTCTTTTCTTGAAGGTGCCACATATCTCTTTGTTGCTTTGGCTGGAACAGACAAAATCAGCTGAAGGTGTTCTGAATCAGTAATTGAGTTACTCTTCTAGAAAAGCACAAAGGAATTCATTTTTAATGAAGACAATTCAGGCATGATGGTGCAGAACACATACATCATAAGCTGTGTATGAATCGTGTGTCTCTAGCCCTGTAATTATTTATATCACTTGCATGTCTGAATAATTTTTTTCATTGCTTTGAATAGTTTTATAAATGAAAATAGATGTTGGCAGTAAAGGTGAAAACAATTCATCCACAGCAAGTAGGGCAAACCTCTTTGGTAGTCCCATCACACTACTAATGCCTGTAAACTATCTATACTCCTGCTAACTGTGCAAAGAGTTAGCAGGAGTTACTGTTCCTTTTACGTTTACCAAACAAAAAACAACTACCGTATATACTCGAGTATAAGCTGAGCCGAGTATAAGCCAAGGGGGCCTTTTCAGCATAAAAATGTGCTGAAAAACTAGGCCTATACATGAGTATATACAGTATCTCTATTCACCCCAGCACAGTGTCTTTTCCAAAGTCTATTTGCTGATGTTTCTTCTGCATCAGTTTAAATTAGAGGTTCTTAACCAGAGGTATCCCTACCCCTTGGAAGTATGGGAATGAAATGCTGGTGGTATGGGACTCTATCTCTTTAAATCAAAGTGGAGAAATCTACTTGATGTGTCAGATGACAGACGAGTAGCTTTGTCAGTAACTGCACCCCAATTCCATGCTTTGGTTGCAACAAAAACAACAGCAAATATCTCACTAGATTAGTAAAAGTCTGTGTTATGTAGTTCAGATATTGAAAAAACATGCACATTTATGTTCGTTTTCTTCTTTTGTGTAATATTCAACTGTAAGTCGTAAAATTATTGGTTTATAATCTGAAACAGGTGAATAAAAGTTATATTGTAAAATATTTGTAGCTATTTGTATATTTCTCATTTCTCATTTTAAAATTTTGCTTTCTGTAAATAACTATCAATGCTATTATGACTTTATTTCATGTTCTCTTCATAGCCATCCATATCTACTGTAAAGTACAGTAAATTCAAGCTGTTGACGTATTTGGAAGTCATACTGGCAACTAATATAAGGAATGGTGATGATTATTTCCACAGTCAAGTGAAGAGAATACGGGACCATATTGGACAATCCTTTGGGGGTCTGGAGTCATCAAAAGGTTAAAATCCCCTGGTTAAATTATGAGCCCTTTCAGGACAGGGAAGCCTCAATTTTGCTATGCATAATTGTGAACCTTTTAATGAAAAGCAGTATATAAATATAATAATAATAATAATAATAATAATAATAATAATAATAATAATAATAATAATAATAATAATAATAATAATAAAGTCCATCAGCCTTCTGAAATACAGTAAAGATTCCTGGCATGGTCTGCGTATGGTATCAGCCAATTTCACCAAGAAAAGTAGGACCAGAGGTCACCCTGGGTGGTGTGGTCAATAGATATCAATTGCATAGTATTCAAAGGGTCATCATCAGAATGATTTCTATGGAGCTGCTTCAGTCCTGCAACAAGGATAGTCCAATGACTAGAACAAAGTCTGGATTGGGGCAAAAGAGTTTCCCTACATGCTATAATGGCGACCATCGCAATCTAAGCTTCCCAAAATAGCCACCACTGTGTACTGTGGGGAAACCTGGGAAGCTTTTAGAGGTGCCTTTGGGGAAAGGGGACAATTACCCCCTTACTTTGAGTAAAACCCCAGGTCCCAAAATGGGGCTACTTCAGTCTACATCTACTAAATCGCTGATGTAAACTTGAGAAGGCCAATTGTCAGTCTTCTGATATGGAGCATAGGATCTCAAGGAGAAGACCTCTGCTGGTTCCACCACCTGGCAGGGTGATCCCAACTCCCTTTCTGCTTTCCTGCCACCCTAGCCCATCTTTCTGCCACCCACCCCAAGGCCCCACACTGCCTGGCATTTATCTTCTTCCATCTGTTTAAGGGTGCAGCAAGTGTGCTTTACA
Organism: Cryptoblepharus egeriae; assembly: GCA_030015325.1. Taxonomy (NCBI): domain Eukaryota; kingdom Metazoa; phylum Chordata; class Lepidosauria; order Squamata; family Scincidae; genus Cryptoblepharus; species Cryptoblepharus egeriae. The sequence goes on from JAREYC010000001.1 coordinate 156,892,642, forward strand.
GCAGCTTCAGATCCACAGGATTGGGCTCCAAATCTCCAGTGCATTAAACTTGTATTATAAACATAGAGTGGGTAGCAAGTTCATTTCAGCTGTGGCTCAAAAAGCCTCAAGAACATGCCAGGATTCTCAGCTGTGAAACACAAGAACAGCCCTGCTGGATCAAAGCAAAGGTCCATCGACTCCAGTATCATTTCCCCCTCCCCACCTCCACAATGGCTGGACATATCCTTCTGGAAAGCTTCCAGTCTTCATATCCTTCTGGTGGATTTTCTTGAGTGGATTTTGGCAGGACACTCATTTTCTAAAGGTTATAGTGTTAGAGAGGCCTGCCAGAGACCATTATGAGAAGCTTTCCAGTTGAGAATGAAGGCTGGTTAGCATTTTCCTTTTATCGCATGATCTCTCCCCTTTTATTTATTCTGGGACAAAACAGGCTCATGGAGAAAGCTGCATAGCTTCTCAATGAACAAAGAACTGTGCTATACTAATTTCTTCATCTGGCTGTTCATGAGAGCAAAGTTCTCTGCATTATTACACAGATTGCTAGACACAGTGGGCAGCCACTCCAGCAATCCCATCTTCCCTAACAAGTGAGTCCAGTGAGATAAAGATAGGTATTTACTTATATGGAGTAGAATTATATACCTTGTTCAGCTGATACCACTAACACACATAAGAGAAGACTTGGTGCTGTGCTTCCCCCAACCAATCTCATCTCTACCTCTGTTCCACAAGCTTTCTTATATCTGACCATAATTCACTTTTCAGAGAAAAAGGAAAGGGGAAGAGCTGGTTTCATTCAATTTTATGTTTCAGTTTGTCATGTTCCATAATCTGGAAGAATGATGCAATTAATTTCATATATCTCAAGGAATTTTATTTGTCTTTTTTGTAGGCTGCAATCCTAACGCCCAGTCAGGCTGGCACAAGTCCCATCATAAGTCTTCTGCTGACCTGGTAGTATCACAAAAGTGCTGTAAGGACCACCTAGTGGTGGGTGGGGGAGGGGATAGGCCAGTGCACAACCATGCGCTAACTTCTCCACACCATCATGAGAACAGGAAGACAGGTGAATCATGCCAGTATAAATTGATACGGATTGCGACCTCAAGTAACAATTTTCTGTGACCTTCATGGGAAATGTCTTTTACAGTGTGAGTGGGGTTTCAAAATATAGAACTGGGCAGTAGTGATGGTATGTAAAAATAATAACTTTATAGATATGCCTAAGTCCTTTAAGCCATTTCTGGCCAACACTGCATATAGACTAGGGATCAAATGTGTACACCTGTGGGCTGGGCAGAAATGTGGCTTGTAACATGGTCTCTCAACCATAGAGTTCTGGCCCCTTTGGACACTTGGTTGGGCCTAACACAAGAGGAATCCTCCTCACAAGGATTCCTTGATGGTATATCCATGCAGAAACTTATCATGAACTGGAGAACTACCATAAGTGCTGTCTTTCGTTTTCCTTGAAGAACTAGCTTTTAAAAAAAAACATTTGTTTGAATTAGCCTTGCTTTCATGTTGTGAGGTCAGCAGCTGCTTCACTATGATAATGAACCCAATTTATTCATGCCGTGACATTCTGGGGCAGCATGAGAAGCAGTCGGTCTACCACATTTGTTTGTAGTTTTCTTAAGAGAACAGGCTGACTGTGTTCCTTACCTCAGAACAAAGTACAAAAGTAACACAGCAAGGTACAAAATTATATTTGGAAATAGCTCTCTGTTGCAGCTGTACTGGAGGAAATACTTTTATGTATCTAATCCGTGAAATCAACTTTAAAACTCTGTTTTTTTGACTATTTCTTTATAAAGTAATCACTCAAGTTTCAGGCTATTACAATATAATATTTTCTCCAAAAATCATAAATTTGCTAACTTTGTGATCAAAAATTATATACCTTGTGCTTTTGAAATTGAAATATAGTGATGAAGCATAAGAATCCTGGAGGGATGACCAGCTAGATGCTTGGGGGCTTTCTGGAACACGCAAGGCCTGTTAGCAACGACTTCCAGGTAAAGTAGCACCACAGGAATTCCATCTTCAGCCATCAAATTTTATATATGCAGTCAGTAAAAAAATTGTATTTTTGAATAATAACATCATGTTACATATCATTCAATGAGTAGTTTCATGCTGAATTCAATGACATAAACCACACTGAAATATCTCTATCCTGTCAAAAACTATTGCCAAAAACTAGCAGGAATGGGGCAGGGTACATCACCACTCCCACCACCCAGGACATCCTACTACAATAAATGCAAAAGGGGGGGGGTGATATGTTGGCTTCTTTCAGCAGGTGATCCAAATCCCAGCGACACCATTGCTTCCCACCACACAGTGGGCAACATATTGTCAGTGGCTCCTAGTGGTTGCCTTGAAAGTGTGGAGGGCCAGCAACAATTGGCATTGACTCCTCTCCAGGCTGCCATCACATGCCTTAGAGTACATTTGTGACAGCCATTGCTGCGGCTGTGTGGGCATAGGAACAAGGCCTCAGTACGGTTATTTAATATTTTTGAGGTTCCTGGGTGACCACATGACCGGAAATTTCCGGATTTGTCCTCTTTTTTTAGTCTCCTGTCTGAGTGTCCGCCAAAAGGGCTTCATTGTCCTCTGTTTTGGCTTCATTTTGAAACTTTGCAATGGTGTGCAGAACCCCATCATGTCATATGTCATTGGATTTGTATTGAAGAGCAGAATCCAATACAAAAATCGGTTTTGAAGTATCTCCTTCCTATCAAAAGTTATGGCCAAAATACTAAAAATCAAAAATATGCATTGAGCTCTATGGGAAAGTGAAACTGCCCAATATCACAGCTTTACTCATGAGTAGGCAAACGTGCCATTGTCAGCCAGAAAGGCCAGGCTGAGAGGAATCCAAGACCTTGTCCTCCTTTTGAGGTTTGGGCATCTGGTCACCCTGTGAGGTTCTAGCATTGTAAGTACTATAATGGTTCCTGTCAGCCCACCGATGGACAGTACCTTTACGTGGTAGTGGGAATGTGTGCTCCAGTGATACAAAGGGCTATGCTGGCGGTAGCGTAACTACTGGCAGGGACTCCCATGCCAGACAGGCCTTTATTGAGGAGCCAGACTAAACCTGTCCAGAATGCTGAATCATATCCAATGTTAATCATGACTCAGGTAAAAATGTGTGTAACAAGCTATGAAGGACATAACACAAACCTTTTAAATTGGGGTATACGACACATCATTCTTTTTCTTGATCCTTGTGTGAAGAATGGAAAACGGGAACTTAGCCATTCTCAACAGCACTTTGAAGAACTATGCAAAGTTCTGAAGGTGTGTGATATAGATCAGATGTAGACCAGATACAGACTGGTCTATGCACAGGCCAGAGATATTTTTGAAAGATTTTTGAAATCATAACTCGGGAATAGATCATATGCTTAGTGTGCAGAAAGTCCCCCGTTCAATCCTGTTAGCTCCAAGTAAGGCAAGAAAAATACCAGCTAGAGAAACAGCAAAAACCTTGCAAAAAACTCACTGCTCTATATCAGTGATACTCAAACAGGAAGGTCACATTATCTGAGAAAACCCATAAAAATCTGTAGGTTCATGGCATTTTACTTACATCTTCCACCCCTGCATGGTCCTGCTCACCTGCAGAATGCAGTGGATCCTGAGCTGGTACTGCTCCAGTTTATAGGCAGGCACTAAATAAGTTTGGACCCTCAGAGACATACCGTACTTCTATTGTAATTGTCAGGGCAGCAACTCCAAGGATTAGTTACTCACAAAGAAGTGACAGTAGAGACTTCTCTGTGCATAATTGTTAGAACCTCAAGAGATTTTAGAAAGACAATTTTCTTAAGACAATTTTCATAATACAATTAATTAAAGATCATGAACAATGCTGTAATGTAGACAGTTAAATATCACTAAAGACTCTTATAAAACAGTAGCTAAAAAGAAAAGAAGAGTGTTGCTATTTCAAATGTCATTTTTGAATACTCTTTGGAATTTTTCCAAATGAATATAAGTATCCCTTTATCAGCTTTAAGTAGCATCATCATTTTCAGTATGATTCAGTTTGGGAATATAAAATGTTGAAAAACAAGAATATTTGAAAGTCTGTTCCCTATTTATGGTATTCCTCAGAATTAATGTTTAGGGTAGAATATAACATGAAAAATTATGGAAATATTTTGTTTTCTTTGAGATGATGCTGTTAGAAAAATGCAATTTATGGCCAAATCCTTTACTTTGGCTTTGTTTCTGAAGCTAGCCTTCCAGTAGTGAACCACACCAGTGATGGGATTCAAAGAAATTAACAACCGGTTCTCTGCCCACCTGGCAGCCACTTTTAAATGGCTATTTTTAAACTTTATATGTCCTATCTCTCGTTAACTACCAGTTCTATCAAGTAGGTGTGAACCTGCTGGAACCCACCACTGAACCACACTTTTATGGCATTGCAAATGCTTTTTCAGAAACTCACTTAGTAGAGAAAAAGATTTGGTTGGTAGTGCAAATGTCACAGTCTTCATAAAGGCTGATGCTAACGTATCTCTGCACATCCTTACTATAACAAAGTTTCTTAGAAGGGAGAGTGGGCAGAACATGAAACTATGGATAGGATTATGGGAGGTGGCAGAGCCAAGCCATAGCAGCCTCTGCTGCTCCAGTCTGCTTGGATTTAGGCCTCCCCATGCCACAGGTACTGCAGCTCACAGTGTGGGAACCACTGGATTAGCTCCTTGGTCATCACACTGATGATGCATGGACATCACACCAATGTTTGCCCACACCAAATCAGGACATAACTGCATGGATGATAGGTTGTATTGGCGTTTCCATTGAGGTTGTTGGTGTCGCTGGAAAGGATTACACCAGCATTACTGGGAGGGCTACTCTGGCATGCCATTGCCAGTGCATGCCACAATTTGATGGGCATTGCACTGACATTCATGTGTACAGCATCCAACAACACTCAGATTTTAACAACACTCAAACCAATTATATGTTATGGATGTGCATTATGCCAGAATTCTGAGCTACATAGTTTGGGGATTAATTCAGATGAATAGGTGGCAGTAGAGGTCAAGAAGTTAAAAATTTGTGTCAGAAATCAAGGGTGAAGTATTAGTTTACCTAGCATTTTCTAGAAATATGGAGAAAGCTACGGGGTGGTGATTTGCATGATGAATAGTACACATTTACTCTGCTGCATGTAGGCAAAGTGGCAAACACTTATCAGTGATTTTTCTACACGCCATGTTAATAGATATGTGCACTCCTGATAGATGCTAATGGAATTAATGGTATTATTATTTTGTGTGGAACACTCATTAGATGGTGAAAACCATGGCATCTGGAGGGTGAAAGCACTGCATTTGCACTATCTGATCAGATAGAATATTGCCAATGTTTTAATGCCATAACATTGCATACTTCAAGTTGCTGTGTACTGGATTCCTAGAGGCCATCCCAGGAACACATGGCAGCAAAAGTTCACCAACAACCTTACAATCGTGGATGTTTCCAGTGACGCTTGCACAACAAACACTGGTGGAAAAAGTTCATCTCTTGATACACTCAATAGCATGGGAGGCACTAAGTCCAAGAGTACAATTCTAACCATGTCTACTCAAAAGTAAGCCCCATTGTGTTCAGTGGATCTTACTCCCAGGAAAGTGTCTTTAGGATTGCAGCATAAGTCATGATTCCAGTTTCCTTAAAACAGAAACAGAATAAGAATGGAAAACCATAAGAACAAGTATGGAGGACTTTATCTCATCAAGTGAGACGAAAGGAAAGTATCTAAAGCAATCCTATGCATACTTAAAGGTAAAGGTGACCCCTGCAGGTTATCGTGCTGGTCATCGACTGACTCTAGGGCAATGGTATTCAGGCATTTCAGCCCAGGACCCCCTTTCAAATTTAAAAATCTGTCCCAAGACCCTCTGTCAAATTTACTGGGATGCTCTTCCATGTCTATTCGGAAGTAAGTCCCATTATGTTCAATGAAACTTACTCTCAGGAAAGTCCAGTACCAGATTCCAAGATGGTGGATCCACCCCCTTGCAACCCTCCTGACCTGAGGTTGCAACCTCCAAAGGGTCCCAACCCTCACTTTGAAGACCACTGCTATAGGGAGAGGTACTCAGTCCTGTTACAAGGCTGAAGAGCCAGCAATGTCTGAAGAAGCTTCCATGGTCACACACACACACAGCTATATGGAGTCATCCTTATTGAACTTACTCCTGAGTAGATGGGTATACGCTTGCACTATGAACATGCTTAATTATGATTTAATTGTGTACGTAGGATATTTCTGTTGGTTAAGAAGAAGAGTGGTTCCTAAAGGCATTCTTTTTCATTTCATTTCATTTCATTACCTTTATTGGCATACAATACAAAAAGAAAATAATACATTACATAATACATACGCTAGATTTAGGAGAAGAGTAATAAAAAGACTAGACTAAACTAAACATGGCAATAGAATGGAGAACAGTCAGGGAACAAGGAGTGCCGAAAAGGGGACGACACCTCGGTGATCAGATGTGGATGATTCTCTCTTCAAATTTGCCGCCATAATTTGAGCGATGAAGGTGGCAGTTTGAAGGACAATGAAGGAGTCAGTGGCGGATAGAAGAAATTGTATTCTGGAGCATTCTTTTTACTTTCTACTGAGTTGTAATCAAGGAATGTTCTCTGAATATATAAAAATTTATTATTTTCTGGTTTTTCTGGATAAGAATGTTTGGCACTGCCATTATTCTCCCTATTCTATGAATAGCTATTCTCCCTAATTTTGTGTTTTATGTTACTTGGCACTGTTCTTCAGCCATCCGTAATTTATTCTGAACCTTTTGTTGAACAGCAAGGGACACTCACTCAGAACTTGGCACACAGGGTGCAATTCTGCTCCAAATCAGCTGTTGTCAATTAATTTACATGTATACAGCATATGGATCCTGAGTTTCTGGCTCAGTAGTCACACACATGCTTTGCCTGCAAAAGGGATCAGGCACAATTGCCAGCAACTCTGACGTTAAAACAACTCCAAAAGCAGCTTGGTTTTGCATGAGAACCTGGAGAAACTTGCCAATACAGGAGATGCATCTTGATGAACAATGGTCTGACTTGGACTGTAATCCTATCCACACTTACCTGGGAGTAAGACTAAAAAGGGACTTACTTCTGAGTAGACAAGCATAGGATGTCTGACATCTAAGGCAGCTTCTGCTACTGTTGAGTGTAGGCAAGGCATTGGTTATTTCTGTCTCTTCCTTCTGGAATCTTTCTCCTCTTTTTATCTTCTCCTCCTCATTTTCTTCCTTTCATCTCTCTCCTGACCCTCCCATAGACCTACCCCAGTGTCCCCAGCCTTGCTCAGGTCAATTGCCTCCAACTGGGCTGCCTCAACTGTGGCAATCCTGGACTTGGTGTTGTCATCACTGTTTGAAAATTATGCAGGGTGACCATATCTCATAACCAAAAAAAGAGGGGACAAGGTCCCCCACAATGTAAGACATCCAAGAAAAATGTAGGACATAGCTAAAAACACTCATATATACTGCTTTCATTTGGTTAATTTAAACACCATACTGCTTATTATTAAATTTAAAACTTTTACGTGTTATCATTGACTGACTGACTGACTCACTCACTCACTCACTCATTCATTAATGCCCAGCCAAAACGTCTGGGCCTAGGACAATGAAATTTGGGGTGGGTGTTTCTTATGTGACATCAACACCCACCAAGAAACAATGTTGAGAAATTTAACCATTAAGGGGATGAAAATATGTGCATAGTGTTTTGTCCTATACTGTACTTAACACTGAAGACTGACTAATCAACATTCAGCTGATGCACTGAGAGGGAGGGTGCACAGGGGGTGATGGTGTGTGTGTGTGGGGGGGCGTGCATGGGGAGATGGTGCACATGGGGAGATGGTGCGCATGGGGGTATTGCACATGAGGGGACAGTGCGCATGGAGGTGTTGTGCATGGGGGATGGTGTGCATGGGGGACAGTGCACATGGGGGATGTTGTATGAGGGTAATGCGCATGGGGGTGTTGCACTTGGCGGGAGGGTGCACATGGATGATGAGGCACATGGGGGTGTTGCATATGGTGCACATGGGGTGGGTGCACAAGGGGGGATGCTGTACATGGGTATTGCGCATGGGGGGTGATGTGCATGGAGGGGACAGTGTGCATGGCAGTGGCAGCACCCTAAGCTTGCAGGAGCTCCATAAGTGGCAGATGTCTGGGATGAGAGCTCACTTTTTGAACAGCTACAGTTCAGGTTAGAAGGATTTGTCAGTTGGAAAGGGAAGTACCTGCTGAGGGGCTCATTCTTTGCTTGCAGTCCTTTTAATTTCTATACTTTCTTCTTTCCCTTCTTTTATGCATTTCCCTTTTAAAGATTTTTCCCTTTGCCATCTCATGAAAAGCAACCAATTTAAGGGTGAATTGCATGAATGACTAACAGTACAATCCTAAGCATGTATACTCAGAAGTAAGTTGTATTGTATTCAATGGGGCTTACTCCCAGGAAAATGGGTTTAGGAGCCTAAGAGCACAATCCTAACAATGTCTACTCAAACATAAGCTCCATTGTGTTCAATGGGGCCTACTCCCAGGAAAGTGTCTTTAGGATTGTAGCATAAATTGCTTTCTATTCCCTATCCTTGCATTTGACAGTTGTCCCCTGTGGTGGTTCAGTGAATGACACTGTGCTTTTCAACCTGAAGGCTGGCAGGTTGAAAGTTTGAAACCTGAGTACCACATGACAGAGTTCTTGTTACTTGCCTGTTTTGTTCCTGTTTTATTTGTTGTACTGCCACTGTTGTCTGTTTCTACATTTACTGCCAAACCACTGTGTTCTGGCATTGCACTGCACAAGATCCTTGCATGCAAAACCATCCTACTGTGCATATTTGAAGGGGTGTCAAAAAAGAACAGCTCACTTCCTAGACTGAGCAAGACTTGCCATGGGCTACTACCTCCAGCTTCTCATCATCTATCACCATTTTGTGCTAAATTACACCATATTTTTCATTAGCTGCCTGGAATACAGATTTTATAGAAAAGCGGAATAAAAAAATAACTTGAATGAAAGAACAAATGAACCAGCAAACAAACCAACAAATGGATAAGCATTTTCCATATTGAACATACTTCATTATCCAACCCTGACCTAACCCAAAGCAAATGATTCTTTATATGAATCCTTACCCTAATCCTAACCCAAAAAAAGAAAAAAAGAAATAGTTTTAGAAAAAGAAGTCTGCTGGTACTGAGCTTAAAAACTGATGTATCTGAGCAAAGAGAAGGGAGCTGGTTGTTGGCAGCAGTGTAGAGGTGACTGAAGGAGAGATTCATGGAAATGGGTGTAGGAAGCTTTAATTACCTCTTGTTAAGGTAATCAGGGTTTGAGCACATTCCAAAGGAATAAATTGTATTGAAAAAAATCCAGACTGTTTACCACTAATTTACAGTCACAAGGAGCTGGTAAATTCTCAACAGCTGCTGCATCATAATAGGAAGGGGAAAGTGTCATTGGTGGAATCATTGCTTATGTAAATAATTGTGCAGGACTCTCCAAGTTCACGCACGTGCCTAAAACATAGTGTTGGTGCCATCCCAGAGGAACAGCCCTTCACCGAAGGGATTCATCTGGGCCCAAGAAGAAAGAATACAGTAGACCCAGTCATAGTGTTGGCTGTTCCTTTCCTGCTGCTATATGTGTGTATGCCTGTAGCCTAAACAAACCCCCCTAATAAACCCCCGGGAGGAAAATGCTGCTTCCTGCGACTCCACTCCAGATTTCTTCTTGCCGTTCTAGAGTTTACACAAATAACCAGTGGTCTGGGCTTTAGTCAAATACTCAAAGTTAGCAGTGGGGGAGCATCTTTCCCTGGTTACCCACTCCTTGTTCTGTGATAACCCTGCCATTGCCTTGCTGAGAGCCCCCTGAAAGCCTAGCCTGTTTCCTCTCTATTCAAGGGTCTCCAAACCCTGGCCCTAGGGCCAGATGCAGCCCTCAGTGTACCTCCATTCGGCCCTTGGGCAAGCCCTATAATCCTCAAGAGGTGAGCGGAACTCTGCTCTCCACACCTCAGGAGGGTATTTTGAGGACTGGAGAGGCTGCACAGATCTCCTCTCTGTGTGTATGAAAATGCTTATGAACTGCTTTGAAAATCTCCCTCTCTCTATGCATTGGAAAGTGTTTATGATTACTGTATTTGAATTCTTTCATTCATTCACAAGTTATGTCACTAACATATTCATTTATGTAAATTTATTCAAAATTGAAATGTAAATCAATTCTTTTTCTGTTCTTCTGGCCCCAGACATAGTATAAAAAGATGATGTGGCCCTCCTGCCACAAAGTTTAGAGATCCCTGCTCTATATTCCCAGTCCTGCATGCTAACAACCAACCATCTAGTCCGCACTGCTATCTCAGGCCTACTGTTTCTGCCTAGTTCACGGCAGAAAGGGAGTTCCAGGCTTAGAGATGGTCCAGTTTTGCTCTGCAGCCCAACACTGTGTTCAACACTGCCCTTGACTCTCTGCTACCACCTTTACATGCCTTCTACCCCACACACAAATAAGACTCCTTAACTCTTCACCACACTTCACTCCATTAAAAATTAAACCCATGCATTGGAGGAGCAAGAGAAGGGAGTGAACAACGTGATTCTCATTTGCTATATGATAGAAGGGAAGACTTGGGATGAAGAATACCCTGAATCAACTCCCTTCCTTCCTGCATCTGTCACAACTGTATCAACTTGCCTTCTTAGCTGCGCTTGCTCCACCTAGAATGCAGATGTCCACTGGTGGTGACTGAGATGCCTCAGGTGTATACAAACATACAACATATATGTCCTCTTTTTTTCAGGACATGTCCTCTAGACTTGTGTCCCACAAAAAAACTTCATTGTCCTCATTTTCTTTGTGAGTAGGCAGCATGTAGCTTTCTTGTAATTAATAAATTACATCAATATATTACCTGTTAATAGTTTAAAATTTAATAATAAGTAACAATGTTTAAATTATGGTTAGCACATGAAAGCAATACACAGTTTATGAGTTTTTAGCTTTTATTTTGACATGTTCTACATTTTTATTGGGTGTCCTATATTTTGGGGGGACTTTTCCACTTTTCTGCTTATATGTTCATCCATAACCCTGCACCATACCAGTAGTAATCATCACTAACAGTTCAGTGATGAGTAGTGACCAAAGGAGCTGCTCACCATGCCCAAGGGCCACAGTTCCATTAGCAGTTCCAATGGCAGTAGTCTCGAGGGAAGAAGGAAAACACAATGCAAAATACAGGCTGTGATTTTTCTGGTTTCTCACTCTGCTACAACATGACTTGGACCACATTGCTGTGTTCAGGTACTCTATGAATAGAATCTGTGTCCTACTAGTCCTTTATCCCTCGATGAAGTTTTCCTGGCTAACTCAGAGATCAAATATAGAGAGGAGACCTATTGTTCACAAAAGGAAAAGCTGTTGTAGTTCTTTAAAAAAGCCTTTTCCGTGCAGGCAAGGAATAGGAGAGGATAATTTTCTGCATCTCCTGCTTGTAGTTTCCTCGAGACATCTAGTTGGCTCTTGTGGAAAACAGGATGTCAAACCTGATGAACCCTCAGTCACATCCAGCAAGGACTCTTTGTACATTAGAGAGGCTGCATAGCACACAAAACCCTTAAAAAAACCCCTGTGTGAATGTGAACTTCACAATAGGAGAGCTGATAACTTGCTGCTGTTCATTGCTTAAAAAATAAAAAATCTTCACAGGATCTGTGGCTCCTGAGTGAGAGATGTATACAGCCTCCAGAGAAATTAAAGGTAGTGAGAGATGAGTGAGAGATGTATTCAGCCTCCAAAGAAATTAAAGGTTTTTATACAAATGTAACAAACCTTTAAAATGGTTCACAAATGCTGCTATGGGGAGAGATTACCATCCAATAGGGTCTTGTGACACACAGAAAGCATCCTAAAAAGCAAGATGAATACACCAGTTATTCAAGATTAAATTATGGTAATTACTGGTTTAATGAAGAGGCAGCTGTCCCCTGAATATAAGGTCTCAGGATTGCATCTTTTGCCTTATTCTGTGTGATGGATGTAGTCCCTCGTGGGCTGCTGTGTCATTCAGAATAAGTGGATTTAAAAAAGGAATTCAGCTTGCATAAGGTCAGATGTCAAGACACTGCAGTTTTCAACAGCCTGATTCCTAGAATTGTTTAAAATGCACACTGCTGGTTTATGGAGAATGCTTTTTGGCAGCAAAATGGGAATCAAAGAAAAAGATATAATGCCTCTTTCCTACAACAACTCTTTAAATGCTAGGAGCTAAGCTCCCAACCCACAGTGATATAGGGTTGGCTATAAGTGATATAGCTCTGCTTTGCCTCCAAAAGGTCCCAGCCGACTGGTGTCAATGATTGGCATTATGCACAATCCTAACCATGTCTACTCAAAAGTAAGCCCATTGTGTTCAATGGGTCTTACTCCCAGGAAAGTGTCTTTAGAATTGCAGCCAAAGTGTTCAGATTAAAGGGAATGTGATATCTTCTGTTGTGAGAATAGTGTTTGCAGTTTTATCTGGCAAAAGACTACCACTAGACAAGGCAACGAGCAGTTTAAAATTTGCATACATTTAAGTTAATGTATTTAAGTTAATGAGCACTTCATGTGTAATTTGGGTCAATTTTCTCAGGCGATCAAGAGGAGATATTTCCTAAATGTCACATATATCTTGGGAGCAACAGGAAGACAAGAATCAAAAATAAATTCGCAAAAGCTGGTAAGATTCAAGACAATTTTCATACAGAATTTCGGCAGAGGCACGAGATATTATCAGATCAATGCCAAACTTTATCAGAGTATGACACTGGCAAGCTGCTCCATACTTTAGACTGAAAGTATTGTTTTGAATGGCTTTGTTTCTATACAGTGTACTTTTTATGTTTACCCTCAGGGGTCAGGCAGCAATCACTGAGTCAATTTAGTCTACAGTAATTTAATTTTTCTGGGCAGGCTGAAACAGGTGAACTAAATCAAATGGCATTTTTAGAAAGAGCAATAGCACAGGAAACCCAATGTGTTCACAAGGATAATTAGACATCATTTACTGAAAAGATTTGTAGTGCTTTGTGTTTGTATTTCTTGGGAATCAAATAAAGTGGAGTACATTAGAATTTCAAATATAGGGACACATTCATTTTTATTTATTTCTCATTTTGATAGCATTTTTCCAAGTGCAAATGATGCAGAGGAATGACAAATGTGCCAGCTGTCCAGGCTCAGAAATGAAAACTTATTTTATTACTTTCGGCTTCAGCTGTGATTAATTAGGAAGCCAAATTCAGGCTAAAATTCTATGCATACTTATGTGAGACTTGGGACCCAATCCTATCCAATTTTTCAGTACTGATGCAGCTGGGCCAATGGGGTGTGCCCTGCATTCTTCAGTATTGGGAGCAGTCACAGAGGTCTCCTCAAAGTAAGGGAACATTTATTCTTTTATGTTGCAGTTACACTGTAGCTGCATTAGCTTCAGAAAAATGGATAGGATTTGGCCCTAAAGTGAAGCAGCAGAAGGGAATGATGCATCAGCGCTGCTGGCCCATTTGCCCAGGAGGCAAACAAACATCATTTGGGCAAACCATAGATCACTCTGTCGAAGTTCAAAGCCTCCTTCCTCCAAACCCGGCCAGTAGTAGAGTTTGACATACACACATGTGAACCACACACACTACCTAGCAGCAGCTAGCCAATGGGGCTTACTTTCAGGTGAGGATTGCAGCCATCGTCATCTACCTGTACAGACAACAAGGAACAGAAAAAGAAAGTTATTTTCCTCTGGTTCAATAGCGTTGGTTAGAGCAATTGATTGTATTCCACTTAAATGTAATTGCTCATATCTCTTCTGTCACTGGGACTCATATTATGATGGAAATTTTTCTGGCACCGGCTAATCAGCTAATATACTTTCATCCGCTAGTGTGAACAGAAAACTGTATAAATATAACTGGAAAATAAAATTCATGTTGTTTTGGAAATGCACTTTATTCAGTGTTGGAAAAGTAAACAGACTTGTCAGAATCCATGTCAGCTGTATTTAACTGGGATAATCTTGTTTAGATCTGATTCTGAAGCCTATATGTATATGAAATATTTAGAGCTGACAAATGGAGGGAACTATATAGAAATGTACTAATGACTAACTATAGTGTCTTTGTGATCTTTCTTTCTTACAGTAGAAAGTTAACACAACTTCAGTAAGCATCTCTCATTATTGCAACAAAGGTGGCATTCATTCGTTTATCTTCTAGACAGTATAGTAGCCATCACTGTCACTTTATTTGACTTCTTTGGCCATCAAGTCCCACTTATTTACTTTTTCCTGTACACATAATGGCTATTATGGAGAGAAGTGCTCAACTTCAGTGCTGTGCTGCAAGGGGGACAAAACCTGCCCAACTCTTCTAACCCTGGATGGTGGCAATGCAAAGGCATTGTCTCCACTGCCTAACAAAGCTTTGAGGGACACATTCTCTTGAAGGTATGGTGGAAGCATTGGTTTAGTAGTGGAAGCAGGGACAGGTTCTTGTTTCAGGAATGGGAGAAAGACTCCAGTATGGAGAAAGACTTGGGGAGGGAAAGGAAATCCTTCAGAGCAAACTCTGATCCTCTTCAGCCTACTTGAACCCAGGAGACTCCCAGGAGCCAGACATACCACCTCTAATGTCCATGCCATCCTATGCCTCAGCTTCAGAAGTTCCTCTGTCTGACTCGAGAGTTTGTATTGAACCAAAATTCTGTAGTGTCCTCAGAGCCATCTCTTGCAAAAGTGAGTAGAGGTCCTTTATTTTTTTCAGAGTTGTCTGAGGTTCTGGGGACCTGTTTGGAGTCTGATCCCTATCTTCACCTGTACCTTCCCTGTTTTAACTTCTCCTCTGTTTAGACATATTTTTTTTAGTGGATCACTTTTTCTCAATGTGAGGATTCTGATCCTCATGGAGGTCACAAGCAGCTTGGAAGTGGGTTGCAAAACTCTGAAGAATTGGTTTCAATCTTTGGGATCTCTAGATAGATCCAGGAAGATACATTTCTGGAACTTTGGAAAGTCACTGTCAATAAGTGTAGGCTATACTAAGCTAATGAGTTGTCTTTCTCCAGGTTGAAATGAGTTGTGATATGTGGAGAGAGGGGAGGTTTCCATATTGCGAAGATTGCATAGAACTCCTGGGCTAGACCATCAGCTAGATACTGACTATGCCTGGAACAGGATATGAGAAGGATGTGTGGGATGTAAATTCATACCTACATATCTCACCCGTCAGAGTGGATACCTAATCTTAGGTTTAAAGTCAAATACAGGCCTAAAGCCTTGTACTAAGAAAGTACATTTGCTGATAAGAAAACATCAGCTAAGCTATATTTAGAATCATATCTATGGTCTACTTCTGTTGATCAAATATTGAACTATTCTTCCTGCATTTCCCCCATTTGTTCATTTTATTGTTATATCAGAATACGTAGTTTTAATCATTTCCCTTTTATTGCCTTTTTCTACATTGTTAACATGTGGCCCATTCAGTCTTCCCCCCACTTTGGGTACACTAACTTATGTGACTTGTTGACATTACATGAATTAATATAAATGATACAACTTCCTTGTACAAGTTCATTTTGTGCTTGCAATTCTTTCTGCTTTTCCAGGAATCCAATTTACATGGACAGCATTGAGTTTCAAAATTTATTCCATGCATTCTTCAGGATCAATCCTTTCTGAGCTTAAAACAGTATACAGCATTTACGAAATTGTTAAACTGTATAACTGTTTAAAACGTTACAAAAGAAAATTGTAGAAACATGTTGAACAGAAGAGAAGGGCAACAAGGGTGAGACCAATCTTTCAGTATTTAGGAATTTTAGCTAATTAGTATTTAGCAAATTTAGGAAAATGGCATTATTTTTTCATTTCTAATTCTTTTCTTCATTTCCAAAGAAGAGAATCAAAGAGATTCTCTTGGCTTCGGTCAGCCATCCTGACTGAACTAAAAACTAGCTTTCATTTTAAAACAGAAATGTTGTAAGCAAAACTTTTGATTTGTTTTTGCTTATACCAAAAGATTTTTGTTCAATGATTGCATCAGTTTTTTTCTTTCTCCTGAGAATAAGCAACAGAAATGCATTCTTCTCTGATTCCTTAAATGCAAAGTGAAGTGTGTTTTGTCCTAGTTTCTGATGCTTTACAGCTTATTCCACATGACATTTTGTCAATTATAGGTGCATCAGGGCAAAAAAGGAAACTGTCTTGCTGTTATCTAGTACTTTTTAACCACAGAGAACTGAAAGTCAGTTTCTGAAATATTTGACAGTAGTTCAGGGTCCTACTGAGACTCAGTACATTGTTCACAAAAAAGCTGAACTGAATTAGATTTGAAAGTGGGCAAGATAATGGTGTCAGAGAATGGTGTATCTTCTTGACATTGCAGTCACGAAGATACAGCCTTTTTTACTCATTTTCAAGCTCATTACATATCTGTTTCAAAAAACAAACAAATAAATAGCTGAAATCAAAAGTATACTAGTAGTACAAGAATAAGGGCTCAATCCACAGCAGTTATGTTAGTAGATGCATTGACGCACGTAAAATTTACTGTGGATTGCAATATGAATTTCCCATAGGATTCCACAGGATGGCGCCTTAATTAATACAATTAATTAATTAAGCTGCATCAACATTAATACAAGGTATGTCAACGGATCTACTAACATAACTGCTCTGGATAGAGGGGTAAGTTGCAATGGCAACAACTGCTTTTCTTCAAAGCAGTGTAGTAGCAGAGTCTCATTTGCTTCTGTTGTTTTCCCGTCCGATCCTATTACTCACCCTCTCAGTTTAACTAGCATTGCATCATCAAAGGCTGCCTTATGATAGTCACAAAGCCACTTCCACCAACAGGCATTGCAGGTCTGCTAGTAGTGAGGCCAGGGTTGCCTCAGGTGTGCTGGCAGATCCATGGAGACCCACTGTAGCAGATATGCCCACATGGCATTGCAGGGATATGGGAAAGGGATTTATTGGAATGGGATGGTGACAATGGTGGGGAGGAAGGTGGATCATACCCAGGAGGAGGTAGATTGGTGGTGGCACACAACAAATCCTGACCCCATTACCAGATCTGATCCACCTTCCAAGTTCTACACAGACTTGTGCCAACAATTGAGCCAACATGGGTCCAAATTGGCCTACAGCAGTTGTTGGGGCTTACCCAAGAGTAAGGTGGCAAATGGCCCCTTATCCCAAGAAGGCTGTCACGACGGCAATAAATATCACTCCCTCCATGTTATGGTCTAGCTATGCACCAATAAACATTAAGTCACCATATACCAGTGAAACTGAGAGGATAACTTAAACCTATTCTTGGCAAGATTCAAACCACATAACTTCCAGCAAAAGACAAGACTATCTCTCTGCCCTGAGTCAGCAAACAAATACTTTGCTTTCCACCCCATTTCAAGGTTGTTGCATTCCCCAGTTTAAAAGGGGGAAAGCAATCTTACAAATTCACCCAAATAGTAGCTGTAATAAGGTAGTACATCTCTTTAGCCAATAATATACACAAGTTCATATAGTTATAAGCATATTTGTACATAAGGAAACTTCTTATTCTTATCTCAGCTCCACATGGAAGAAGGAGAGCAAGATATACAAGGAGTTCCAAAGTAAATATTAATCATGTGTTGACTTCAGTTGCAACTTAAAAAGCTGCCTTAACTAAGCAATTACTAAGATTACCAGACTGAGATTCTTCAGTCCATCAGCCAGTACCTTCCACTCAAAGCTATAACTCTCACTTCAAAAGCACATATTCTAATTTATACTGTAGTTGCAATAGCCAGTTAGATGATTTTGCTGAATTCATCCCCAAGCTGGCACATATACCAAGTTACATGACATTAAATTAAATATATCTGTGTGATCTCTCGTAATGGCCAACCTATGATCTTCTTGCACAGAAACATTTAATTCCTATAACTGTCATAAAGTCAGGCTAATTCCTCATTCTCTTGTTTGTTAAATCTCAAGGTGAAGTGATGAGGTGGAGTTGTGTTTGATATGTTTTGACCCTTTCCTAACACCTCCTCTCTTCTTATTGACGGGCTTACCAATAAGTAGGATGGGATTACATCCATGTTAATCTCTCACTCAGTCCCTCCTACAGGGCTGCCAGGCTATGTGGATATTTGAGCAGTGATAAAGTTATGATCTTGATTGGACGTTAATGTGGGACACTACTTTCCTCCCACAGTCCCACAGCACCTCGTCACTACCATGAGTTTACCATGAGGGACAAGCTCCATTTGACAAACTTATCACTGCTGCAGAAGAAATAGAATCAGCAGTGTTCCTCTTTATGCTGGGAATTATTAAGAGTGCTATTAAATAATACCTATGTGTAGATAACACAGATTACCACTACAGCTTTATTATTTACCAACAATTAAATCCCTATATATTGACAAATATTGTATACATATCAGTTTAACGGTTGTCCACCACTCTGGATTTCAATTAGATTATGTAGCTGTAATAAGGTACAGCTCAATACAGTAAAACTTTGAAGTGGTAAACATGCCAGCCAACTACAGAAATTTAACCTAGCAACTAGATTCAAAATTATGTCTCTTCTGTGATGTGGTAAACTCAAATCTTTAAGCTTTAGATGAAAAGCTATGTAGGTATGTTGCATTTTTTTTGGCCTTTGTGTCATTGTCCATATGGTTCCTGTCCATACGGAGATCAGAAGTCATGAATAAGCCAGTATGCTCCAAAACGTAGCTGTATCCATTTTGAGATTGTGGTTGTAGTGTCCACATAAACAGTCAAACTAACTAATGGATATACCATACATTGCTTGCTTTCTCCTGTTAAGTACAACTTCTTTGAATAAGGCACCCACCCCAATATTCATTTTTCTTCCCACATGTGGTTATCCATTTTTTTTGCCCATTTCTAATTCACATACCAGCAGGCTATAATTTTCCTTTCAAAATATGTTGGGGGAGGGGGAGTGAATTCAGCTGTCAAATCTGGCTTTGCAAGAGGCACTAGAACAATGGAAGCTGACAATGCACAGCAACTATACTGCCTTCGGTACATTCTCTAGACCTTTGGAATTAATAATTTGGCACATGGCTGGCTGTAATTTCAACTAGGTGTCTTGTTTCACATGTTCCACTATATAATGATAGCTTCCGAATGACACTGGCTTGTCATTTTCTGATTTGTAAAGGTGTATGGTATCCATGTCCACTATGATTATACTGTCACTCATCTAGCCTTCTCATTAGTCATCCTTGTGTGTTGTAGTCACAAAACATCCTGAGGCATCTTTGGAGGTTACATATAATTCAAGGACAGCCTAACTACTAAGCAACTCTGAGTAGCTTTCTTCTGGAATAGCACATGTTCTTTTTCTATGTAGCCTTGATGGCTACACACAGGATGACTTCGTCAAGGCTGCAACGTATTTGCCTTGTTGCTTAAAGGCTGGCAGGACCGAGCTTAATGATTTGGTAAGGCAAGACAGGAAAAGGAAATAACATATACTTTGAGAAGTCTGTTGAAGCTCCAAGCACAATCTGTATGCAGAATGGCCCATTAATGTCTGCCAAGCCTGTACTTTAATACCATTTTATGAAACTAAAAATTACGGGGAAATTCAGCTTGAAAAGCATATATGAATTTTCCACTTAAAGTGGCTTTCACACAAACAATCCAGTCAGTAATTTAGTTTCAGTTTCATATTGTTCCCATCATTTAAACTCTTGAAACATTGTTGTCTTAGTGAATTTTGGCTTGATTACTACACATTATTTTTATTTAAAATACAAATGTGAAAGCTATTTTTATCAGGTATTGATTACACGTTCTTTGTTTAGAAGTGACCTTTGCTTGTTCACAAATTAAAATTCTGAAAAAAAATTACCAGGGAAAGAGAAAGAATGATCCAGTCAAAGGAAAGCACTTTGACTTCTCACAGATTTCAGTAAGAGAGCTAAGCACTCATTAAGGCATGTACTGTCACAAACATGCTGCAACATTGTGGGCTCACCCACAGTGCAGGCTCACCCACCCACCACCATAGCTGGCCTAGTGCAAACCCCTGCTGGACCAGTGCTGGTGTGAGGTGGGCAGTCTATTGCCCAGCAATTACATAGATCACTGGGTGCACTTGCAGAACTGTCCAGGGGTGGTGATGCATCAATCTGATGAATAGACAGAAGCTGGCCTTACCACTGGCTATTGTATGCTACAGCAGGCCAACAACAGGTACAGAACACTACTTACATTTCTTTTATTAGGAAAGCTTAGCATCCATGGATTTTTGCATGAATTTCATTTGGTGGATCAGGGCTAGCTTCTTCCCCATCTCATCTGCTCTGTGTAGCTTGCTGAATAATTTCACTTGGATGTACAGGGCGGGCTTTTCATCCCAGCATATCCCTTTCTCTGTTTGGACAGAGGCAGAATTTCAATGCTTGTTATGGGTGCCATTTTTCCTAGATACACCACTGTCTGCTGCCACCACTATCTCCATGGTTGTGACTCACTCTGAACCAGTCTGCCCACTAAAAGTGAGCAGAAACTGGATCCTTATCTTGTTCCTGGTGTCCACCTCTAACACAGAAGAGCAGGACTTCCAGGTTAGTTTACAGCAGTGCTTTTTTTCTGGGAGGAAAAGGTGCCAGTACTCACCACATGTTATTCTATATGACTATTAATTTTCTGCTGGTGAGGCAGCTGGAAAAAAGTGCCAGTATGAGTACTGGTGAGTACCTCCAGAAAAAAAGCCCTGGTTTATAGGAACCTTGCAGAAAATGAGTTTCTTCATTCATGCAGTTCTTTAAATCAGCCAGAAGACCTGTTTTGACATATAGTGGTACCTTGGTTTACAAGCATAATTCGTTCTGGAAGTGAACTTGTAATACAAAATGCTTGTATATCAAAGCAAATTTTCTGATAAGAAATAATGGAAACTCAGATGATTCATTCAACAAAAAGATTCATTTGAAAACAGGGATGTTTGTACTTAACCGTGAACTCCCCCTTCTTGGTGGTCTCTGTGATGAGGTCGGTGTGTATGCTCTCATGGGGCTCCACTCATCTGGCAGGCAAGACAAGCTAAAGCTTGAGGAGGGGAGCTCCCCCTGGTGTCCCAGACAGATCTCAACCATAGAGAAAACAGAGTTGGCCATTCTGTAACAATAATGAACAATACGACAAAAACAGGGTGAACCCCCTCCCAAATAATGCAGAGGAACAATAACCCCAATGTGAGAACTATTATTGTTCAAATGTGGGGAAAGAGCAGTTAATGAGACTATAGATAAGAGCGAGATCCCAAAAGTCAGGCAGTGCAGGAGGGCACTGACCTCATCACGGAGACCACTGAGAAGGGGGAGTTCACGGTTGGTACAAACATCCCCGTTTTCTGGTGGTATGCTTCACAACAAGGTCAGTCTGTATGCTCTCATTGGGCATTACCCCAGCCATGCCCCTCAAGTCAGGAGCTGCCTGACTTGGAGTCTACCTGACTCTTAGAAAAGGAGTCACTCTTATAATGCTTTATAAACATATGAGGAGTACTCCAAGTGGCTGCCCTGCATAGCTGCTCTAATGAAGGAAAAACCTTATAGGTTGCACTCCTGAGGGAGTGAGCCATCGTTGAATATGATACCCTTAGGGGTATGTCAACCCATATACTTGTAGGCATCCACATTAGCTTCCCTAACCCAATGGGAAATACAGGAAGGTGAGATTCTGAACCCTTGCCTTCTGGAACCAAATGATATGAAGAGAGCCTCAGTCTTCCTAAAAGCTGAGATCCATTGCATATAGAAAGAAAAAGCCCTCTTCAAGTTGAGGCAATGCTGTTCCCTTTCCAAATGATGAGATGAATTGGGGCAGAAGGATGGCAGCACAATCTCTTGTGATCTGTGGAAAACAGAGTTCACCTTGGGGATGAATGTAGGGTCAACATAGAGAACAACTCTATCGTGAATCTTGCACAGTGAAGGTGCAATAGACAAGGCCGCCAGCTCAGAGACACTTCTAGCTGAAACAATGGCCATGAGAAAAGCTGACTTTAAGGAAAGGATGCAAAGAGGACAGGAAGCAGAGGCCTTGAAAGGGTCCTTTGAAAGCAGAGGACCTTCCTCCTTGTCCTGCCTCAGACTCTGGGAGACTTCCAGAGCAGTGTGCAGAAGTGCGCAATCAGATGGCTGCTCAGCCCAACTCGCAGAGGGAGAGGGGGTTCTCCTGCACCCTGGTAGACCCCTATTTTTTTCTTGATGTCTCTGGGGAATTCCTATCAAATGGTTAGACTGAGCATGTCAGCCCTGGAAACAGGCTTGGGACACAGGCTTGGGACACAGCCTAACTGCACTGTTCTAGGCCATGCTGAACATGCCCCCAACATGCCTCTCCTGAACTGCCTAGGCTGGCACAGCTATGGTAGCCCAGCTCCATCTGTCTTGGACCCAGCCTATGTTGACTTACTCTGGCCCAAGCCTTTCTGACGTAACTGAGCTGTCCCATCTTTGAATTGGGCCAGCCTTGTGATAGATAGGCTAGCCCAAGTGCACTTCCTAACCATGTCTAGTCAAAAGTAAGCCCCATTGTGTCTGGGTCTTACTCCAGTAAAGTCTTCAGGATTGCAGTCTATTGTCTCTCAGGTCTCTCAAGCAGCAATCTGCCCCCTTTACATAGGAATGAGCACCACTGACTGTAATAAGCTTACTTTAAACATGCATAGGCTGGTCTCTTAGGAGAAGCTGAGGAAGTGCTGGTGGAGCATCAAAACTGGTTGTATACAGGCTAGGAATTTTTTTGCTTGTTTATCAAGACATCACTTGTATATCAAGTTAAAATTATTATAAATATTTTCTTCTCTTGCAAAACACTCTCAATCCAAGTTACTCTCAATCCAAGATTTTACTGTAGAAGAAACCACATATGGAGCATGATAAAGCATGGCTTTTGTTTTAATTATTGCTTTAAAGCTTTTTTTAATTATGCAGGAGCAGGAGGCCAGTGGAAGCATTAGGCAGTATGGTGGGTCACACTGCCACGAGGTGGATAGGTGACGATTTTGCTTACTTCCAAGGATCTTGGCTCAGCTTTGAATATAATAATTATGAGATGTGGTATAAATATTTACATCACAGCTAATGAGGGAAGGACATTTTTAAGCTCCAATAATAACTATTCAATGAAAGCAGTTGGGTTGTTAATGTCAATTCAGCATGTACCAGATGTTTCTGTGTTCTTCAAATGCTAGCAATCAGATTTTAAAAGAAGCAAATTAGTTTCAATATATCTCAGAACTTATCTTTGCTCTTCAATAACTGATGTGCCTCTCTTGAATTAGCATTAGTATTAATAAAATTATCATTCTTGTTCTTTAGTTTAATGCATGTTGGCTGCACAGAAATGTCTGTCATTGAAATTAGGTCTGGAGGATAATCCTATTTGCTGAAATAAAACAAAGATTGTACAATATTTATAAACTATTTATAAGCATGTGGTATCATTTCAAAATGTTGCTGCAAGAAATTGCTTCATCACCTCATGGGAAAGCTAAACAAACATATTCCACTCCCATTAAATAAAATACTGCCACTAAATTAATTAGATGTTTCAGTATAAGCTTCCATCTGCTCATTTATCAATTCAGGTTACAATAGCATAAATTGCTAGGACCCATTCCCCAATAAATTTCCATATCAAAGAGCCTTTTAAGGAGGATAAATCATTTGTCTGCCATATACTTTTTCAGTCATATTATATACGGTACTTAAATTTACACTAGTTCAGCATGGATTCATGCATTGGGTTCTGATTTTTGACATTTTCCCAGCATAGATTGGCCATCGTCCAAAAACACATAGAAGCATTTACAATGTTGCAATTCAATTGACGATCTGGTGTTATTTCAGCATGAAAATATGGAATTGGCAGTGGAGGGGTTGACATATGGTTCCATTTGTATTTACATGGTGCATGAACCTTATTCTACAGTCTTTGCAGAGGAATTGCTTAAAAGTTTTAGAGTTCATTTTCTTTCCTCCCTCCTTGGTACATGCAAAACAAATACATGCTCAGACAGTGCACCAAGGCAGTTGAAGAAATTGTTGGTCTATGCGCTGAAGGAACAGAGGGTCTGCTATCTACAGTATTTTTCTATGTGGCACAAGTGGTTATGACGCTGTGCCTGTTAACCAGCAGGCCAGGGTTCAAGACCCGGGTCAGCCCCACAAGACAGGGTGAGCTCCTGTCCTTAGCCCAGCTCTGTGACGCCAGCTGGATCCAATCGTATCAGCTCTGCCTTTCCATTGGACTAATTCAGTGGCGTGGAGAGGGGTGATTTGCTGCTTGGGTAACAGCCTATCCTCCATAACAATCCAACCCAGGCTTTCGTGCTTCGCATCCAGCGTATGCAGCGCCGAGCACGATACCATAGTCTTTCAAGACTGATGGAGGCCTGCTACAGTATTTATATAGCACTTTTCACCAAAAAGTTCACAAAGCAGTTTATAAGAAAATGAAAAAATTAATAGCTAATGGGTCTCTCTCCCAAAAGGGCTCGCAATCTAAAATGCAAAAGAACACCAGCAGAAGCCACTATAACAGACATTGCTGGGGTGTGGAGGGCCAGTCACTCTCCCCCTGCTAAATAAAGGAAGAACACCCACTTGAAAGAGTGCCTCTTGCCCAGTTAGAAGGAGCTACTCAGATCCAAGGCAGTGAAACTGATGGTGCAGATCTGCGGATCTGGATCCAGGCAATGAGATTGGTCCTACAATCCAGAGTAACTACATGAAGACATAAGAGGCACTTACTCTGGACTGCACTATGCATTTCCCATAGGTTTCCCATAAGAGGCACCATAACTATGTACGTAGTTACTCTGGATTGTAGCCTGGGTCTGAGAATGGCAACAATGGCATTCACCAAATCTAAGCTCTTTCCCAAATTCAGTCCTGCAGCCCAGATCCCCAGATCCATTTCAAATGGCACTGCAGTTCTGCTGCTGTATAGATCCTGCTGCATCTGGGAGGCTATCTGTGCCTGGGTAAGAGAATAATATGATGTTCCTTTGCTCCCAGAGGACTGTCTCCCTCCCAAAATGCTCCCCTAGTTAGTGCAGCAGAGTTCCAATCCTGGCACTGGATTTAGCACAAGCTGAGCCAACATAATTCAGGATCACACTGTCAGTTTATTTAATTCTAACTACTGTACACAGAAATGAGTCACAATAAACCAGCTCAAATCATGGTATCTAAATAAAATCTTGTCCAGGGAACTTCTGCTTTTTCCTCATTATTTCTGTTCTCATTATTATTTCATAGCTGCCTCTGAAAGCTGATCTAGATTCGATGATTCTATTCACCATCCTCACTGAGGCACATTAATATGTTGAAGAAATGGATGCAATTTTTAATGCATCAGCCAAAGATAGAAATTGTCTGGAAAGACCACTTTCCACTAAGGGTTATTTTGTACATGAAATCTCCTATTTTTTAAATAAGAGTTAAACCTTTCCTTAAAAATAATTTCTAATGGAATTCTGTAGTATTAAAATATCCAAATGTTCATTAAAATGCTGCTGCAAATTTAGTCAGGGGGGAAACTGAGCAAGTCTACAGACACCTTTGGAAGCAGACATCAGATAACCATAGAAATAGGATCTGGGATCATTTGCAAAGCACTGATCTGAGTGAAAGGATGCAGGTTTAAGGAATGTTTCTGTCACAGGCAGAAGGACAACAAAGGTGTAAAAATTCATTTCATAAAGTAGGCTGAATCACATTCATTACAGGGTGACCAGATACTGAACCCAAAATTCCCAGCCAAGCTCTCCAAAATTCCTACCCCCCAAGCCCCCACAGCAGATGCAACCTTGGGGAGCCCCCTATCCCCCAGAGCACCCTCCCACCCTCCATTTTCTGGAGGAGCGGCGGCTCTTCCCTGCCCCCCCAGACCGGGGGCCCAAATGTAGGAAGCCTCCGGGTAAATCCGGAGGTCTGGGAACCCTGCATTCATGCTGCCTGCTGAGGGCCAGGCATGACTTCATTATGCAAGTAGTGAAGCCATTAAACAGGAAGTGACCAAAATAAGTATTCTGTTTTCACCTAGGATTTAATCAGCAGCAAGTGACAGAGATGAAAATATGAAAATTGATCAATCATAATGTAGATAATGTAGTCAGTCTCATAGATAAACCAAGGGCAGGTTTTGAGCCAAAATGCTGGAATTTTATATGACCCTCAGATAAGCATAGAGTTAAACTTAGGGAGTATCTGACTACAATTTTCTCTGATTTTACCCAAGGTCAGATCCTGAAAATAAGTTACTGGTAATTGTTACCTAAAAGCTATTCAGACACTGTTAATAATAGAGTAAAAGGTCATAAGATACATTTTTATTCATTAACTTTTAAAATTCTGATCTTCATAACCTTTTTGTAAACCAAATAAGTGTTCTGTAAACAACATACTAGTCAAAAGACAAATTCTGCTTTAATTTACCTGGTGTGTTAAACCAGAACCTCAACATATAACATACAATCTATAAACCAGAACCTCAACATACAAAATACATTAACCAGGAATATGTTATTCAATTCAGGATGGAGAGACAAGCAGCAAGGAATAAGTGTGAGAAAGCACAGCTACAGATAGTTGCAAACTGATTTACTCAGAAGTAAACTCACTGCTTTTCTTGGGTGTTATTTTTACGAAGTGGGCACAGAATTGTAGCTTGGGATTTTGTTTCAGATGCAAATAAGAGTTACATCCAGCCTCATAGCTGGAGGTACTAAAGGCCCTCTAATTACAGTAATACCTTGGTTTACAGACATAATTCATTCCAGAAGCATGCTTGTAATCTAAAACATTTGAATATCAAAGCAAATTTTTCCATAAGAAATCATGGAAACTCAGAAAATTTGTTCCACAGTGCCCACCCAAAATCATATAAAAATGATTACAGTACTGTAATATTATTGGCATCCTTCAGTCTCGAAAGACTATGGTATCGTGCTCTGATTGGAGGTCCTGAAACAACATCTAGTGTGGCTAAAAAGGCCAATTCGAGAGTGGCAGCCCCTTCCACACTGAGGACAAATAAATTCCGTCCTCTGCCCAGGTCCCAGGTTTCGCTGCTTTCGGGTCTGTCTCTTTGCTTCAGCCTGCCAAACAAGTGTCTCTTCCAGTTGGAGAAGGCCATGCTGGGTCTTTTGCCTCCACGCTGAGCGGTCAGAGGTCAAGGTTTCCCAGCTGTTGATGTCCATTCCCAAGGCCTTTAGATCCCTCTTGCAGATGTCCTTGTATCGCAGCTGTGGTCTCCTTCTTGGGCGCTTTCCCTGCACTAATTCTCCATATAAGAGATCTTTTGGAATCCGACCATCAGCCATTCTCACGACATGCCCAAGCCAGCGTAGACGCCGCTGTTTCAGAAGTGTGAACATGCTAGAGATTCCAGCACGTTCCAATACTGTGTCATTTGAGACTTTGTCGTGCCAGGTGATGGCAAGAATACGTCGGAGACAGCGCATATGGAAGATGTTCAGCTTCCTCTCCTGCCATGCATAAAGGGTCCAAGACTCACTGCAGTACAAGAGCGTGCTCAGGACGCAAGCTCTATAGACCTGGATCTTTGTATGTTCCGTCAGCTTCTTATTAAGCCATACTCTCTTTGTAAGCCTGGAGAATTGGTAGCCGCTTTACCAATGCGTTTATTCAGTTCAGAGTCTAAGGAGAGAGTGTCAGAGATACTGTAATAGAATACAAAATAATAAATGAAAATACAAAATATAAAGAAAGATTAACTGCACATAGTATCAGGTCTCTGAAGCTGCAATTTGCCTCCCTTATGCAAGAGTGAGCCCCATTAATAGTCTATTCTACTAATCTAGACACGCAATGCTCCTTTCCATTGCCCACGTACACAGGAGCGAACCCCATTGACTGTAATAGGCTCACTTCAGAGGCTCATATCTACGAGAAGCTGAGCAGGTAGTGATGGAGTGCTGAAACCGGCTATATCCTGGTCAAGGTATTTTTTTGCTTCTTTTAAATTGCTTGTATATCAAGTCAAAACTTATGAGAAATGTTTGCTTGTCTTGCAAAATGCCCCCAATTCACATTACTCTCAATCCAAGGTTTTACTGTATCTCTGTAATGTCCCCTTGCTACCTGAATAGTCCTGACCCCTCGGTGGCTGAAAGATAAGGCAAGGAGGTGATTTACAGTTGATTTATTGGCAGTTTAAGTCAACAACTTGATGATATCTCAAAGAAGGAAATCAGCTCTGTGATATATGATGCCACAAATTCCAAAATGTTTGGGGATTACAGTTGGACACAGTTTATCCACATATTTAATATCTGAGGATCTGCCTCAATGGCTCAGTTGAGTCTCTGGCTGAATGTGAGTCTTCTCAGTGTGAGTCTGCTAGACCTGTATTGATCCAGACATGGCCCAGCCAGCCTGAACCCTCCATAGGTCACAAGAGCTGTGTTTCCATTGCCTCCAGAACAGGGGCATCACTAGGGTTCACATCACCCACTATGCATTGGGCAGGGGTAGGGCAACACCTTGAATGGTGGGCATGGTTATGTGTCATTGCCCCACCTCCACTGGTTTTTAGCCACACATTTTAATAGAATAAAGATATTTCAAAGTGGTTTGTTTCACTGCATTCTTCTATAAATTACGGATCCAACAGTATATAACATGATGGGATTATTTCTACAAACCATGAGTTTAACCATTTTGGTCATTCGGGGTATCATCCCCTGCAAGGGTGACACCTTTTCTAACAACCCAGTGACATCCCTGTAGGCTGTGCAAGAAATCAAAATGGTGGTCTTTCTTCCTCTTAAAATTTATTCAGAAATCAACTGAGTACTGAATGATATAAGTTGATCTATTTTTATTTTAATAAGTTTCTTTAATTATATTCTGCCTTTCCCTTACCAAAGCAAATGCCCAAAGCGCCTTACATAGCTTTTATCCTTTTGACCTCACAACAACCCTGTGTGGTAGGTAACTGTTCTACAGCACAGGTGTTAAACTCAAGGTCCCCAGGCTGAATCTGGCCTGCCTTGCATTGTATGTGTGGCTTGCAGGCACATCAAATGCACTATGGGCAAAATCCAGAGTAACTATGGGGAGTCCTTGCTCCGGTGTAAGAACAACTTACTCTGGATTGCAATATGAATTTCCCATAGGTTTTCACTAGGTGGTGCAGTAACTTTGGGTGCACGTAAAGTCTCTTACATGCTCCTGCAGTTACTCTGGATTTGGGGAAATGCTAATTTAAAGCACCTTCCTCCTCCTTCTCCTTCTATGTGAGTACTTATTTCTGGCCATCATCTGCTTAATAATGTCACTTTTGGCCTTCAGCAGGCACCATAAGTGCTATTCAGTTCAATATATGAAATGAGTTTGACAGTCCTGTGAACTTTTCTTCCAGATGGAAGCCTTCACGGTGTAGTCATCACATCTAGCATCAAGGAATGCCTTTGA
Organism: Cryptoblepharus egeriae; assembly: GCA_030015325.1. Classification (NCBI taxonomy): domain Eukaryota; kingdom Metazoa; phylum Chordata; class Lepidosauria; order Squamata; family Scincidae; genus Cryptoblepharus; species Cryptoblepharus egeriae. Next base: position 156,922,267 of record JAREYC010000001.1, read on the forward strand.
AGCTTCCAGCAGAACAGTGACTCCTGGCTCTATTGTCTCATGACAATTTTATCCAGTCATCTTTTATCCAATCATCTATATCCAATAATAAAATGAATCAATTCAACATAGTGAAAATAGCAACTAAACACTATAGTAGAAGCAGTTCAATAACATGTTTTTTCTACAGTAAAATGTATTAGAATACAGGTTATAGGTGAGTTCTCTTCAGACCTAATAAGCGTTCCAGTTATTGCTAGGGGTTGGAGGAGAATGGCAGCTTTCCAACAAGCTCTAAATAATTTCACAACAGAGTATTGGTTAATGGGCTCAGCAGTATGAGTACTGAGCTAGTGTAGCATTAAATTAGCAATCAATATAGGCTTGTTCCCCATTTGCTTATGGCTTCAGGAGGCATAGAGTCTCACAGTCAGAATTCCAGGTTGGTTGATTTATGGTAAAGAATCAGATAGGCATAAGACATATGAGGGCTTTCAGAAGGCAACTAAATTTGGTTGCATATTTTTCAGCTTTCCGTTTCTAGTGCTGTCCTTTCTACTGCTAAAGAGTTTTTCCCCCCTTTCTAGCGCTCTAGGATTGTTTTTGTTTTTTTAACTTATCGCACACTCACTGTGCTATCATTCCTGCAAGCTCAGTGCAGTGGCCGCCTCTCTAACTAATGTTATCCTATTACTCTTTTCAAGGAAGCAACTGGGTACAACCATCTTGTATGGAAATTAGGAGAGGGTTTTTTGAAAGTGGATGAAAGAAGCCATCTAATACTGATATTTTAAAAGCATTATACAGAAGTTAAACATTTTAAGGTACATTTAAAGACTAAAGGGCTACTGCAGTGATTTTCAATTACTGTGCCATGGCGTGCCATGGATGGTCTGCAGGTATGCTGCAGGACATTGGGGAGGGTCACCTAGGATTTGAGTCCCCTAGCAGAAACATGGTGTGCCTTGTCAATGGTAAAAAAAAACTGATGGTGTGCCTTGACAATGTTAGTGCCTTGTCAGTGTGCCCTGAGGTGATAAAGATCAAAAATCTCTGATGGCTATGGTGAAAGGTTGGGAAAACACCCTGTAGCACATCTGACACAACTTCTTCAGATTTTATTTCAATGAATTGTTTCTGGCATGCTAGCAATTTCACATCTGACTATTTTCCAGCAGAAAAATGAGCACAGCATGTATTGTTTTCAGCGTTACTATCTATAGCATGGCTGTCTGGATTAGTACAGCAGAGTAAGATTTGAGTGGCGATAAGAAGTGAACTTTTCCTCTCTCTATCCAAGAATGCCCAAGTCTGGGAAGATGAGAAAAGGCGACTCTGTAAGAAGGTGTAAATTGGAAATACAATATACCAGTACAGTAATGGGATTTTTAGGAGATAATACCTGAGAGCGGGGGCTAGCCATAGAGGAAGCTGGAACAACATATCTTGGCTGATCTGAAAACTCCTTTTGGAAGCTGGAGGCATTCCCTGATACCTGATGTGATAAAGACCATGCTGTGAAGGATTCCACCTGGAAAGAGAAGAAGAGTTCTACAGGACTTCTGTAGAACAACATAGACTAGCCTGCACACAGGGCATAAACAGACTACACTTTTTGGTTGCTGAACCTCACAAAAGGAACTCTCAGCAATTGTAATTGCCATATGCTAAATAAATTCAGCTGGAAACAGAAATAAACAGAAACACTTTCAGAAATATTTGGTTAAGAACATTTTCTACAGAAAATGCTAAGAAATTAAGAAAATGAATCATCAAGGTAAACTGAATCATCACTTCAAACTTTAGTCAACCGATAGTTTCGTTTTTGATCAAAGAAATAGTTTTCTAACAGCCCAATCCTGAAGCTGGTGGCTCCAAGCATCTGCTGCATCTGTGGCACCAAGGAGGATGCTGGCAGTCTTGTCAGGGGGAAGAGGATTATTGTCCCCTTCACCCAGAAAAACTCCATGCTTCACAATGGGGCTTCTCACATCTATGCCGGCTATTTTGGAGTCTTAGAACATACAATGGCAACACCAAATTCAGGATCTGGTGAAGCAGTGCTCCTCCAACCCCATGGTTTCTTCCCTCCTGCCTTGTTCCTTCCCTTACCTGTTCCCCCTTGTCCCATTCCAACCACTCTGCCTCCCTCCCCAAACTACTTACCACCTGCTGATGCTGCAAGAGTGATAGTTGATTGCCAGTGGCCCCTCTCGCCAAGTGCTGCCTTACAGCACATTTGTGACACCCAGTACCACTGCTGAGGCACAGCACTGGCACTGTGATAGTTCAGGACTGTGTCTCATATTTAGTAGGAGGGAACTCCAATAGGGGCATCTCCTATTTCTGTATGAACAGAGTTCAAAGAAAGAAGGAACAGTGAGATTCTGGACTGTCTAGCTATTTTGTTGGCATACATCCAAGGTAAAAAAGGGGGCAAGTCTAGGCAGGCAAAGGGGGATAGGATCCAGCATGTGCAACTACTGCTGAGAATAATCCCAAATCTCTTTTAGCCCTCTCCTCCCTGAACCATCCACAATCTACTCCTGTTGTCCTCTTACATCAAGATAGGTAAAGTATAAAGTGGGTACTAGAGTCAAATATGATAGATACTATGGCAGTGTTACCAAATATGATAGATACTATGGCAGCGTGTGTCAGAATTATGTGTGTCAGAATCGGGTTGCCACTCCTAAATCTAGGATTGCCGCCCCTCTAGAAATCAGTATCAATTTCCAGGATGCTTCTAAAAATAGTCCTGGCGATTTTTAATAGAGTCCCCAGGAATTTCCAACATTAAATTCTGTAGGAAAATAATCTCCAGGAATAGTTTCAGTCACAGTTGGCAATGATGGAGTTATTTCAGAGCACAATATGTGCATGGAAAAAGACAGAAGTGAACTCTTGTTATATCAACAGTGCTGTGGAAACATTGTCATCATGCTGCAGGATGTCTGGATACTACTTTAAATCTTTTCCAATTAGGATGCTGTCCGCTGAGCTAGTTCAGCAGAGAGTATATTTTACTGAGTATATTTTACTATAGCACTTTTTATTGGTTGAGTAAAATCAATGTTACATAATGGTTTTTTAAAAAAAAATATTGATTCAAGGCAAATGTTAACCAGTAGCTTGGTCAAACAATAATTACTTTTTTTTAAAGCTGCAGACGGATCTGCAAAGCCAATTATATTCTTGTCAGAGAGCTGTCACTCTTATCGAGGAGGGGGGAAAGCTGTGATTATTACATACAAATTTCAATTTGTAATTTTTCTCCTCTTATTTTTTTAATCTAGGGCACAAAATAAGGCTGAGGAGCAAGAGATGGGAAGTTAAACATTCTGTAATAATTCAAGGCACCAATTACTTTTCTAAATCCCTCTTTCCCTTAACATTACTAAGCGCTTGACACAAATCTTCAGAAAAGTTAACTAAATACATCACTTAAAGGTTTTGGCTTCATGAGAGTTTCCAGAGAAAATCAAGGTAAGCTCTCTTGATCAGGCATTGCCTGAAGATGCCAGCTGGTGCCTGCTGCCCAGTGGGGATGCCTGCTGCTACCCACCATCATTCAATGTGTCTACCACTGAAGGACAAGTATTCCTCCTTAAACTTTCCCTCCTGGTTGCCCTGCAATACTGCTCAAGATGATGTGGAGTTGGGACAGCTCTGATAGTAACAGAGTTAGGGAAATAAGGAAATGTGAAGGAGATGGGAATTTATGAGCAATCCTTCCTGGAGGCTTCTGGAAAAAGCAGAAGAAAAATATGCAATTAATGGCACAATCCTAACTCCGTCCTGCACCCCAAAAGGGTTGCAAACATGCTATAAATAATTTTGTGCCTTGCTTGGAGGATGTTGCACTGACATACAGGGGTACACAAGCCCATGAAGGCCAGATCCAGTGAAAGTCAAAACTGGTCTGGCTATTCCAGTGCAAATTAGGGTTGTACTGGAAATCCCCCCTTCTAATCATAGAAGTGCTGTGCACAGTTTCTGTACCTTTACCAGGTTTTGCTCAGGTGTTTCTGAACAGTCATGTGTTGCATAATATTTACTTTGAAAATGTATATCCTTCATTGCTGAGAGTTGAAAACAAAACCAACAACTGGACTCAACCCTCTCTTGGCCATGAAGCACATCCCTAAAGAGTTCAGAGTCAGCCTCTTAGCCCATCTCATGCTGGCTTATTGGATGGCCAGCTGGCTGTCTGAGAAAGTGAGTAGCTGTCATGGGCTAGGAGAGGCAGCTGTACTGGGACCATACTCTTTGCCAGGTTTTTCAGTCCCTCCCTTGCTGGCTTATTCCCCTGGCTAGGCAAAAGCTATCACCCATGAATTTGCAACTAATGCCCTTTCAGATCCATCTAATCTTGTGGTCATCACAACATCCTCTGGCAGCCGATACCAAAAGATAGTCAGCATTGTGTGAAGTCTGCTCAAGTTCACTGCAATTGCAAAGCGCTTTTAAGCATAGATTTTATCTCCAATCATCTAGCCAGTCAGGGGGGAACAGTGCAAAATATACATGCAAAGTGGTGATTAATTTATATTTCATAATCTTTGCCAGGCAAAAAATCTTCCTCTCCCCTTCTCTTGAGGCTGTTTTCCAGTCATTCTGAGTGAGCACTAATGTGGAAATTGCTTTGACATCAGCTGGTCCTTGGCCTCGGTTGAAAACTGTAAGACGTTCTGCCAAACGGAATGAAATTTGTTTGTTGCCTAATACTTAACTTGATTAAGCTAAAATGATAGATGCTTTATGAAGTGCCAATATAATTTATTAGTGCTGAGTAGTTCAAATTAAAAAAACCCATTCCAGGAGCATCTTTTAGACTCAAAGGAAAAGATCTCTGAAGTTTTGCAAAGCCTTTGATGGGCAATATTTCACATTATGGTCTTTACTGTTTTGGTACTTCTGCTAAATTCAGAAAAAAATTCACATTTTTCCTCTTCTCCATGACCAACAGATACCATCCAATCAGTATTCCCCTTCTGGAAGGGCCTACTTGTGACATTTGCACTAATGTCACACTTCATTAGTGCCACAGGGAAGTGTCTGCATCTGCATCTTAGTGAAGACAATGTACTGATCTATTAAGGACTGCTGGCCAAACAACAGTGGGAGTCTCTAAACTAAAAACATGATGGAAAGTTGATTAGGATTGTGCCTTCCCTGTACCACATCTTTATATATAAAAAAGTCACTGACTCACTGACTGATTCAGTCATCAATGCCCTGCCAAAATCGCTGGGCTTAGAAGCATGAAATTTGGGGTGGGTGTTCCTTCCATGACGAAGGGATGCACTAAGAACCGGTTTTCAGAAATTCCAACCAAAAGGGGGTGAAAAGGGGCACAACATGTTTTCCTCCCTATACTTTGCATTGAGGAACCAGTGACTGAGGGATGCTCTGCCCCATCCCCTGGACCTAGAAGCGTGAAATTCAGGGAGGGTGTTCCTTCTGTCACATGAACACCCATCAAGAACCGATGTTGAGAATTTAACACTTACGGGGCTGAAAAGGGGTGCAACATGTTTTTCTCCTATATTTTAACATGAAAGACTGACCAACATCCAGACAATCTGGTGCTTGGTGCACTGGGGGATGTTGTTCAGAGGGAGGGGTTGCACTGGGGAGGATGCAGCACATGAGGATGCAGGGGTTGTGGCACATGGGGCGATGTTGTGCATGGGGGCAGTTGCGCATGGGGGAAGTTGCAGATAGGGGTGTTGCAGATGGGGAGGTGATACGCATGGGGAAGAGATGTGCATGGGGGATTGATGCATGTGGGGGATGCTGTGCATGGGGTGGATGCACATGTGGGGATGATGTGCATGGGGGGGTTGATGCACATAGTGGGGTTGATATGCATGGGGGATGTTGCGCATGGTAGGGATGTTGTGCAGGGGGGTTGATGCGCATTGGGGTTGATGCATATGGGAGGGATGTTGTGCAGGTGGGATGTTGTACATGGGAAGGAAGTTGCGCAGGAGGGTTGATGTGCATGGGGGAAGATGCGCATGGGGATGTTGCACATGGGGAGACGTTGAGCATGGGGTCATGATGCGTATGGGGGGATGTTTTGCACATGGGGAGATGGCATATGGAGGAATTTTACTCCTGCAACGCGGGCATGCTTTCACTAGTATACCTATAAACCAGCATTATGCATCAAACCAAAAAATGTGCAGGGTGACCATATGACTGGAAAAACCTGGATTTGCCCAGATTTTTAGCCTCCTGTCCGATGTCCTAAATTTTGGCTTCATTTTTTAACTCCATGATGGTGTGCAGTATACCACCATGTCATATGTCATTGGAATTGTACTGGTTAGCAGAATCCAATGCAAAAATCAGTTTTGAGTTACTTCCTTCATATCAAAATTTATGGCCAAAAAACAAAAACTATTAAAAAACCAAAAATACATTTTTGGCAGGTAGGAATTTTGGCTTGGGGGGTGTAGGAATTTTGCCCTAGGGAGGTAGGAATTTTGGCCTTGAGGTTCAGGAATTTTGGGATTGGCATCTGGTCACCCTGAAAATGTGGCCAGACAACATAGCATCAATAGGAAGCATAGTCTTTATTGGAATCATGTGTAGGGCAAATGGTTCAATCCTTTGCTCTCCCCATCCTGATTCAAATCATTTCCCCCCATATATGTTGTTTTAAAGGGAAAACAAGCATATAGCTGCACAGAACATGCTTAAGTTAATTTGCAGTTTGGCCGTTGTATAGTGGGCCACAACAAACTCAAGTGTAATGTGATATCTCACCTGCAACTAAACAGAAAAAGGAAATAAAAATCTATAGTGAAAGGCTATGTACAATATATGCTAATTGGGCTAAATTGTCTGCTATTGCTTCATAATGAGAAAATTATTCTATCTGTATACAATTGTTTCATAATGATTGATTCCATAGGAATATGGTGACAGAATGGATACTTTTTTCTGTGCATGGCTATACATTTTTCTTCAAATGATAACAGCTCTAAGCATTCCCTTGGTTAGAAACTTCTCAGCATGATTCAGACAAATCCATACTTCGATTGCCACAACACTGAAGCACCTTTAAAAAACACTGAACATACATTGCTCAAAGTATGCTAAGATGTCAATCCCCAACCTTTTCATATCTAGTATGAATGTAAAACTGCTTTTTAAAAATATCTGTAGCTTAGCCTAACAGCTAGTTTTCTGATCTCGCAGCTGGAAATGAGAGTTGTTTGTTACTTTTTAGTCATCACATGAAAGTGCCAAAAAATCTCTCCTATCCTTTGCTCCACAGTGTAAACATATACAAGATTGCCTGTTGCTATCTTTTTATTTTTCTGAGGGGAAAACAAACACGAGCCAAATCTTTGTGGAAATAGCAAAAATCTGAATTATTTCAAGAGTATTTACAGAGTATTTATTCCCAGGAGGGGGAGGAAAAAAATCAATAAACCCACATCTTGCCTGTGAAAATAAAAAGGCAATCAAACAAAATGCCTTGAAATGTGTGTTTTCAAGTAGATAATACAAAAGAGACCAACAGTCCGATTCTAACCGTGCATTATGCGTCCAGAACAAGCATTCTGGTGGCATAATGTACTTTCCGGCAAAAAGGAACATGTGAGAGGCTGTGGGCTGTGAAAGGCCAGAGCACAGAGAAGGAGGTAACTCCCGCCTTGCAGGGAGCTTGTTAGCATGTCTGCATCACTGGAAGAAGGGAATTTAGTTAAAACTGGACTGTAAAATCTTTTCCTTTAGAAAAATAAGAACTTGATTGGAGCCACTGCTGCTCCAAACTCAAGTGTGCCTATGGTCCACAACCAAAGTACTCTCAGCAAGCTCAAAGTACTCACTGAAAGTCCCTTGGGTCTTAGTATTATTTTACAAAGCAGTGGGGAAAATTTTATTATATATCAACCACCAAGATGTAATAAAACATCAGTAATAAAACATATCGTTCGGTTATGTGAAGCTGTCTGTGCTTCACATTCAGTAAAGGTAGAATATGCACCTAGTTGCTCCAATGACTCTGAATTGTGAATATCTGTTTTCTGAACTGAAGAAATTGTCCTCCAATTTTGTGATAGAAATCAGGACACAAACCAAGAAGCATATGTCAAGTAGGCTGATTTTTTGTTTTATTACTTAATTTTTTTTTTCTCTCTTCATCAAATGAAAATGCTGGGGAAATGTCTGTTAAAAGGAGCCTATTTCTACAAAGAACTAAACATTTAACTTTTGCTTATGTCTTTGGAGATCTTGCACAGACATACGCACATGCCATGCTTCACCTGTTCCTTAGCAATGACAGTGGTAGTGTGTAATGTGTTGCAAAGCACAGCACGGACCATATCTACCCACCCATCATCCTTGCTGGACAGGGGAAGGGAAAGTAATTCCAAAAGACCTTAGGACAAATGTAATAGTCTTAGGACCAATTCTATCCATTATTCTGAGGCAAGGCAATGTATATTCTTGTATATACAATGACCTTGTGTATGCCTTGTGTATGTCCCCCACACTCACCACCACAGAATGCAGTGCACACCCTGTTTGCACAGCTTATCAGTTCTATCAAAAAGTTGAATAAGACTGGGCCCTGATTTTCCCAAAAGTGAGATTAAGATGGAGGGCATGTATGTGTGTGGATTTTCTTCCCAGCGTTTACACTTGAAGTTTAGGACCCATCAGCTGTAACAAAGATCAACACCCTGTCTTCCAAGAAACAATCTCAGGTGGAACATGGCTGACTGGGTGATGTTACATGTAGAGGGTGCATGTTACATGGGTGAGTATGGCACAGAAAGGAATACCCACTCAGAGAGATTCTGGAAGGAACAGCAAATGAATTTGGCTGCATTCCTAAAGACAGTTTCCTGGGAGCAAGACTCATTGAACACAATGGGGCTTATTTTTGAGTAGACTTAGGGCAAAATCCAGAGTGAGTATGGGGAGTCTTTGCTCTGATGTAAGAACGACTTACTCTGGATTCCAATATAAATTTTCCATATGTTTTCACTAGGTGGTGCAGTAACTATGGGTGCACGTAAAGTCTCGTATGTGCTCCCGTATTTACTCTGGATTTGGGGGATAGTTAGGATTGTACCCTTTGTTACACAATGTGAACAATGTTTTCCTCTCTCTCCTCCTCACTGCCTTTTTCTTTTGTGACATGAATCTTTTCGATTATAAACTGGCCTGGGGGGGTGGGTTTGGTGTCTATCTTAATGGGAGGGAAAGTTGCCTTCCTCTTTCTGTATCCTCTGCTTTCCCCAAATTGTTCCCAGCTGAAGTAATGAAAAGAGTGAAGTGGGGACGTGGGTTACAATTACTATTCACTAAGTGCTACCCCATCTCATATCTACCTTTTCAATACGTTTTTAAAGCAATTCTTTCAATTCTATTGTAACAAAATGAAGTTCTCCCTCTCATTAAATCTGCAGTGCTAATAAGTTCTGCGTGATGTTGGCTGAACTGGAATGACCACCTGCTGCTGTTTTCCCAATTGAGAAAGAAAAATGCAGATCAAAATGCACATCGACAAGACTGGAGGGATAGGTGATGTTGTTCAATTCTCGGGCTGTCCGACAAACTTACACACACTGCAATCCTAAAGACACTTTCCAGGGAGTAAGATCTATTTAACACAAAGGGGCTTCCTTTGAAGTAGACATGGTTAGGATTGTGTTCTTATTTAAAGGGATAGGGAAGAAGGAGCAAGTAAGTCGCTTCTTTCCTGTCCCCTCACTTTCCTCATTCCTTGCAGAATCCTTTATGTTTCAGTATACAGTACATTTAAAGAGATGGTAAGAGGAAGGAATGAGGTGAGTGGGAAGGGAAGCAGATGGTGGGAGGAAGGCAATGGCAAACTCAGGGGGAAGAGCACCCTGAAATATATGGCTACCCCAGCCACCCACCATTGACGCAAGCCACAACATTCACATAATGAGTGGGGCGTCCCTGTGCCTGACTGTGAGTGGGAAAGTAAAGCAGCAAAACCTGTTTGAAACTTTGCTGTCAGTATCGTATCTTGATTTTCAAGAATGACCATATAAGTTCTAAGCCTAATATAAGTGCCATAAGTGCTAAGCCTCTGAGCGAAATGCACACAAATTTGAGCAATACACCCTAATGGCCCTTCTAGAACAGGAAATTACTGTGCGACAGTAGGTCATGAAATAGTGAAAAATCAAAGGGACATACACCTCATTCTCTTGTTCCCCCTTCTCAGAAGGTCTTTCCTCTACATGTAACATTCTCTACATGGACCCACACCAATCACTTTTGAAAATTGATACAGCAGTTCAACAACTCTGGTGCCATCTGTCTTGGTTCAAACTACCACATTCTTGAGTTGACATATGTTTCCCCTGAGTCCACCAAAGAAGGCAGCAGAAACAACAGTTTTAGAATCAGTTATTGGTTTTCTTACTGTTCTATTATATTATTATATTATTGTATTGTTGATTTTAATGTTCAGTTGTATATTTATTCTAATTTCAAGTTGCAATGGTCAATGTCAGCATGGAAAGGCAGCACAAAAATCATTGGATCATAGAATCCTAGAGTTGGAAGGGACCCAGTAGGTCATCTGGTCCAACCCCCTGCCTTTAGCAGGAAATCCTCCTAAAGCACCTCCGACAGGACAGGTGCTCGTCGAGTCTCTGCTTGAAGATCTCCAGTGAGGGAGAGTCCACCACCTCCCTTGGCAATCTGTTCCACTGCTGAACCTTCAGGAATTTTTTCCTGATATCCAACCGGAGTCTCCTTTCTTGTAGTTTGGATATCAGTACAATCCTTAAGTGCAATAAAATAAAAACCTTATCTCAATCACTCCTAAGAAAAACTGAAACACATTGCACAATTTCTGATTGCTTTGTTTAACATAAAAAAGAAAGAATAAGAAATGGTCTGTGCTGAATATATTGATTAAAAGAGGATTATTTTTGCTTTAAACCTGGTTTTTAAATCAGCAAGTGAATGTTCTTTTTCTATTGATTTCAAGAAACTATATAGTCCTATTGGCTTGACACATATTAAAAGTATTTGGATTTTTCTAAACAATGAACACAGCTTGAAGTTTAATTTGGTGATGTTATAGCAGATGGTGCACAGTCTGGTCTCTTTGTCATTGAAAACTAGTCTTGAGAATCTTGTAGGCGTTAATGGCATCAGAGTGAAATGGTAACGACATAACGAAATCCCATCTCACAACTTTCAAAGAATGTTCTTCTATGAATATTTTTTAATCAAACTAATCTCATATTTTTTAAAAAATCAAGCTAATCTCTCACCCCTTTTGGGGGGAGGGCTGGAAGTCTGAGATCCAGCTACTGACCCTTAACTTTGGGCCCAGTCCTTAACTTTGGGGCCAATATAACTAAGCAGAAGTCAATTACAACAAGGTCACCAACTCACATGACAGGCTGCTGCACACATACATCAGTGCTGATAAGTTGGCAGCAGGGATGGTAGCAGGAATGGGGAAGTGTCTGGGTGAGAAGGAAGGGTGGGAGATGAGATGAATCCTAGCAAAACTGGAATGCCAAATGGCTGGCAGAGATTCAATCATTTCAATGAGATCCACTGAGTCAGCAGAGGCTTGTCCCAGTGTAAGGGAAAATGTGTTTTCTTACCTTGAGGAGATCTCCATGACAGCCCCACCCCCAGGATATGGGGTGTGTGCTATTCTAATGTGGCTGCAATAGTGAGGGAAGGGTTAGTTGTGAGTGTTCGACACTCACCCAGACAGGAGCTGAGTATAGTACTGTACTTTGCAATGTTTCTGTGTGGATGGACCTTTAAAAAACTTAGCCAGGAAATACACGGAACAATCACCAGTTTTATTAACCTCTTTTAACAAGCGAATATTGACATGAAAAACAAAACAAACTTCAGAAAAGCTTTTAGTAGCCAACAACACAAGGTATGATTTCAGTAGCAAGGTATAGATACAGTGAACAACTATGGTATTTGTTCTTTTGCCCAATCTACCTATCTCCTCCTTTGCTTATTTATAAAGCAAAGAAAATCCTATAAAAGAGTTTATTATAAAACAAACTCTTTTATAGGACCTAAAGACATCCCTTCCCTAGCTGCTACTGCAGGGAGGTGAAAGTGCCATGCCCACATCCCATACCTCCTGAATCCCATATCTACTGCATAGTATGGGTAGTGAGGGTTTCCTAGAACAAATGTTCACGCCAACAAAAAAACAAAAAACAAAACCAGTCCATACAGAGAAAGCACACACAGACAACAAACTGGACAACTGGTTTTCTACAGACAATTCTTTTGTGGTTTTTTTAACTAATGGAGAAACCGCAAATCACATGAACATGCGATATGACTGACACTGTTCAGCCACAGCTTGCCACCAATGTTGTTTGGGAGAGTAAATATAAAACAAAGAAATATTTAGTTCACAAAGCCTTCTTCCACCCATACTGGTATATTCCATTCCACATACCGGTATATTACTGGTGTAAGACCCAGGAGTGAAAAGGGTGGGGAAGATTGAAAAATAGGGGATGGAATCTGGTGTGCATGTTTGCCATTAAGATCCTCCTCCACCAACCTGCCCTTTGTCCCCCTCCCTTCCCATTCTTGAATCTCCCACCACCCTACTTCCAATTTAACAGAGCCTTCTAGGGCCACTGCCGTGCATACTTTGTATCTTACTGTTTGTGGCAGTGGCTCAGCAGTACACAGCAGCTTGGAAAGCATTTTGCACCACAGAAAGCATTTTGAGCTGCTGGAACACGGGTCTGGGCACCTCAAGGTATCTATAGGTTTGGGCCATAATTGTTATATAGGGCACACAGCAGATGCTAGCATGGGAGCTCAACAAGAGTGCTCCTCCCTACCCACTGCACAAAATCTGTGACTGGAGACATATGCATCTTTCCTTCCAACGTTAAGGAAGTTCACCTGGGAACATGTAATTGACTTGCTGCATGACATGCTGAATTGACCGCCATGGAGAAAAAAGGAATTACTGTACATATCAGTGTCTTGTCTGAACAACTGCATTTGCTTCTTGCCTTTCTATTAAGAGTTAACTTTAGCATTTTTCTAATCCTTTCTTTTAAGAACAGTTTTCACCTAGATTTCCATTTGTCCATTTGATACACAATCCAAGTAAAGTTATACTTTATTGCAATGAGCTGGGTGGAGTTCATTTTGTAAAGGAACACCACAGCCTCACAGCCTACACTCACTTTACTTTCAGAGCTGCAATTATATGGCTGAAATTAGCTGAAACCATCATGCGGTGCTAATGGTATTAGCTGAATGCCAGAATCATGCCTCCTCTATTCATAATGTCTGCCCAGAGAGAACCACAGCTCCAGCTGAGTTTGAAACAGTAACAGACATAAATCATATTCCTGATGAGAAAGAATAAACTTTAGCCCTTTCACTTGAGCAAGCAACTGCAGCAGGATTTCTTATCCAATAGGCGATGAAAATAATGTAGCATTCCTGCATAGCTGTGTTCAGGAATGAGACTGCTTTTTTCTGTGTCTGTTTCATACTCTGTTTCTCTCATTCCCTGTTTACCTAAGATTGAGAATCCTAGAAAATTAGGGTTCTCAACTGCAGGGAAAGAACCCTATTTATGTGTATGCTTAGATACCATACAGACATTTCCTCAAAGGGACAAAAGGATCCCTTTTTTTAGTTTTGAGAAAACAACATACGTTGCTTAGATTTCAGATTTAAGCAAATGTCTTCAGTTCTTTTTGAGAGGATAACAGAATATATTTATGTCTAAGATGTTAGATTAGCAAGACTAGTGAAGTCACAGTAATGATTTGTTCTGATATTTGATGCAGGGGTGTCATTAGAGGGGTGCGGCTGGTACGGCTCACATCACATGATGCACCTGAGGAGAGTGATGCATCAGAGGAGCTTGACAATTTTAGCACATGCACAGTGCTCCTCTGAAGCCAGCTCTCCTGAATGACTCAGGGCAGCTTGGCATGTGCAGTACAGGGGGTAACTGGCTGGTCTCCAGCACCAAGTGACACAGATCCTGGTGGTGCCCCTGATTCAATGACTGCAGATGTCTGGGTTCATTTATTTTTTTACTTCAGTTGCAGAACAGTTATGATCATTGGTCCCAAAATACAGGTAATATTTATATTTGCAGATAAAAATAAGCAGGATGTGTGTATAATGGCCACTTTTGACTTGGCGTTGGCCAAGAAAGCTGTCAACATTGTTAAGACCAGTTTGCTTCATTACCTTTTCAGTCAATTTTGATTTCAATTTATATATCCAATCTGGATTTCTGTTTTATTTGTTCTTTATTGCTGTTCACAGTCCTTTTTAAATTTTATGCTTATGATTATTTGAACTGTGTTGTGACCTATGCAAAGACAAATAATTTGATTAAGACTTACAGAATGGAAGGAGACACAAGAGACTTTTGCAGACTCTGCTCATCTTGTCAGTGTAAAAAAATACAGCTGTACAACATGCAGGAAGAGAGAAAAGCAGAAAGAGAACAACATAACCTGAGGGGCAAAAAAGGGTTCAATGCAATGAAATCCCAATTGGATTGCCAAATCCAACCTCCTTGGGCCCCCCAAGAGAAAGGTGGAAAATGAATGAATGAATGAATGAATGCCCTTCTCAGAAGCTATGTCAGGGTTCTTGTCAGGTCCATGCACACTTAAGGACCTATACATATGATTTGGATCCCAGTCACAGTACCCAGTGGAAAAAATGGCCAGGGAGATCAAGCTCAGAACCCAGTTTACTGTCAAATCCTAAAACCACTGTTCCACTGGGTGCAGTGGCACCAAAACAATATCTGGCATCCACTACATCCTGTAGCACTGCCAAGGCCACTGGAGTTGTCCTCAGGAGAAGCTCCAAGCCCCTTAGTGAGCTTTTCACCACTTTGCTGGCACAGACTTGAGGGATTCTGTGTTAGGCGTTTTGTCTCAACACTTAGTTCAGGATCTGGCAGAGCTGCTGCTACTCCCATTTTGTGCTTACTCTTTTGAAAAAAAGAGCCAGAGGACCAGTGGCAGTTACCCACTTCTTCCTTCTATGCTGCTGCTACCAGTGAGCAATCATGGTGGCAAGACTGGCAGGGGAAGCAGGGAGCTGCTGTGGTCCTGTTTTGAATGTGCCTCTTCTAGGGGGGTGATTGGAACTGGGATGCCCAGCTCCTCACTGCCACCATCACTGTTTCCCTGTGTGGCTTCTTTTAAGAAGGCTCACCAGGAGGACTCAATAGCTGAACAAGGAGCAATGGGCCTTCTTGGGGCAGAGGAAATGTTATGAACAATGTTAAGACCCCCTCCGCTTAGATCAAGCAGAGGCCTATTTACTCCAGCTTCCTGTATCTCACACCAGATGCCACAAGAGACCTGTATCCAGTGATGGGCATCAAAGAAATTAAGAACCGGTTCTCTGTCCATCTGGCAGCCACTTTTAAATGGCTATTTTTAAACTCTATATGTACTATCTCTTGTTAACAACCGGTTCTATAGAGTAGGTGCGAACCTGCAGGAGCCCACCACTGCCTGTATCCTGATGCCACCTGGAATTCTGAGTTAGCCTATATCTAAATATAGAGGTTGCACATACCCATCATGGCTTGTAAATCATGATGGACTTTTCTTCCACCACCAAATCATACATTAACAGTAATAAGGAAAGCATGAGGAAATGTGGGGGAGGAAGGAAAATGTAGGTTCTGTTTTAGGCACCAGGGTGACTTGGACATGATGTGCTCCAACCTCTGCATCCTCCTACAGACAGTGCTACTTGGGACTTTAGGAAATACAGCACTGAACAGATCTGAAGCTATTTTCACCCCTGTGTCACTTTGCTGTTAAGCTTTTAGAAGGCCCTGTAGTCCACATGCCTATTTTTCCTTGAATCAATCTTAACCTCATACTGAGCTCAGAGTAATTAACAGCTTCAAGTACATGGGAAATTGAATTTTGTTCATAGTATTTAGCATTTACAATTGTACTTGAGAGCATTCAAAGCATTCTGCATAAATTATTCCAGCAAATCCTCAGAACAATCCTGTAAAACAAATCATTCTGAAGATTTTATAATGCAGGTAGGTAGCTTCAACAAATGTTAGCAAAAAAGCAATTTGCAGATGAGCTATCAAAGAGCACAACTGAAATCATTTATTAGACGGAAAGCACTGCCAGTTAACCCATTTTAAGCAAACTTCCCTCAAGCACATCCAGCAACGACCATTAAGCCAAGGTCCAAATGATGCCGTTTGTGGCCAACAGGTATATGCTCGTATCACCAGTCTTACACCTCCATCCTTAGCAGGTTTACGCAGAAGATAATACTAAAGAGCTCAATCAAATTCCAAATTCAGTCACGATTATGCAGACTTCTTTGTCTATTTTCTAAATATATTATCATAAGTATGGAAACCTTAAATTAAATTGCCTTGGAAGGAAAAATTAATTGCATATTCGAGTAAACAGAAGACTATAAATTATGAAACTATAGAGGATGAAAAGGACTGAAAAGTGCTTTACTCACTCTGCATAATAATAGCTTGCTTGCCTGCAATATATTGTAGTCACAGGCAGCCCAATCCTATGAAGTTCCCTGTGCAGTGATGCAGCTGTGCCAATAGTGTGCAAACTGCAGCCCAGGAGAGTTTTGGTCTCAGGAGCCTCCTCCAATTTGTTCCCTTGCTCTAGCGTAAGCCCACTGGGTCTATTCTGTCCTGCATGTCTGGTTTGTTTGTGTGGACTTAAGTCAGGGATTGAGGCCAGGATGGAAGATTGAATATCAACACTCTTTCCTGGCCTTGATCTGCTAAGTGAATCCCTCGTTAAGAAGGGCACTCACTAAGCGAGTTACCACTGTATGTTTATATATATCTACATATATATATTGGAACAACATTGGAAGTCAACACAAAAGAAATAGCACAAGTATCTATCAAGCGTGGCATATATCAAGGTGATTGTGGCGGGGAAGCCTCACCCCCAGAAGAAGGAATGGCCGGAGTGTCAGTGAGACCCAGGCCCCCATGGGACAAAGTACTGGAATCGACCGCAGCTGACAGGGTGTATTGGTCTGACTCTTGGTGGGACCTCCTGTGCCTATATTGCGCAGGGCATATTGGGGTTTACTGGGGTAAACCCAGGTTTACCTATAACCTCCCGGGCCAATCCAGGAGTCTCCCGCTCTTTCGGGCCATTGAGAGGGCGGGGAGGAGAGCGAAGAGGGAGGGGCAGTGGGCGCTGTATATAAAGGAGGGGAGCTGGAAAAGGGGGGTTGTTGGAGGAGTAAGAGGTGAAGGAGGACTATCCAGCACTGGCGCTGTCCAGCAACGAACCCAGCAGCTTACCTAAGGAGAAAAAGGGAAAGAACGTTAGTTTATTGGTTTGACGGTTCAAAGTGAGTTTGACTTACCTGACGTTGTTGACCTGTTTCCAAGAGGATTACTCACCTGTCCGAGACGAGTCATCGGAGACCTGCAAAAGAACAGAAAGAGGTTAGAGAGAGAGATGTGGAACGGCTGCCCCACCTAACCGGACTCTAAGGACTTGCGAGAAAGTATTCCCCCCCTTGTAACAAACCTTCCCCAAGCTGTCTGTACATCCCGTGTCCTATCTATTGTATCTCACCTCCCCCCCCCCCCCCCCCCGCCAAAGTTTTGATAAAGAAGATCTCATTGTTATTCTTACCTGGTGGTGTGGTGTGTGTCGTTCTGGGGGGAGTCCAGACTCAAGTAAGAATGGCAGAAGGCCGGGATGACCGTTCAGAAATAGATGTGTCAATCGGGGATGACAGTGAGGGGAATGACAGTGATGCACTGTCTCCCCTGCTATTCTGCATAGGTCTGAATCTCCTAAGCCAAGTAATTGCAAAGACTGGATATGGGTACAAGTTCAAGAGTGGAACTACCATCAGCCACCTCCTCTATATGGATGACATCAAGCTGTATACCAAAAATGAACGAGACATCGACTCATTGATACATCTGACAAGGATCTACAGTGAGGATACTGGGATATCATTCGGCCTGGATAAATGCAGCCGAATGATAGTAAAGAGAGGAAAAGTGGTTAAGACCAGTGGGGTAGAATTACCAACAGGGTACATAACTGATGTAGAGACGAGCTATAAGTACCTAGGTATCACACAATTCCACAGAAATCATGAAGAGGACGCAAGGAAGACAGCAATATCCAAGTACCATCAAAGAATACGACAGACCCTGAAAAGCCAGCTCAATGGGAAAAATAAGATACATGCCATCAATACATATGCACTGCCAGTCATCAGATAATCTGCTGGTGTAGTAAGCTGGCCACAGAAAGAAATGGAGGCGGCTGATATGAAGACCTGAAAGCTCCTCACAATGTATGGGGGTTTCCACCCCAAGTCTAACATCCAGAGACTATACACTAGTCTGAAAGAGGGCGGCCGGGGTCTGATGAGCGTCAAAACTACTATCCTGGATGAAAGTCAGAATATCCAGGAATACATCAGTAAGATGGAACCGAAAGATGAGCTGATGAGAGAATGTCTCCAGCAACAACAGCAACAGCAATTACGGAAGGAAGATCAAACTGAGGAAGTGTCCTGGAAAGATAAGACCCTGCATGGGATGTACCACTGACAGATAACCAAAGTCGCTGATATTGGGAAATCCTATCAGTGGCTGGAAAGAGCTGGCTTCAAAGATAGCACTGAAGCCCTCATCATGGCAGCACAAGAACAGGCACTACATACCAGATCCATAGAAGTGGGGATTTACGACACAAGAGAAGACCCAATGTGCAGGCTGTGCAGAGAAACTTCAGAGACAGTCCAGCACATCGTGCAGGGTGTAAGATGCAGGCAGGAACAGCATACACTGAACGGCACAACCAAGTAGCTGGCATCATGTATAGGAACATCTGCTCAGCCTATAGACTAACCCCTCCCAAGACCAGATGGGAGACCCCTCAGAAGGTGGGACTCAGAAGGTGGGACAGGACTCAGAAGGTCCTGTGGGACTTCCATATCCAGACAGATAAGAAGGTACTGGCTAACCAGCCAGACATTGTGGTGGTAGATAAAGCCCAGAAGACAGCCCAGGTGATAGATGTAGCAATACCAAATGACAGCAACATCAGGAAAAAAGAGCATGAAAAGGTGGAAAAGTATCAGGGTTTGAAGGAGGAATTAGAAAGACTGTGGCAAGTGAAGGTGAATGTGATCCCAATAGTGACTGGAGCTCTAGGGGCTGTGACACCCAAGCTGGAAAAATGGCTCCAACAGATTCCAGGAGGGACAGCAGAACACTCGATCCAGAAAAGCACATTGCTAGGAACAGCTAAGATACTGCACAGAACCCTCAAACTCCCAGGCCTCTGGTAGAGGACCCGAGATTGAGGATAACATACATACACCACCCATGGAGGGAGAGAAAACCCATTTTTTATAAAATTCAAGTGATTAGGCAATCCTAAAGACACTTTCCTGGGAGTAAGACTCACTGAACACAATGGAGGTTATGTTTGAGGAGACATAGTTAGAATTGCAAAGTTTATTGATTATTATTAAAATTTAAAAAATATTAATTATAATTTATTACATATAATTGATTAATTACTAGCACACTACATGTTTCCTGCTCACAAGGAAAGGGAGGACAAGAGAGGCTTTTCCAGGACAAAAGGCTAACAAAGAGAACATGTCCTGGAAAAGGAGCACATCTGGTTAAAAATATTTTAAAAATCAAAACTGCCTTAGCCCCTTCACCCAAAAGCATTAAAACTCCAAAAGGAAGAGGGCAGGAGATTAGGCTTGAGTGGAGTGAGAAGTTAGGACTCTCATCAAGCTTTACAAAGAATTTTTTTAAAGTTTCCATTATGGGCTGAGCCAGTTTCAGCCTTTTGGAGCACTTTCACGCTCCAGATGCCTGCCCTTCCACACCAGCCAATACTGACCTAAGAACTATCATCCCCCAAAATGCCCCCTTAAGTAAGTTCCCTTCCCCAGCCTTACCCTCTGCCTTGAAGCCCATTGAAAATGAACAAGTAAAGGCGGGATTTGCAAATTTCGGGACTTTGGGGGCTTTTTGCCATAACTTTGGCTAGGAAGGTGCTATCTCAAAATGGATTGTTGTGTTGGACTCTGCTCTTCAATACGAATCCATTGAAACATGGCCTGAGGGGGTAGTGCACACCTTCACAAACTTCATTTTTAGGGGCCCCACAGGCATGTCACCCCCCCAGGCACATCACCCCCATCACCCCCCTGCACATGTCACCCAGTGCAAGCCACACCACCCGCACTACTCTAGTGATGCCACTGACTGCAAGTAATGGTTTCCTATCCATGGCTGGGAAAGAAGAAGCTTCTGTATAATCTCACTTTAGTCGTTCATTCCTTCATTAACTCCCAGTTTTTATTAGAGCACTCTGTAACATTTGGGAAAAACCCAGCCTTGAAGAAATCCCTGTTAGTCTCAAGTCATGTGCAAGAAAAGATGCTGAAAATTAAATTATGTTTTATTGGTCATTCATAATTGCATCATGCCTTAGGGCACAATCCAGAGTAACTACGTGGAGTCCTTGCTCTGGTGTAAAAACAATTTGCTCTGGATTGCAATATGAATTTCCCATAGGTTTTCACTAGGTAGTGCAGTAACTACGGGTACACATAATGTCTCTTACGTGCTCCCGTAGATACTCTGGATTGTAGGGCATGTTTTACTTTTCCTCATTATTAAGCCACTATTTATTCCTATTTTGTAAATAAAGAGTTAAACAGCGGAATTTTAAGCATGTCTATTCAAATGTAAGTCCCATTGTGTTCATTTACTCCCAGAAAAGTGTGGTTAGGATTGCAGTCAAAGAGTCTTACCTATTAATGTATGGTAGCTGGGGTGCAAGTGAGGATCCTGATAAATCTGACTCCATCTTTATTGGACTATCCTGTCTTCAGGGAACCTGAGAGTTTGTCCCATGTTCTTTGTTGTTAAATGTAGATGAAGGGCTACCTTGCCTTGACTGGCCTTTACTTCCCCAGTGGGACACAGTAGGACGAGCCAAGAAGGTCTGGGAGGCCCTAGAGCTGACGACATGTCCCTTCTTCCCCATAGTTCCACATCCTCATTTGTTCCTGGGTGAATTAATTTGGAGCAAACAGAACCCAATCATTCCCATTTGTTCCAAAGATGTGTAGCGCTACCTATTGGTTTTGCTGTGACAATCTCCCCAAAAGCCTTTTTAAAAGAATAGTGTAAATCTAAACAACCACTCATTCTTTCTTTACAAATAAACCAAAACTGCTATGATCAAATTCATCTCATATATTTTGTGCTCCAGTCACTCGTTTTGATTAAACAAGAATTCTGCATAACATGCAGGCTTGCATGGCATCCTTAAAACATCAGTTGGTCCAGTAAAATAAGCTGTCTGATAACACAGAGTTATTGAATATTGATGGGAGTAGAGTTTAAATAGTCACTCTCATTTTGTTATCTTCATTTCCAACCTTTTAAAAGCTGATCTGGTTTTATATAATCATAGGTTTCATGCAAACATGCACAGGCACTGCTGTGCTGATAGAAATACAGAAGTGTCTATTGAGAGAAAATTTCATCCACTGTAATATTCTTTAGATAAAACAGAGTTCAAGAGTCCTGTATTACTTCTCCTAAGTATCTAGCTGCCAACTAAGAAGTGCACATTTGACAAATTTCAGCTCTCAATATAATTTGAATTCTTAATTTTAAAAATCACTTTACAGTATATGCATTTATTCAAAGAAAAATCACGCAGCAAAACATTTTGCTGCCATCACTTGGAATTTTAAGTTTACTGTTAAGCTAGGTTCATTGACCCCTGATAACTGGGCAAGAGATTCTCCTTCAAACAGGTGAAGGCAGTGAAATTAACTAGCATAAATCACTGAGGGTGCAATTCTAACCAGTTTAGGCTGGTACAACTCACCTATCTCCCCATTCACGCATTGGTGTGGAGAGGATGGCACATGTCTGCGTAGTGGCCTAACACCTCCAGGAGTGATGCGGAAATGTCTTAGAGTACTTTTGTGACACCCCAGGCCAGCACAGAACTTGTGCCAGGACTCATGCTGGCCTGACTGGTGGTTAGGTTTGCAGTGTCAGAGGTCCACTGATAAAAAAGTATTATATTTTAATACGCTATAATCCTCCCTCTTGTCTCTTTGCCATTGGATTTATATTCAGTGCACATAAAAATGTGTCTGAGCATTCCTTTTTTGGCTTTACAAATTGCTTCATAAAAATAACCACGACAATCTTAAAAAAATAAAAGTTTTTTACAAAACAATCAATCACACTATACGATATAAGCCATTTTAGTAAACGAACCCTTGAAAAGCTTTTATTTATATTTTTTACTCCTGAAAATACAAAGAGAACCCGTTGTCTCATTTGCATTACAAATGGATCCTTATTTGGCGAGTTTAGCTCATATCTCACCACTGCACCATCATTTTGCTTGTTGTAATGATATCCTTCGATTCTGTCATAACTTAGGGGTCACCTCAAATTACTTCAAGATAAATCATTGCACTTCCTTATGTTACAGCATTTTCCAGAATATGCAGTTTAATCCAAGTGCAGTTATTATTTAATCTCACACTATGCAACTGCCTTTGAAGTGCACACCGTGCAAACTGAAAATTATTTATAGCACACATTCTATATAATGGCCCTTTAGATTTCAGTTCAGAGTTTATTTATTCTTGGAATTAAAATCAATTCAGCGGAAGCTGTGGCTCATGAGGGATAGGGATGTCTAATCCGTTTGACAAACGTCAAGAAGCCTCATAAACTTGCATTACATACTACAAAATTGACAAACCCAAATTGATTACTTTCCCGCTTGCTTTTTAAGAAATAAGAAGTTTTCGATGATAACAACCTTGGATAGTTATAGCCAGGGGCCGTAACACTTTTTCTTACAAATAGAAGGCTTGTAAAAATTAGACTTATGGGGTTTGTATGTATACAATAAATTTCCACACCATTTTTTGTTCAACGAACATACAGAAGCAGCACTCTAATAAAGTGGCCTTGCTAATAAAGTCCCATCTCCCAAATTTTTGAGGAACACCTGTGGACCATTCATGGCACAGCAGTGTGCCACAATACACTGAGTTGAAAATGTTTGCCCCAGAGTCCATAGGGCAGTTAGTCCATGTTTGTTCACACAAGTTGACCTAAGTTGACATGGCTGCCCCTCGAAGATGGTGTGTAGTGGGTTTCAGTAGGCAAGAAGCAGACCAGCATAGCTACAGTAGCATTTAGACTGCAATCCTGAAGCCACTTTCCTGGGAGTAAGACCCATTGAACACAATGGAGTTTACTTTTGAGTAGACTTGGTTAGGACTGTGCTCTTATTGACTCAAACTGGGACTGAGGAACAGGCGGCAAATGCCTGTAATTTATACACTAGGCCCATAGGGCCTTAACCAATCACAATAATTAAAATGCCCACCCAAATATGAATATGAATGTTCTAAGTTTCCCTCCAAAACAGTTGGAATTAACCGTTAAGGTCATCTAAAGGTTCGTTTCACTCTGCAGGGCTTAACATAACTACGGTATATGTATTCAGTACATAACACCTTCTTTTTCTTTAGTGTTTATCCCACAGAATTTGCCACAGTGGCATAGCTGCAGGGGGTGCTGTTGCAGCTGGTTACAAGCTTTAGGGGGGCTATAAGCCGAGCTTGATACTTGACGAAAAGTGTGAAAAATGGGGTATGTATGAATGGTAATACCATCATGTTATATATCGTTGGAAAGGTCATTTTATGCAGAATGCAATGAAACAAACTGCAGTGAAATATTTGAATTCTATCAAACCTTATGGCCAATTAACCAGAAAACGAAAACACAAAAGCCTATGGAACAAAAGTGGGTTTTCTGAACTCAAATTTTCCCATGTTTACTGATGGCTCTGAGAGCCAATGAGATGGAATTGTGATATCGTATGGAACTAATAAGGTATTAATATGAATCAGCTCTCACTATATATATTATATACAATACATTTTTCATAAAACAGTTACCCATGCTTACTGGGTATACAGGCAGTTCTAAGTGGTGCTCCTCTTCTATTCAGCAGGGAAAGAATAACCATTCCTCTTTGCCACACCACAGCTTCCCAAACCATTATGGGACACAATTTTCATTTTTTTTAACTTATATTAAATTTGATTTTGTTGCATGGGAGGGAGCTACTAAATCTTCTTCCAACTCCAGATACCAGATAGGTGCTGTAGCTATGCCACTAGCAGAGCATATTGTGGTGATGTGATGAGGAGGAAGATGTAGGTGTTCCCCCCCCCCCAAATTTCCTTTGAATGATGTCACTTCTGGTTGCGACATCACTTCTGGGGCTACATTTTGAGCTTTGCACTGGACTACATGATCATTCACTGTGCCACTGATTTGCCACAGCAATAATATACCAAAAGGCCAAACACAAATTGAAACACTGACCTGTCTGAAATAGTCCTTGCTAAAAGATGGACAGAGAGCACCATCCTAACCATGTCTACTCAAAAGTAGACACATCACGTGTGGCTTTCCATCGTTATCATCTCCATGCAAATAACTGTGCACATGCTGAAGTTTAATGGGCAGTTGGAAGAATCTTCATGCCACCTGTCCTGCCAAAACAAACATTTGAGCATATTTTTGAAAATAGTCAATAAAACACACACTTTTTAATAACCTTTTCTTGGATAGAATTTCTGCCACACTTGACAGATGATTCATCACTGATGTTAATTTACTTTCTGCATTAAGTACTTTTAACCCAAAGTGGTAATTTTCATAATTAAAGCATGTGGAAGGTAACAGCAGATCACCATGCCTCAGCGAGCAAGTGTTTTTTTAAAGATCTGATGGAGAATTAAGACAGTCAAATGCCTTAAATGCTATACCCTCCCCAAAATCTATAATTTCCCACTCTTTTTAAAATTCTGAATCACTTCTTCTTGGCAACTAGCTACTTTGTGTTAAAAAAAGGTCAGCTCACAGAATGACATGAGAGATATGTTCTGTAGAGAAATCACTTCTACTGCATACAGCCATAGGATATGACAGTGAAACTTGCATTCTATATGTCATACAGAGAGCAAGAATCTGGATGATACAAACAGTTAAAGCTATTTGATGTTGATGAGATAGATGCACAGATCTTTGTTGAAAGTATACCTGTCACCACCCATCATCCTTGACCACAGAATTTTGTAACCAACCCATTGGGTAAAATGAAAATGGAGATACAATATTTGATTTTGTTGTGGATCCTTATTTTTGTTCATATTCGATATTTTTAAAATCAAGATTTTAAACACCTCTTGAAGAGTTTTATAATTAAAACTAACTCCTTCTGCACTTCACTGCTGCTTACAATGCATGCAACCAAGAGAATGAAGGATTGTGATGGGCAGCTAGATAGTAAAATTGTGATTGTAATGGCAGGATCAGGATCTGCCAAAACCAGCAAGACCTATGCATCATGAAAGACCATATCCTTATTCCCTCCATCCTGCATGCACAACATGGGAGCGGGACCTTGGAGTTGCAGTGGATCACAAGCTGAACACAAGTCAGCAGTGTGATGTGTCTGCGAAGAAGGCAAATGCCATTTTAGGCTGCATTAAGAGGACTGTAGCTTCCAAGTCTCAAGAAGTTAATAGTTCCTCTTTATTCTGCATTGATCAGACCTCACCTTGAGTACTATGTTCAGTTCTGAAAGATGCAGCCAAACTGGAGCAAGTCCAGAGAAGAGCGACAAGAATGATCAGTGGGATGGAAGGGAAGCCCTACGAGGAAAGGTTGGGGGAACTTGGGATGTTCAGCCTGGAGAAGAGGAGGCTGAGAGGAGATATGACTGCCCTCTTCAGATACCTGAAGGGCTGAAGGGGCACATTTGTTCTTTGCTGCTTCTGAAAGCAGAACTAGAACCAATGGGTACAAACTGCAAGAAAGGAGATCAACACCTACCAAGAACCGATGTTGAGAAATTTAACCCTTAAGGTGCTGAAAAGGGGTGCAACGTGTTTTTGTCCTATACTTAACACTGAAGACTGATTGACATCCAGCCAGTTTGATGTCTGGTGCCAGATACACTGTGAGGGAGGGTGCACTAAGGGGACGTTGTGCATGTAGGGAATGTTGTACATGGTGGAATGTTGCATATGGGGGTGATGTGAATGGGGGTGATGCACATGGGGTGTGATGCTCATGGGGTGTGATCTACATGGGGGTGATGTGCATGGGGGGATGTTGTGCATGGGGGGATGTTGCACATGCAGGGATGTTGTGCATAGGAGGTTGATTTGCTTGAAGGGATGTTGTGCATGGGGAGATGTTGCACATGGGGGTAAGTTGTGCATCAGGAGTTTATGCGCATGGGTGACAATATGCATGGGGTAAGGTGCACATGGGGAGATGCTGCGCATGGGGGGTTGATGCGCATGGGGTGTGATTCACATGGGGATGATGCGCATAGAGGGTGATGCGCATGGGGGTGGATGCACATTGGATTTGATGTGCATGGGACAAGTTGCGCATCAGATGATTTTGTACATGAGGGGTTGATGCACATTGGGGCAAGTTGCACATGGGGAGATGTTGCACAGGGAGGTTGATGTGCTTGGAGGGATGTTGCACATGGGGGTTGATGCACATGGGGTTGTTGTGTATGGGGATGAAGCTAATGGGAGTGTTATATACAATGGGGATGGCGTACAGGAGGTAGTTTACTCCTGCAACATGGGCACATTTCACTAGTAAAAGTATATAACCAACACATGGCACATGAATAAAAAGCATCATAAAGCTGCAATACAAGCATCCTAGCTGTATCCTAGCTTCCTTTCTGTTCTCCTGACATGGTCAGGGTGACCATATGTCCACTTTGTCCAAGGCATGTCCTAGATTTTATCCTTTTGTCAAGGAAAAAAATGTCAGTTTCCCCCTTTTTCTTGTGAGTGGTCAGCATGTAGATTTCTTGTAATTAATAAATTATATGTAATCGTTTTTAATTTAATAATAAGTAACAATGTTTAAACTGAGCACATGAAAACAATATATTTGAGTGTTTTTGGCTTTTATTTTGTTACATTTAGGGTTTGGGGGGATTGCATTCATATACTGGCAGGTTTGAAAGGGGGCCCTGTCCTGGTATTTTGGAAGAGAATTTTGGAAGAGAATTATAGCAATGCTAGTTACATTCTATGTTTTTCTTGGATGTCTACATGTGGGGGGTGTTGTCCTCTTTTGTGATTATGACATTTGAACACCTTGAACATGGCTCAAAACAGTCTATAGCTTATATCACTGCAGCTATAGCACATGTGGCTAAAATGGCTTTAGAGGAAGATTTATAGGCAAGTTCTCTCCCCCCAGCCATTTCTACACCCCCATGTGCCAAGTTCATTTATGCAGGGAATGTTGTACATAGTGGGATGTTGCATATGGGGGTGATGTGAATGGGGGTGGTGCACATGGGGTGTGATGCTCATGGGATGCTCATGGGTAAGTGATTTTGCTTACACTTGCTAAATGCCTGTGTATCGGCAGAGCACTTGAGGAATTTGGTAGACATTTCAAAATGAGAAGGTAGCTGGAGAAAATGAGAACATTGTCTTGCATTATCCTCCTGAACTTTACACTATTAAAATGAAGGTACCTTAACGTACTTCAGATCCCATGAGTGATGAGTGTATGCAGGACAGAAGTGGGGTGTAAGTGTTAAGTACCTGCTTGGCTCAAGGACAGATACCTCAAAGGAAGCAATCCATTTTAAAGAGGACAAGTACCCTTCCAAAAGATTCCAAAAGTTTTAAACTATTTCTATTTCCAGCTGTTAGCAATATATATATACGTACAGTGATGCCTCACGTAACAAATTTAATTCGTACTGGAGGCATGTTTGTTATGTGAAATGTTCTTTACGTGAAGCGGATTTTCCCATAGGAAATAATGGAAACTCAGACGATTGGTTCCACAACCCCAAAAATATTCATATAAAAATATTAACTGGATGTAAAAATGATGACAGTAACACTGGGACTGAATTCAAAACATGCATTCAGTGTGCATGATCTTATGAAGTCTACTTAGACTGCAGTCCTAAAGACACTTTCCTGGGAGTAAGACCCAATTAACACAATGGGGCTTACTTCTGGGTAGACATGGTTAGGAGGCTGCAATTCAAGACACTTTCCAAGTGTCTCCCCACTTTCTCTGCTCTTAATCCTGAGCCTCTCTCTCTCCCCTGCTCCCTTCTGGCTAGCCCTGAGCTGCTTCCCTCTTCTCCACTGCTCTTCTCTCCCTCTGCCCACCGTACACCCAGCCACAGGAGGAACAGCATGGAAGTGTTGCTTTCACTATGGGCAGGTGTGCTAGGCAGCCCTGATGCTTTTTAAACAGGCTGCTGGCCAGCGCATCTGCCCCAACTGCCAACCAATGTGTTCTTTACATGAAGTTTGTTACGTGAAGCAGAATCCTAGAGAAATTTTTGTTTGTTACATGAAACATACTCTACATGAGGCTCCACTGTACTAGTAAAATTTACCCACCATTGTAGGAGTAAAATTTCAATTATATTTGTGTGCCCAGACACACTCTTAACCCCCCTTTGCAACACCCCCATGCAACTCCCCCTTCATGCAACACCTCCCCATGCAACACCCGTTCCATGCAACAACCTTTCCTGGTGTGACACCCCCATGCCCCTTTCTTGTGCAACAACCCCCTGTGCAACACTCCCATGCAACATCACCCTGTGCAACACCCCCCTGTTGCCACACACACACCTCGTGCAACACCCCCTGTGCACCCATCCGTGCATCTTCTCCACCCATGCACCATCTTCCCTCGACTGTGGGCACGCCTACTGGTCTGGGCTGGGTTTTTCAGTCTTTAATGTTAAGTTTAGTAAGAAAATGCATTGTATCCCTTTTCACCCCCTTAGCAGTTAAATTTCTAAAAAAAAAATGTCCTTACTGGGTGCTCACGTCACATAAGGAATATCCTCAAATTTCATGCTTCAGGGTCCAGGGGTTGGTGCAGGGCATTGATCAGTCGCGGAATCTTCAATGTAAAATCATGTTGAGGAAAACACATTGTACTCCTTTTCACTCCCAGTTTGAATTTCCAAAAACCAGTTCATGCTATCATCATGAAAGGAACACCCCCCCCCCCCAATTTCATGCTTCTAGGTCCAGCTGTTTTGGCTGTGCATTGATGAGTGAGTGAGTCAGTCAGTCAGTCAGTGACTTTTCAGTTTTATATATATAGATAGATGTTCAGACACTTGGTGTGTTCAGCCTGGAAAAGAAAAGGCTGAGAGGCAGTGATGGGCTTCAAAGAAATTAACAACCAGTTCTCTGCCCATCTGGCAGCCACTTTTAAATGGCTATTTTTAAACTTTACATGGACTATCTCTCATTAACAACCGGTTCTATAGAGTAGGTGCGAACCTGCTGGTGCCCACCACTGCTGAGAGGAGACCAGATTGCCTTCTTCAGATACCTGAAGGGCTGTCATAGGGGGGAAGGGGCTCATTTGTTCATAGCTGCTTCTGAAAGCAGAACTAGAACCAATGGGTACAAAATGCAAGAAAGGAAATTCCGGTTGGATATCCAGAAAAAATTCCTGACAGTGAGGGCGGTTCGGCAGTGGAACAGATTGCCAAGGGAGGTGGTGGATTCTCCCTCACTGGGGATCTTCAAGTAGAGCACCCCTCTGAGATGCTCAAGGAGGATTTCCTGCTATGTGCAGGGGTTTGGACTAGATGACCTACTGGGTCCCTTCCAGCTCTATGATTCTATGAAATGCATGCAGACACCACAAACATTCAATTTTCTTCCAATTCCTTTCACCAGGGAGTGTTTTCAAGCAAAGAGAAAGATCTGAATACCGTAAATCTGACTACAAATCTTCCACCACATATCAGATTTGGTCCTAAGGCTTACATTTTAGAATTGGCAGTATTCTCAATTGTTTGTTTTACTTTATGCACTAGCCTATAGTCTTTCTGACGATCTCAAGTGAGAAAAATGCAATCATTTTCTATTTTCATTCTGACATTTTGAAAGAACAGATGAATCAAGATCAATAAGAGATATACAAAACTTATTACAGAGCTTTGAAAAATGCGGCTAGGTACCATAAATCCTTTTATTTCAAACAAATATGAGCAGAATGTTTTTAATACAGCAGTAGCCCAAAAAAGGGGCTTCACTGGTGGCTGAAATCTTTGACAGGCATCTTCCCCAAACCTGACAATGTGCATCATGTAAGTCTGTGGAATGCCATGTTGTTTCTTAACCTCATAACACAGCCTCAGACATTCAACTTTTTTTTAGCAAGCTGTGTCTTTTCATGTGCTTAGTAGTTCAGGTTTAATAATACTTGTTAGTTTACTTGAAACAGTCCTTTGGCTTAAAAAGAATTGGTATTTTTTGCCGGTTGCCTAGTTAAATCCTTCTTTTCTGTTTTTTTAAACAACAAAGAAGGATTGAGAGAATCTTGAAGAATGAGAAAACAGAAGACTATACACAAATAA
This sequence comes from Cryptoblepharus egeriae, assembly GCA_030015325.1. Taxonomy (NCBI): domain Eukaryota; kingdom Metazoa; phylum Chordata; class Lepidosauria; order Squamata; family Scincidae; genus Cryptoblepharus; species Cryptoblepharus egeriae. Next base: position 156,952,830 of record JAREYC010000001.1, read on the forward strand.
ATACAAAAGGACCCTTCTTCTCAAACCAGTATTATCTGGGCTGAGCTGGTATAACAGCTAGTTCTAAACCACTGGCTAATGGTGTGAATAAAGCAGAGGGTTGACTATCCTGAAACAGAAATGCTTCATTTAATTTGGGAGCATTATTTACCTATTCAGGTAGGTTTAATTAAATTTAACTGGCATGGGGTGAAACTAGGCTAAGGGCAAAATCCATAGCAGTTATGGGTCCACACTAAGTGCTCTGGAGCAAGGGGTTTAATTTCACTTTAGGATATAGGCCTAAATTACTATCAAGAACTGTAGCTTAGAGATTGGTGAACTGGACTGAAAAGGCTCATGAAAGTACTTGAGAGAATTATTTTTGGTGGGTGTTTGTTTTAGAGTAGACTATTACCTCGTACTTCAATCAGAATTGCTAAGGTGGCTTTAATGATGAGCAACGTGCAAACATTAGCTGATATCTAAAAATACATTGTCCCAGAAAACGAAATCAAACCAAAGGACTAATGATGCTTCAAACAGTGCCTATTAGACTGTTTATTTGCACCTAACTCATTAATACAAGGTGGCACAAATGAATGAATCACTTGTTCAAAAATCTTAGAAACATCATATTTAACAATAGCCAATTTTAAATGAGGATTCTATTAAAAACAATTTAGGAATAATTAAATTTTCAGAGATTTGTTAATAAGCCTCTTCGTTTGTTTCAATGAAAGCTTTAATTTCCAAAAGTACTATCAGTCTCCATGGCGCATCTCCTAATGCATAGATTACAGCAAAATGCATTTTGATTCACTCTATTTAAAGATAAATGATGCTTCCTTGTAAACAACTGTTGCTAGGTACTCCTGTGCACATTCTTTGAAATGTGCTCTCTGGAGATAGATACATTCTTTGTTTTTCTTCTCATTTGACAGGCTGAAGTTTATGAAAAGAGGTTTACAGGTAAATGGATTTTGTATCTGGAATGATAGATGTTGATAACTCTCCCTATCAGGTTAAGCTAAGAAATAAACCTTCAGATCTTCATGTAATCTGCATTACCTGCAGATAATCTGCAAAACATGACATCTGCCTTGGAATTTTATTTGAGTAGTATGTTAATGCATAGAGAGAAGGTGTTACCATGCAGAGGAGAGCCCTTGGAACCATTCACCAGGTTAGTAGCTTTTCTTTCTAACTGACTTGTCCAGGATGTGGAGTTTGAGCATGCTTACAAAGAAATTGGTCCTTCTGATTTATGTGGATCTTAAGCCTAAAGCATGTACAACATGACAGCATAGGGTGCAATCCTGGACATTTTAGGCCAGCACAACTCACCCATCTTCCTTTTCCTGAGGCGGCTTGAGGAGGCTGACATTTAACTGTGCACACGCTTAACCCGCCTTCAGAAGTGCAACACCCCCAGGTCCTTACAGGAGTTGTGCTGGGACTTACTCTGGCCTAAATGGGGGTTAGGATTGCAGCTTGTGTAGTGCATTCGTCCACTGTGACCCAATAGATTCTTACTTGCAATGGAAACTCCATTATGTATATCCCTTCACCAATTTCACTGCTGGGGAGCTGCCTTGTAAGAAGTGTTCTTGTACAGATATGCCATATTGTGTGCAGGACCTCTGGCTTGTAGACCACAGCTATTGAAACCACAGATCTACTTTCATTCCAAAGAAGTAGAATGGCAAGACCTTTCCTTGGAGACTCTAATGCAGCAAAAGTAAACACCACTAATTAATGACAAATTACTAAAAAGGACATGCTCGAAAACATCATAGTACCATTTACAAGTGAACAAAAGCCCTGTGTGGTGCATAAAAGGGAGCATTTAAACTTCTGTATTAAAAGGATTTTGAAATCTGTGATTAAAGAAGTAGTTAGGCGCATAGCAAAATCAAATGTTATATTAATGACCGTAGAACAACAAAGAAAGGTTGTTAAAATAATAACTTTCAAACCAGTCCACTAATGCTCATATATATGATGTATAACTATAACATCCACTTTCCACCATTCATGAAAACACATGTAGTTAGGAGGGGGAAAGGATATGAAATTAATAATGATTCTTAGAGCCTAATCCTATTCTTCCTCCCGGTACAACTGGGCCACAAAAGCGTGCCCTGCATCCAGACGATAGGAGCAGATCAGAAGGCTTTGAGGAGAAAACGGGTAGGGGTTACAATGGACCTGCACATGCTTTCCCCATTCCCACTGCTACCTTATCTGCTCCAGCTCACAGAAGCTAATTAAAACTACTTGCCCTCCTAAATCCATTGACATCTCCTTTGTGTGACCCTCCAACCCCTATACATCTACTTAAACTGAAAGGGAACCTGTCCATACCATTTAGTCTCGTTATGTTAGAGAAAATCTTAAAGGGTCACCTTCTCTGAATTTTTGTTCCTTCCTGATTTCTCAAGGTGGTGCATACACAGACTAAGCCCATTTATAGGTCCAGGAAGGGGCTGCTAAAAGGTCCTGGTTCATTGTCTGTGATCATGCAGTATATCTGAGATATTTCTTTATAGAAAGTTACATTCTCACTGAAAGTTGTTGAATATTTTATGATGTAGTGATAGAGCGAATGACCTGAAAGAGAAAAGCTATATTGTACAGATACCAGAAATGTGACCCAGGGGCCAAAACTGGTCTTATTTTAATAAAGAGAAGGTATGAATAATGCATGGTGGACCCATTTATTGTGCTATTCTCAGTATACATAATACATTCAAAAATTCCTACAGCAAAGGCTCATGGAGTCATATAATTTAATAGATTGCATGCCTCTTCATTTTCTTAACCTGGGACACAGGATAATTTCACAGGGGGACATTATCATAACATCAAATATCTGAGGTGCTTAAACTGGGGGAAACCATTAAAGGAACCATATTTATGTTGGAGAATGATTAAAATTCTACACATCAGAATTTACAAAATCATAGCTTCTGAGAAGTCAAAAGGTCTTGAGTGCATTTCTGCAAATAAACACCTTCAGTATGTGATGTAACTTGCCTGATATAAATTCATGATCTGCTATATGTTGTTTTAACAACCTTCTCATCATTTATTCATAACTAAGCCCTGCTGAGGACACAAATCTTCTCTCAAGTAGTTATGAAAACGTCTTTCCTCTAATCCACGTTTAACTTGAAGGGTCCCAGCAATGCCCAGAATCTGTTCCTTTTAAGTCAGTTTCATAAATAACGTGTCCAGAGTTTTAGAGTAAGTTCTGTTTTGACTTTCCCCCCGTATACAGTGATCATAAATTTTAGAATGAGTTTATGACGAAAGTTGTGTCACATTTTGTGATACATTTGAGTTTCAGGAAAAAGACTGTACAAACATTTATCACAAAACTCTTAGGGCCAGTTCTGATGACACTCCCGCATCTGAAACTGGAATTAAGAACACACTCCCACACTCCCACACACACACACACACACACACACACACACACACACACACACACACACACTCATGATGCATGTCATTTGTCCCTCTTGTAGACAGATGAGGTTAAGATATGCATGCATGCAAATGCCACCAATACCACCCTGGTTCACATCCCTTCTTGCCACATTCCAACCCCAGTGTCATCTCACCAATCTGTGCTGGTTCAATGGTGGGCCTCCTGCACTGCAACTGGTTGAGCTAACACAAACAAAATGGCTGCCAACACCCTAATCCTACAGAGCATCAGTGTTCAACCTTTTCCATCTTATGGAGCACTGACAAGGCACAAAAATTATCAAGGCACACCACACACCTTCATTCCATTGACAATTGACAAAGTGCACCATGCTGCCGGTGGAGGGTTCACATCCATTAATGGCCCTATTAATAAATGATACGATCTAATAAATAAATAAATTTTATAACCCACCACAGCACACCGGTGGACCACCAGTATGCCATGGCATATTGGATGAAAATCACTGCAACAGAGGATCAGGCAATAATACAATATGTTCCAAACATCTGCCAATAAAATTTATAAGAGGATGGAATGAGTTTCAGCTCACAAATCTTCCCCCATCCCCAGTGTTGACTTTCAGAGCCTGAGTAATGCTGTGAAATAAATCTGAACTGTGGACAGATATAAAATACTGTATTTACTCATATATAACGCTCACCTTTTTCAGCCTAATTCAGTCTCCAAAATCAGGATGCACATTATTTTTGATGTTAATTAGAATTGAGTAAATACAATATTTTGATTGAAAGTACAGGGTACATTTTATATTCTATGGCGCATTATATTTGAGTAAATACGGTACAGGAGTCAATTTCTGGTCCCTTCATCCATGAAAAAAAATCATAGAGTTCTAAGAAACAACGGTAGTGATCAGTGTACAGAAGAAAATTTGGGGGCTTATTAGTTTAGAACAAAAAGACTTAAGAAGTCTCTGCTTGAACATCTCTTTCTTCAATCATTTTTTGAATTGGCGGCCTCTTTTTGAATTAAAACTCTCAATTCAGCATGGGTGCAAGGCACTCTTTAATGGTTTCCATTCCAGTTAATGGGAACAAATTCTTGGAAAAGAGTCTTTGGGTTAGGGTGAATATTGGACTTGGAAAATCGGTCTCAGCATTTTGTGTGTGTGTTTTCAAAATTTTTGCTTTTAAAGAAATGAATAAATTTAATGAATACAACTGAATTATCACTTTCATCAGCAATTGTTGTCTCTAAGAACTGAAATCAATAAGAATTATTTTCTAGTGGCATCAGGACTAAATCCAAACACTCTGAAAATTTAACGGAAATAACCATTCTGAAAGGAATTGCTTCAATTGCTTTTGTTTAGCTCTGTATGGATATTTCTTTCAAGTTGATTTGTATGGAGAATATTTATAATCTGTTGATTCCTTAGGTTCTCTAGATAATCCACCTATTAGTAAAAGGAAAGCAAAAAACTAAACACCTTTACATTAAAAAAATATTTATCCAGCTCAGGCAAAAAGATCAGTTGAAGGACAGTTCTGGATCTATCCTAAACTCACCTTGTGCTGGGGGGGCATACACTCTGCTAGTGTGCGTTGTCACAAATGTGTCATAAAATACATTGCAGCAGTTGGTAGCCAGAGCCTTATACTTCCATCAGTATAAAGAGCAACACCTCCTAGAGTGGAAAAGTCATATGCTGAGCAGTGCAGGATAAAGAAAGATCGGGGGAGTCAAGGAAAGGGGTATAGCAGGGCAGGTGAAGGGACAGGCATGGACAGGAATGGGCACACACTATCTCATCCCCCTTCCTGGGCATGGTTCACTGACATGGATCAAAAATAGGAAATGACTCATAGGAATGATGCAAAGTGATCTTCTGGATTGCACAATAATCAAATCATTTTCTTCTAAGAAAAAAATCAGGAAAGTCAACAGTCATCATATTCTCAGGGTATTTGCAGAAAGTGAAGCATGGAGAAAAGGAGGGGAAGCAGTAACTTAGTAGCCCTGAATAGGGAAGGATATGGTGTCTCAGAGCTAAACTATACACAATATTTGAAGCATTTTTAGCCCAGATGAGCCTAGTTTTCCTTAGCAACTGCAGCCGGATTGGGGGACCCTGTAGACTGAAACCAAAGTGCCAGAGGGAGCTTTAACTTGATGCCTGCCAATTTGCCCACTTTTCTCTGGAAATTGGTACATTAGCACTAATAGAAGTTTTTTTTCTGCCCCAGGGTCAATCGCAGCCTGTTCAGATGTCCCTTGGACTGGAAATGGCATCCTTTCATTGGCATCCTTCAGTCTTGAAAGGCTGTGGTATCGTGCTCTGATTGGAGGTCCTAAAACAGCATGTAGTGTGGCTAAAAAGGCCAATTCGAGAGTGACAATCCCTTCCACACTGAGGACAAATAAAGTCTGTCCCCTGCCCAGCCCCCAGATTTCGCTCCTTTCGGGTCTGTGTCTTTGCTTCAGCCTGCCGAACTAGTGTCTCTTTGAGTTGGAGAAGGCCATGCTGGGTCTTTTGCCTCCAAGCTTAACAATCGGAGGTCAAGGTTTCCCAGCTGTTGATGTCCATTCCCAAGGCCTTTAGATCCCTCTTGCAGATGTCCTTATATCGCAGCTGTGGTCTCCCTCTAGGGCGCTTTCCCTGCATGAATTCTCCATATAGGAGATCTTTCGTAATCTGACCATCAGCCATTCTCACGACATGCCCAAGCCAGTGTAGATGTTGCTGTTTCAGAAGTGTGTACATGCTAGAGATTCCAGCATGTTCCAAGACTGCATCATTTGAGACTTTGTCGTGCCAGGTGATGGCAAGAGTACTTCGGAGACGGCGCATATGGAAGGTGTTCAGCTTTCTCTCCTGCCATGCATAAAGGGTCCAAGACTCGCTGCAGTACAAGAGTGTGCTCAGGACACAGGCTCTATTGACCTGGATCTCTGTATGTTCTCTTTGTAAGTCTGGAAAACGTGGTAGCCGCTTTACCAATACATTTATTCAGCTCAGTATCTAAGGAGAGAGTGTCAGAGATAGTTGACCCAAGGTACACAAAGTCATGGACAACCTCCAGTTTGTGTTCAGAGATTGTAATACAGGGAGTTAGATCCACATCCTGACCCATGACTTGTGTTTTCTTCAAGCTTGTTAATCCAAGGTCTTGACAGGCTTTGCTAAAACGGTCCATAAGTAGTTGAAGATCTTCGGCAATGCAGTGGAGGGTGGAATTAAAGCCTTCCCCATCTCTTATCCTGATCCCACCTTGCTGATGGAAGCTAGAACCTACCTGTTGTAAAAATGTGTGCTGCATATATAGCTTTGGATGTGATCTCAAAATGAAGCCCAAATTCCTAGTTAGGAATATGACTCTTTTTCACACTACTTTGGAGAGTTACTCCAAAGTACCTCCACACTACTTAATGTAAAGTAGTGCATAGTTTAGAAAATGACACATCACAGAGGCACCTAGAAAGATTTTGAAAGATTTTGACCGTGATTTAATTATATGGTTCTTCAGTTTGAATGTTTATCCTATCTATAACCTCCCAAGGACATGACACAAATGCATCATTTTCAGATATATTTGCCAAAGACAAATGAGTGGAATAGATTGACACAAAAGGGAAAGGTTTCCCAGCAACAGCACTCATACAATGACAGTGACAGCTAAAGAAGAATCATCATCTTACTCCAGAGCACTTCAGAAGAAATCAAATGTTGGTCTGACCCACTAGTTTAACAACATAAATGTGTTAGGAGTGGAGGAGCAGCCATGAAAGCCTTCATTCCCAGTGCCAGCTTGCATGAGTCCTGTGGAAATACTGCTCTAAAGGCTCCTTTTGGCATGTGGCACATGGTAGCCTATGCACATCTAAAGCTAAAAATAGTCTTTCACAGAACCAAACAGAGACCATCTTGAAACATCCTGACTCTCACACCAGGGTTCATTGCCAAAGTCTACCTCTCCAGTACTTTTGTGGATGGCACTTCTTCATTATTATATAGTCCATATACATTTCAATATCTTGGATGGCTCTGATCACTTGACAAGGGTGCATTAGATTTTTTCCTAGTTACTCTTAGATTGGGAGTAAACCTTACTGAATACACTAAGTCTTCTTTCTGAGTAAACATGCATAGGATTGTGCTGTTTAATCCATATGAAGCCCCCTTATACTGAGTCACATCTTTGATTTAGTTAGCTCAGTAGTGTGTGTACTGTCTGGATCTCTCCTAGTCCTATCAGAGACTTGGAGGCCAGGCATATCCTCCACTATGTTAAGGTATGTAGTTACACTGCTGGAGTGCACACTTCATGCACACCTCTCTGTAGGTTGTTTGGCTTTAAATGGGAGACTCATGCCAATTCAGTGGGAGAGTGTTGGGCTAGGTCAACAGGAATACAATTCTAGTATATGCTGCCTCCATCAAAATCCACCCCTTCCCATTCACTCCATCCTACCTATCTTTTTCCCCTGCCCTGAACCTCCTTCAAAGTGCCCAACACTGACATCCCCACCTGCTGGCACCTAACATGCTCTGATGCAGGCTTACCCTACAATCCAGAGTAACTACAGGAGCATGTAAGAGACATTTACATCAACATAGTTATGACACCACCTAGTGAAAACCTATGGGAAATTCATATTTAAATTCATATTCAGAGTAAATTGTTCTTACGTCGGAACAAGGACTCCCTGTAGTTACTCTGGATAGCACCCTCAGTTTGTCTCTGGCTGGTATGTGGAGCCCAGCCATTTGTGCTGGAGACTCCAAAACACAGTGGTATGACATTTACAGCACCACTTCAGCACTTATGGTGGCAGATTTGGAGATCTAGCATTATAAATAGGGTTTTATGTTTTATGTCCCAAAAAATAAGGACAGTCCCAATTTGAGGGGGATTGTGTTCACATACTGGCAAATGGGACAGAGTCCTGTCCCAATTTTGTGGAAGAAAATTATGGCAACCCTAATTATAAATGCCCAATAGGACTACTGTTAATCTTGGATCTTCTGCATGCAAAGCCAATGCAGGACTATATAGCAAATGCTCCCCCATCCTGGATTTCAATTAACATTTTTATTCTTACGAACTTAAGAAAGAGCCAAAAGGATAATTTCTAGATCTTACAGCCAACTTTAATTTTCCACTTTGAACTAGTTGTAAACATAGATGAGATTTTCACCTGCTGTCAGTTCCTTTCTTTCATTCTTTTTCCTGAAATGTTTTCATGTTTCATCATGTAGCACGGGGCAGAGGGGACACAAATATCTTGGAAGAAGGGCTGCTTCATCTCATGACACTCTGTTAGGAGCCAGGGCGGGAAAGTATTAATTTACATATCAAATTTATATGAATTTACACAAATGACTACATTAAAGATGGAACTTATATGAATGAATGACTGATGCTGTAATACGTACACATGAGAAATACTATGAATACACAGTAATTAATACTTTTATACTTTAATTAATTTTAAAAATTAAATACTTTTATACAGTGATAAGCCTGAGCAAATCTTCATTGGACTAGAGGCTCCCCACAGGCCACATGGGTATTGCCAGGCCGGAAATGGCCCACAGGCCAGAGTTTGCTCACACCTAGTGTAGCATAAGCCAACTCAATCCTCTTAGACTTCAATGCTTGTAGAATGTGCCAGACTTCTGCTGGCTGGCATCATATACCTAATTCAAATTATTACAAAGATTCCTGAAACTGGTAATGCAAACCACTTTATGGTTGGTGCTGAGAAGTGCTGCCAGAAGTCAGTGAGTGAGTATATGATTGGGTCAACAGATAAACAATTCCATGGACAAAATGTCCTCTGCCATTTCGCAGTAATGAAGAAATAAGATGTTCCATACCTAGAAGACAATCAAGCTATTATACTATTTTATGTGGTTACATTGGATTAATGGGTTGTTTAGGTTTGGTCTCCTTCATAAAAGATGATAATATGTCTGGGGCACTCAGTAAATTCCATATGATGGTGATCACAAACTATGAGAACAAATAGTTAGAAATATATCATAGTGATCATCAGTTTATGGACAGCACATTAAACTAAGTTTGGATTGCAAAGTTAGTTGGACTGTGACGTACTGTGTACACTGTTAGAGTTCAAAAATATATGATGTCTCATCTAGGCTAAAGTGCATTAAGACATTTCTGCCCACCTCTTGGGGGGGAGTTCGGTCAATATACAGGCATATGCCAAACTCTAGACATTGTATTACATTGCATTGCATTGGCATCCATCAGTCTCGAAAGACTATGGTATCAGGCTCGATGCTGTATGCAAAGAAAGAAGGCCTGGGTAGATTGATATGGAGGATAGTCTGTTACCCAAGCAGCAAATCCCCCCTCTCCATGACACTGAAATAGTCCAATGGAATGGCAAAGCCAATATGATTGGTTTCAGTTGCGTTGCAGAGCTGGGCTAAGGACAGCAGCTCACCCTGTCTTGTGGGGACCTGGGTCTCGAATCCTGGCCTTCTGGTTAACAGGCACAGTATCTTAACCACTTGCACCACCCACAGCCAGCTTAAATTTCTTAAGATTGTACCTGAAGTGTAGTTGCTTTTTTGGTATCATCTCTTGGATGGTTTTTTTTTCAGGACCATATTGGACCGACTTAATTCCTACTTTAAATCTAATAACTCTCAAGGAATATATGCCAAAGCAAATGGATCAACTCCATTTTCTTTTCACCACTGTTATGTAAATATACTTTCTTTTCTTTATTGTAATGACAAAGATTGTTCTCAAACAATGGATACCATCATATTAAGCACCATGTCATGTGGGAACAGTGAATCACACTGTAGTTTTATTTATTGTTATGCTATCCATTCTAAAGCCCATTCTCCCAAGTTATTTCATTGAAGCCTGCATGGGCTTAAACCATGTTGGGTTTTATTGCACTCATTTTGAAAAGTCCTACATTTTAAATAAAATGCAGCTGTTCAGGATGAAATCTGAAAAGCATAACAAAATACATGTGAAATAACATGATTACATTTTCTCCCACACTGGCTTTCAATCACATTATTGTGGAAATGCATGTAAATTAGGCCATATTGTTAATGTTCCCAGTGACATTCAAGTCCATTTCTGACGGAGGGTTTGTTTGTGAAATGGGCATGAGTTGAGCCAACCACTATGTACATAATTTTCTGACATGAGTAGGTTTTTTTTTTAAAGTGTATGAATTTCTGCTTTACTAAAAGTACATTTGGTCTGGCCTCTTTTCCAGAAAATTCACAATCCTCAACAGAGCAACTCTTCTGCCCTCCATAACATCTGTATCAGAAGGGAGTGATGATAGCAACCGTTCCACCTATTGCTACTTTATTACTATGGGATATTAAAAAAACACCAAGTGATTTCTTTGCTATTTTTGGATCTCTTTTATTTCCAATGCTCTCACTATTAATGGAGAAAACTTCTTTCTTGAATTGTTGTTAGCGGGCATATTTCCTATGAGGTAAGATTATTCAGTTCTCTGTAGAATTATGCCATCAGCTCAGGGGAACAGGAGCTGTTTGCACAAAAAATATTGTGTCCAATTATTTTAAATAGATTTTACACAGTACACCAATTTCAAGGAGCAGCTTCTTTTATCTATGTATGGTCTTATGGGGCAGTTCTTCATACATACGGCTTTCGAGAGTTCTGCCATTGCACTGGCCAATCATTTCAGGTGCCAGGTCTGGATTCTCTCCACCAGGGACAACCAGACATTGATCCAACATTGGCAGTTCATTGTGTTCATGTCTTATTGGCCCTGGTTGGTTCATCCTGGTAGCATTTCCTTGGCTGTTGTCTTTGGAGATCAGTTAATTCATGTGATTAGTTTCTTGCACATCTGACAGATGTAGGAGTGATGCTGTATATCTCCAACGCTTTGTCATGAAATGGGTGATGGTGGAGAGGATTACAAGAGGAAAAAACAGCTAGCAGGGAAAGATTTGCTGTTTTTCTGCTTTACTTTTTTCAGTGACAACTTCTGCTCTAGACATGGGAGGGACACCCACCAAATTCCTAAGTGAACTGTTTTCTTTACTCCTGCTGTGTGGAAGTTGTACGAAGGAACTTTTGGTGTGCTACCAAATTGCTGCTTCAGAAGACTTTGCTTGAAGCATCTTCTGAAGCACCAAACAAAATCAAAGCATTGAAAGCTGACGGGCACAGAACGTGCTGTATGAAATCTCTTGTTCACTTTGGAAAGAGAGGCCTCCTTTTGGAGCCAACTTCTGACTATGTTCATATGATAAGACAAAGAACACCATGAAAGTAGGAATGACATCTGTACCAGCTGATACCTTTGAAGTCCTGTCAGTTCTGTAATTTCAGAAGAAAACCAATTTGTTTCACAAGGCTATGTGCTGCTTTCTGCATGAACAACAAACACAGCAATATCATTTAAAGATAATGAGCCATAATTTTTGGAGCAAAATAAATTCCTGGGATTCAGTGCAGAAATGGGAATGTGTGCGCTGAGATGGGATTCCATGGGAAGGTATAATGTTCCAATGTGAGAAGAAGAAACCTGATATCTAGCAACTGTTCAAGGAAGGAAGGTGCTACCTCAAGTTTCAGTTTTATGGTCCCAATCTTAAACCTTTCATTGGAATAAAAGGAGAGGAAATGCATAGATTGTGTTTGGCCATCAATCTTCCTTATTCCAGAGCAAGAAAAACTGGTGCATACAGGACCTATAACGGACTTGGAGCCAGGTCAGGAAAAATGTCTTGGCATAAAAAAGATCACTTCCCCTTATTTGCATCCTGGTGGCATTATGATAATTCTCTACCACAAAACTAGTACAGGAACCTCTGTCTAACTTGCCAGTATGTGAATGCAATCCCTGAAAATGGGGACTGTTTCCATTTCCCAGGACATATGGCAACCCTAATCCTTGGCTACACACATATCAATGATTGCATGAGAAGGTCTTGCACTGGGACTTATGCAGTGGTGGGCTCTAGCAGGTTCACACCTACTCTATAGAACTGGTTATTAACGAGAGATAGGACTTATAAAGTTTAAAAATAGCCATTTAAAAGTGGCTGCCGGATGGGCAGAGAACCGGTTGTTAATTTCTTTGAAGCCCATCACTGGACTTATGGTGCCATAACTAGAGGTTAGGACTGTAGGCTCAGCCTCCTGGTATGCTGCCAAGTTCATAATACCAATAGAGTCTCTATGGGCACAGCTTTTCAAATGATGCATCAGTTCTGCCACTAGTACCTGTTTCCCTCCTGAAGCAAACTGCAGCTGCTCTTGTAGAGCATATGGGAGGAGAAAGGCCAGAATTGAATACCTTCCCTATGCACTACACCATGACTGGTTTTTGTTTTTGTTTAATTTTTTTGAATGAACAAACATACATATAAAGCACATGAACCACATGTGGTAATTGTCCCAATGAGATTTGCAATGGATATGCCTCAGTGGATAGGGAAAAATATGTGGCATGAACTCCCAATATCACACAGAGAAGCGTCAATTCAAAAGAACCTTGGAATTAAAAATGAGCTGAGACATCCAACTGTCCTGCACCAATGCAGTTGCAATACAGCCCTAAGGTAAGGGAACAGACTTTTTCTTATCTTGAGACCTCCATGACTGTTTCCCACTGCAGGATGCTCTGTCTCCCATAGCATGCCCCACTGGCATGGCTGCACCAGTGCTGGTATGTTGAATAGGACTGGTCCTTAAATCTGAAAACAGGAGGCTGGCAAAAGTCGAAACAAACTAACATGCATGAGGAACATCAAACCAGCTGTTCTACTTGTCCAAATGAGCCTCGTACATCAGTCAGCCTGAGCTGCTGATCTGTGTGGATCTACAGTGAAGGAACACATAGCTTTGTTGTGGTTCGGCAGATTCGGTGACATTAACGTTGATTAAACGTGAATGTTTTGACCTTTACACATTTTTTCCTGCACATCTACTAGCTCTCTGACTTCCTTTACAGCTGCTGTAGTCAGTGACAACTATGTCATTAAGAGAGGCAGGCTAAAATGCCAACTGGTTGGTTTGGGTATCTGTGTGTGTTTTTGCCAATAAAGAAATCATTTTATGAGCCGGGATTTACAATATCAGTTCACCATCTGTTGTGGGCTGTTCATTCAAACACTGTACTTACTCTTTTGACTCTCTTATATTCCGTTTTGATATTGTTCCTGAAAAAGCTTCCCTTGCTTGTAAAGAACGATTGAATCTAAGGAGCCAAGAGTTGCTTAATAGCTTAAGCTTCTCAGATCTGCAGTTTGGCATGAACTGCAAAGAACAAGACATTCTGTCTCCCTGTGGACACCCCCAAGCAAATCACTTTGTCCTTTCCAGATTTAATTCACGTTCAGTCACTTCAGATTGTCATTCAGGCCACTCTACCAAAAGATAATACTTTAATCTGCTTCAGGGTGCAGTCCTAACATAGGCTGAAATCATAACCACACATTCCTGGGAGTAAGTGCTATTGAACACTATGGGACTTACTTCTGAGTAGAATTGTTTAGGATTCCACTGTTGGTCCCGCACAATCATTGGTCTTCCCATTCCTGTGGCAATGTACGGAGGCAAGTGCATGTGTGTTCACTGGCCTAACCCTCTCCCAGGAGTGGTATGAAAGTGTTTTACAGCACTTTTGTGACAACCCCCAGGCCAGCACAGGACTTGTGCCAGGGCTTAGGCTGGCCTAAATGGAGGTTGAAACTACAATGAGTGTCACCTGAGACTATCTGCATGTCACATATTTTGTGGCTGCTTCACATACAGGTGGATCCAGTGGGAGTCATGGATATGAACTCCCCTGAACTGAAGTGCCAGTGGGACAGGAACCTGATCAGGAGCAACCCAAGTATGGCTGGAAGCCCTGGTCTACCTGCCAGCAAACATCAGTCATAGAAAGCAATATTCAGCCATTTGCTTGGGGGTACCCGCAGGAAAACAATATTTTGTTCTCTGCAATTCTTGCCGAAAACCCCAGTTGATCTGGTTTCTGGAGTTAAGGTAGAGCTTTCACAAGCACAAACCCAAACACAAACATTGGATCTATCCACCCTGTTCACACATGACATTTTCCTTGTACTGAGTTAAGGAAGAAATTGAGATCCATGCTGCATTCTTTTCAGCTTCCAGTGCTAGACGTTCAAGAGAGCCAATTTATTTTTTAATCCTTCTAGCACACCAGGTTACATTTGTTTTTCACATTCTAGCTTGCTTGCCACACTAGTGATCTTTCCTTCCAATGTAGAAGTGGCCCAGAAACAGCAGCATAGTGCTAAATTTTGAAGGGCAGATGCTTTTCATGACCCATCATAGCCACAATTAGTGTTTTTTTTCTGGGAAAACAGGTGCTGAAACTCACCAGAGTGGTGTAGCTAGACTGAAATCCTAAAGACACTTTCCTGGGAGTAAGACCCATTGAACACAATGGGATTTACTTTTCAGTAGACATGGTTAGGATTGTGCTCCTAGTCATTTTCATATGACTAATTATTAAGTTGCCTATGGGGGGGGGGGGCAGGTGGAAAAAGGTGCCAATACTGAGTACCGGTATGTACACCCAGAAAAAAATACCCACTAAAATAAAATTTAAATTTTCTTTTTTGGCTGCAATCTTAAGCCAGCATAAGCCAAGGCGTAAGTCCTGTGCCAACATGGAAGTGTCATAAAAGGGCAGTAAGATACTTCTGCCCCACTCCTGCGGGGATTAGGCCAGTGCACAAGCAGATACCAACCTTCCCACACCATCACTGAAAGTTAGGCCAGGTGAGTTAGACTGGCCTAAATTTCTTAGGATTGCACCCTTATAACACTTCTTTCTAATTTGAGACTTATTATACCCCATTTAATGATTTAATTCATTTTATTCTAAACTTTAGGTCACAAAAGTTTAATACAAATATTAAAATATAGAGAAATGAAATAAAATATCTCAAATAAATATGAAATGTATATTTAAAGAACTAACCTATGAATATTAAACAGAAAGGTATATTAAAGAACTAGTCTATGAATGTTTAACAGAAATAAGCCCATTGTGTTCATTAAAACTTAGGTTACAATCCTATACAAACATTCCTGGTGGTAAGTCCCACTGAACTCAATAGAACCTACCATATATACTTGCGTATAAGCCTAGATTTTTGGGCCCAAAAAATGAGCCCGAAAACCCACTTCGGCTTATACGCAGGTCAGTAAGAAGATTTAAGAAAAATGGCAGGCGCAACCTCCAGCGCACTCCCTCAGAGGCTCTGCACCCTCTCCAGCTGCTGGCGTCGGCCCTTGGGGATGCAGAGGAGGCACGCGGCGGCAAGACATGGAGCCTACTGCAGCCAAGCCCCTCCTCAGACTCAGGTACTTCTTTGTGGGCTTTACATCTGAGTAGACATGCCCAGGATTGGGCCCTTACAAGGCCAGCCACACTTTCCTGCTGTTGCTGCATTTCCCACCCTCGGCTTGTACTCGGGTCAATAAGTTTTCCCAATATTTGTGGTAAAATTAGGTGCCTCAGCTTATACGCGGGTCGGCTTATACATGAGTATACGCGGTAATTCTGAATGGACATGCATAGGATTGCATTTCTATTCCCAGATAAATTGGCATAGGATTGTGATGTGAATGTAACATGAGCTACATAAATCTCTCATGCAGCTTTTGACAAAGTCAATGGCCTAACCATTGACAAAGTCAATGGAAATTAACATATTTCCTTAGGCCAGTGTTTCTCAACTAGTGGTACTCATACCACTGGTGGTACTTGAGGTGGTGTCCCTTGGCTCTTGCGGGACCACAGATCTCCACCTCCTAAAAGCAAGATCAGAGGTGCAACACAACAAATGGCAGTAGGATGGTTGACTGGATTGGCAGAACTCCAGTGTAGGTGCCAAGCACCTTCCAGGTACCCAACTACCCTCCTGAACCTCTGTTTGCTTTTGGTAATACTGCCACCACCCATGTGTTGGCCAGTTATCCAGTTCAAGGAACCTAGGTTCCTACAGGCTGAGTGGGAACTGGATGGCTGCCACCGTCTTATGGATGGTATCCAGAGCATCAGATAAGCCTGCTGAAATAGAAGCCTCAATTCTGGCCATCATGGCATTGGTAAGATCAGAGCCCTCCGAGGGCTTCATGAAGGGGCTAGTTTCTTATGCTTTGAGTCCCCTCCCTCCAAATCTGGAGGCGGATGCTGTTTTCAGTCATTCTTGACAGCACATCTCTAATCTGCTGGTATGTTCTGGTGCATTCTTTGTGGCCATCAAAGTGCCAGTTACATCTGGTGATACTTCTAAGTGTTGGACCAGGTGAAATTGTACAGTACGAAACAAATGTTGAGAAGTGCTACCTTAGGCAGATTTATCAGTTTTCCTCTTATGGAGTTCCTGATGCTTCTTCTCAATTCAGTTCTTTTGAATCAAGTTCCATAGGCACTAAAGTTCTCCGATTTCTCGCCATTCCTGCTGTGAGAAAAAACAAGGCACTGCACTCTCACCCATCCCGCATCTTGATTACATCCCTGACTAAAATATATTTTGGCACTGGGAACACGCTCAGCATCTTTGCTAACATTGTTTCAGTTTAATGGGGTTTCACACACTGGTTGTAGTTTGCTCTCTGGTGCTCGTTTTGCATATAAACATTTTTAAAATGCTGTTTTCCCATTTTAATTGAAATGTAGTACCACATTGTTGCTGACACGAACCACCTTGGAGTCCTACAGAAACTGTCAAAATCATTTTATTTGGTCTTATGGAAGCAGCCAGTTAATGGGGTGTAACTCGTTTGTCTCAGCATTCTGTTGGTGAATTACTACAGTCAGCAACATGTGGGTTACTTAGAGGTGCTGCTTTGCTGGCACTGCATAATATTTCCAAGATGCCGGGCATCACACATTAATACCAGTTTTCAAAGCAATACCTTGTACTTTCATCTGGTAAGGGTTGTGAGAATAGTGCAAGATCTCTCATGTCTCAGCTGGATGCGTTGGGAAGGCGATGGTGCACCTCATTGAGTATACTGTGGCACCCCAGCACATCATGGTGCATGTTTTGTGAATCTCTGGTATAGGAAAATGTTCCTGAGTTAAACATTGTATTTAACATTAATAATGAACATCCAATTAAATAATAAACACCATTTTGTTTCAGATATATCTACTGGCACCAGTAAGATTCATAAGAGAAGCCTGTGTCACTGTTATTAAAACATCATGGCCTGAATGACAAAGACTTGAGTGACTTTGAAATCGTTTTTAAAATGTTATTTATTGTATATATTTAACTTCTCTTACTTTGTAAGGTTTAAAGTGATTTATACAGTGCTCCCTGAGGATTCCCATCTCAGGTTCATATCAACTTATGGTAGCTTTAAGGCTGTAAATAGATTCTGACTGTGCTTAAAGATGACATTGTAAACACATTTTAATAATCTGATCAGCTAGAAAACATTTACTTTCTGGGTTATCTACTCTGCCCTTTAAAAAAGGAAATGAGAATTCTGCATCAAGATAGGTTAAGAAAAGTCATGTTATGTAGTACAATATTATGCAAATAAAAAACACATACATATTACTCATTTGCATAGGATGTCACAGCAATTCTAACCCATAGTTAGGTTGGCACAAGTCCTGTGCTGGCTTGGGGGTGTCACAAAAGTGCTGTAAGTGAATACAGGGTGGTCAGAATGTTCTGTTTGTTGTTATTACCAGGCGTATGGTTCAGACACTGCTTAACATTGGGTTTGCGCTACATCAGTGCAGGAAGCCAGCACGTCACCCCTATAGTGGACTCCTTCCCATACAGAACACCATTGCCTACCCCACTGGTTTTGGCTATATGTTTTGACAGAATAGAAATATTCAGCAAGGTTTGTTTCATTTATACTGCATGATATATAATATTAGAAAGTATTATATTTTCAAATAATACTTGCATATTATATCATATAATAAGATATAATATTATATCTTGACTCTTTCGTGGAAAGTGAATTCTGTGATGGAATTGAACCACTACAAAAGGCATATACAACAATACAGTACTTATTTTCTCTTTTTTAAAAATCAACTTTTTCCATTAATAAGACATTTCAAAAATATATGGAATGAAAAGCTTAATGATAAGGCCTCCAGGGTTGGCAAAGAACAGCTGCAGAATGAAAGTGGTCTAGGAATTCAGATGGCCTCTAAGAACTTGCTAAGACTGTTGTGGCTAAATTATGCAGGCTCTCTTGCAGAAGGCCATGACCTCAGTCCTATTAGTCATACCCCCAAATCCAGAGTAACTACAGGAGCACGTAGGAGACTTTACATGCACCTGTAGTTACTGCACCACCTAAAGAAAACCTATGGGAAATTCATATTGGAATCCAGAGTAAGGGCGCAATCCTGAGTAAGTATGGGGAGTCCTTGCTCCGGTGTAAGAACAATTTGCTCTGGATTGCAATATGAATTTCCCATAGGTTTTCACTTGGTGGTGCAGTAACTACAGGTGCACATAAAGTCTCTTACGTTCTCCCGTAGTTACTCTGGATTGTAGGGTAAGTTGTTCTTACACCGGAGCAAGGACTCCCTGTAGTTACTCTGGATTTTGCCCTAAGTCCATCAGCTAAGAGCGCAATCCAGAGCAACTTCTCCTTGCTCTGACCTAACTATGCTGCCCAGTGGTGGGCACAGCCTGGCCCAAGAACCGGTTCTCCGGAAGTGGGCAGGGCCAGAGGCGGGGCCAGGTGGTTTTTAATTTAAGAATTAAAAATTTTTTTAAAATTACTTACTTCAGAGTAGACCTGCATAGGATGGTGCTCTGAGGCTGAAATCCTCTCCACAGTTTCCTGGGAGTAAGCCCCATTGACTACACTGGGACTGAGTAGACCTGCATAGGATGGGGCTCTGAGGCTGCAATCCTCTCCACACTTTCCTGGGAGTAAGCCCCATTGACTACACTGGGACTTACTTCATAGTAGACTGCTTAGGCTGGGGCTCTGAGACTGCAGTCCTCCCCACACCTGCCTGGGAGTAAGTCCCATTGACTACACTGGGACTTACTTCATAGTAGACTGCTTAGGCTGGGGCTCTGAGACTGCAGTCCTCTCCACACCTGCCTGGGAGTAAGTCCCATTGACTACACTGGGACTTACTTCATAGTGGACTGCTTAGGCTGGGGCTCTGAGTCTGCAGTCCTCCCCACACCTGCCTGGGAGTAAGTCCCATTGACTACACTGGGACTTACTTCATAGTAGACTGCTTAGGCTGGGGCTCTGAGACTGCAGTCCTCTCCACACCTGCCTGGGAGTAAGTCCCATTGACTACACTGCAGGAGAGGCAGGGAGAGCACGATGGTGGCGCTGGCCCCCCTTCTGTGCCTCCCCACCAGCAGCAGAGGAAGGGAGACCATGGTGGTGCCCCTGACCAGCTGGGAGGAAGGGGGAGGAGGAAGGGAAGCAGCAGCTGTGCTGCGTACCGGTCCCTAGTGTTCTGCTCCTCCTTGGCCCTACCAGCTCCCCATTGGCTGCCAGAAGACAAGAACCTACTCTAGAGAGTATGTGTGTCCCCTCTAGTGCCCACCTGTGATGCTGCCCTAACTATGTTATATCCTAAACACAAAGTTATGTGTGAGGCAGAGAACTTAGGAGTGCCCATAACTTAGGTCTGCCATTAACTGCTCCGGTGCAGTGATCCACATAAGTTACTCCATCGGGCATGCTCAGAAGGCAGCCTGTAAGTGCTACATGGCCTGCAGTTACACACAAGTTGACCTGCTTCCACATCACTCAGAATCACTAGCAGCTGTCCAAACTGCTGCTCTCCTGATCACATGGGGAACCAGCTGGCAAGATGGGGGGAGAGTAGCTGTCAAGCTGTCAGAGTGCCTCCCCAGCATGGTGGACAGGACAGGGCTGTCAGGGGTAGAAATGGGAAACAAGCTGCCCCCCTGCACCCCCAAACAGGCAAGGTGCCCCAGGAAAAGCCCAGGCATCAGCAGGGGCAAGATGCACAGAGGGATACGTGTGTGTGTGTGTATTGTCAATAAAAACAACATCAACAGATAAACATGAGTGTCCTGTGGTCTTTGGCAACAGTCTGGAGGAAACATCAACATTAAAGGTACAGCATGCCAGACGCAGGGTCCACACTCAGGTGGGCTGGGAGGAGAGGGAAGACCCCATCCAGAAGGCAGAAGGCCCAAGAAACAGACCCCCTTGCTGGCTCAGGCAGGGGAGGGGCAAGGGTCCCCCAAGCACCTGGCAGAGCAGGGGGCAAGGGGGGGCAAGGGGGCTGCCAGGGGCATCTGTGGGGAGGGAATCCTGGAAGAGGGGACAGGAGCCCACCTGGGTCTGCCAGGGAGCAAAAGCACATCCTGGGGCACAGGGGACCCGGGGCTCCCACAACAGGGCAAGGGTGACTGATCACTTGTGGGGCCACTGCCCACCCAAAACCTCTCACTTCACAAGCCTAAGGGGTGACATCAGGCCCCAGGAACCCTCTCTCAGCCCACCCTAGTGACTCCCAGATGGCCTTTTACAGACACAGAAGGGGGGTCAGTTCACATGTGTACTTGTTCATATGTTTGGAGTTGCTCCTGCTCATTCAGAGGGTCACAGGGTAGGGGGCTTCCAGATACAGAACAGTCTCCAGTCAGGATGCAGTGGGACCCCAGAATCAACCTCATTCAGATTGAGCACATGGAAGGGATGACACAGTGCCTGCACCTTTAAACAGTGCCTGGACCTTTCAGTATCTTCAGACTGTAGGGAGTTTGAACACAGCACTGGCATCTGCCTGAATTCCCTCATCTCTGCAGTGCTCACAGGTGGTCTCACTACTTCCATGTGGCCTCTTGTTGTGGACTATCCAATGCTAAGGAAGCTACAGGCAGCCCCCTCTCCAGAAACAGAGGACCAGATCTGGATGCCATTGGGGGTCTACACCCCTGTCTCCCCCCCCCCCCCAACTAGGTAGGCACTGCCCCACTCATGCATCCTCAGGTCATCCCTGGAGCTCTAACTAGCTTTCCCCAGCCACTGATGACAGAAATCATATGCATGTGTTCATTGTGAAGTCCTTAAAATAACTACTACTACACATGTTCACATCATTAATGTTAACGTATCTGACGACAGCAACGTTGACGAATTGAACTGTAAATTCGTCATCAGGCAAGGACTTCACCTGTGATGTATCATACCATCGACTATGTAGTTGTTAATTCGTCATCATTAATAACATCAGCTGTGGAGGGGGGAAGTGATTTATGGCTCAAACTTTATTAGGTATGAAGGGTGCTTGTTTAAATCATGTGATTGGGACAGAGGGGTTTGTGTTCTAGGTAAGTGCTTGTGCAAACATGTCTGAAGGGAGATACTTCCCAGGGCTCCTTGCAGGGATCCAGTGGCTTGCACTCCTGAATACACTTTCCTGGGAGTAAGCCCCATTGAACACAATGGGGCTTACATCTGAGTAGGCATATTTAGGATTGCACTGTGTCTCCTTCCCAGTCTCCTTCCAACACCCCCCATGCAGCCCTCCTTACCTGGTTGGAGTAACTCTGGGGAAGAGAGAAACAACAACTTGCAGAGACATAAATATGGTATTGGTAATCATCATTGCAAGATTGCCTGTATAGGTGTTTTTGAGTTTTTGAATGCAAACATTGCTCAACACCCCCACTTATCTGATTGGGGTACCTGTGGAGAGGGAGAAAGAGAGAGCAACAAACATACAAAAAAATTGCAAAGTCTACACTCTTATCATATATCACAGATATCATATTGTTTCATATCACATCTATATCATATCAATATATCATCATATATGGACCTTATGTGTTCATGTGTTTGTGGGGAGAACGCTCCCCAAGAGCAAAGTGCCCATTGAGAGAGAGCAGAGTGACGTGGTCCGTGGCCAAGCACTCTGCTTCTCTGAAAGGGAATTGTGGGTCCAGGGGTGGGCCTTTTTATGGGAGGGTAGCTGTGAGGGGATTGGTCGGCCACTGGTGACCCAGGTCGGCCACTGGTGACCCAGGTACTCCGTATCCTCAAGTAGGAAAGTACTGCCCGTAAAGTTTGGTGCGAAAATTTTTCAAAGTCCCCACTTTCCCCAGCCCCTACTTCTCCTTAACATGGAGACCTATTGGTCTCCTCGTTACTAAACTACCTCTTGAGGTAGTATAACTCAGGAGGCATTTACGTGTGCCCATAACCTCTGAAAATGTTCAGGATACAACATAGTTATGTGGAAGGGGGAGGAACCTAAGACACACCCCCAACACGCCCCCGAAACGCCCCCTGAAAAAATAAAAAAAAATCCCTACGTCGACGGAGTTACGTCGATGTAGGGTTTTTGTTGCTCCGCCAACGTTGAAGTAATTGCGCCAACGCAAACGTCATTGCGTCGCCGGAGAGATGCGCCAGCATAATTGCGCCAACGCTATCGGTGTTTCTGTTGACGGAAACGCCGTTCCGTCGGCGCAAGAGCCCTTGCGCTGACGGATTAGTTGCTATGGATTGGGCTGCCCATTAACACATCTTCACTTGTGCAGTGTTCATAAATTAAGGGCACAATCCAGAGTAACTATGGGAGCATGTAAGAGTCATTACGTGCAACCACAGTTATTGCACCACCTAGTGAAAACCTATGGGAAATTCATATTGCAGTCCAGAGTAACTTGTTCTTACTCCAGAGCAAGGACTCCCCGTAGTTACTCTGGATTTCACCCTAATTCTCTTTTTGTATTATGGTTTGCAATGCAGCATTGATCTTACTTGCAGATTGTTTTGCACGTACAAGGTGTCCCTCATTACCCACTCAGGTTCTGTTCTGGAAACTCCTGTGATTAAAAAAATTCTGTGTATAAAGCAAACAATGGAAAAATTGGTTTACAAGAGTCTTCCTCCTCTGTTGTGCCTAACTGAATAAGGCAGTGCCTCAATATCTTCAGGGGTTTTATTCTAGGACTGAAAAAAATGAAATGATTGAGTGCATGACTACCTATCTACAACAGAAGAAAAGCAATTTTTAAACTGTGATTTGCAGTGGCCATTAGTGTTGAGTCAAATCTATGTATAAAAATCCATGTATAACTTGGTTGGACCAGTATTTAACAAATACAGACTTTGGGTAGAAGAGGTGGGTCACCCAAATCTGAATCTGTAGATACTGGATCTATGAATATAGGCACCTCTTATATTACATTTTATAAGACAGGCAATGCGATACCAATTTGTGCTAGATCAGGCAGGCTGGCATGCCTGTGCTGTATCTAGTGCAAGTTAGTAACTGTTGATGCACCAGCCCAATGTAAGGGAAAACATTTCCCCTTACCTTGGGGACAGCCCCAGCAGCCCAATGAGACTATGCAGATTTGTGCCATCAAAATAGGAACGGGGCTAGGATCTGGCAAAAGTGTTGGGTCCTATACCCACCTCCCACTCCCTACCTACACAGTCTCACCTACCACTCATCCTTCCCTCTCCGAAACACCTTCCTACTGCCTGGTCTGTCTCGCAGGAGTGTGCACAGGAATGCCTTATGGCACATTTGTGACACTCCTAGGATGCAATCCTAACCAATTTAGGCCAGCATTACTCACATATCTCCTTGTTCATGGAGACAAGGTGGCATGGAGAGTATATTTTGTTGGTTTGGTTTCCTTGGCATGACTTATCAAAGGATATATTTTCAAGGAATGTTTCTGCAGTTTTGCAGGAACAGAATAAATTATATCAACTAATAAAATGTATGGCAGCAAAAAGGTTCTTTGGGCACCTGTGTAGCATACTGTCTTATTGGCATATGTAGTGATATAAGACAAGGATCAATTTATCATACAGATGGAAGTAATTTATGCTCTTCTGCTGGCCAACCAAACATACATGATGGGAATTGGCCTCCATTTCTATCTGCTAATGAAAGTGTGACCATTTTGCCAATATTAATTAATGATTAATTAAGACAATAAGGACTGCTGACAGTATGGGGTTCCTAAATAAAGAGGACCAATCCTCAGATAAACCCTTAAAGTGTCAAAACTATGCAAATTAGCATACGTTCCACATCTCCCCCTGACAGGAATTTATATAAAGGCCCCCTGGAAAGCACAGACTGTCATGTCATACACCAAAACTCATGAGGTTTATGTTGAACAGCTAATAACATATTGTAGGAAAAATTGTTTCCTACTACACCTTTAAGCTAAAGCTTCCCAATCTTTCCAGCCTTACAACACCATTGGGACCCAATAGTGATAATGATATGATATGCATCCTGCAGTTATTTATTTATTTGTTTGCTTGCTTGCTTGTTAGACATGTACTCCACCTTTCTCCCCAAAGGAGGTGATGTCACCACCATTTACTTCTGGGTTTGGTGGCCTAGTGGGAGACCAGAATTAGCAGTGACTGGGAAAGTAGAGAGGGGGCTTTTTCCCATGTGAGGTTTTCACGCACTGCAGTTTTCACCACACTGAATCCACGGTGACCATATGACTGGAAAAACCTGGATTTGTCCAGATTTTTAGCCTCCTGTCTGGGTGTCCTACATTTTGGCTTCATTGTCCTACATTTTGGCTGCATTTTTGAACTTTGCAATGGTGCACAGTACACCATCATGTCATATATCGTTGGATTCATATTTGAGAGCAGAATCCAATGAAAAATTGGTTTTGAGATCTCTCATTCCTATCAAAAGTTATGGCCAAAAAACCAAAAATATAAAAACAAAAAAAATACTTTTGGCATTTTTTAACAAGTGGGTAGGAATTTTGGGCTGGGGGTTTGGGAATTTTGGGTTTGGCATCTGGTCACCAGGCTGAATCTCCTGCCTCTGCTGAGAGATTCACACCACGGTCTCACTGCTTGGCACAGCAGCCATCTTGCAATTCTAGTGCCTCATGGTGCTCCAGAGCATTGTGACGCACACTTTGAGAACCACTACTTTAACCTAAAGAACAAAACCCTCTTGGACTTGTGTGAGTATGTTTGTGCTTTTTTTTAAAAAAAATGTCTCTTTCACAGTTTAGGCTGGGGGAGGTTCAGTCCAATATGAAGGGTCTTGATTCTATGGCAGCCAAAGGGTTGCCACAAAAACAGTCCCCTTTGCCTGAGGAGCTAGCAGCGGCTGCCTGGTTCTTTTACAGGATACTGCTGTAGCCGTATTGGGGCTACAGGAGTCCTGGCACTCTGGGCAGATTAAGATTGTGCTGTCATGCTGCTCCCAGCACCCCATCTATAAATAAGATCAGTTCTAGTGAAAAGGTGCCCTCATCACTCTAACTCAGCAGTGTCCATACCCCAGCCCAGGGATGTGACCTGCTGTGAGCCCTAATGCGGCTCTTGGTGAGCCTCCCCCATCCAGCCCATGGACAAGACCTGTAATCCTCCAGATCTGCCTCCACTGCATTCTTATATGTAAATCTATGTGAATCTATTCAAATTTGAAATGTGCATAATTTTTCCTGCCCCTGAAACAGTGTCAAAGAGATGATGTAGCTCTCCTGCCAAAATGCTTGAATACTCCTGTTGGAGATGTTCTAGCCCTACAATCCAGAGTAACTACAGGAGCACGTAAGAGACATTACGTGCACCCATAGTTATGGCACTGTGGTGCTTCCTGTCCATCTTAGTTTGTCCTGAACCCCTTTCAGTGACAAAACCTCTGCCAGGGAAGGTGACTTGAGTCTCTTCATCATCATCGACTTCAGACATCCTGAAGGTCTTAAGGAGGAGGCACACACAGGTAAGTAGGAAAACACAAGCTGGCTTTATTTCAGGATGAGGCACATAAGCATAATGGTTTCATAAGACTCTTCTTGGTTACAGGTACAAAACGACACAACAGAAGCATGCAGGCTTCTAAACAGGTAAGTCGAACAGCAAACAATTCAAGTCTACATTCCTTCTAAGGAAGGGGAGAACAGTTCTCTTAACACTCTTTCTCTCCAGGTGTCTCTGAAACCAGTTCCAGCTCCTGCAGCTTCAGGATCCCTTCCTCCTCAGCAGCTCCGCTTGCTGCCTCCTCTCCCTTCCACTGCAGCACCTCCAATTGTCCTTCCCACATCTCTTCATCGCTCAAATTTCCCGCCTTGTCCACCCTCCCCCAAAAGCCTTCCACCGTGCGTGGAAGAATCTTTACACCCCCCCCCTTCACATACCAGCGGGGGGATGGACCCACTGTGATTCTCCTCCTTCGTCTAAAGTTTCCCCATCCTCTGTTATGCAACTCCACAAAGTCCATCACGGACCACACCTCCACAGAGTCCGGGAAGGGGTCCATGTCAAGGGGGAGGGTATCTGGGGCGATGGTTCACGAAGAGGCTGTCCTCCATATATATGCCCATAGGCTCCATATTATAACGTTCATAATCCTCCCAGGCAATCTCACCACAGGCACCACCTAGTGAAAACCTATGGGAAATTCATATTGCAGTCCAAAGTAAATTGTTCTTTATAGCAAGGACTCCCTGTAGTTACTCTCGATTGCACCCTAGGAGGATTTCCTGCTACAGGCAGGGGGTTGGACTAGATGACCTACTGGGTCCCTTCCAACTCTAGGATTCTATGTAATGGGGATAAATCCATGTTCTGCCATTGTCATATTTATTATGGCATTTGGAGAATATGGAAAGAAAGAAGCTGAGATATTCTCCTTGAAATAATATGTCCCTTCCAAGACTAGTAGTGAGACAATGGGAAGATTTCCATTTTCAGACATTGCAGTGGACATTAAGAACATGCTTTTGCAGAATTGTTTCAAGGCAGCCCAGTGGTTCTTCATTTTTTTTAAAGCAAACATACATTCCTGGGATCTGGCAGGATACGTAGTTGGCTGTTGGTATCATCGTGGGTGGCCATGTTTTTTGCAGTGTGTTTCAAAATACTCCTAATTAAACATTCCTATAAAAAATAGTAGTGCTGATTAATGAAGGGACCCAGAACAAGCTGCATGTGCAGAAATGATGCCAACCACCTTCATTCATTGTATTTGTAGTCATTTATGTATCAGCTTGCCATACATTATAATTACAGATTGTATTTTCAGATCCTTTTAGTCTGTGAGGTACCTTCTCCTAGGATTTGCTCTTGTGATAACTAAATGCTTGATTGTTGTGACAAAGCAACAACACCCCAAACATGAGTGATGCTATGCTAGATTTGTAGCCAGATTGCAAATGTGATCAGTATGCCAAAAAATGTAGGGATTGGGAGTATTTATTTCTGATTTGTAGAGCTTTCCAACACTGTTTTACGCTCATATTTCAAACAATTATTCAGTATCATATAGGAACAACCAAAGGATGACACAACCTAAGTGTTTCTGAAACTGTGAAT
Organism: Cryptoblepharus egeriae; assembly: GCA_030015325.1. Classification (NCBI taxonomy): domain Eukaryota; kingdom Metazoa; phylum Chordata; class Lepidosauria; order Squamata; family Scincidae; genus Cryptoblepharus; species Cryptoblepharus egeriae. The sequence continues at coordinate 156,980,619 of JAREYC010000001.1, forward strand.
AAACATGTGTAAAGCTCTCAATATTGTTGTCTCATCTAACATTCTTCCATTTAACATTAATTTACTATGAAAACAACTTAGGGGAGAATCAATCATAAGAGGAGTAAAGAAATTAATTTTTGGCCATGTTAATCATTCCTCATTGTGTCAAATATCACATTTGGTGTGGAGCTTTTATTATGAGGGTAGTGGGATTTTTATTTTACAGTCAGTTTTTGTAACCAAATAGCCAGTTGGTTAATACCCACTTTGAATGATTAACAACCCATCTAATGGTTTTCCCACCATAGCAAGCAACCGTGCCAATAAAGGATACTGGTATACTAGTTCAGAGGAAAAATTGGTTTTTGAGAGGCAAAAAACCAAAAACGAATGGAGGCATAAGCCCTTTAAACACCAAGAGTTTCTCTAGACCTGTGCCAGATCTTTATCTAGTACAAATTCAAAAATACAGAGAGCATATCAGTGGGCAGTGGAAGGGATATTCCTTGGCAAAATTCACCTGCACCAGTTTCCATCCTCTCCTTTCTGGGAAACACATCCCAGACCTCCCTCCCCCATTCCATCCCAGTCTGGCCCAAATGACTCCCCTTTCAAATCTGTATTCAGTTTGAAGTCTTTCTAGCATGACACTTCAATAAAAGGCATATAAATCTGGTTTTGTCTCCATGCATTTTTATCCTTGAACCTTGACCAAAAATACTTTGGGGCATCTCACCACAGCTAGGCATTCAAGTCTTATTCTGTGTGTCTACAATATCAGGGTGACCGTACAGAATGGAGGACGGGGTGTCTCTGCCTTTAAGACTAGCATAGAAGTGGGAATTTAGGCAGGTGCTGCTTATTAAACCCTCCTATGTTGAGCTACAACTGCCTAAATTCCAACGTCTATGCTAGGCTTAAAGGCAGAGGCACTCTGTCCTCCATTCTATATGGTCACCCTGACATACTCAGGCAATTAACCAGTACCACCAGTAGTATCTTGTATCCTTTAAAGCAGTGATTTTGAATATTTTCACCTCCTGGCAAACTGGCAAAGCACAAACATGGTCAAGGCGCACCGTGCTGCCAGTGGGAGTGAGCTCATTCTCTTGTGGCCATATTATAAATTACCCTCTCCCAAATTCGCATGGCACACCTGGCAACCATTTCCAGCACACCAGTGTGCCATAGCACAGTGGTTGAAAATGGCTGCCTTAAAGGATTTTTCATGCAGCCTTCCATTAACATGACATACCCTACAATCCAGAGTAACTACAGGAACACGTTAGAGTCATTACATACACTCGTAGTTACTGTACCACCTAGTGAAAACCTATGGGAAATTCATATTGCAATCCAGAGTAAACTGTTCTTACACCGGAGCAAGGACTCCCCGTAGTTACTCTGGATTGTGCCCTAATGCTGCTATCCTAACCACACTTCCCTGGGAATAGGTACTATTGAACACAATGCGACATACTTCTGCGTTGACATGCTTAGGATTACACTGATAGAAAACCATCCTTTCCTCTCATTACCCCATCCTGCCCCTTGTTCTTCTTCTTTATGTGTTAACATTATCTGGTTACATATTACAGAGTAGTTTGGAACAGAACTGAATAATCACCTACACATTCAAATGTGACATTTTCACAAGCATTTACAATACAAGGCTAAACAAAAATGAGATAAATGAATGGAACATTCCAAAATATGAATACTGATAGCTTCATGGTATCTGGCCACAATTCAAGAGGAGACTGTGGGCTAAACAAAATGTCCTAGCTTTCTCCCTTATTTTTATTTTTTATTTCTTTTATACTAAGCAATTTGGTTCAAACGGTACTTTCCAGAGTGACCATATGTTCTTTTTTTCTAGGACATGTCCTCTTTTTTTAGCCTTGTGTCCATTGTCTTCCTTTATTTTCAAATTTTCTTTCTTTTCTTTCTTTTTAAATTTTCTTAATTTTTAAATGATTTTGAAAATTATTTTCAAATTTTCATTGTCTTCCTTTATTTTTCATATTTTTCAAATAGGAGCAGGAAGCAATTGGTTTGCTGGATGGTGAAGAAGACCAAAGGAGACCAAAGGGAGATAAAAGGAGACTTAGAAATGGCAGAGAAACTGAATTCTTTGCATCTGAGTTCATGGCAGAAGACATTGGGCAAATATCACAACCTGAGAATTACCAAAGAATTAAAACAGAGGTTACAAGAGAAGATGCAGCAGCTTTAATTGACCAGTTAAAGGTCACAAGTCACGGGGCCCAGATAGTATCCACCCAAGAGTTATTAGGGAACTATAGTTGCATATTTTAGTCAGTAAATCAAGTTGATTTACTGACTAAAATATGCAACTTGTCCCTAACAACAGTGCCAGATGACCTGGGGATAGCAAACATCACATCAATGAGCATGTGAATGGAGGAGAACCTGTGGAAATCATATATATGGACTTTCAGAAGGCGTTTTATAAGACTTCTAAGGAAACTTCACAGACAGAGAATTAGAGGGTAGATCCACTCATGGATTGGCAACTGGTTGAGGACAAGGACACAGAGAGTGGATGCCATTGAACGCAGCAGCAATGAAAGAATCCCCTTTTACTCCATGGTAGGATGAGGGTACATCCCAGCACAGCCAGGCCATAGAGGATGGGGGACAGCGCCAGCCCAGCAAGTGAGAAGAAACCTGCTCTGGCTCAGCAGAAGCAGTGATGCACTGGCCTGAATGCCAGTCTCAGTGTTGCATTCCTTGAATTATCACCACTGTGCCCACCTCCATCCCACCTTTCAGACAGCAGCTGTCTGGATTCTGTACAAAATATAGGTAAAATTGATACATTTTGCAGAATCTGGGACAGGTACAGCATCATGATACCTTGCCCATTCAGGGGAGTGTTAGCCCTTTTGCTCCTGCCCCAATCCTTCTCTGAACTGTTGATGCTGCAGCTAGCCCATACATACAAAAATGATAGTTTGAAAAAAATAGTAGGCAATATGGAGGTGGCACAGTGGATGTTCTTTGTCATGCAACTCGATTTGGCGATTCAAAAACAAGAATTGAGTCAGAGGGTCCTCACTCAAATGTTTTCATGGTTCTCCATGTGCACGACTCACAAGTTGGTAAGAAACACAAATATTTGTGACTTAAAATCCAAGTCATTTGACTTGAGTTCCCAACACTTGAGAGGATGAAGCCTGTCCCCCACTCTGATCCCATATAGCCCACATTAAGTCACATCCAGCTTGGCCCTAGGTAATTCAGTGTTTTAAATTGACCTCACCTGAAGACTTTTAATTGGAAGTATTGAGAACTTAAACTGAGACACAAATGTTTTATAAAATTTTTAATTTTATAAAACTTTTATACATTGATTCTATTTTTTTGTCCTGACTTTTTAAAGCTTCCATGACAGCAAAGCAAAAGCTACCACTGATCTAAGGACTCCCATTGATTCATACGCACTCTGAATAAATTACAAAAAAAGGTTTGTTAGTTGACCTTCAGAATGGAGGATGCTGCATAACTGAAAATGCTGTACCTAAACCCATGGCAGAGCCTATCACTGTGCTCTGGCATACATGGAAGAAGTGCTACTCCAAGGCACCCTGACCTGAGCCACCCTCTTGTCTGTACCCTTCTAAATGTGACCAGATTTCTAACCCAGTTAATTAAATTTTCTGATTAGTAAAGTGCCTGTAAGAAACATGTAACTGTGTTATCAATAAGTTAGGAAAGAAGAATATTCATTTTGAACTCAGGAATGTATTTTTCATTGGATCCTACCATGGTGATGGTTCAGATTATCCAATATTTTAGAACTCCCACCCCTTCAGCTTTCATTTAAAAATAACTCTTCAGCTCTCCTGGATACAGTAAATCACAATGTGTGGGCTTGTCTCTGCTTAGACACCAACAACTTGATGCTAACCATCCTGTTTATTCATTATCACAATTGCATCCATTTCTGTTGAGAACTAAGCCCTACATGTTCATGACTTCCTATATTCATGGGGGGAGGTGTTACTGGAACAAAACCCTGCGGTTAATGGGGCACCACTATCTAACTATTTGGGAATCAGATATATCTGATAACTTCATAATATATAGGGTTCCAAACTGAATTGTTTTGCTTTGTGTCTGTGCAGCAACAGACACAACTGCTTTGTATTTATGCAGCAAGAATTACTATAGTTAGCAGAGTCTGATCATGTTATTTGGCCTTTCCCACATCACATTCTTGGAGGCTTTCCTTCCTTTGTTTCTATGATTTCGAGGCTAGAATGAAGGAGAAAGGCATTTACCAAATGGTTCCTTCTTTTTCCCCCTTTCCTCAAAACAGGAGGAGGAGGAGAGGAACATAATGTATTGGACTAATCTTAGCTCCACAGGGGAATCTGAAACTCAGAGCAGGAATTGGCAAGAGATGCAATCTACCAAACGGAGACCTTCTAAGCTTCTGAACAGTAAAAAAAACATTTTTGAATCCCAGCACACCAATAGCCCTTCCAGCTATCAGTTTGTACCATTGATGTACTGATATCACCCCTCTAAAAAGCAACATACACCAAGGATCAAGAGGACGGTGGAATAAACCAACAAAGTGGTGTACCAAGAATTGAGCGGAGGACAGTCCTCCTTGGTAGATCTGGGGTCTCTGTCAGAAATCTTGAATTGGAATGCTTTATTTTAGCATGCAGTCATGGTCAACTGAGGCACAGGGGGGTTAGCCCTAGTGATAGCCCTCAATTCTGTGTGGGGTGAGGGCTGGTCAGGTCAGTTTTTTGCTGGCCGGTGGGCCTGTCTCAATCCCGTGTGGGATGGGATGGTGTCCACAGCCCCAGTTGTACCAGACCCAACCTTCATGGGGGGGGGGGTTAATTGGGAACCCCTGTGAGAGGGGTTTGTGCAAACTGGGAACCCCAGTGAGAGGGGTTTGTGCACAACAACCCAGCTGCCCAGGTTCGCCTGGGAGCCGTACCGATCCTCTCAGCTCACTTCCCCTTTGCCTCACGGCAGATGTTGAGGTCTGATAAAGCCCACATTTAAGGTCGGCTGATTAATAATTTCCTTATGAATAAAGTGGCCCATTTCTTCCATACTTTGTTGTCAGTGTGTTCTTTGACCAGCGCGCAGACAAATGGCCTTCCCCAGGGGATCTTAAGACTGAGATTAGGTCTACCCATATTTTTGAGCAACCAGGGAGTGGTGGGAGCAGTCTTCCGTAGGTACAGATGGTGCTAGGCACACGAGTAAATGCTCCATGTATGAGTACTGACTGACACTGTGAGATGTAAAGATCAACTAGGCTTTCAACTCTGCTATATCAAAAAGAAACACTTTGACAGAAAAAGATATGTCTGGAGGCTGCAATCCTGTACACACTTAAGGATTCAGCCCGTTATATAAACTTTTGAGTATATATAATGCTTCTGAGTAGGCATGCGTAGGATTGTGCTGAAAGTCCGAAAATACCATTCTCTTCATTCATTTTAGGCATTTTAGAGCCCGATCCTGATCCCTTAAGCACCAGTGGTACACCTCCAGTGTTGGGTGTTGCAAAACTGATGTAAACCACATTCACACAACACGGAAAGTAGGGAGCACAGGTGCTGGTCCGCTGGCAGTGCTGCTCAGTTCTGGACCTCACTGCTGAGCAGAGTTGTCACAGGTACAATGGCAATATGTAGCACCTCCAGACAGCGGTGTGGTTTTTGGATTTGGGGAAGAGTGTGGAAGAGAAGACCGAGTGGAGGAGGGCTAGGGGAGCAGAGACAGCGGCAGTTCCTGTTCTCCCATGCTGGCTGGGCAACCCAACAAGGGCCTCCATGTCAAACGCAAGTGTAGATCTGAGGAGAGGAATCTGGCTGTGTTACTCCGGGCAAAGGAACAAACACAGTGTAAGTCTCCCTGAGGAGACTCCTGGTGTCCATAAGATGCAACAGCGGCCATTTTGACGTCACTACCTCCCTGGATGACATGGAGGAAAAGATTAGGCTACGCATAGACCATTATCCTAATCCCTAAACTATTAAAGTTTGCCCTACAAACTGCCCCTACAACAGAACACATGGAACCTAGAAAGGCAGTGTTTTCCACTTTAGTTTGGAAGCATCATATACACATACATTAAAAATGACAAGAACTAATATCTGAGATTCAACACAGAGGTGCAAACCTGTATTTATGAATGAAACAACTGCTATTTCCCCAAGGCTTTCAAAAATGTACTGTATTTTCAGTTCTTCACTTTGAATTGTGAGGGGAAAATGAATCTCCCTGACAACGAAATGTAGTCTTTTATATAAGTAAATACTTGTACCATTCATTTGTTCACTGTAAATTCCAGCCTTGGCAAAGTTAACAAGCTATATTATTACTGGCGATGCTTAACCCTATCTTTGTTCTAAAACATGCATATATTCTACAGGGAATTCCAGGTTAGCACTTACTGATTTCTCAAAAGGTACTATAGTGAATAAAGTGCTAATTTTCTTCCACTTGACTCCATCACCTTTTCTCCTCTGCCAAAAGCATATTTAAAGCCATAGGAGGCAGTTTTAAGTATTCCATGGGTTTCTTCCATAGTGTTAGTTTGCAGCAACATGGGCCTTTATAGGAGCACTATGAACAGAGTTTATATCAGAATTGTATATATACATGAGAACTGCAAAAGAGGACAAGGCTCTTGTCCAAATGTGGTTAATATAAACACTATAGTAAATTTAAAACTGTTGCATATAATTTATTAATTCCAAGAAGGCTACATGCTGCCTGCTCACAAGGAAAAGGAAGACAATGAAGATTTTTTTCCCATGACACAAAACTAAAAAGAGGACACTTAAAAGGAGTGGCACCAGGAGTTGTCCAGTAGTCAGGCTCAGGAAAGGACAACCAAATGGGCATTATCATCACTTTCTTGTCTCCCTTTTGGCACATAGCCTGGCCTGGTTAAAATAGAGCATATTCTATCTGATCTTTCAATCTCTAGTCCTGAGCAGCACAATCCTAATAAGCGCTGGAGCAGTAAGGCTGATGTGCCTGCACTCCATACAGTATTTGATTGGGGCTACTGCTGTTGCACTGCCATGGAGTAAAGGGAAACTTTTAGGGCTAGGGCTGCAGCAGCCCCTATAGGTTGACTTGGATCTGAGCCACCTCCAGATGTGGAGCAGCCAAAGTCTGCATATCCTGGGAGTAAGACCCATAACACAATAGAGCTTACTTTTGAGTAAACATGGTTAGGATTGTGCTCAAAAGGTTGCTTTGTGCTGCTCAGGGAATGGGGCTAGAATCTCTGGGTCACACCGCCCTGCTTACTCGCTGCTACCAACCTCCAGCACCACTCTTTGCCTGCCTTCCCCCTACCCCAGAATGTCCCCCTTCCATCTCCTCTGCCCTCTCCCTACCTCCGTCAGATCTCCACATCAGCCAACCTCAACTGGCACAGAGGTCTCCTTCAAGGCCGGAGGCTGGATTCAGCCTCCACAGGGTGGTGGTGCACATTAGTGCATCAGAGTGGCTGACTCTAGAGGAAGTGCATACATGCTTTACAGCACTTATATAACCCTTGGGGGCCTGTGCAATTGACTTGCACCACCCAAAAGCACATTAGGATTGTGCCCAGTTTCTGAAGATGGCACAAAGGATTTGCAGGTTCACACAACTCTCCTTTCCAACTTCCTAACAGGTCGTGATTATTATTGATGGGTTTCCTTATTGAAACGTTTCCAGCCCATAAATCACTTTATATCTTTTACATCAGTAGTTCACTGGGGTCCTGTTGCTGCCCCACTTTCCACCTTTTTCCCAGATATTTACATGGTTCCCAACTTCCTTGCTGGAGTTTAAGAATCACAATTTTACATGATTTATATAATTCTGATACATGGCAACCAGGAAAAAAATAACACAGTGGTAAGTTGAACATAACAAAAGAACTGCATTCTCCTCTCCAAACTAAATAATTTCTGGGCCTGGTTCTCCTATCCAATGCATTGGAGATTAATATCTACTCCTATACAATCATTAATGTGAATCCTTTCAATACAAATCAGCTAGCTGCTGAAATTGAATAATCTAGATGGCAAACAGCTTCTTTTCATGACAATTCCTGCCTGAGAGAAACTTTTGTTTGGGAGACATGCAGAACAATGCACTATTCCAAGAAAAATTGATTATTCTTTTACGGGTAAGGTGTGCACCAATGTCGAGAGGAGGAAAGCTGATAGCTTTGTATATTTATTTTTTCCCCAACATGCTTCATGAATGCTAATGTAGGAAGGTGGCTATAGAGACATCTTTTTTGCACAAAAGGAAATGTTTTAAAAACAACTCAATATGGGTATGGGATTGCAGACTATGGCTGCAATCCTAAATTTCAGTTAGGCTGGCCTAAGCCCCACCACAAGTCCTGTGATGGACTGGGGGTGTCACAAAAATGCTTTAAGACTTTTCTGTGCCACTCCAGGGGAAGGGTTAGGCCAGTGCACAGATATGCATTTGTCTCCCTTCACTATGGGAAGATCAATGAATTGTGCCAGCCTAGGTTAGGATTGCATCACGTTACCACTAGTGATGTCACAGGCATTATGCAACAGGTATCCATAATAGTCAAATGTGCTAATTAGTGCTAATCATTCTACTGGGAGGTAGTTTCAGATTTTTTCAAGGGCTTTTGGAAGAGCAACATAAGCCTGGAGACCAAAGTCACCTTTGTGACTGCTCCTAGCACCACAGGATGTAGTGCACACCCTATTGGCATGGCTACATCAGCACTGGAAAGCTGGATAAGATTGGGCCCTGAAAAAATAAACAAGTATACCATGAACAATGATCGCTCTAAAGCAGTGATTTTCAACCACTGTGCAGTGGCACACTAGTATGCTATGGATGGTCTGCAGGTGTGCCACAAGACTTTGGGGAGAGTCATTAAGGGGGACCCACCTGAGCCTCCTACTAGCATCATGGTGAACCTTCTCAATGATCCCAAAACTGATGATGTGCCTTGACCATGTCAGCACCTTATCAGTGAGCCATGAGATGAAAAAGGTTGAAAGTCACTTCTCTATAGTAAGGCCTCCAAATCTGTATACAATCTGAAAACAAATTCTGTGTCTGGTGGGATGCAGAACCTATGACATGATGAATCATTCATAAGGAGAAGACAACAGCAAGTGCACAGCATAGGTTTTGCACATCACCTCACTGCAATGTGCAGCAGCCCCCTTTGGACCCATTCTGACCTGCTTGAACAAAACAGTCTCCTCATTCTCAGTGTGCAGACAGTTTCCATCATTCCAACATGCATGCACAGGAAGGCTTTCTGATGCTGCGTGGCTTCTCTCTCTGAGGCAAAGTGCTTTACAACACCTTTGCCACATACTGCACCTGCAACATATTCATGCTTTCAGTGCATCCTTTATAAGCATTGGTGCATAAGTCTTTCAGGATGCATATTTTTTGCAACAGATCATGTTACATGAAGTGGTGGCAGGGAGCCAAAATTTAGGTTGTGTGTATGATCATAAAATTTATTCTATATCATAAGGTTTGGGAGGAGATCCATCATGAGAGCGACATGATGAACTCTTGCACTGGGTGATCCAGTCTCTAGTGACAGCTCTGATTATTTGCCTCCATGAAATCACTCTTAAATGCATCACATTGCAATTTCTGTTACACAAATGAAGATTGTTTATGTGACAGAAATGCTGAACTGAATGGGATGATTAACATTTAAACTAATTTAGTATAAGTAACTCTTCCTCTTTCTGGAAGACTTTTTTCTCTGTGTGTCTCTTTTTTTAGCTGGAAATTTTCCAATTACCATATACCTGCTTGAAGGATGTAAAACATATGCCTGATTGGTCTCCAAAGGAGATAATTATCTTAAAGCAATAAAACTATGAATAGATTTTAACAAGAAATGTTTCTGGCATTTTGTAAGATTTACCCGGGAAAGGTACAAATAAATGTAATTTATTTTTGATTAAAAATTTGATCTGATGTTTGATTAAAATGTGATAGATGAAACTTCAAAGAACACATGATATGCTGCTTGTTTCTTTAATCCACCTCTTCTCTTATATATGATAATTTTCTAAGTATATTGACAATGGTAATATTATGTGTCCATGTAAGGAAGAAAATCTAACATAAAGCATAGTTATCAAGCTGATAGCCAAACAATTTTGTTTGGAAATGTCATTTTTGATACTTCAGATTTTAATCTGGAAAAGAGAGTTTTAGAATTATATAGGATTATAGAAACTATTTGCATATTCATTGGGCACAAATCCCATTGCTTCAAGCCAGTATGTTCACAACCCATTTCAGTGGTTCTTTGTTAAGCATGTGCAATCATAGAAGTGTCTGCAAACAACAATAATGCATTTTTGTTAGGCAAATTATCTTACTGTGCTGATCAAGGCAGAGAAAACCATTAGCAAGTCAAATGTATCCAGGGGGGCCAATTCTCTAGTGCAGGGGTGCCCAAGCTTTTTGGCAGGAATGCCACATTATATCTCTGACACTGTGTCAGGAGCTTGGAAAAATGATTTACATTTCAAACTTGTATAAATTTACATAAATTTACATATAAAAGTTATTAGAGACAGAACCTGAGGATAACAAGGAATGCCCAAGGGCCGGATGGAAAAGTCTTGCCATGGACCACATTGAGGGTCACTTTGGGTCACATCTGGCCCCTAAGCCAGGGATTGAACACTCCCGCTCTAGTTCAGTGATACTCAAAATGGGGGTTCGGACCCTCCAAGGGAAGGGGAGGAGTCAGGGGAATTGCGAGAGTGTGGGATCCACCCAGTGATGGGCTTCAAAGAAATTAAGAACCGGTTCTCTGTCCATCTGGCAGCCACTTTTAAATGGCTATTTTTAAACTTTATATGTACTATCTCTTGTTAAGAACCGGTTCTATAGCGTAGGTGCGAACCTGCTGCTGCCCACCACTGGATCCACCATCTTGGAATCTGGCACTGGGCTTTCTTGGGATTAAGTCTCATTGAACACAATGGGTCTTACTTCCAAGTAGACATGGAGGATCTCTGGCATCACAATGATGTCACATCCTGGTAAGTTTGACAGAGGGTACCAAGCAGATTTTTAAGTTTGAAAGGTGGTCCCAGGCTGAAATCTCCAAGAACCACTGCTCTAGTCCACCCAAGAGTATTTCCGGATATTATACCAGCATGCCTACTTGGGATCCATCCCCTGAATAATCAATCAACACATCAGAGGCAAAAGGAGAAAATGAGTTCGAAGGGTTCATTTGTATTTTCTGGGAGATACAAATATGGTCCCTGTGAGGTGACCTCCCTCTGCTTCTATGTCACCTTTCAGCAACCATTTTAGAAGGAAAAGAGAAGAGCAAAATAAAAACTGAGTTATCTTGCTCCAGAGAAAAACAGCTTAGCAGCTACAGGAAAAGAAAGATGTTATAACTGGGTTTTTGTAATCGCTCATGGGCTTGTTTTCTAATCCTGCACACATTTTGTGCAAAACAGTGAGCCCCCTCATCAAATAGGCCAATACACATGAGTCTGTGATGAGATATAGCATAGGAAAATAGAATTATCTTAACATTTCAGGGGATTCGTTTTCCTCAGAGAATGGGTTGAGAAGAGCCAAAACATGTACATCTTAGCCAAAGAAGTGAATAAATCAGCTCCATAGACTGACGCATGGAGAACTAACTCATTCAGATAGTGGTCTGACTCACTCATGTCCCATGATGTGTTTCATTTTATTCATCTCATTCAGCCATGTCTCCCATGTTCATTAACCAAATATAAGCCTTTTCTCCTCACTTTTCCAGTCAAAGACAGTGAATGGCATTTGGGCAGTAGTCAAAGCATAACCCAAAAAGAATAACAGTGATAGTAACTTTGAAAATCTGATAAATACAAAAAAGCTTAAGATTTTTCGGTAAAATAATTTTAAAAACACACATCTATCTCTTGCAGTAAGAGGCCACTCCATGATCCTATAAAGCATTGGGAGACTCAAAGGTGGGGCAGGCGTCTATGCTTTCCAGGTTAAGCTCCAGAGGAATGTCACAATTCCTAGATTCTTAACTAGGGATGGAATGAAGATCAGGATCACAAACGTCAATGTCAAGAGAACTCTAGGAAGGAAGATAAGCCTGTCCCAAGCTTATTCTGACACTTAGGGACCAGTCCTAAGTAAAGGCTATCTGCTGGCCACAGAGGGACCAACACAGACTCCACTGAACCCTGCCAGGTGGCCAGAGTGGAGATGTAGTATGTATTTACTTAATGGTTCTGATTCTGCATGGTCCCTAGGAATCTATAAACCAGTGGTACTCAAATTGGGGGTCAGGATTCCCTTGGGGGTAACAACATTTCAGGGGGGTCTTGTAAAGCTGGGTGCAGCCGTCTTGGAATCTGGCACTGGGCACATTTAATGTCACTTCCAACCATGAGATCACTTCTGGGGGGTCCCAGACATAGAGCACAATCCTAACCATGTCTACTCAAAAGTAAGCCCCATTGTGTTCAGTGGGTATTACTCCTGGGAAAGTGTCTTTAGGATTGCAGCCATATTGTCATTCTCAGAAAGGGGTCCTGGACTGAAATGCTTGTATACCACTCTCATAGACAGGGTTGCCATGTGTCCCCAAATCAAGGACAGTCCAATTTCGGGGGATTGTGTTCACATACTGGCAAGTGTGACAGAGGGTCCTGTCCTGATTTTGTGGAAGGGAATTATGGCAACCTAAGTGGGTTAGAGACAAGTGTGAATAGGGGCAATAGGGTGTGTTTGAATCAAAATAATATTGGCAGAGCCATCACCACTGATACCCAAGGAGACCCACTGACAGCCTTTGGACAAGTAAATAAAAAAATACTTACCGGTATCTCACCAAGGCTATTTGGTTGTCTCCTCTCCACCACTCTGTCAGCACAGCTGTATAGCAGAAAATTCTTCCTTTCCATGTCCATGAAAGTCCTCTTTTTCTCACCTAGAAACTTCCAGTGTTTCATGCTTAATTTAGGACCTACATTAATTAAGGTTGATGTTTTAAGATTTTGCCTCTAAGGTTGTATGCATTACTCATTTGGTTGTTGAATGTAGAGAGATAACAAAGTTAATCTAACTTAAATAAAATTATGAGGAAGAATATAATGTTTATGAAAAGAAGTAGAAATATGCAGTAATTCTTCAGTCCTACGTGCCAAAACGTGCAACACACCGTGAAATGTTATGGTACAAAATGGCAAGAAACTAAACTGAGTGGACACCCTCAAGTTGAAGTTCCAGTGTGCTGAGCTGCGACTTGGATTGTGGCCAGTCAACCTTTTCCCTGTGTCTTTTTAGCAGTTTGTACACAAAAGCAAGAGAAGTGAAAATTAACTACCCGGGAAGCATATCACTTCCAGAAGAAAAACATTTTGTAAATACTCGTGCAAGGAAGACCTATTTAAAGTCCAGAATCAATTTACTTTCTGGTATTCTGGCACAGCTAGCATGAAGTAGTTGAGAACTGCCAACAAAATCCAATTAAAGATTTTCAATTCTTGGATCTGAAAATGTGAGCCTGCCTGTAGCATGTAGTATGTTGCTTAAAGCACAACCCTATGCATGCCTATTCAAAAATAAGTCCCATTATGTTCAGTGAAGCTACTCCAGGAAAATGTGCATGGGACTTTCTGCAACACTTATTTATTCAATAATTTACTATTTATGAAGCATTGCCAAATGTTCTTTCTCTAGGTTTTGTCTCAGGCTCAGTTCAAGAAAGTCCAACGATCTTTTCATCTTCTCTCCACTTGCCTTCTTTACCTTGCCTCCACATCCATATTTTCAAATTGTTCCTTACATATGTGAGTTATTAGGGTTGCTTCAGGCTTAATTCCACCTCTTCTTGGTATTAGATTTAAAAATGGAAAAATTTTGTATGTAGCATACATGTTGGAAAGGTAGATGCATGGGCTCTTAAGGCTCCAAGTGGCACATACCCTTCCATTTCAAAGACTTCAGCTTGCTAAAATATATTTTGATAATCCACTATGGAATTATCTTTTTTAATGTACCTTTATTTAAATGTACCTTTATTTAAATGTAAGGGCTGTGGGTGGCGCATGCGGTTAAGACACTGTGTCTGTTAACCAGCAGGCCAGGGTTCGAGACCCGGGTCGGCCCCACAAGACAGGGTGAGCTCCTGTCCCTTGCCCAGCTCTGCGACGCAGCTGGATCCAAATTGTATGGGCTCTGCCTTTCCATTGGACTAATTCAGTGGCGTGGAGAGGGGGGATTTGCTGCTTGGGGAACAGCCTATCCTCCATAACAATCCAGCCCAGGCTTTCGTGCTTCACATGCAGCATATGCAGCGCTGAGCACGATACCATAGTCTTTCAAGACTGACGGAGGCCTGCTATACAACCCTTTACTAATGAGCGCCTGGTTCTGAGAACCGGTTATTACTGGAACACAGAACCTGTTGTTTATTTAGGTTATTAGGACATAGACCCTGTTGTTAATTTATTTGAATCGCAGCACTGCCTATATGATATGTTAGGAGATGTGCAACTCTTTTGTCTCTCCATCTCTCCCTTTCTATCCCATTCCCATAGCTCCACCATCTGGAAGGAGCAGTCAGGCCAGTGTACTGCTTACTTTGTCTTTGCAAGCTCCCAGCCACTAATCCTGAAGAAGACAGAAAAAGATTTAAAAGGTATAAATTAGTCTCTGATTATTTGTCTACTTCTTCCACCTTTTAAATGTAAAAGTAATCTTGAAAGGTTAATTTGTAGTCTATTTCTGAACATGTCGCTCCATAGAAGAAAAACAAATAAAAAATAAAGACAAATAAAAAATAAAGAAAATTAGACTCAATGCTTTCAAAGTGGACATTTTAGTGAACTGCAGAAAATAACATTTTTATACCTTTGCATTTAACTCCATATCAGTGGTGTACAAATGTCATTTGGCTCGTGAAGCCCACAAATATTTCACACACACACACACACAGAGAGAGAGAGAGAGAGAGAGAGAGAGAGAGAGAGAGACACCTTAATATGACAAAATTAATCTGGTGGGAAACCAGCAAATCTTGGCCATAGTGGTCAAAGTCCAACCCAGAGCCCAGGGATACCTGCCTAGATGATCTGGGCTCTGAAGTTAAGATAGCGTGCATGTCCACTCCCCAACACAAACACTGGATCCATCCCTGACTCAGGATGCAATCCTAACCAATTTAGGCTGGCACAACCTACCCATCTTCCAGGCATATATCTGTGCACTGGCCCAACCTTCCCAGGACAGGAACAAAAGTGCCATATACAGCACTTTTGCAGCACTCCCAGACCAGCACAGGATTTGTGATGGCCTAACTGGGGATTAGGATTGCAGCCACCATAACATGCTGCCCCTGCATTTGGAGGTTCAATGTAGCTACCATGGTTAATGATATAGTACACCATCACTGTTTATAATCCACTGGTTTAATGAGACATTAGCCATTAATTTTTTATTTTCATTGTAAACTGCTTTGTGAACTTTTAGTTAAAAAGCAACGGACAGATGGACGGACAGATGGACAGACAGACAGATAGATCTAAGCTATGTACAACAACACCCAACCTTCCCATCAATTGTATCATTAGGGTTGATATCACCAGTGGGATAACTCATAGTGTCACCTCAAATAATTTCATTTTATTATGGTACAGCATGACTGGTTACCCATTCAAACAAATGAGTTGTAGTATTAGGATTGATACATGGAAAAGGGAACTGACAAATAATATAATGTCTTACTGGTTCCATACTGTGTTACTATAACACCTCATTAGCTCTTAGAGCTGTAATCCTAAACACAATTTCCTGGGAGTAATATCCATTGTACACAATGGGGCTTACTTCTGAGTAGTCAAGGTTCAGGATTGTGCTCTCAGGCTGATTAGTCAGTTTTGAGTTTAGGAGATCCACTTTTTTGAGGAATAAGGCAGTTGTATTTTTTATTTGAAGTTCTGGAGGTTTTTGGTGATGAAAGAACATTGTTAGAATCAAGTTCTGTCACCACTTGAGGACTTCTCATGAAGGGAAGTTTCCCAAACCTATAGGTTCTCAATACAAGCAGTTGCAACATAGGGAAGTAATTGCATAAAAATGTTCACCACAAGATATTGTAAAATAATCTTGCAATATTTTCTCTATGCCAGAGATCCATGTCAGATGCATTTTTGACAAATGTGATGATAGATATCTCTGGGCCAACCAACATCCTTTGTTGTTATAACCAATGTATTCTAATATCTATAACAGTCTAATAACATTCTAATATCTATAATATTCTAATGTTATACCAATGTATTCCAATATCTAATACAGAAATTGATCATATTGTAAGGAGAAAGCATAACGATTCATGCATTCAGCTTTGGCTTCTCTATTGCTTTCAAGAAGTCAAAGGTGCCAACCCACTGTTGAAAGGTACAATAAATCAAGGCACTGGTGGACTGTGAAATATCTATGTACCCACAATGCTAGCAGGCTCTGGATGTTGGTGTAATGATGGTACTATAGCTAGATGCAATGCACTACCAGCAGCGAACGTGACAGGAAAAACAACGCTGCTTCAGAAAAAAGAATAGCAGAGCAACACAGACCGATGTGTCCATATCATTTATGATAACTCCACTGACGGCCACCAATTATAGCACTGCACGTCAATAATGCTCATACAGAAGTCAGACATGGAAAAAATCAGTGCCCATGTATCAGTGGCAGAATGGCTGTGATGTTCCCTTCCCTACGTCACAACCTAACAGCCACAAAGATTTTGCGGTGTTCTCATTCATGGATACTAACATGATCCTAGCAACTGATGCTATAGCTGGGTTGTCAGGAGCTCTCTGTAGATGGAAGTTGAGTCCTAATGTAGCACAAATACCAACAGCCTAAAAGCAGCTATTAGATATTTTGTCATTTTGTCAGGAATCACCTGGCTTCCTAAACTATTGCTACTCAGACTCGGGGGTCGCAATTCCCCCAGTTTGTGTAAAAGTCTCCTTCTCCATTGAAAGGGAAGAAGGGGAAAAACAGCAATGCATCCGCAGGGTTGCAATCCAGCACTGGGTGACCACATGCCATAACCAAAAAAAGAGGACAATACCTCCCTAAAATGTAGGACATAACAAAATAAAAGCTAAAAACACTAATATATTTTGCTTTCATGTGCTTAATTTAAACACTATATTCTTATTTTTAAATTTATAGCTTTTACATATTATTTATCACATGCAATTTATTAATTACAAGAAGGCTGGATGCTGCCCACTTACATGGAAAAAGAGTACATTGAAGTTTTTTTCAAGGCTAAAAGGCTAAAATTCAGAACATGTTCTGGAAAAGGGGACATATGGTCACACTGCTCCTCCAGGGGAAGTGGGGCTATTTAACAGGGGGGGTTATATAAACTTAACAGAAGAGTTGCTGGGGTCGGGGCAATGGGGGGAGCCCTGTGAGGCTTGTAGAATTCCCCATGGCTTGAAAACAGTGAAAGTAGTGATCATGGCAAAACCAGAAATCCAACTTCTGCAATTGCTACTTTCACTATTTCTAAGCTGCGGGAAACCCTGCAAGGACTCTGTGGGGTTCCTCATGCCCCCCAGACCCTGGCAGCACCATAGCTCCACCAGGTATCATGTCACTCCCTTGCCATCTCCTCCCCCCAGATTTACTGTACTTTACATAATAAAACTCCTTTAAAATTTGGCGTAGTCAATGGACAAAGTCATGTCCCTAAGGACTCTAGTCCAAAGGACATATCAGATTTGGTCCATATGAAGACACATGTTTGAATAGCCATGCAAGCTCCTATTAGAACAATGTTTCTCAAACTGTGGGTTGGGGCCCATTAATTTCAATATTTTATTATTAATATATCAGACTTGATGCTGCTATGGTATGTGACTATTTGGAGAAATGTTATAGATCTAAATACGCGTTTAGTTTAATATAGTTTGATTTAGTTTAAACTAAATATAGTTTAAATACGCTTTTAACAAATGTATATGCTTTTAACAAAGGTGGTAAATGGGACTTACTCCTGTTTAATACCACTCATAAGTGGAAAGGGACATGGTTATGAGTCAGAAGACAAGTGGAATGAAGTGTCTCCAGAATGTCTGCAATGGATGCACTCCTAACAGTCATTCCTAGAGGAATGTGTTTTGGAGGTAACCAGATTTTTTCAGTTTCATACCCAAACAGTATGTTTGGGTAGGATTGCAGGCTGGGAATGTGAAAATATTCGTGCTTAATGATGTCAATTCCAGTCAAGTCATCACCACTACTGGTGGGTCCTGACAGATTCTCATCCTAAGCTGTGGGTCCCAGTGTCAAATGTTTGAGAAGCACTGCATTAGAAAATACTAGAAAGCACATTGCACATGCCTCAGTCAATACAAAAATCCTGCTAAGTTAAACAAGTTCAATTTGAGGCTTTCGTCATTGGACTGTGAAGACCACAACTACTGGAGTTATGATGTTTGGAGGAAACATGTACAAGGGCAGTGTGTTCTCTCTCCTTTCTGCCAAGACTTTCAGTCCTCTCTCTGTTGATTCTCTCTTTCGGAGTCCTCACTCCACCCCCAATTTGCCTTCTGCTGAAATCTTTCCAATTAAACCCCAATTGGTTGAGTTTGCTTTCTACTTCCCAGCCTTTGGCCCTGGTTTCTTTCTTGCTTGGGAATGTAACAACGTCAATGACTTTCTTTCTTTCATGTGTACCCACCGCAGATAAAAGAATTCTCTTTCTTGTAACAGGATCATCCTTGGAACATATTCTTGATGATGAATGACATGCGTGTAAACGCAATCCACTTTGTCATTCATACATTTTGAGCGCACCTCATTACATTCACAGAGCTGAAGTCTCCAAAATGCCTTTGATATTTTAAGGAAATCTTTACAAAATACTGATTGCTAAACAAATAAGATAACTATATTGTGTTTCAAATATCTGCCTTTCAGTCCAGAGAGAGAGACAGAGACAGAGACAGAGACAGAGAGAGAGAGAGAGAGAGAGAGAGAAATTGCAGGCACAGCTGCAGAAATAATTTGAAATTCATTTTTCCTTATCAATGAATGTTTTAAGCTCCCATTGAACATGTTTCAATTTTGGTCCAACAGAGACTGAAAAAAAGCAGGTAACAATATGCTACCTATTTGTTTAAAGATGGCTGCTGATACTTGTGCATCAGTGCAGCTAGAAGTCATCTGTTATCAGAAATCTGATATGAATCATGTCCATTTAGAGGAAATACAAAAAATGAACATCTGTTGTTTGCGAAATACCTAGCCCTAATATAATTTCTGTATTCTTCAGTAAAAAAACACTTCATGCCAGTTAATAGCAGGCTAACCCCAACATCTCTTTCCATGACACTTATGACTAGAAACATCTTACAAGCAGTGGTGTTTCGGGGGGGGGGGAGGCTAGGTGGCCTTGGGCCCCAGGTACTTTGGCCCTGGTACAGTACTTCCCTTGGGGGAGTGACACATTTGAGGTGACCATAATTACAAAAATCATTATGCTAGAATTATTTGCAGTACCCTGTCAAGTCATATACCATTGGATGCATATTGTCCAGCCAAATTAAACTGAAATACCTTCTTCCTATGCCTAACGTTATGGACAAAAAACAAAAAAATGCATGGAGTCCTATGAAAAGTGAAACTGAGCCATATCATGCCTTTACTTTTGAGTAGGCATTCAATAACCCCATAATGGTCCTAATAAATACAGCCCCCACAAATCAACCTAGAAGGAAGTCCCCGATAATTGCATTGTACCTTATGGAAAGTGGAACTGAGCTACACAGCCATGTTTACTCAAGAGTAAGCAAAGGTGCTTTGCTCGTGTTCAGGTCAGGCACAGAGGAATGGACAACCACCAGAATGGTCTCAATCCACTGAAAGTGGAGCTCAACAAGTCCTCTCGAAGGCAACCTCACCCCCACAACCCCAAAAATAGAGGTTTAATTGGTAAGGTGATTTTAAAATATGAAAATATTAATTAATATATAATTACAGTAATTGGTTGAATTGAAATTAACCATAATTAAATAATTTTGACAAATGGGGTGACAAAAATTTGTGGGTTTCAGGTGTCAAATGACCTCGGTATGCCACTGCTTGCAAGGTCATGTTAGAAGAATGAATGGGAAATGCTATGAAGTCTGAGAAGATAAGTTGGCACCAACTGTCAAGATGGTTTAGCTTCATAGTAGCAAGGAAGCAAAGAAGAGATGCTCCACCTTGTGAACACTGTATGCACTGTTCTTATCTGTGGAAATAAAGGAGGGTGACCTGAAATAAGAAGTCAAATAAATCAGGGTGACCTGAAATAAGAAGTCTCTGGGCCTGGAAAGAATTAGATTTATGGAGCTGGCATTATCTTTTAGAAAATCATTATAGTTAAAATTATAATTTGTCTCTCCAAAATCTAATTTGTGACTATAGCTGGTATCATCAGAGCTTTGATAAAGACCAGAAGATTGAATAGCACACACAAAAGAGAGGGGGGGGGTAATGCAACTTAAACCAGTAGTTTAACCACTTTGCTTTTTCACTTTATTGCTAATGAGTTCCTCTACTTCCCCAAGAGATGTATAAAATACTCCATGGGAAAGCAATAAATAATCCCACCAGGCTGGAAGGTGAAATGGTTTCAGTCTTCCCTGACATTTAATGAAAAAAGAGGCAACCATGACCCTGCATCCAGATACCACTCATAAGTGGAAAGGGACATGGTTATGAGTCAGAAGACAAGTGGAATGAAGTGTCTCCAGAATGTCTGCAATGGATGCACTCCTAGCAGTCATTCCTAGAGGAATGTGTTTTGGAGGTAACCAGATTTTTTCAGTTTCAATGCTTAAACATAGGTCATTACCTCAATTGTGAGTGGAGAAACCGGGGAATAATGTTTTACAAAGTTAGGTACATAAGCTAATTGGATACTTTTTTATGTTGTCATGGTTATACGCTTGTTTCTTTGCAGAGTTCATTGGCAATGCAGAAAATGTCCTTTAAAATTTTTAGGGCCATTGAAATTTTTTTAAAATGAAAATACACCGAAGAAATGAACAAATGGACGATTCTGATAAATCAATGATTTTGATAACTCAATCTACTTCTATTGTATTCAATGGAGCCTACTCCCAGGAAAGTGCATTTAGGATTGAAGCCTTGCTAATATCCCACATCAGCCTGCCCGTCCACTGAGGTTTCTGAGATAAAGTGGGTCGGAACTGGTGAAAAGGCTTTCTCAACTGTTGTATCCTGCTGATGACATGCACGTCAGTGAAGCACATCTAGTACTTACTCTGGTGGAATTCCAGCACTAAGCAATGTCTTTTATTTTCTGCCTGGCTTTTAAATCTGGTTTTATTTCCTTGTTCTTTTTTACTTTCTTGGTTTCATGAGTTGCCCTGGAGGCAGATTGGTACCAATGGACTGAATGCATGAATGGATTATATTTGTCAATCCTTCCAACCTTTGCCTCTTGAGCTGCCAGCATCTAAATTGTCTAGGCAGACTGACTGAACTATTGGATAGCAATTTGGTATGATTCCACTTTTGCCAACAGCACTGGTCTTTTAAAAGAAGTCTAGATGTCATCAAAACATTCTATAGATATCAAAACATCTTCACATCGTTGGTTGATGTAGGGGTGCACTCGTGTTACAAAGTTGCTGTAACATTGTAGATAAATATTGTAGATCACAGTGGCTCTCCAAATGTGGCTCTCCTTGCCATTTCAAGTGGCCCTCAAGAATGTCTCCTACTCCAGTCCTCGGGAAACACCATTAATGCTAACCTCGCATTGCATTGGCATCCATCACTCTCAAAAGACTATGGTATTGTGCTTGATGCTGTATGCAAAGCACAAAGGCCTGGGTAGTTTAATATGGAGGATAAACTGTTACCCAAGCAGCAAATCCCCCTTCTCCATGCCACTGAAATAGTCCAGTGGAACGGCAGAGCTAACCTTGGCCCTCTGTATAAAATGAGTTCAACACTCCTGCTGTAGATAAATACACTAAATACAGCAGATAGAAAGTTGCTATTATCTGCAATAGGCCTGCATGACTATCATACCTAAATACACCCCTAAGGCTGCAATCCTATTAAAGAGAAAGCTACTCAGTGGGACTATTCTACGTTCACAGAGCTCAGATGCAGCTGCAAGTTCTTTCGTTTTCAGAGGTTTGGAGAAAGAAAGAAAGAAAGAAAGAAAGAACCTCTTACTTTCTCTTCTGAAAAGGAACACCTACTGTAAAGGAAATAGTTTTTTTCATTGAATTTTTTTTGTCTTGTATTGAGATCATAACAATATAATAATAACACTTGACACATAAAAAGCATAAAAATTCCATGGTCTGTGGCACAGAATTATTAATGCAGTGTGAATATTTGTAGTTCTTTAAAAAAATTGAAATAGAAAAATCTTGACACCAAATGAGAACATTGCTAGGTAATACTGATAAGACTGGGATTTTAGCAAAGCTTTTTGCATATTAACTGCAAAAGGTATTTACTAGGAACAGAGAACACTTCCTAGGGAGGGAAAAATGATGCAGAAGGTATGAAAAATGTGGAGTAGTATCGTACATCAGAGCAAAAATATTAATCACCAAAGCCTATTCTAAGGAAGCACAAGCACACTGGCAAGTACACTGCCAAAAAGTCAGCCCTATCCAACTTCTTGTAGAAAAGTCATATAAAAATACTGTTGATTGTTTGTTTGCTTGATGGATTGATGGACTGATTGATTGTGGAAGCCATTCCTACAGTATAGCAACTAGAAAGCCGCATCCCACCAGCAGTGGGAAGCTATGGAAAAGGTTCCTCAAAGTACAATATTTTGGTTAATATATTGAAGACTGCTTTAAATGCATTCATCAATTTCAGAAATTGAAAGCTCAATCCCTGTATATTCTCCCACATCAGTGCCGCAGTGCCAGCACAGCTTGCACTGCATCCTACTGGAGGAATTTGGTAGGCTGACAGTCTCCTAAGGGTAGAGACATTTCTCCCCATACACTAGGAAAAGCTTCAGCCGGCACAAATGCTTGAGACCTATGCACACTAAACATCTCTTGCACATCTGAGTGGATCTGTGTTTGCAGATTGGGTGTGGAAATGGGGATAGGATATGGTGCATGCCAGTGCTGTAAATCTTACCCTCCAATCCACCCATTCCCTTGACTCCCCACCCTTTCCTGCCCTCTTACACTTTTATCTACTCTCCCATACCCTTAATCCACCCCTGCATTGTTCATCGTGGAACTTACTGTTCTGGTGCACACTGTTCTCAGTACTGATTCTGGTTTAATGGTGCATGCCTTAAAACTAGTGCTTCTAAACATGGCATTGTTGTGATGAGCTTTATGGCAGTTTTGCAACAGCCTGAGCTGGCAAAGTGCATGCTTTTGCCAAAGCAGAAGAGGGATAGGTGTGAGTCAGAATATTTTGTGGAAAATATACTTTTGTGTGATGTACAGGCATCCCCCATTTATTGGACAGCTTAGGGCAGTGTTTCTCAAAGTGGGGGTCAGGACCCCTTTTGGGGTTGCCTAGAGCTTTCCTGGGGGTTGCCTAAAGACCCCTGATGCAGGGGGCCAGGTCAGGCTTGCCCGACCTTCAGCTGTAGCTGCATGTGCACTGGGGCGGGTTGACAGCCTCAGGGCCCGATCCTATGCATGCCTACTCTGAAATAAATCCCATTATAGTCAGGGGGCCTTTATTCCCATGCAAATGTGGATAGGATTGCAGCCTCAGGGCCCAATCCTATGCATGCCTACTCTGAAATGAATCCCATTGTGTTCAGTGTGTGCATAGAACACACATTTCATTTGTAACAATGAAAATACATCTTGCATATTGGATATTTGCATTATGTTTCATAACAGTAGCAAAATTACAGTTATAAAGTAGCAACGAAAATATTTTTATGGTTGGGGGTCCCCACAATATGAGGAACTTGTAAAGGGGTCACGGCATTAAGAAAATTGAGAACCACTGGCTTAGGGACTGGAGCACCATCCAAAAGTGAAAACCGTTGAAAAGTGTGACCCAGTCGTTTTTGGCTTGCACATGCAAAATGGCCACCAAAAAGACAAATATCATTTACAAAAGCCTAAAGAACACATATTTATTAACACTTAGCCAAAATACATAAATTACGGCCAAATGAACTAAGGCATGTGTGCAGCGGTGGGATTCAATAAATTAACAAGAGGTTCTATATCTTAATAACCTAAATTAATAACAGGTTCTATGTCCCATAAGTAACTGGTTCTCAGAACAAGGTGCTCATTATTAAAGGGTTCTATAGAACCTGTGAGAATCCCCTGAAGCCCACCACTGCATGTGTGGGCAATGAATATCTTACATATTTGAATGATAGTCTTTTACTGAATGAAGTCACCAGGAAATGCCCGAAACAGTTTGATCACATTGTTACATGCAAACCACCATCAGGGAAGACAATGTAAGCCATTAGACCAGCAAAGAGAGGTTGAAAGAAAGGAGCATGTGTTGAATGAATGAGTTCTGGATAAAATTGAAAGGAGTGAAAGAGCGGAATTGTCAGAAAATGAACCATCAGAAAGTGGGGACATCTGAATAAAGAAACAGTGGTTTGGATCGCTTCTTTAACTTTAGCAGAAATGTGGTTTCATTTCATCATTATCCTATAACAGTGAATGTGCTTGTGATAAGAACTCCGTAGACAATGTTTGCTCAGTCCAAAGATGCTTACTGCATCTATCCTGGTGTAACTCCCAGCTGATTGTTTTAGCATAACCTAATTGCAAAAATTGCAAGGATCTAGTGCAATTTCAGCAGATTATTAATCACCCTACTGAACAGTAGAACCACAAATGCTTAGCCTTCTGTTTTGTGAAGCTTCGTTTTCTGCTTTACTCAACATAGCCCCGGACTCCAGAGAAATTCAAATTAACTGGGTCACAGGCAGTGAAGGATCTATGATACTGCATGAAAAGAACTTGATGGAACATCTAAATTTTAGAACCAGTGAAGACCATGCAAAATATTTGGACAACTGTCAGAAAAATCCTAAATTATGCTGAAGCAGGCAGGTTGACATGCATGCACTGCATCCAGTGCAAGACTGGGGCTGCTGCTGCACTACCATGGGCAAGAACAAATGTTTTCCCTTTCCCTACATGACAAAGCAGCAGCTCTAATGGATCTAATTGGATCTGCACAACTCTGGAGGTGGTGCACACCTGAGCAGCCCCAAAGAGGTCTACACTGCCCAAAAATGGGGCTTGGATCCAGCACTAATGCCAGACCTAGGATTGCCATATGTCCCCAAAACAGGGACAATCCTGATTTTGGGGTGGGGGGGTTGTGTTCACATACTGGCAAATGTAACAGAGAGTCCTATCCTGATTTTGGGGAAGAGAATTATGGCAATCCTAGATAGATCCCAGCCCTGCCATGCACCCACCTACCCTCCACTCCAATATGCCTCCTCATTATTCTTTCCTATCCTCTCCAAACCCCTGCGCTGGCCAGTATTGGCCAGCACATCTCATCCTTTCCCCAAGACTGGCACACATCTGCAAGCCCCCCTAACACCGCCAACAATAGTGTGACAGTAACTTATGACACTTTTGCAACACACCTGGGGCAGTGCAAGGAACTTCCACTGCCCGGGGGGATTGGATTGTGCCCTATAACAAATGGGAAAGAACATATATTTCAGTAATAGCCACCAATGCCCTGTGTTGGGCCTCTTCACCCGACTCATGATTACTTTACTCTGTGCCAGCTAAACATTTACCATTTACCTTACTCTAGAGAAGGGGACAGATATCCTCTTTCATCCAAGGAGGTGCCAGGAGCTGCTGGAGACTGCCTGCTGTTCTCAGGATGATATGGCAACCATTTTGGTGCCACTGTGATCTGGATGCTGGGCGACTCAGAATTGGGCTGCACAACCCCAGGAAAGCATTTAAAGCAGACTTCAATATGTCAACCAAAGCATAGCTTTAAATATCCATAACAACAAATCAACATATGTAAACCCAGCTTTGGCAGCGGCTTCCAAGTTCTTTTTTTTCCAAATTCTGTTAAAAAAGAAGTAATTTTTAACTGTGGATGCTCACCCTCCAGTTGACACATAAAGTAAGTTGTCATGACATGGTAACAAATGCAACTATTTAAAAAATCACATCAGTAAATATAAAGTGCTTGCACTTGCCTATATCAAGGAAATATGTGAAATTTATTACCTGCCATACTGCTAAGGAACAAAATGTGATGTGAATTAGTAATAGAGCATTTGGATATAAATGTTACGCAAACAAGCATACTGTTACAGCTATGTTCTTGTCTATGATCAGCAGTTCAAGGGCTTTCATGTTCCAGCATGGGAAACTGGTGGACATGGCAGTTCATCATTCATTGTATGTACAGTGCTGAGAGATCTTAAACAGTCTGCTCCAATGCTTGTGCCAGGTTCTTTGATATACACATTCCAACAAATTAACGCCTTTTAAAAAAAACCAACCTACACAGAATGCTTCAACAATTACAATTACCCTCCGTTTTGCACAATATAGTATAAAGTTTATTACTGTAGTCCTTAGGACAACATCTAGAGACAAGCAGTGAGACTCCAATAGTGCAGCAGGATTCAAAGACATGTCCTGTACATGGAAATATTCATGATTAGCCAGTGGAAAAAAGAGGCGTACTGTGAGAACATTTATCATTTTTTTAAAAGATAGCACTTAGTGGGTTGTGTTGCATTTAGAGGTTCCTTTCCTTTGATGGAAAAAGTCTTCATTCAGAGGAGACTTCTCATTCTCTGAAGGATGCTCTTTTTATAAGAAAGTGAAGTTGTAGAGCCCAATCATATGCATGTCTGTTCAGAAATAAGTCCCATTGTGTTCAATGGGGCTTACTCCCAAGTGAATTTGGGTAGGATTGCAGCCATAGTGATGATCTCCCAATTCACTTCCAGAAACTTCAATTCACTTTCATTTAATTAAGAGTAGAACAAGATGAAAGTGACACAGCCACTCTTAGAAGCCAGAGAGAATCACTCCCAGGAAAGTGTGGTTAAGATTGCAGCCTTCCTCTCAGGAAAGCTCAGTGCCAGATTCCAAGATGATTCACACCAAGATGATTCATGACCCACCAGACCTGAGATCATGAACCCCCAATCCCCACCTTGAGTTCCACTGCCCCACAGTCACCTACAATGACATCTTAGCCACACTGATTCAGAAGTAACACTTCACAGTACTGTGTTCCAGTTATTCAGTCCACCCACTCTTGGATGTGCATGGATGATGAGAGCCAGTATGGTATAGTCAGTGGTTCAGGAGCTCGACCTGGAAGATCCAGGTTCAAATCTCTCCTTGGCCTTAAAGCTTCCTGAGTGACCTTGGGCCAGTCACTCACTCTCAGCCTCACCTACCTCACAAGCTTACAGTGAGGAAAGTAAAGCTTCGTAAGCTGCCTTGAGTATTTGCATTAGCTGGAGGTGGAGTATCAATCCCATAGATGGAGTTTCAGTCCCTCAAAGCCTCAATGTGCCTCCTCCATCTTCTTGGTGAGTGAGATGTGGCATGGGGGGAAGGTTTTCCTTTTCTACTTTGCCGCAGATACAAGGACAGCCGACAGCTGAGGAGACACTCGGAGGTGACCACAAAAAGTCCTCTGTCTTTGATTTAAATCAAAGGTGCCTCTGCACAAAGTTTAAGTTTTCACCTCTGCAAGGGTGACCATATGTCCTGTTTTTCCAAGACATGTCTTCTTTTTTAGCCTTATGCCCTGGAAATGAACTTCTAAGGCTGCAATCTGCATCCCCTACACAGGAATGAGGCCCACTGATTATACCACGGCTTACTTTAGAGGAGACACGCAAGGCCAGATCTCTCAGGCTCCCCTTACATAGTAGTGAGTGCCACTGACTGTAATAAGCTTACTTCAGAGTAGACGTGCATAGGCTGCCTGAGGATCTGGCAAAGCACCAAAGCACTATTTTTGCTTGTTTATCAAGATATCGCTTGTCTATCAAGTAAAAATGATTATAAATGTTTGCTTGTCTTGTAAGACCCTCTCAATCCATAGTTTTAAATAAAAGTAACAGGGTTTAAATTCACCACAGGAAAACACTCCCCATGAGTATTTTTAGCTTTTATTTTGTCACCTCCTCCTTTTTTTCTTGGGTGTCCTCCATTAGGGGGGATCCTTGTCCACCTTTTCAGTTCTACCCTATGGACCCTTTGTGCCTTGGCCTCCTCTTCCCCCCTTAGGAGATGGTGGGGGGTTGAGGTGCCTCAGACCCTTTCCCTTGGGTAGGGAGTGGAGAGCTCTGCTGCCCCCTGGCGTCCCCCCACCCTGGCTTGCAGGGCTGCCGTGGGGCGGGTTTCTTGCCACAGCCAGTCGCTTCCTTCATCCAGGGGGTTCCCAACCTCAGCTGCTCTGCTTGGGCTGGGTTGAGCCGCCCCTTTCCTTTCCTTCCCCCTTCTCCACAGACAGGAGGTGTGTGTGGGGGTCGCAGTGGGGCCAGCCTCTTCTGTCTACTCAGCAGCACCAGCAGCAGCAGAAGTAGCAGTCCAGGTGGATTCCCTGCAAAGGCTCCCCAGGAATTGCCTAGTCTGGGCTGGGCGCGCGCGCTGCGCTGCTTTCTGCAGGCTGAGCTGGAGAAGCACTGAACCTGCTGCTGTTGGGGCTCAACAGGAGGGTCCTCCCCAGAGGGACCTTGCCCTGGAGGTTGGACCCCCAACCAGGGCAGGGAAAGACCTGGGTGCCTGCAATGCCCTGCGGCTCTTGGAAGCAGAGGACGGAGCGCAGCAGGGGGACCTGCCCAGGTGAGACTCGACTGGACTGGACTGGACTGGAGGGGCTGTGGTGCCTACTGGAGCGTGCAGGGTGGATGGTTTGTGGGAACTGACAGCCAGATCCTAGGCAGGTCTTCTCAGAAGTAAGTCCCATTGACCACAATGGGACTTACTTCTGAGTAGACAAGCATGTAGGCATTGTGTTCAATGGGGCTTACTTCTCACTAGACACGCATGTAGGTATTGTGTTCAATGGGGCTTATTTCTGTGTAGATACACGAGTAGGCATTGTGTTCAGTGAGGCTTACTTCTGAGTAGATACACGTGTAGTCATTGTGATCGATGGGGCTTACTTCTGAGTAAGTACGTGTGTAGACATTTTGTTCAGTGCGGCTTCAGAGTAGACACGCGTGTAGGCATTGTGATCAGTGGGGCTTACTTCTGAGTAGACACGCATGTAGATACTGTGTTCAGTGAAGCTTACTTCCAGAGAAATATGGATAGGACGGCATCCTAAGAACTCAATCCTGTGCTTGCCTAAGAACATCCCATATTAGTCACTGGGGCTTGCTCCTATGCCAATGTGGATAGGATCGCAGCTTTAGGAGGCTGTATGATTCTGAGTTTCGGAGTCAGAGCCTAGGCAGGTCTACTCAGAAGTAAGTCCCATAGTGTTCAATGAGACTTTCTCCTACCCCTTTCTAGGAAAGTATGGATAGGATTTCAGTCTATGAGCAGAATCCTGTGCTTAATCAAATCTCATTACTTACTCCCATGTAAATATGGATAGTACCGTAGCTTTGGGAGTCTGTACAATACTGTCTTGCCTGGGTATCAGAGCCCAAACCTAGGCAGGTCTACTCAGAAGTAAGTCCCATTGTGTTCAATGAGACCTCCTCCTATACCCCTTTCCAGGTATAGGTAGGATTGCAGCCTAAGAGCACAATCAACCCAGAAACAAATCCCATTGTAATCAGTGAGGCTTACTACTCCCATGTCAGTGTGGATAGGATCTCAGCCATAGGTAGTTGTGCAATGCTGCCTTCTCTGAGTGTCAGAGCCCCAGCCTACTCAGAAGTCAGCCCCATTAAGTCAATGGGGTCTACTCACAGGGCTGGATTGCTGCCTTAGAGCCCAATCATATACATGTTTACTCAGAAGTAAGTGCCCTGATGCTGAGCCAGGGAACCCCAGGTTTCAGTTCTCTGCTTCAGCCCCTCAACCTGGGGGTGAGAATGCAGAGGGATCAAAGGTCAGTGTCATTTTCCATCATCTGCTTCCACACCTGGCCAGCCTGGAGATGCCAAGCTCTGCCTTTCCATGATGGACCTGATGGATCCTGCTTCTCTCTCTGGCCAGAGTTGAAAGCTACAAGCTTAGGCACACTTTCTTGGGAGCAAGTCTCATTGAACACAATGGGACCAAGAGGAGTCGGGAAAACCCACAAAGTTGGAAGCAACACCTCATATATACACCAATCAGCCAGGGTGACATACGCTCTCTTTTTCCAGGACATATCCTCTTTTTTAGCCTTGTGTCCTGGAGAAAAATCTTCATTGTCCTCCTTTTCCTTGTGAGCAGTCAGGATGTAGCCTTTTTTATTAACACATTATTTGTAATAAATTATATGTAATTATATATCTAATAATGTAATATAAAGTAAATTATGAGAACCATGTCCTAACCATGTCTACTCAAAAATAATTCCCATTATGTTCAATGGGTCTTACACCCAGGAAAGTGTATGTAATAAAAATAAGTAATATCAGTGTGTAACTCTTTGATGACCAACCAGATTTATTGTCCACCAATTATAATTTATGCAAATTAGGCAATTTAAGATGGTCATCTAAGGGTCATTAACCACATGAGAGAAATATAAACTAGAATAAATTAAATATAAACTAAAATGTAAAGAAATATACGTATATAGTATTTTTAGCTTTGATTTTATCATGTCCTAATTTTTTCTTGGGTGACCTACTTGGGGAGGGGGGCTTGTCTTCTCATGTGCTTATGACATCTGGTCATCCTCCAACTAGCCCAATCCTATACATGTCCTTTCAGATCTAAGTCCCAGTAGAGCCAATGAGACTTACTTCCATTAGAGTCAATGGGGCTTCCTTACAGAAATGTGTGGATAGGATTGGGCTGTAAAGCGGATTTTGTAAGAGCCCAATCCTATGTATGTCTACTCTGAAGTAAGCCCCGCTGTCTTCATTGGGACTTACTCTCAGGGAATTGGGATTTTCTGGGAGTATGTGATTGTATAGGATGTATAGGATTGTAGTTTCACTCCTTGGGGAATTGAGGTGAGAATATCAGCTCAGGTCATGGTCCCCCAGCAGTAACAGAGATTACCTGTAAGATGCAGAGCCTTTTCTCAATGAGTAAGGTGCTAGAGCGAGTTCCTCAAAGTTTCCTCAAGCTAGGTCTCCTGATGGAAAGGGGTGCGAGGGCATCTAAAGATTTCTTGGAAACCACAGTGTACTTATTGTGTCCTTTTACCCTACAGATAATTACTGGGATAGCTTGTTTTGAGCATAAATTGATCTACATTTCAAATGGAGCTTTCAAATGATTTAATTTTACATGTATATCTTGCCTTTCTTCACAACTGCTCTCAAGATAGTACATGTGAGTTATTCCCAGGTTGTCCCATCCAGACTCTGAGCAAACCCTGACATGTTTAGCTGCCTCAGCCTCATACACAGTCAGGTCCGGGTGCACTGATAGTGACAGAAGAGGCTCCATAACACATCATCCTGTGTTCCTCCGATGCACATTTGATTGGCTTCGTGTTCCTCTGGAACCCACAGAAACGCCTTGAGGAATGTATTTGAGAGAAAGTGGGCCAAATAGTGAAGACCAGGGAGGCTAAATAGGATTCACAAATGATGAGCCACCCCACATTTGTTTTCCCAACATACAGTCGGATCCTAATCTGTGTTACTCAGAAGTAAGTCCTGGATCATTCAGTGGAATGTGGTTTTTCATTAGCGTTCTTAGTACTGCAGTTGAGATCAGGAAAATTTTGGAAAAAGGAAAATCCTGGAAAAAGGAAAATATTCCAATTAGGCATTTCTAAGACCATCAATCAGTTTGTTTCTTTGCATCCTGCATGAAATTATGCATCATTTGATACTTAACATGATGGTATTATTTGAAAATATCAAGAATTAAAATTTTTGGTGAGTAGTGACATTTAGTGAGTAGTGATGAATACTGAGTAGGATTCAACACCAAAAGGGCTTGTCACCCAGTGCGTCCTGCATCCCCCTCACCTCCCTAACAATGCCACTGGTGATTTCAAAGTGACCATACACGCAGATGTGTCTTCACATGGTGATGTTAATACATGGACAGGTGCATCAAATGTGTCATTTGATAGGATGTGCTTTCCTATCCAGTGTCACTTATATACTTATATGTGACTAGATTTATTTATTTATTTAACATATTTATACCCCGCCTACAACAAATAAAATTTAAAATAAAAAACAATAATTTAAACCTACCTGCCTCAATTAAAAGCCCTAGTAAACAAAAAAGTCTTCAGGCCCTGCCAAAAAACTTATAGGGAGGGAGCTTTCCTTAACTCCAGGGAAAGGGAGTTCCAAAGTTTGGGTGCAACTCTCAAGAAGGCCCTGTCTCTGGCCCTTCCCTTCCTGGCGGCACAGTAAACAAGGCGCTCTCAGATGACCTTAGGTGACAGGTCAGATTGTATGGGTCGGGGCCAGGCTATTCTCACCCCTGTGCAAAGGATGGGTTGAGATCCAGTTCCTTCCAAACCTTGTAAAACATTGCACAGTCTTAACTTCAGCCTAATTTCTAAGCTTTCCAGAATGAAGCATGTGCTTCAAAAGGGTTGCTGAATCATACCATGAACACTGCCTGGAGACTCAGTCATATCATGTGTGTTGCTATCCAGCAGAAATGCTCTCTTTTGAAATGCTGCGTGCAACAGAGGCAGCTGCTTTCATTCAGGGAATTTGAATTGCTTGGTATCTTACAAAGAACAAGTGGGTGCTGGGTGGGTATCAGGAACTGAGCCTGCAACAGGAACATTCAAGCCCTGTTCTCTAAGAGTTCCAGGGTATTCTCCCAGGAGGGTGTGAATTTTCAATACCAGGCTTGTGATGCACCAATATTGTGAAAGGCATGTGTGTGCTCTAATTTTCCATGTATCCCAATGAGTTATACTGCACTCCCACTCACCCTCACAACATTGCCTTTCCATATATCAATGTGGTCAAGGCCTCCTGGCCTCTGAGGTGCACACCTTCTGGTGATGTTCCAGCTTCTGCTCCTTTGACCCTCTCCTTTGACTACTCTCCTTTCCTCTGCCTTTCCTATCCTTTCTTCTGCCTCCATCTTCTTTTTCCAAGCCAGGGAGTGGGAGGATCAATAGAGTAAATGTGGGTAGTGATGGATGACCCTTCCCATTTTCTGTCTGAAGCTATCAGTTGCCTTATGGATATACTGTATGTGTCCGTGGCCCCTTTCTCCTGGGGTTAATAGGACCTACCACTCCAATCTAGAAAGAGTCTATGTTCCCTGCTAGTGTGCCCCAGAATCACAGACTGAACAACAGAAAAAACCCCAAATTCCCTGCTCCCACTGATACCAACAATTAAATGATGTTGGGGAAGGTCCCTAGAAGACATACCTCTGTATCAAGACACAATGCTTCACACTCTCACTGTGTCCTTCCCACCATAGCATTTGCCTGAACACTTCATTGCATGTCGAGGTATGTCAAACGAACATCCTTCTTCACAGAGATGCTAGGTGAGAGGAGCATCCCTAATAGTTGCACACCAGCTATTACTAGTTAGAAACTGCAATTGTTCTGCCTTGTCTTGCATATGATGAGGTATGTGGGTTAAATAATAATTATCCTGATCTCACCATTATCAGTACTGTATTCCATTGATCACAATACAAAGGTTTCATGTTCATGAAGCATGTTGAGGATGGGAGAATCATTCAGCATTTTCAGCTCAAACTCTAGATTGGTGTGATGTACATGGCCTTTACAGAGATGCAAGGGAAATTTCATGCATGACCAATTGCTGCTAAAAGGTACAATTATTTTAATGTAGTCTATTTTCATTTTGATCATTTAATAACACTATTAGCGTTATTCTTCTGCCACGTCTGCTAAGTTAGTAGGTGCAAAGTTAAAAGTGCTTAAACATTTTCTGAATCTGAACATTTAAAAAAGCATAACAAGTCATCATACGTTTCATCTCCACCTGATATGAGTGAGCTATATTTAAACTATCAGTTGCACCTTGAGTTTACATTTCTGGCCTAGGTTTATTTATATTTTATTTTGGCAATAACTTCACTGACAACTGCTTTGCTGTAACTATTGCTGTCAGTTTCATAATTTCAAAAACTTCCAAAGGAATAGCCTGCCTGCCTGCCTACCATAGCCATGTTATTTTGTTGCAGCCAAAGCGACAGAGAACCGAAGCGTACCTAATAGGGGCAAGGGGTGCAAATGCCTGAGTCCCAGTCTCAGGGGGAGGCAGATGACACCATGCCACCACCCACTCCCCCTGGCATCATGCCAGTCTAAGCATGCCTTGTAAGGCCTTCTAGAAGCTGAACATCATCACTTCTGGTTTTCAGCCAAAACTGAAATGTTGATTTTTGGCCTCCAGAAGACCATAAAAAGCCTTCTGAGAGTTGGGGAGGTTGCATGCAACCTTGCTTGCCCTCTGGATGCCTTGGGGAAATCAGTGGGTCTGGTGAATGCAGGGTCTTTCACCCCTGGGAGTGAAAGTGGTCAAGAGTGCAACTGACAAAGCATCTTGTAGAACTTGAATGTCTAATCAGTTTCTTTTAACATTAGCATTTGTGGACTGCAGTCCACTAATCCACTAAAGTTTATAAATGAGTTAGCCTTTAAGATGCTAAAAGTCATAGCTGTTTTTTAATTGTAGCAAGTGTAAACAGTGCTGTGGAAATGTTAAGAGTGATACACTGTAACCACCTATTTCTCTTCAGGACAGAAAAAAACTGCCTGCACTGCTCCTCTTAAGATGAGTCATTCTAAGTTATTTGATGTGCAATATGATCATAAGCAGGTGTATTCAAAAGTACATCTCACTTTGTTCAAAGAAACTTCAGCCTGTGAAAGTGTTTAGGATTCAGCACGAGACAGGCACAACTCCTATGGAGTGACAAGAGCCCTTCCAGAATTTATAACACTGATACCTCATTCTTCCTCCACAAAGCTTAGGGCTACATTCATGGACCTTCTCTTCTTTCATCCTCACAACATCCCATGCTGGTAGTCAAAGTGATCATGACTGACCAAACTTCATTGTCATCATGAATGAATACAGGTCTCCCCACCCCTAGGCCACTCCTTAACCACTACCTCATACAAGATCTCTGTGGCTGGTGCAAGTGGTTAAGACAATGTGCCTGTTAACCAGCAGGCCAGGGTTCGAGACCCGTGTCGGTCCCCACAAGACAGGGTGAGCTCCTGTCCTTAGCCCAGCTCTGTGACGCAGCTGGAACCAATCGTATTGGCTCTGCCTTTCTATTGGACTATTTCAGGGGCATGGAGAAGGGGGATTTGCTGCTTGGGTAACAGCCTATCCTCTATATCAATCTAACCCAGACCTTCGTGCTTCACATGCAGCATATGCAGCACTGAGCACAATACCATAGTCTCTCAAGACTGATGGATGCCTGCCTCTGCATACAAGATCTCCACTATAACAAAGTGCTGTTTGAACATGCAGCTCTTCTGTATAAGAAATAGCAGTGCAAGTTAGGTGTGCTCTGATATGTCTGACCGCTTGAGTTACTGGATAGCATTTTTACTCCTGAATTAAAAATATATAATGTGTGTGTGTGTGTGTGTGTGTGTGTGTACACACACACACACACACACACACACACACACACACACACACTTATATACTTGTATTTTTAAACTTAAGTGTAATGGCTTTTAGCTACACAATAAACTTGACTGAACTTGACTACTCCTGGTCTAATTGAAATGAAATGTACAGTACTCAGAACAGATTTTTTCCTAAAGCATTTAATCAAAATCTGGTCTGAATCCTTAGATCCAGACTGCAATTATTTTTTTCTTTGTATGCTAATACAGGCAGGGAAATTACTTGTTTTTCCCCCCAGAAGATGTATTTCATTAACTGATTTATTTTGCTGCCTCTAGCAATACATGCAATCAAAGAGAAAAAGAGACCATTCACAATCCTGGCTATGAGTTTACTAGAATTGTAGAATCAGAGAATCCTAGACTTGGAAGAGACCTAGTAGGTCATCTAGTCCAACCCCCTGCCTGCAGCAGGAAATCCTCCTAGAGCAGTGTTTCTCTAAGTGAGGGTTGGGACCTCTTTGGGGGTTGCCTAGAGCTTTCCTGGGGATCACCTAAAGACCCCTGGTGCAGGGGGCCAGGTCAGGCTTGCCAGACCTCCAGCTGTAGCTGCGTGTGCACTGGGGCTGACTGACAGCCTCAGGGCCCAATCCTATGCATGCCTACTCTGAAATAAATCCCACTGTGTTCATTGTGTGCATAGAACACACATTTCATTTGTAACAATGAAAATACATCCTGCTTATCTGATATTTACATTACAATTCATAACAGTAGCAAAATTACAGTTATAAAGTAGCAACGAAAATAATTTTATGTTTGGGGGATCCCCACAACATGAGGAACTTATAAAGGGGTCACGGTGTTAGGAAGATTGAGAACCACTGTCCTAGTGTATCCCCAACAGGTGCTCCTCAAGCCTCTGCTAGAAGATCCAGTGAGGGAGAGTCCACCTGTTCCACCTATCCCTTGGCAATCTGTTCCACTGCCGAACCACCCTCACCGTCAGGAATTTTTTCTGGATATCCAAGCGGAATCTCCTTTCTTGCAGTTTGTACCCATTGGTTCTAGTCCTGCTTTCAGAAGCAGCAAAGAACAAATGAGCCCCTTCCTCCATACGACAGCCCTTCAGGTATCTGAAGGGGGCAATCATGTCTCCTCTCAGCCTCCTCTTCTCCAGGCTGAACATCCCAAGTTCTCCCAACTTTTCCTCGTAGGGCTTCCCTTCCATCCCGCTGATCATTCTTGTCGCTCTCCTCTGGACTTGCTGCATCTTTTTGGCTGCATCTTTCTTAAAGTGAGGTGCCCAGAACTGAACACAGTACTCAAGGTGAGGTCTGACCAATGCAGAATAAAGAGGAACAAGAACTTCTTGTGACTTGGAAGCTGCAGTCCTCTTAATGCAGCCTAAAATGGCACTTGCCTTCTTTGCATTTGCCATAGGCATTTGCCTACTTTTCCTTGCTGCTTTGGTTGATGTTCCTGTTGACACCCTACTTGATCTCTGGAATGGGAGAATGACTTGAACACGTGCCCTTCTCCTGTGTACAGACCCAAGTGGGCATCTTGGTATTCCAGGTTGCTGTGAGCAATGAACTAAAGCAGTGGAAAAGCAGAGTTTGAACTGAAGCAGTGGAAAATTTACTCTGCATTTGATTGAATGCTGCATCTCATTTTTGGACTACTCCATAGTGATAATGATAGCAAAGAGGAATTTTATCCTCTGCGCCTTTTGCATCTCCAGGGAATCATTTAGTGAAGATTATTTGCATGATGCAG
The DNA here is from genome assembly GCA_030015325.1 of Cryptoblepharus egeriae. Classification (NCBI taxonomy): domain Eukaryota; kingdom Metazoa; phylum Chordata; class Lepidosauria; order Squamata; family Scincidae; genus Cryptoblepharus; species Cryptoblepharus egeriae. Next base: position 157,018,125 of record JAREYC010000001.1, read on the forward strand.
GACTTTTTATGATGTTTTGATTTTGTTCAGAAATTATTTTTAATGCTTTATTCATTTTAACATATGTTAGCCACTTCAAGTGAGAATGTGGATTATAAATCTTTTAAAATTAATAACTGTCAAAATCACATCAACATCAGTTAGAAAACTTATTTTATGTCTGCACAAGATTGTAGTTCAGTCTCCAGAAAATTCATTCTTTTGAGTCTCACTCTGTAATTCAGATTCACATACCCTTCTCTCTTGCCAGAAATCGAATGAAATAATTTTTATTTCACTTAAAACTACTATACTGCAGGACTTTTAAAAAAAAACTTTGATGAAAGTTAAGGTGTTTATAATTTTCCATCTAATCATTGGAAAGTGTGGAAATAACACATTGGTAGTTGTTAATTAATAACTATTGTGGTATTAATACATTAATTTCCATGCCATATAAGCAGTCTTATATATTGTGCTAGTATTATAAATTCAGCTTCATGCATCAGCATTCTGCCTTAATATAGTAGTTCAACTCACCACTGGAATGCAATTTCCTCAATCACTTAATAGAGATTCACCAGGTAAATGTTTGTATAATGCATTTCCACAAGGTATGGCACTGTTCCTAATCATGTCTACTCAAAAGTAAGCCCCATTGAGTTCAGTGGGTCTTACTTCCAGAAAAGTGTCTTTAGGACTGCAGCCTTAATATGGTAAATTCTGCAGGTGTACGTAGATGTCCAGTGTTCATTCAAGCCTAATTGAATTTGCCTGATTTGCTTTTTTTATGTATGAAGATGCAGCCCCATCGGAAGCCAATAGATGTCACTCACAACTCAAACCACTTTCTAGTAGTATCTTTTTTTTGTCTCCTGATTTACAATAATTTCACAATTACTTAAAGGGCATCTTGTTAAAAGTCAGTGAGGGTGCATTTGGGGGAGCTGAATGTATTGATTTCCCATTGCCACTAGTTGGTGACCAAGTGGAGAGGAGAACGTCTGCTATTACTGGAATGTCTCTACATGCCTCATGTAGTAGAACTGGGTGCAATTGCTGGGACAGCATAGTTCAGGCACTGCACCTGGAGCATGGTTAAAAACAGCATCCAGCATAATTTCTCCATTATTTTCTAATGCCATAGCCCCTCATTTTCTACCTGATTTTTGTTTAAAAATTAGAGAAGCTAAAGGCTCTTTTTTGCTCTCATCTCCTTTTTCTTATGAGCAATCCAGAATGGAAGAGATGGCCTTTAATTTTAAAGTTCATTCACTGTCAGTTGGCCAATGCTCTGGTCTGATTTCAGACTTAAAAGGTCACGAGTGTCTGATTTGCCACTGATTTCAGTTGGATTCGGAGATTTATTTGTTATGGAACATTGCAGATTTATTTGCTATGGCTCTGCCGATTTTCCTATAGTTGTATAATAGGAAGGCTTGGAAATGGAAACATATTTGAGAGAGCACATTTACAATCTTGTTAGAAAGAAGCTTATTTACCAGAATTACTACTGTAGCGATCAGATCATGAAGGTTACATTGGGTAACTGAAACAAAACTACCATCTTTATTTATTGTCAGTAATTCTTTAGTTTTTGTTACTTAAAGATAACTTGTAATCTGCCAAAATCCGTAATTTTTATCCCCACTTGCTAACTGAGCTATTTTTGTAAAGTATAATGCCAGTTGATTCTGTTTCATTAAGTTGCTTCATGATGCTCCACCCTTTTAAGTTGTATGACATTCATGTGTAAGAAACACAAGACATTGTCTGACATCTAAAGAACTTCCCACAGTAAACCATATTTGTCACAGCCTCCGAGCATTTATTCCTCTTTTCTGCCTTTCACACAAGCCGGTGTTTTGCATTGCACTTTGAACATTTAACTGCCCAATTCTTCCGGTTTTCATACTACCGGTAAGTATTTAGTTAGCTGAATGAAAGTGGAAACTTCGTATTCGTAAGATCTGTTCTAGGACCAAAAAGTGGTAAACTGAATAAACAAAAAAATTGTTAACTACTCCATTCATCACAAATTATTAAGTATTTTGAAATTATATTGAACAAAGGACATCCCAAATTTTATGAACACCTAAGAACACCGAACTTTCAGGAGAGCATGAGCAGCTATTGCCTTGACAACACCAGTGATTAGGCTTTGGAGAGCTTACAAACTGATGTGATGACACTTATGTCTTAATAGCATCCCTGTTAAAGTTTTAAAATAATGCAATTCAAATTTATGTTCACAGGAGGAAGGGGGAAGTGAGTCATTTGATCACAATGATATCATCAGGATGTTGCTAGCAGGCAAGCTTACCCTCCCAGTTTGTGCTTGACATTTGTCCTAACTGAGATTGATTAGCATTAGGATAGTGATGCATGTGCCAGATGGATGGGAAAGTTGTTTCATCAGGTACATACAAAAACATTAGAAATCACAGTTGGCTGCCATCAGGAGTGTTCGCTGTCACTGGGCATCACGGTGTTCTTTATAACCTCTCCACCCTAATGAAAATAAATGAAAATAAATAAATAAAATATTAAATGAATGAAATCTTAAAATTGGCAGTAACCGAAACACAGCAAAATGGTTCAGCTTGGATAGGCCCTAGGATGAGATCCAAGATGCAACACAGCAGTTGCTGTGAATGATTATCAGGCTGCACTCCTAAAGACACTTTCCTGGGAGTAAGACCCATTGAACGCAATGGGGCTTACTTTTGAGTAGACATGGTTAGGATCGTGCTCTTAATAAATCAAAATCATGTTCCATTCAACACCAAAAGAAAGAAATTATTTTTAAAAAATGAAATTTCTAAAATTTAACTTTTAATTAAGAATTGAGAAAAGCTGGGGCAAGTCTGAATGGTTAGAGTGTTTTTCAGTCTTTGTTTATGTAATTTCAGTGAGTCTAATATGATATCAAGCACATGTTCACTAAAGTGGTTGCTCAATCTCCAAGAATCATTTAGACGGCTGGAAGAATGAGAACTTTTGGCAAACTTATTGGCGTATAATCTTTTGTGGATAACAGGCCATATCTAATGCAACTGATGAAGCGGTCTTATAGACCCATCTCATCCACATTATAGCATACAGGTGTGCAAAAACAGACAGCACATCAGGAGAAGCAACTGAAAGTACCGAAATTTCCTCTAATCCGGACATAAGCCTCTCAATTGCCTGTGAATCTCCTCAGATCTGCAACAGCTGGTACAATTATAGCTGGTACAATTCTGAAGAGAGAATGGGGGCATGTCAATAGTTTGATGGTGGCTTGGGATTTCATGGCAACACACTCTAATGCAATGGTATTTGCAATGTTGTTAACACATGTTTTGCTGCAGGCCCCATTAAGCAATGAAAGCTTATACTATGTTTACCTTTAAAAAGTTTTGGACATTGTATTTTGTATATTTTTGGCTACACTAGACTAGCTAGTAGACTAGTATGGGCAACTCCTCTGAAAGTTTAAATAGGGAAACATTCACAACTGGCTGAAAGTGCCAACCCTTCCAATGACCTGATGACTTGTGCCACCAGATTATTGACAGGCTGTAAAAGGAAGGGCCTATTAAAAGCCAATTAGGGAAGCTATGGCTGCAATCCTAAAGACACTTTCCTGGAAGTAAAACCCATTGAACACAATGAGACTAACTTTTGAGTAGACATAGTTAGGATTGTGCTCTATGTTAATCTGTGGTCTCTCCTCCTTATGCAAATTAATATGTTGATAACAAGAGGAACACCAATTATCGCCTCTGCAGTTTTGTCTGGCAGAAAATTGAGACATTGGTTTCCAGCAGTGACTAGACATTAAAGTGATGGGACTTAAAGTGTAAACTACACACAAGCAGAATCGCAGAGGACATTTTGGCTTTCTAGGGATAGATGTTGATCCACAAAGGAAAGTGACTTTTTCTATTATTATGCTAATATTTTGTGTCTTGGTCTTCAAATGTCACGGATCAAGCTACCTTTGAATGTAAAAGTTCCATAAGGCCCACTATGCCACCTCTGTGGAGTTATGTCAGCTCATCTAATGTGCACTGATCTTTCTGCACTAGCCCTAATTCTGCAGGGAATGTGCTGGCCTTTCAGTCTGGGAAAGATGGAGAGGGTTCGGGAAGGGGTGTTACAGTGGAGGAAGACTGGTCTGGGGGCAGAAGTTGGGCTCATCTCCCAGTGCTCAGGCCACCTCCTGTGAACAGCCTGCCTAATCCAATCAGCCTCTTCTAATCAAAGACAGCCTGCCTAATTCAGCACAAGTTAGTATTGTGGTCGGTCATGTTTCTAGATCTCAGCCTGTTACTGCTTTTCTCCTATTTTTCTTCCCTCAGTCCGAACTTTCTCATGTTCTTTAATTTTTCATCATTTATTTCCTTTCTTTTTTGTGTTTTTTTTTCTGAAATCCATTGTCCTTGCACTTTATTCCCCTTTCCTCCTCTCCTCAGCTTCTCCAAGTATATGTAAATTTTTCTATCTCACATGCTTTTCTTATGTTGTCTTTTTTTGATTGGAATTTCTACCCTGATTGCTGTTTTCTTCAGGGCTCACATCTACTGAAACTTTGTAATCTAGAAATATCTTCACATTAAACAACAGACTGGTTAATTAACCAAATCTGTTCCTGACTCTCCTCCCTTGTATTTCAGCTGTTATAGGAGTATAGTACTGCTTTTATTTTCACCATCTTCAGTGCATGGATCTAGCATTTTAAAACTTATTCAACTAAAGGCAAAGCCAGTGACCATCCAAACTCCATTACATATTTTTTGCTATATGAGTGTGTTTAATCCTGTCCTGAAAACGACCTGGCACCGTTTGATATGTCTAAGCAGAAGGCTTAGACACCTGCAACCTGGGAAAACATTGTTATCACTTCTTTACGTCACAGAGAAAGTGGCTGACATTGTGTAACCTGAGCTCACAAATGGCAATCTTCACCTGCTAGAATCAGTGAGAAACATCTTCCAGAATTTGACAGTTTGAAATGTAAAAAGCCTCAAGGCAACAAGACAATTTTCTTTACTTGTCAGATGAAGATTTCTTTACTTGAGACATGATGGCATTACTGTAACCTTTTCATGGTTGTGGTATTATCAGAGAGGAATGTGCGCCACCTGTTAAAGGTGAGCTCTTGGGAGACAGATAACCTCTTTCTTCTTCAAGGAAGGTCAGGTTATCATCAGTATGTATAAAGAACTTAGAAGTTCTTTTGTGTTTAGTGAAATATAGTTCTACGAAAGACTGCATTGGATTGTACTTGCCAGCTTCAATGAGTTTAGCTTTAACCTTGTCTTTTGAAGTCAACGCTCCTGGTCATGTGGTTATGTGAGTGGTTAACAACCATGCATTCCAGTCACACCAAATTAAAACTCTTGAGTTGGATGACTGTGACAGCTATTACATGGGAGAAAACTGCACCATAGGAAAAGAACTTCAGTCAACGAATGCTTACTTTTTATGTTTCTGTATTTTATCCAGAGTTGATAGTGCAGTGTTTTTTTTTATAAAAAATCTAGGTATTAATATTCAAGATCTCCTTGGTAGAATCCATGTCCAGAAAGCAGTGGAGCTCCACTCCTTCAGAACCAGAGCCTCTGAGAAGGCTTCTTGTCCGCAGCAGCTCAAGAACTGTTATTTAAATGAGTAGCCCCATTGTGGGGCTGCTCACTTACACACTGGAAGAGGACAAATAAGAAAAGGTTTTCCTGGAGACACAGGCAGCTCAAGATTGGACTGTGAAACAGTGGGTTAATTGAGTATTCCTTCAGTTCTCAAACTCTTATGTAGAGGTTGAGCCGCTATAAGAGTTGGTGGTGATTATGGGAAAGCACCACTGTGAGTACAGAGGGGGCTTACCTTGGCAAGCCTTACCTCCTACCAGGGTCTGATCGATCCAGGTGGGGCCTTGTAGTTAGGAAATAGTTAAAAATGGGATTTTTGCATTTGCATTTCCAAAAATGGAAGTGGATTGCAAAAATGTTTTTCACTACAGTATTTCCAAACTGCTGGGAACCCTGAAGAGCCCCTTATGGGACTCCCCAGACCCTGCATACCATGGTAGGAAGTAAGGCTTGCTAGAGAAAGCTCCCGCTGTGCTTGTAGCAGTGCAATCTTGGGGACTGCATTCCTGCCATCACACTTCCCTGCTCCTTAAAGTTCCAGAGCTCTTGGGAAGAGGTTTTGTGATGCCACAGTGTGAGAACCACTGGGACTTGGATATGACTGAATTCATCAGGTTATATTCCATATCTAGGTCATTGTCATGAAGGATGCATCTTCAGATTTCAAGAGTTGAGGATAGAATGCCTTGAGCAATGAAGCGAGGAAAGACAGTTGGACAACATTGGATGGCTGGCAGACACTGAAAAAGAAGGGACCTTGGGAAGATGGTCAGTGGGGAAATGCTGTCTTATTAGAAGACCAGTGCATGAGTTTCCTTGTGGTTCTGTTTTAAAGCAAGTTATTCTTGTGACATTTCACAGTTTTAAAAAGTTGTGACTCAGTAACCCCCACAAGCCCAAAAGTGCTGGATGTACCCGGCACTAATGAGAGAATGTGCTTTTCCTTGGGGCAGTGAGTCACTACCCCCCACGCACAACCTACTATTTTTTTGATTTTGGGATAATGAGATAATTTGGTTCCATGGACAGCAGAGAAGGGATATGCTCCATTCCTGAATTCTGGGAGAAAACTTTTTAATGTGTGTGAGATAATTTTAGTTTGGTTGCATCTTTGTAGTGGTCTGATGAAGGCTGATCACATATAATAGATTGATGAGAAAAATAATTAGACTCAGGACAAAATTATTGGCGTTTGGTACAGTTCAAGAATGTGTGTGTGAAAGTGATTCTTGTGATGGTTACTTGCCTGAATGAGGCTTCAACCATTACACGTCTTGTTGGATGAACTCACTGGCAAGAGATCTCATCAGTAATACTAATGAAATTGATGTTCACTGCCTTCAGTGAAGTTTAAAGTGTAGATTGGAGAATCTTTAAGGATACAATCCTAAACTTCACTTAAGCCAGCCTAAGCCCCAGCACAAGTCCTGTGCTGACTTGGGGATGTCACAAAAGTGCCATAAGACACTTCTGCGCCACTCCTGGGGAAGGTTTAAGCCAGTACACAGACATGCGCTTGCCTCCCTACTTCACCACCTGAACAGGAAGACCAATGAGTTGTGCCAGCCTAGGTTAAGATTGCACCCTTGTTACAGTAGGGAAGTCGAGTGCCTGCTTGAGAAGTGTGAGGAAGATTAAACATGACAACATGATCCGAAGATTTAAAAAAATATTCTGATAATTTAAAAATTAGATGAATTTACAAACATTGAAATTTAGATTTTGACACCGTTTGGCTTCAAAAGCCAATTAAAAAATTTCATGAATGCAGTTTAGCATAAACGTTCAAAATTTTAGAGTCTGTAGGAGGGTAAAAGAAATTGCTTTCTTACAATTTCACACTCTGATGAAAAAGATGTGGCTTTAAATATATAACTCAGAAAAGAAGAGCAAAACAAAAATGGTTCCTTTCAGTAGAAATTGAGGTAATAACCAAGATATAAATAATCCTGAAAAAGTGTATTCACTTGGTGTTATTTAGGCAGTTCGTGTTATCTCCATGTTCATTCAGCTAGCACAACTTTCTTCAATGCTGAATAATGTGATCTCTTCCTGAGGTAAATATTTGTGCTAATGTCTGTAAGCACAAGGTGTAGTAGCACAAGGTGACTCCCATATTTAACATGTTTATAGAACAGGAAAGTACCTTTTCGATTAGACCAATACCACTTTTTTCAGTTTCTGAGTTACATCATAACTAATCACAACTAAAGGTGCAGCTTTATAGAGGGCAGTTGTAGTAGAATGATAAGCCGGTGTTTACACTGTAAACTCCTTGAGCAGGAAGAACATCATATCTGTGAGGTATACATACCTGTGAGGTGAATATCATATCTGTGAGGTGTACAGTGCCTACTACACTGCTGGTATTAAATAAATGTTAAATAGTTAATATATTGCTGACAATATTGCTACTAACTTTACTCAAACAAACCTGTAGATATTATCACTCCTATGGTGAGATAAGGGGAAAAAGCATAATTGCTTGAGACCCTAATGACTTCCTACACAGTTTGGAAAAGCCATGCAGTAGCCAGGCATCAAACACAAAAAATAGTCATAAAATGAACAGGCATGCCCTGAGCCTTTAAGGCTGCAATTCTATCCATACTTTCCTGGGAGTAAGCCCCATTAAATAGAATAGGACTTACTTCTGAGTAGACATGCATAGGATTGTGCCCTCATCTGAGTTTGGGGGATCCCTTCCTTATAATTTTACAGCTACCATCTTTGATGTATTTTTTGTTCCTTCATGCAAAACTGGCCTCAAGCTCTCTTACCGTGGACTTCAGATATGTGTGTTGTTGTTTTTAAAAGTGCTTGTTTTTAAAAGGACATGCATATTTGTGTCTTCGATCATGTCATAATTAGTTAAATCCTTTCTAAGTGAGAATATGACATACAGCAGAATGAGTGTGCATCAGTATTATTGTCATATTTTTAATCTTGGAATTTCTATTATACTTCTTCTGCCTCTGAAGAAGTCAACAAAGTGGCTTACAACAATTAAAAGACACATTCATATAATGATCAAATAATTTTAAAGCCAACATACATATAATAGTATCAGTCACAAAGACAATTCTGGGGTGGCAAAATTACATTTTAGAAAATAGGATATAATCACAAATTCAAACATGAAATTTAAAATATAAATATACAATGCACTGAAAATGAATTTGGGGAGAAAAAGCCAAAATCAAGAAATAGAGAAAGCACAATAAAATGTAGCTTTTTGCAAGCTCAGCATTTCAGGACCTTGGAGAGCAAACCAGACTATGCTTTTGTACAATGGGTTTGAATAACATGCTCCAGATCACATTTCTAAATTTAAGACACCCAATTTGGCCCACGTAAGGAATCCACTATGTATGGGAGTCAAGGGAGTAATAGAAAGGAGTCACATATACAGTATTTATTGCTATATCCAGTTTTCTTTATGCCCAGTGGATCAGATCTCATAAAAGTTTTTATCTCACTTTATAAAAACCCTGTGCTAGGAATTCATGTATGTGATCCAAAAGCTCTGCCCAATAACTGCAGATGGTATGTGACAAAAAGCAATACACATGTTCAAATGTACAGTTCAGACAAATGCAGAAAAAAACCTTTAGATATCCAACCCCTTGGATAGTGCATGACATGGGAAAGTCACATTTATGCTTCTTAGATTCACCTGATAGTGGTGAATCACACCAAAATTAAACAATTAAGGTAATTTTGTTTCTCTTCCTCTGAGAAGTGGCATATCTTTCAATAACATTTTTTATGAAGAGTGTTCCTATGAATGGGAATATCTTATTTTGTATATCTCTTATTCTTATATGTATTGCTCCTTATGCCAGATAGGCTGAAAGGCACTCAGAGAGAGAGAGAGATCTGTTTCCTCAGGGTCAGTTTATCCTTTTTACGGCTTTCTATAAAAAGTGCTGTGTCCTAAACATAGCATTTCCCTGTGGAAGAACAGGAACACTAAAACTATCTAAGGCTGCAATATTGTTTCCTTTTTTAACAGCATGTTCCATGGGAAATTCTTGAGGTTTCCTTTTTTGTTTTTCTGCTTATTTTTTCTGCAGTTACACTTTTCTTTGTGCAATTTTTCTTCTGCTTAAAGCATTGAAAGCCTAACTAACCAAGATGATAGAGGTTGAAAATGGCTTTATCTTTTCCACAGATTTTGGTGTCTGGCAAAGTTAGAAGTGCAGAAAATGGTGTTGTGTGTTTTTATTTTAAGGGCACATTTTATAAATTATAATTATAAATTATAATCACTTTAAAAGTGAACTAGTTGGGTGATATAGGTGGTATGTCAGCAGATGTAGCCACAAAAATGTAGAGGTATTAGAGAATGGTTGATTGTATGATTGATTTTTTCCATAAAGTTAATACGAGGCTTATATCCTAAACTGAAACACAATATTTTACCAGTGATTGTATTTTGAGAATGAAAGGCGCAAATACCCTGCTGAATCAGATTAACAGTTCTAGTACTGTTAGGAAACTAACCAAATACTAACTGAATGCCTTTGGGAAGCCCACGGGAGTTCACAAAAAACTTACCCAACAATCCAGAGTAACAACGGGAAGACATGCATTTCCCATAGGTTTCACTGTAACTACGTTGGTGTAAAAGGTCCCGTAGATACTCTGGATTGTAGCCAGAGTTTCTTTATTGGGTGCTTCCAGCAAACGATGTTCAATGGCATATTTTGAATCTAGAGCAGGGATAGGCAAGCTGAGCCACTTTAGGGAACCTGGACCTTTACATAGAAGAGGAAATTTCAGCATGTTCTATATGTCTTCTCACAGATCACAAGCAGCACCTGCTGAATTTCCCTCTTCTATACAATTTTTAGAGGTTCAGGATCCCTAAAATGGCCCAACTTGCCCACTCCTGATCTAGAGGATCTACATAGCTAATTCAGCTGTGAGTTTCATTTTTTCACATGGTGAAATCAAATGTTTTTCCCAGCTATGTTGGCACACTGAACACATTATGTGACTGTTTCAACAGAGTGCTAAATTTCACTTACAATAGTTTGGCATATATTCAAAAGTGAGTTTGGCATATAAAAAGTTACAATGAGCCAATTTTGAGTATTCATAAATTTAGTTCAACTCATTGTATTAAAAATTATCCTGTAAATTGTCCTCCAGTGGATGGATATGAACAAGGTGTATGCTCTATCCTCAGCAGTTTCATTGCTTGGGTTTGCATCACCCTGGCAGGAGGCAAGCGCATCACCCCCATGATGGATGTACTCCCCTTCCCTATGGAGTAGTGCAGTAGCAGTCCCAAAACATATGCTGAATACTGCACAAGGCATGCCAGCCTGCCTGTTCCAGCACAAGTCAGGATTGTGCTGTCAGTCTTACTGGTCCATTTTGGATTAAGGAAATGTACATTTTGTTACATAAAACCATTGCTTTTGGGGATGCCATAACATTTGATAGGCAGGTAATGTTTCACATCAGTTTTTGTCATTGCACTATGCTGACAAATACATCAAATGGTACTGAACATAATGGTGTATTTCCTCTAAACCACACTTTTAGCAATTTTGGTCACCAGTGGTGTCACCCTCTGTGCATAATTCCCCCCTGTGTGCATCACCCAGTATAGGCTGGACCTTCCTAGTGACACCACTGAACCTTTCAGTAAATATGAAATACGTTATTTATATATATTCAGTATTAGACATCTAGAATTACCCTACAATCCAGAGTAACTACGGGAGCACGTAAGAGACATTACGTGTACCCGTAGTTACTGCACCACCTAATGAAAACCTATGAGAAATTCATATTGCAATCCAGAGCAAATTGTTCTTACACCGGAGCAAGGACTCCCCGTAGTTACTCTGGATTGCGCCCTTAGTTTCTGAACCTGAGCTGGGATGCTTATTAAATCAGATATTGTGAAATTCTTGGCCTTAATTATTGCCCTATCATCAGAATAATCTCTCTTCCTCACCTCTCTTTCTTCTTTATATTTGTATTCCCATGGTGTCCTCTATTGTAGCATAAACCACAAACCAGAAGTGGGTCACAATCACATTTTGGAGCTGATCTGAAGAGGGGAAATGTATTATGAGCAGTGGCACCCTTGCACCTTCCAGAGGGCTATAGTGACCCTTGTGAATTAAAAAAAATCCTCTTTGCATGGTCAGTTGAGTGCTGTCAGCGCAGTCACAACATCACCAAGCCAATTAAGAGGCTGCTGAACTTTTCTCCTTGGCTGGGATATCACAACTCTCCAGTTTGGGAACCACTGTTTTAGGATACAATCTTTTGTTGTTACATCTTAATCAGATTGGTGAAAGGTGTTCAGCAAAATTAAAATCAAGTCTGGCAATAGGTTACCAACTTCTTTCATAAACCCCTTGGGAGTTTATTATTAATGTTTAAAAAAATAAAAACCATGTTTATACACTGCTTTTTTAAAAAATTAAAACCATTAAAATTATCAAAAATTCAACTTAAAAACTAACAATATCTTATAAACATGTACAACAAAGAGTAACAGACATCAATCAAAAGCCTGATAGAAAGAATACAACTGGGAATATTTGTTGTTCAGAATCTTAATTATGCAACCTAGGATAGGGCTCAGAAAGGTCAAATAATTCAAAAGCATGATTGAATGACCATGACTAAATGGTGTTAAGATCTGAATGGCTGCATCAGAGGATAGTCTCCAAGAAGAAAAACAACAACACTTTAAGGGTCAAAGATATCTAGCTATCTCCCACAAAGACCTACTTAGCAGGAGATGTGGCAGATCAGCAATATAATTAGAGCAAACTTCACAAGCTCTTGAAGACATCAATGAGCTGTGTATGTAAGATGAGGATATTTTTATGAAACTTTAAATCTTTGCTTGAAAGCATCTTCTTTTAAAATTAGTAATTTAATGGGCTGTTTCCAAAATGGTAATACTGATGTCAGAATAGGAAAGCATGTTATGAAGGCAACAAAAAGTGAAGATGCACTTCAGCTTCATGGCTGAAAAAAGTACTAGTGGTAACTCGGATTTTGTGTTGCAGTGAGAGATGGAAGTGTTGTTCTTGTAGGGATCTGTATGATGCAGCTCCATCAAGGGACTTAGGACATAATGTCAAGAACATTCTGGTTTTGGTGCTAAAACAGTAGACACACTTCATATTATATCCCAAAATCTTGTCTTGTGGTGTGTCCAAAAATAATAATATTTTCCCACAGAAGAACAGATGACTGCCATAAACCAAGGATGCAATCCTATATACATTTTCCCTGTGTCCCATTGAATGACAATTTTGAGTAAACATGCATCATATTGGTCTACTCAGCTATTGTTCTACCTAGCTGTCTAAGTTTTTGGAAAGGGATTTTTTTCTGGAGATACCTGTTCTGCATATGAAACAAGTGTTCCACCACCTAATTGGGATCCCTTCCAATTAGGAGAACAGGAGGTGGAGCCCAAATCCAATTCTTACGTCAAATCCTGATTCCACTTCCTAAGCAGCCAGGAGCTCCTATCTAAACTAAAAGTGTTGTCTAAACTAATATTCATCAAAAATGTAGTTGCGTATTTTCAGAGAGGGTTAATATGAACTGAATTTAAGTGATGAATTTGTGAACTTTTGGAATCTTTGCTGTGTTATTTACCTGTTTGGTGATCTATTCCTAATCTTCAATGGAGAGGCAATTCTAAAGTGTTGTACAGAAACAGAAGATCTATTATTAACTGACAAATCTTTGTCTTCCAGGAAAATCTCCAGCTGGAAAGAAAGAAGTAGCAAGATCTAGAGAAGATGGAGTTTTATAACTTCTAGACTTACGCATCATTGTGAACTTTTGGAATGGAAGGATTTTAACTCTGAAACCATCTAACACCTAAGGCAGTGAGCAATTTGGGTTGGCCAGAGAAGATGAATCACACAAACTTCACTTCAGAAGCCAGCATGGCTGTGAAATCCAAAACAGTCACTGAAAACATGCTGATTACCCTAACTCTGTCCATAATTACAACCTTGACAACGCTGCTGAATTCTTCTGTCATTTCAGCAATTTGCACAACTAAGAAACTCCACCAGCCTGCAAATTACTTAATATGCTCTCTGGCTGTCACAGATTTACTTGTGGCTGTTTTGGTCATGCCCTTGAGTATTACATATATCGTGATGGGAAGATGGACTTTGGGATACTTCCTCTGTGAGATATGGCTGAGCATAGACATGACCTGTTGCACATGCTCAATACTCCACCTCTGTGTAATTGCACTGGACAGATATTGGGCAATTACTGATGCTATTGAATACGCCAGGAAGAGAACTGCAAAGAGAGCTGGACTTATGATAGGCACTGTATGGACTATATCAACGTTTATTTCCATGCCACCCTTGTTTTGGAGACACCATCCTAGCAACAGCAATTCCACCGAGTGTCAGATTCAACACACCCATGTTATCTACACCATCTACTCCACATTTGGGGCATTCTATATCCCCTTGACGCTCATACTGATTGTATACTACAGGATTTATCATGCTGCAAAGAATCTTTATCAAAAACGGGGGTCAAGTCGACACCTCAGCAGCAGAAGCACTGATAGCCAAAACTCTTTTGCGAGCTGTAAGCTCACACAGACATTCTGTGTGTCCGACTTATCCACATCTGATCCAACCACGGAATTTGACAGAATGAATTCAGTGAGGAGTCCTACATTTGACAATGACCTGGATTTGGTTGGGGACCGTCAACAGATTTCCAGTATAAGGGAACGAAAGGCTGCACGCATTCTTGGGCTCATTTTAGGCGCATTCATTTTGTCTTGGTTACCATTTTTTATTAAGGAGGTCATTGTGGGCACCGGGCTTAGTACAGTGTCCTGTGAGGTGTCTCATTTTTTGACATGGCTTGGTTATGTGAATTCTCTTATCAATCCTCTCTTGTACACTAGTTTTAATGAAGATTTTAAACTTGCCTTTAAAAAACTCATTAAGTGTTGGGAACACTCTTAAAATAACTTCACACAGTTTCAAATGTGACATATTGGCCTTAAATATGAAGAAAATAAATGAACTTAGCAACCTGTATGGATTGTGTGTGTCTGCGTGCATGTATGTATGCAAAAGAGAGACAGACACAGAGAATGTGTATTTCACTTATACAAACATTTGTTTTGTCTGTCTTTTTAAAAAAGCACAATTTCTTTCTAACCCCATTTATTTATTTGTTTGTTTCTTTGTTTGTTTATTTATTAGATTTTTATCCCGCCTTTCTTCCTTAACAAAAGGAAACCCAAGGCAGCCATGGTTCCCAAACATTTTGGAGGCCCTTCGAGATAGAGGCTGCCTGATTTATAAATCCCAAGAAATGTGGCTCTGAGGATTACAGTGCCTTCCCACCAGTATCAGCTTTCTTAAACCTTGATGCTCCAGGCCTAATATGTTCTTACCATTTTGTGACCCAACAAAAATTGGGTCATGACCCATTGGTTTGGGACCTACAGTTTGGGAACTACCGCTCTTACCTACAAATCTGTCCTGCTGCATTCTGTCTCTTTTGACTCTGAGCAGATGAGTTTCTATACCTTCAAAAACATTTCATGACATAGGTTTTGATTCTTTTCTTAAAGAAGATACATATAAAACACAGATACAACTGAGCTAAAAATATGCCTAATGCTAAATGTTATAACCACTTACCTGGAAGTAAGTCCCACTGAATGGGCAGCCCAATCCTGAACTGACTTAGAGCTGGGTAGTGGCCCTGCATCTCCAACCAGCACTGTCCCACACTGGGTTGGCGCTAAGGCTGTAATTCTAAAGACACTTTCCTGGGAGTAAGAACCATTGAACACAATAGGGCTTACTTATGTGTAGACACAGGCCCATATCCTAAAGGCAAATTAAGCCCTTTGTGATGGAGCAGTTAAGGTGACTTTCCATAAGATAACACTAGAGGGTGATGTAACTGCATGGACCCATAACTGCTCTGGATTTTGCCCAGAGTTAAGATTGTGCTCCAATTCCCACAAACATGTCTTCACAATTTCAGCAGTGCACGCAAGTGGTGGTGTCCTCAGTTCATTGAACTTACTAGTGAGTATGAGCAGGATTGTAACATAGGTCACTTTTACAAGCAGTATTAGTGGAATCCTTTTCCTCCTTCCCAACTTTCCGCCAGGCAGGCACACATTTCGGTACAGGTGGATTCAATTGCTCTTTGAAGGAGCAGAATTTTATATGCTATAATTGTTATAATATTATAAACAGATCACTCCAGATGGCACAAAAGAGCTATATAGAACTATGTTTTAATCAAAATATATTATTTTTTAAAAAACCAAGACATGAGTCTATAACAGAAATTGCAAGTCAATAGTGCTATCCTTTGAAACAGGAAAATCAGTTGTCCGTGAAGAATTATGGTGCTGATAATACTGTGCTTCATGCATGGGCCCCAATTCTCATTCATTATGAGATCTGTGACTGCAGGCTCAGAAAGGGTGTTAATTGTTCTTTACAGCTGCTCCACATCTGTGCTGAAAGCTTCAGCAACTGTTCTGTAAACTATAATATTCAGTAACAACATAATATTTGATCTCTTCCTCTCTGGCATCTCTTTCTCTTCCCAAATGGCTAATTAGCATCAGGCCTAAGGCTGTACATAATTAAAACTAAGAAGATGTTTATTTTTTGCCAGATGGCTTGAGATTACCTGATTAAAATATCAGCTTAGTACAAAGGCATATTTTTGAAAGAGTGACAACAACAGATAAAGATACACATTTCCTCTTCATTGCTCTAGTTCAAACCAACAATAAAAAGTAACATTTGAATTCAGACATGACCTTTAAAAGGTTATGCAGACAATCCATAGAAGCAGGTGTCACAGCACAATTGATACACCACAGCCTGAGGAGGACCAAGGACACTGTTTGGCAATTTGGCACTTGGCAATGATATTAACACAGAGCTCCGGGAATTGTCCTTGACCAAATTGCCAAGCAATGCCCACTGTAGAGAGAAGATGGTGAGTTGCTGAGCTTGAGCAAGTGAGACTGAAGGGGAGGATAGAGGTGGAAGGAAGAGAAGGGTTGGAGAAACTGAAAAGTGAAGGATAGCAATGTCAAGCAGAGCAAAGAGAGAGGATAGGAGTAATAAACTGAGGGAAAAGGCAGGAGGAAAAAGATTAATAGTGGCGCTGAGGAGCCAGGTACAAAAGGTGGAAGAAGAAGGAAGAGCCAAGACAGTGAGGCAAAAATACTGGGAAAGCATTGGGAAGAGAAGAGGGCAAAACAGAAATACAAGAGCTAGGAGCGCAGATGAGGGTGCATCCTGCCCAGCCTCCCGCATCCCAGAACACCTCCTCCCAAAGGTCCTTCTCCTCTTCATCATGCAGTGATTTGGGCAACCACCATGCAGTGAAATATTTTTAAAAGCCCAAAATAATATTTTAGAAAGCCCAAAATATTAGCTTTTGGTTAGTAAATGTAGAAGAAAACTCATTCTTAAGTCAAAAGAATAGAAAAGGAGTTCCTGTGGAACACTGAGGACAGGCATCTAATTTTACCTTCTATGGTTATCCTACAAAGAATCTATACCAGATGCCTCTCAAAACTTTTGTATTTTAACTAGTGGCACAAACAGTGGGAAATAAAATCAGGAACAGGAGCTTACTCTGAAACACAAAGTAGTATCTGATACCTTATTTTGCCACCAAAATGGTTTAAATACTAATTGTGCAGTCACCCATTCCCTTTGATTGAATAAAACCTTCCAATGAAAGTTTTTTTTTCTCTCAGCTAAAGATAGCAAGGGGTGCATGAGTGGGATCAAATCCACCTTGGAAGGAATGTACTAATACTTCCCACCTCCACCACAGTTTCTTCATGTTTTATGCCTTCCTCTTGCTATTTATAAATGAAGCTACCATCCCAGCAGTATTGTACAATAAGGTATACAGCATGTTTAATTTGATTGTTAGTTTCCATCTCAGCCAGCATTGCCAACTTTTTATGGGCCCCCTACTCCTGTGCTTTCAATAACAATTTGATTTGTAAACAGGTAAAACAGGTATTTTAGCAAGTACTTAGTCATCTTCTTTTCACACCAGTGTGGAAATAGCACTCAACAGAAAATGCAGAAGAGATGACTTTATAAGAACCAGCAATCACAAAACAAGGCAGCAATAGAAACAAAATAACAGAAAAATAGTAGAAACCTCAACTTTTTATAATGAACAGATACTGACAAGCCCTGCGAGCGACACAGTTCTAGAGAGTTCATTAGTATAAATGGCAGTTAAGTTTCATTGGCCTCAATTCCCTGGGATCTAATTATGAGCTTAAGAATTATGAAAAGAGGTGAAGATACAGATTTATTCTGGGGGGAAAACTAATATACTACTGAAAACTGTGTCCTCATTGATTCTGTGATGAAAAAGCCATCAGCTCAGTACAAATACCATCCACCGTTTGTTCAGTCTAAAGTGTTTATCAATGATGCCTGGACATGTTCTCAAGCAACTGAGAATAAACACTGGTCATACTTGTTAATCAAAGCAAACAATGGCAGTGCTGGTTAATACTCAGAATTCAGTCAATTAAAATGTTATGTTCACAACAATTAAAGAGAGAATCAATACATCTCTTGCCATTCAAAACCATTAAGTCCATGGTGCAACAGCTGGGATTTCTCTTTGGGGCTGGCTAAGTGATCTCACATGAGTGGCAATGATTCACAACAGCTGTTGCCAAGGAAAGTCTGGCTGCATATGGCAGCCAAGACATTGAATTTTTATGCAACTGGCCTAGCAGGCCTCAGGTGAACAGATGGTGATGTGCTGGTAATGGAGAGGAAACATCCTCCCTTGGGCAATCCGCAGAAGCACTCCATGGAAGTGGCGAAAGTCTTGACACCACAGTGGACTCTTTGATGGACTGGCACTTCAGTGTTGGGAGGCAACTTGGGAGAATTTAATCTGTATATATTACACAGGGTGAGGAGCCCTACTTTTAATCCTTCCTGGTACAAAACATACAGGCATCCCCAACTCATCTCACAGATTAGGGCCGTGGTGAAAAGAGGAACCTAATCTTTTTTTAGTTTACAGATGTTGCTTCTGATGTTTTTATAGCCAGCAAGTTGCAGATGCCTTTTTTATCCTGCAAATTCCTGCAGTCACACAAAGATTTCTGCAAATTAATGCCTTTGGGAATAGGAATAGGACCTGGAGCTAAAATTAGAATTCTCTCTCTCTCTCTCTCTCTCTCTCTCTCTCTCTCTCTCACACACACACACACACACACACACACACACACACACAAACAGAGAGAGAGTTTGAATCAGCATGTTGTATACAAATCAACATGGGGGAGGCCAATTTTAGCCTTTAGACCAGCAGAAAAGATGTTGAATTAGGGGAGCTTGCATATAATGACTTCAGGTATAATTGAAAAAAAGAGTGAACCCTCAGAAAAATAACCATCTGAAAGCAGAGGTCACCTATATTCTGCATGTACATAGTAACTAATAAACAAGAAGACTGTACTAAGAATTTTCCCCTCCAGTCACCCCCAACTAGTATATAGAGTGAGGTTTTTATTTGGAGACACATTGTAAAATATGTCTGCAGTCTGAAGTATAACCATCCAGCATTTTTCAACCTTAGCTTATCATCTCACACTGTTTATTGTTGATTTATTGAAATAATGTTGATTTATTTATTAAACTGCTTTGAGCACAATCCTAACCATGTCTACTCAAAAGTAAACCCCACTGTGTTCAATGGGTCTTACTCCTAGGAAAGTATCTTTAGGATTGCTGTGTTTGTAAACTACTCGTGTTGATAAGTGGTATACAGTACAGGTCAACCTTGTTATACACAAATTTTTTTAATACAGAGATTTGATTCAACACAAATAGCCACTGCAAATGAGAAGGAATGTGCTGATCCCTGAAGGGAAAAAGTGCATTCCTTTAAAATCAGTTTTAGAAACTGCTTTTCTTATGGTTGTAGAGAGGCAGCCATGCAAGCAATCATTTCATTCTCCAGTAGAGCTAGGCAAAGGCAGGGGGTCCTTTCCATTTCTAATTGTTGACTGTCTCCCTTTGAAACTGACACCAATACAAAAGGTATATTATCTAGTTGGTTTCCCTTCTCCTAAATTCTGTTGGCAGAAAGAGTGGGTTAAAACGACATCTCTACAAACCCACTCACTATACGGCCATCAACTTCCACAGATTGAAACTGAGATCAAGAGATTGAGATTGAGGAATAGCTTCCTTAGAACTGCAACCCCTCCTAACTGTTGGTTGCCACAGTCTGCCATGGACCTATGGAAAGAGTGTGGGAGATGCTGTGTGAATGGGTCCTATCATATGCATGTCCACTGCCTGGCTAAGAACAACAAATTTGGGGAACATATGCTTTTGCTGATGTAAGCACCCACTAAGAACTGATTTGGTGCCCAGTGGTACCTGCAGCCTGGTGTCCTTGCTGGTACCCCGGTGCCTGCTGGAAACAGTGCCTTGTTCCCAGGAAGGATGTCCAGTGATGCCTGGTGTTGTCTGCCACTCACTGCCTCCTTGTGGTGCGCAGCTGTGCCTGGTGCCCAGTAGGGATGTGCAGTTACCAGTGGTGCCCAGTTTCTGGTGCCTAGTGCCTGGTAGTGCCCACTGCCCTGGTAGAGATGTCCAGTGCTCAGTAGGGATGCCTGCTGGTGCCTGCAGTTGCTCACCACTGCCTCCTGGTAATCTCCAGTGCCCAGTACCTATTTCCCAGTGGTGCCAATGTCCACCAGTGCCAACCAGCTGGTGCCACAGCCTGGTGCCCACTACCGCCCAATCATGCCAAGGACCCACAAATATTCTTGAAATATTCTTGAAATATTTCACTCGTTCTTAATAATAATAATGGATGGACTGGAACTTCCTCAATGGTTCCAGATCTGAGATTTGAAAATACACATTAGGAAACCCCAAGGAGTTCTCACAGTACTATATTCATTCTTGTACTTTTTCATGATAAATGAGCAATGATGCCCCCACACTATGCCTGCAATCCTAATGGCCAGTTAGGCTGGCCTAAGACCTGGCCTGAGACCTGTACTGACCTGGGTGGGGGTGTCACAAAATGCTGTCAGACACTTCTGGGTGACTCCTGGGGGAAGGTTAGGCCAGTGCACAGACATATCCTTGCACCCAAATTTCAAGGATTAGTTGCTTGGCACTGTGGCCCTAAATGGAATCACAGTAAAGGTTTTCAGAGGATGTACTGGTGTAGTGAACAGTCAGGAAAGGGAGTGTGTTCTGTTAGCTAGACTTTGTGTTGGAGAGACATCCCACAGGATGATCAAATACTACAAGGGCAGAAGGGATCTGTACCTTTAACAGCCACACAGAAAAGGGGTAATTTCAGCAAACACAGTCTTGGGATCACACCTGCCTGACAGGGTAGACATTGCCTAATCCCTTCTTCTACGCAACCATTGAAAGGACAGCAACTCTAACCTTTCCTCACCACACATCTTTCTTTCTCACTACACTCCTTAGGAACTGCAGAATGAGGATCATTTTATGGAAAGTTAATATATAGGATGAACATATGCATATTTATTTGGATAGACACCCCTCTGAGGTCACTGGGATTTGCTTCCTTAACAATAATTATAACCAAGCACACATTACTCCACAGCATATAGGTTTATTTGCCTGACAGTTTTGGAGGTACTTTTAATCAGATTGGTCATATAGCCTCAATGTGATTAGCAGTAATATAACCAAATCACACCTGTTTTCTCCACCACAAACCTGGTGATACTTGGGCAGCTTTATAAACCTGTGTGTTTTTTATATAGATCAAAGTATTGTGGAAAACTACCACCACTATCATGCTGTCCGAGTGGGGAATGCTGATTCAATAGGAAACTGATGAGACACTCCACATTAATAAACTGATTAGGAGCTATCAAATATTATCATAGAGGTTGGAATCCTAACTGATTTAGGCCAGCGCAACTCACTTGTCTCTCCATCCCCAATGTGGCGTGGGGAGGCAGGTGCATGTTCATGCATTGACCTAACCCCTCCAGATGTGGTGCAACATCAGTGGTGCGAAATAACCACCTCCAGATGTGGTGCAAAATAAGAAATGTCTTATATGTGACATCCCCTAGGGCCAACAGGGAGACTTGTGCCCTGCCTAATGAGGAGTTAGGATTGCACTGTCAATCTCTTGTAATTAAGATTTCAATTATTTGAAATGTGCCATATTCCTTACCAATTACTTGAACAAAGTAGAAGATAGCTTACAGCCCAATCCTAAGCATGTCTACTCAGAAGAAAGCCCCATCAAATTCAGCGGGACCTACTCCCAGGTATGTTGCGCAGAATTGCAGGTGAAGGCTCCAATCCTACACAGTTGCTGGTGCTGCTGTGCCACAGGGACATGTACTGCCTCTTCAAGGTATAAAAACATTTGCTAACCCATTATAAGCTAATCTATTAATAATATTAGTTATTATTTTTAAATTTTCTTTGTAAACTGCTTTGTGAACATAGATAGATAGATAGATAGATAGATAGATAGATAGATAGATAGATAGATAGATAGATAGATAGATAGATAGATAGATAATGTTTCTTATACCTTGAGGCTGCACTGCAGCTGCACTGGTATTGAAAAGTTGTCTAGGATCTGGACCTTAGTTTCCTGTACTTAGCCTGGAGAACAAATAAATTCAAGGGAAACTGTGGAAGTCATCTGAATAGGTAGCATGTTCCATGCATCTGGGAGACAAATTGCCTCATATTACCCTGATGAGAAACAGATTGCTTGCCACTCTGTCCCTATCAAAACACAGCCTGGGATAATTTAAAAGAGAGTTTTGATATTTCTAGGGAGGAAAGAAAATACAATAAGTAGTAAACTAAATTAGTAGGATAGTAAAATGGAAGCAAACAATGGATATTCAAACCAAAGAGAGGCTTTCTTGAAGCTGTTTCTCTGTATCTTCTTTCCAACTTGCTGTAGGCAGAGGAGATTGTATTCTGCCAATAAAGAAAGAAATACTGAGGAATAAGAGCTGTGGAAGCATGGAGGAAGTCATGTGAAAATATGTGGGCCAAAAGGAGATGGTGGAATTTATGATACTGATTTTAATCAACAGCCTAAAACATCAGCAACAGGTGTCAGGTACACAGTAGTGAACTAAGTGCTTTCTTTTAGTACTTTATGACCAGTTTTTATGATTCGAGGAGGTAGTCATTATTTTATGTCTATCATGAAGAAACTGAAATAGTTTTGGTGATGTGTCTAAGAATCACACAACACAATGTAAAATTATTGAATTCCTTGCTCATAGCTCCACTTACAGTCCAGTAGCATATATTGCAAATCACTATCTCTATTGAATTCAACCTCACCAACACTATGTGGGGCTACACGGCTGCTTTGCCAGGTTGACCATATGTCCTCCTTTTCAAGGACATGTCCTCTTTTTCATCCCATATCCTAGAAAAAAATCTTCATTGTCCTCTTTCTCTTTGTGAGCAACAGCATGTAGACTTCTTACAACTGAGAAATTCTACATAATAAAATATATAATAGCTTTAAATTTAATAATATAGTGTTTAAATGAAAGCAATATATATTAGTGTTTTAGCTTTTATTGTGTCATGTCCTACATTTTCCTTGGGTGTCCTACATTTTGAGAGGGTCATGTCCTCTTTTTTGGTAATGATATGTAGTCACCCTGTGCTTTGCACTTTGTGGAGGAAGGGTGTAGTAGGAATGTTACAAAAGGACATGTCTTGGACTCTTCTCATGACATTATTTAATGAGAGAAACACATAAATCAACCACGCATGGGCCTGACATAACTCATTCTTATACAGGTCCAGCAATGAGTTTTGCTCACAGCGGAACACTTGTGCAAAGAAATCATTGAAATTTGCTGGATAAAACTTGGTCTGTGAGTCAATTATATCATCTCCATGGATCATCTCCAAGGCCCAACTCTATGAATTGCAGGCAGCAGCTTTTGCAGAATTACCATGCAGTGGAAGAATAACTTTTTCCAAGAAATGAAAAGGTACAAATCATATTCTGTACCACAGTTTTTGTTCATCATGGTATTTATGATAGACCTATCCCCATGAAAATAATTCATGTTGCCTGTATCTTCTGTGATAACTTCATTTAATTATCATTAAAGCATTTAAAAAGAATAAATATAAGGTGTTTTCCAGAATCCATTTTAGAGATGAAATTTATTTTGTTGAATTTATGTTAAATAAAATGACACAGAGTGTGAGCAAGCACTTGAGTTTTCATCTATGCCAGGTGGGATTGTTGATTTGCTGACTGACTGACATGGTTTTGCCTTAGCATCACAATCTTTTTCCCACTGACATTCATGCTAACTGTGTACACAATGCTGCTAGTGAGCTGAAGGACACAGTAATATGTTGCCTCCAGAAATGCCAGAATGATTACCAACATAAAGCACAGAAGCTGCCTCTTGTAGACTGAATGTGCTCTAAGCACACAAACAAGAATTTCCATTGGGTTTTTACCTTTAGTTAAAAGCAGGATTTGTCAGTTTTCACCACTAGATGGAGCTCTAAACCTGTCAATACTGAAATATGCACCTGCAAAATGCCTCTAGTGATTGTTAACTAGTCAGCTGCCCACCAAATGGATTTGTATGTACTGCCACTGCGGCCTTAAAAGTTTTATTGCATTGATTTCCCTTCTTTCTAGTGTCATGGAATTCATGTGTTGTGTTGTGATCAGGCTTATCAAGACTTACCCATTCAAACACTGATAGGAGCAAGACCTCCTTAGTTTTCTCAATAGTAGCTGTTATGCTCAGGTCAGGTCATGGGAGCCAGTCCATAAAGTTGAGCTGTAGCTGAGGCCTTGGATACTACATTACACAGGATAGCTGAAGCATCCTGAGAGAGTTGATGACCCACCCACTCCCTTCACAAAGGAAAGTCTACCAATGGCTACTGCCAGAGGTGGGATTCAAATAAATTAACAACAGGTTCTATCTGCTCAGAGTGGCTACTTCAAGGTTTGGATGCACAACAATACCTTTGAATATCAGTTGCTAGGAAGCAGGAAAATAATAGCAGCAGGGCTATTATTTGTCTTCACAAATATTCTGCATGTGGACTTCCTAGAGCATCTGGTTGGCTGGGAAACAGAACAACGAACTTTTGATCAGATCGAGCAAGGCTGTTTTCTTCCAGGCACACATCCAAAGCATTTTGCACTTCAGGACCTTTTAATTTTTTGATACACTTTTCTCCCTTTAAGGAAGAAATGTATACCCTAGATTCCAGATTTGTAAGCAAAAGATGAATCTTCAGAGAGACTGCAAATGTGTGCACTTACAAGTACATGGACTGTCATACTGAAAGGTAGTGCAGAGAGTGGAGTGCTTAGCCTGACATACACCCACATCTGGTTATCAACAACATTAGCTGAAGTAAAAACATCTCTTTCTGTCTAAAACCCTGGAGCTAGATGGGTTTCAATTTGTCAAGCCAATGTTTCATTATAAATCGTCTTTAGGGCTAATGCCTAAATCCTAAATGCTAATCTCTAGTCCACACTGTTGTTCAGAGTGATATATGTGTTTTCTAGGTCATGCATATTCATAGCATCACATTTAAAATTCCCTTCTTGGTGTAAATTGAATGGGGTGGGAACAGCTACCTTAGTAAGCCAAATGTGCTGACATTTTATCTAGCACCTGGGCTGGGCAGGGAAGTTGGTCCTCCTAACTAGTTTGACATCCCTGCGTTCTATTTGCTTTATAGTGGCATGGATTTTCACAACCTACAGACTACTTTATAAGGTGCATGGCTTAGGTTACTGTTGATTACATATTTTAGGTTACTTAGGTTACATATTTTACAGGGAAAATATGTGAGAGAAAAACCCAAACATTTCAAAATCAAAACCTGAAAACCAATGAAATGTTTCCTTTTCATGATTATTTTTTTCTTGAAATACGCATCATGAGTTTCCATATTCATCACAGAAATTGTGCCGTCTGTGACTCTGAAAGAAAAGTCTGCACATCCTAGCATATGTTATCTTATTTTTAAAAAATTCAACGAATTTGCCCAGCAGTTAAATAAACATGAAATTCTTGAAGATATTAAAGTATTTTAAATTATTATTTCACTGGTTTCCTTGATGAAATATTTACACATTAATTCACACCCTATGTACAAAATAATCAAGGCTTCTATTACCATGCAAAATTTTATATTTGGTCCTTAGATGACATGTTGAAATATATTTAGCAGCTTAAATCACATTCACGTGTAGTGAAGGAAGGAGAACTACAAGTTATTTCATACAGAGCAGAGTATATCACAAATGTTAGACAAAAGATTTTCCATCAGAAAAGTTAACCTTACACAGTATTGTCACAGAAGCCAAACAAAATTTAAAAAAAATCAAAATCTCCATTTAGGTTCATCTGTGGTCCAGTTGCAGAAGTTTTAAGACTTATGGTAGATGCAGGTACTGCAGTGACAAGCTGTATGATTCTCTATTCTTACATTTTCCTTAAAGGGAATTGGGGCCTTCAGAAAAGGAACAATAAAATCACATTTAAGTTCATTGCAAAAATCAGGGTCTTCATACAAAGTTAATCTTTGGCTTTTGTTTCCTTGCTAAAATGTTGCTTTTTGATCATCTATGGCTACAATCCTAAACACACTATCCTGGGAGTAAGACCCATTGAACACAATGGGACTTCTGATTAGATATGGTTAAGATTGTGCTCTAACACCACAATCCTAACCATGTCTACTCAAAAGTAAGCCCCATTGTATTCAGTAGGTCTTACTCTCAGGAAAGTGTCTTTAGGATTGCAGCCCAAGTCAACCTAGCAACACTGGGAATGTTTATGTCAAGGCTATGTTCACTTTGAGATAGCACACAATAGAATTTCTGGTCCGGGAATGTAATACATGCATGACACAGTTGTAACTTGATGACAAAGATTAAGCACCACTCCCACAATGCCACTATGATTAAATGTAACTTAGCTTAGCTGCAGGGTGACCATATAGAATGGAGGACAGAACACCTGTACCTTTAACCATTGCATAGGTGAGGGAATTTAGGCAGTTTCAGCTTAACAGAGAAGGTTTTAAAAAGTAGCACCTGCCTCAATTCCCTCTTTTATGCAATGGTTAAAGGTACTCTGTCCTCCATTCTATATGGTCACCCTGCAGCTAAGCTGGGTTCTCACATTTAATCATAGTGGTCACCCTGAGCTTAGGCCACCCTAAAGTAAAAACAAAAATATTAGGAAATCAAATCATGAATCTCTTCTATAGTGAGTAGTTTGACTTCCTCACTCTCCCTTCTTACTTCCCCTTACCACCCTATCCAGTACAAGTCAACAGTTCCAGGTTACCATATAACCCACATAATGTCTTTGGATTCCAGTTAGGATTGGCATATATCCCAGAAAACCAGGACTGTTCAGGGATTGTGTTCACATACTGTCAAGATTGACAAGGGGGTCCTTTCCCAGTTTTGTGGAAGATAATTATGCAACCTTAAGTCCAATATTCTTTTGAGGTGAAGGGAAAGGATATACAGTACATGCAACATGGAAACTACCCCATATTGCATAGGTATAGCAAGATTACCTCTTGGAAGGACTTTGCCACACAGCAAGTTGCTTCTGATGTAATGTTCTTTGGAACAGACATTGTCTTCTTTGTTCTCATCGGAGTAGGATATGCTCGCGAGAAACAACATCCTTCACACTGGTATACAGGCCGTCCATTGAATAATCCTGCCACACGTGTGTTCTGTCTTAGTTTGCATCCTGAACAATCTGTCAAAACATAAAAATAATACAATGGCACCCAAATAGAAATGGGCCATAATGAAGAACGACAAAGTTGACTTACTTGTTTTGTCCTTCGTGGGGCAATCATGATGTGTTCCTGTACTTCAAAATTGACTGTTATATCACTGATCCTACCACTCAGGTTGACCACACAGAATGGAGGAAAAAGTGCCTCTACTTTTAAGCACTGCAAGAAGAGGGAATTGAGGCAGGTGCTGCTTCTTAAATCTTTTGACTTGAGCTAAATTTTAAAGGATTGTGCCCTTTGTTTACATATGTTCAGGTCTGGCAAGGCCACCAGAATTGTCCTGATACAATGAAAGTGGAGTTTGGCAAATGCTCCAGATTTTGAAATGCTACTTCATTTTTGTTCTGGATACGCCAGCTCCACTATCTAAATATCTAGGTACTTTTAACCTTTTAGATACAAAGTACCTCTCTTACACAATTGCACAGAACCTATACCTGGTTCAGGTAGCTGAAGCTGCTCCTCTAACCCAAGCCTGATATTCCTTCTTTCTGCACCAAATATCTGGAATGGATACCAATACTATTATTTGGAAAAGACTTCCAAAGTAGGCTTTTAATTTTATACTATCTAGAATTGTTAATAGTCTTCAGACTAGAAGATAGAACTCTCCTTGATTAATTCTTAGAATGAAAACAAACTGTAATTTTTAAGGTGATAGAATTCGGACCCACAATAACATGTGGTTGCACTACAGTGCACACACCATACACAAAGACTTCCTCTTTTATGTTAGGGGCCACTACTGTTTCAGTGTGGAAAACTATCTGCAGAACTATCTGAAAACTATCTACATTACCTTTCTCAGTTTGTGAATAAGATACACCCTCTGCTGGCCAACAGTGAAAAATCAATACAATACTCTCACTTAAAAGTTTCTATATATACTACTACTGTATATCAAGTCCTATATGTTTAGTTCTAAAGCACTGTTACAATATTAGTAAGGCTGCTTCCTATCCTAACATAAAAGCATGTTCTAGAATGTATTAATAGGCAATGCATATATTGTTATTCAACCAAAAATTTCCAGGTTTGATGTATAGGCTCAAGCCTGCACAACTTTACTCAGAATTAAGGCAAACCCTACAATCCAGAGTAACTACGGGAGCACGTAAGAGACATTACGTGCACCCATAGTTACTGCACCACCTAGTGAAAACCTATGGGAAATTCATATTGCAATCCAGAGCAAATTGTTCTTACACCATAACAAGGACTCCCCGTAGTTACTCTGGATTGCACCCTAACTCTGGCTACAATCCGGAGTAACTACAGGACCTTTTACACCTACATAGTTACAGTGCCACCTATGGGAAACGCATAGAGCAATCCAAAGTAAGTGCCTCTTATATCTTCCCATAGTTACTCTGGATTGTAGGGTAAGTTCAACAGGGCTTACTCAGTACAGATCAAACTAGACATGACTTTAAATACTGTAAGTAGTTTGAGCCTGTGGGGTTGTCTAATTTTGCTAAATAGCAGCCATGGAGGAAGCAAACTGGATCAAAGCTATGCTGTTGGGAGGAGAATTTAATGCTTTACCCCAGACCTTCGTCAGGATTCTAAATTTGGATGGTGACTTTATTTTCAGAATGGGCAATTATGGCTGCAACCCTAAAGATACTTTCCTGGGAGTGAGCCATTGAACAAAATGGGGCTAACTTTTGAGTAGACATGGTTAGGATTGTGCTCTGTGTTGGAAATCTATACTGGAGAGCAAAATTAAAGAACAAGTATAGAGAAACATCAAAAACCTATAACTCACCCAAATTTCATAAAGAGAAAATGGGAGGGGGATTTTGAAAGAAGCATTCATAAGCAAATGTAACAATAATTTGCGTAGAATAAATCAGGGCAGATCCAGTGTTTGTGTTTGAGAGAGGGCATGAGCTTTACTCTTTATTGAACTTCAGCCTTTCTGGAAGAGGTTTGCTGGGCAAATAGATCTGGATCCCAAATCTACTTGTCTCTGTGGCTGAGGTTTGCGGCTCATGTCCAGATGTAGAACCTAGATCTACTTGCCAATAGAAATGCCTCTTCCAGGCAGGTAGACCTGGGCTCCAAGTAATGATCCTGCCCATGCTGATCAGATGTCCGCTTTTTAACTTTGTTTCCTGGAAAAGAAATTAAATGACCTTCTTTCCCATCAGCAAACTCCTGAAGGTGAAACATAAACTTCATGCAACTATTGAATGATGGCTGATTTACTCACACTTTCCTGGGAGTAAATACTATTGAACACTATGAAACTTACTTCTGAGTAGACCTGCATAAGATTGCACTGTAAGTGTAATAAATAAATTATATGTAATATAAATTTAATAATAAAATGTTTAAACACATAAAATCAAAAATACAATTCATCTGGCAATGAATTGCTACTCATTAACCACTAGGGTTCTGTTCTGGAAACCCCCATGGATTAAAAAAATGTGGTTATAAACAGTAACAATAGATTTAAAGACCCACTCCAAGTTTCTTTCTTCACCATTGCTCCTAATGGGATAAGCTTGAGCCTTGATAACTGCAGGGTTGTGTTTTTTTGGTGGGACTCCCTGCTGAAACCAAAAAAACATGCTAAATAAAAGCACTTAAAAATTATAAAGTGTTTCCCTTTTATAATGGTTTTAAGACAGCTTTGTATACTTTTGTAGAGAGGCACTCAACAATTAGAAATGCAAAGGATCCCCTGCCTTTGCCTGTTCAGCTGAAGTATGGGATAGCTGCTTGCATGATTGTCTACAAGCCTAACTTAAGAAAAGCAGTTTTTAAAACTGTTTTCAAGGGATGCCTTTTTCCCCTTCTCCAGGGATCAACATGTTCCATCTCATTTGCAGTGGCCATTTGCGTTGGACCTCTACAAGTGTTTTTAACTTTCATTTTGTTGTGTTCTACATTTTTCTTCGATATCTTACATTTTGGGGTACCTTGTCCTCTTTTGTGATAATGACATCTGGTCCCCCTGTCCTTTACTCCATCCTATTAGATACCCTTCTCTACTGGCATGACAGTTGGAGGGGACACACCTTCATGGCCTCCCCTTGGATCCATCCCTATAATAAATGCATCTCAGTAAACAATATAAAATATATTTGTCCACAAAGAAATAAGAGGCAAATTATCCTTTCATGTTGCACACTAGTGAAATACACAGTCTTGCATTGCTTCAAAAGTGTAATATATCACTGTACCTATCTTTCCCCCCTACCCAAGCTGTAGCTCTGCTTCCATCATGGTTCTGATCCTATTGGGCTTCATTTTTCTGTTATTTACCCCAGGACAAAAGCTCCCATTAAATTTGCTTAACATTCCAGCAAAGAGTTTTAAATGCAGTAACAAAAACTAACAACTTTTCAGGACAGTATTTAGCTGGACACGTCACAGACACCAAAACAATTTCTTTTCACACACACACACACACAAATTATACACACACATAAAGTCTTTTAAAGGAAAAAGTATATTACGATTATACCATCTTTACATTGTTATTTTGATTTCTCTTTAGCAGCAATTTTCATTCAGTATGCATGGCACACTGATGTGCCATGAATGGTCTGCAGGTGTGCTGCAGAAGTTTGGGGCAGGGCAATTTATTTCTTGGGCCATTGTAATTATAAGACTCCTACGA
This sequence comes from Cryptoblepharus egeriae, assembly GCA_030015325.1. NCBI lineage: Eukaryota > Metazoa > Chordata > Lepidosauria > Squamata > Scincidae > Cryptoblepharus > Cryptoblepharus egeriae. Next base: position 157,049,285 of record JAREYC010000001.1, read on the forward strand.
GCACTGCAATGTGTCTTCTTAATTGTAAAAAAAAACAATTGATGGTGTGCCTTGACAATTTTAGTGTCTTGTCAATGTACCATGAGATGAAAAGTTTGAAAATTGCTGCTCAACAGTATTTGCAATGCCAAACAGGTCTGCATTATTAACACAGATGGTAAAGATTTGGTACTTTTCACTTATCCAGATAATTGCGCATTTTCTTGTATTTCAAAAATTTAGGTATCTCACCCTGCATGATAAACTCTTCATCTGGCAATGAATGAAGAATGTTCAGAGATATAGACAACACGGCAAAAGTGATGGCTGCATACTTTCCATAACAATCCATGACTACCCTACACAAAAATAAAAGGGGGAAAGCATTTTTTCAAACAAGTTCTAAACTGCTTTTCACCATAAACCTTCCTCACCCATCCCACTGTGAAAGAAAACAACATCACCACCATCTTGCATGCTCCTGTGTGGCCTGGGAAAGATGGCAGTGCATGCATGGGGGCTCTAATCATTTGTACCAGAAGCCTTGAACTACAAAGTAGTCAAAGTATTTGTACAAAGTACAAAGTAACTACAAAGTATAGAAGGAATTCCTTCTATAGCACTGAACCATATCTTATGGCAGCAGATCATGTGGTCCACTGCTATAGTCCATGTATAGAACTGGGCTGTTAGAGGATCAGAGTTTTGAGCTGAAAGATTTAAATTCTGGTATCTTAATGTATTTGTTGATTATAACTGTAAATACAGGTCAGGTACCGGTATCTCTTATCCAGAATTCTGAAACAGAGTATTTAAAAAAACAAAAACTTTTTTGAGCACTAGCATGCCATTTTACATTATGCCTAAAGAAATAAAATCACAAACTGTGTTCCATGCACAAACCTTGTTTCATGCACAAAATGGTTAAAATACTGTATAAATTTTTTCAAGCTATGTATAAGAGGTATATGACACATAAATGAGTTTTGTGTTTATGCATGGCTCCATCCCCAAGATTTCTCATTCATTTCTCATTGCATTCACACACACAGAGAGAAAAAGTTTATGCAAGTATTCCAAAATACAAAAAAATCCAATATCCAAAATGCTTCCGGTTTCAAGAACTTCAGATGATTCCCAACCTTGTACCATTTAACTACTGTGAAGCAACTTGATTTTAACATACGAAGTTGATCCTGGTGCCAGTGTGTAATAACACATTACTCACCCTGTTATAGATATCACAAAGTCTATACAAGCCAATTGGTCAACTAACTGTTCACCTTCCAACTGATTAAAAATGTACACTACTTTCTACTTCCACTGATACCCAAAGGATTGTTATGGCTAGCACTATGTCTGCCTGCATAGCCTATGGATAGTGTAAAAAGCAAGATAGTGTAAAAACCTGTGACTCAAAGCAAGCATCATGCATGAAACACTGTCTTCCCAGACAATCCAGCAACTTTACCATGTAGTATTGTATGATACTCTGGAGATCAGTGAAAGATCAAGGGTTATGAGACATTTCATATAGTGTCTGTCTGTCTGTCTATATTGTTTATATACCACTTTTCAACCAAAAAGTTCACATAGTGAAATGAAAAAAATTAATAGCTAATTAATAGCTAATGGATCCCTATCCCAAAAGGGCTCACAATCTAAAATGCAAAAAGAACACCAGCAGAAGCCACTTGAACAGACGTTGCTGGGGTAAGACAGGCCAGTTATTCTCCCCCTGCTAAATAAAGGAAGAACACTCACTTGAAAGAGTGCCTCTTGCCCAGTTAGCAGGGGAACAACACGAGTATGCAATAACAACACTAGATTTTCTACCAGGCATGCCCTAAATCCTGGTTTTCTAATGAATGTCTCTGTGTGATACATCTGTATCAGTAAAAAAAAGCAGCCCTCCGTCAGTCTTGGAAGACTATGGTATCGTGCTCGGCACTGCATACGCTGCATGCGAAGCACGAAAGCCTGGGTTAGATTGTTATGGAGGATAGGCTGTTACCCAAGCAGCAAATCCCCCCTCTCCACGCCACTGAATTAGTCCAATGGAAAGGCAGAGCCAATACGATTGGATCCAGCTGGCATCGCAGAGCTGGGCTAAGGACAGGAGCTCACCCTGTCTTGTGGGGCCAACCCGGGAATTGAACCCTGGCCTTCTGGTTAACAGGCACAGTGTCTTAGCCACTTGTGCCACCCACAGCCCTATCTGTATCACTACAATTGTTTAAATTATCTTTATATTTCATTTTTCTATAATATAACATATAAAGTATCCATGTTTTTTCAGTCTCAATTTTGCAGAAGTATATCAGACCATAACCTGGCCCCAACATGCACACCTTACATATTTTTTCTGTACACTTAAATATAAGAGGTCTACAGCTAAGATGCACAATGGCTGAAGAAGTCCTTAGTCTGATCATGGAAGAGATTTTTCCAGGTAGCAGTAGCTTCCTTCCAACTCCAGCTTTCACCTATATCAAACAGATTCTAAAACAAAAGATGATTACATTTAAATTTCTCAACACAGTATGATTTCTCACGTTACAGAAATTAGTAGGCATATACGGTGGTGCCTCACATAAAGAGCTTAATTTGTTCTGGAGGCATGCTCTTTAAGTAAAATGCTCTTTAAGTGAAGCAGATTTTTCCATAGGAAATAATGGAAACTCAGACGATTGGTTCCACAACCAAAAAAATATTCATATAAAAATATTAACTAGATGTAAAAATGATGACAAAACACTGGAATTGAATTCAAAGCATGCATTCAATGTGCATGATCCTATGAAGTCTACTTAGGCTGCAATTCTAAAGACACTTTCCTGGAAGTAAGCCCCATTTAACACAATGGGGCTTACTTCTGGGTAGACATGGTTAGGAGGCTGCAATCCAAGACACTTTCCTGGGAGTAAGCCCCATTTAATACAGGCTTACAATGGGGCTTACTTCTGAGTAGACATAGGCTGCAATCCAGGGCAAATTCAGCCTGCTCTGACCTAACTGCACTCTCCTAACTATTCTGTATCCAGAGCAGAAAGTTATGTTGAATCCAGAGAGTCAGGAAGCCTGGGCTGCCCTAACTGCTCCAGAGCATGCTAAGTAATTGACACAAGGGGAAGACTTGCTCCTGAGGAGACACCCCTCAGATCACACTGAACAAGGAACAGCTGTGGTGCCTACAGTGGTGACATGACTCTGCACATCACCTGGTGCGGAAGTCTGTGCGTCATCCCTGGGATGCGCGCCCCCCCCCCCCCACCTGGACTGCACAGTCACCAAAGTTGGCGCCTGTGCAGTTGTTTCTGAAGCCAACTGGCTTCAGAAAGAGTACTGCGCAGGCACCATCTCTGACACCTGTGCAGTACTTTTCTGAAGCCTTTTGGCTTCGGGGGAGACTGCAGAAGTCAGAGTTGGTGCCTGTGCAGTACTCTTTCTGAAGCCATTTGGCTGCCGCTCCGCCTGAGTGAGGCCGAATGGCTGTGCAGAGGCGCAGACTTTCTCTGCTCTAAGGAAGTCTCCTCTGAAGCTGTTCGGCATGCTCAGTGTGTTTCTGCGCAGTGCACCTCAGATGGCCGTTCAGGCCAGCTCCTCAGACAAGTGGCAGCTTTTGGCTGATTCTCCGCCTTGGAGCAGGCCTGAATGGGTGTGCTGACGCCCGGGGCCTGCCAAAGGACAGTCAAACTCCTCCGGCACATCACCCCATACGGAGCGCATCACCCAATGCAGCCCACACCAGCCGCACCAGTCTGGTGACGCCACTGGGTGCCTGCCTTATAAGGAGTCCCTGATGAGATGCCAGTACATTCTACAGTGAATACAAGGGGCTTCTTGGAGTGGCCTGCTGTATCCTGAGGTTTGTGGGCAGCCGTAGTTTGTTCCATATCCTGAGGTTGAGAGGAAGGGGTTGCAGCTAGGCTGGCCAAGAACTCAGATTTTTGGTCAGCACTGCCATTCTTACTCGGGCCTTATCATGGACCCCTATGGGTCTACTCATTACTATACCTGCTCCTGAGGTGGTATAACTCTGAGGGCTGGAAGAGGGCATTTCTGCCTTGGAAACAGGCTTTGGATACAGAGTAACTGCTCTGCCCTAGGCAATGCTAAACATGCCCTCAACTTGCCTCTCCTGAGCTGCTTAGGCTGCCCCAGTTAGGGCAGAGCAGGTCCACCTCTCTTAGGGCACCCTATCTTGCCTTGCTCTGCCCTAAGCCTCCTTCAGAGTAACTGGGCTAGAGCATCTTGCAGTTGCTCCAACCTAGTGTTAGATAGGGCAACCTAAGGGCTCTTATGTGGACAGATTAGTTGCTCTGGATTGGGCTGATAGTTAGGAGACTGCAATCAAAGACACTTTCCTGGGAGGCTTACCTGGGCTGCTGCTGAAGGTTCAAAGTGGTTGGTGGGGGCACTGAGGAGCAGTTAGGGACAGCTGCCTCTGGCACCTCCGGACAACTGCCCCCAAGTTGGGGGCAGTTAGAAGCAGCAGCACTGGCTGGCAGCCCTTTTAAAGAGCCTCTATGTGGAGCATCAGGGCTGCACAGCACAGATGCCCACAACGCGCTTCCTGGTTAAATGAAGCGGAACTTGTTATGTGAAGCAAGATTTCTTGGAAATTTTTGCTTGTTATGTGAAACGCTTGAGTGGTACCTCAAGCGAGGTACCACTGTATATGTGAAAAGTGTTCCAAATACTGTACATGAAGACTATCCTACATGTTTCTGGTGTTCTGGTATACTATAATCCAGAATCAATCAAGAAATTGATCCAAAGACAATCAAGGTTCCCAGCAGCATGGATGCAGTATACACCATGTTTTAAACGTAAAAAAAAATATGGCTCTCATTTATTATAGGGATGATCTGGGCATATAGGTAAAAAAGTACATGTCCACACTGCTTTATATGCTCTCGTTACAATGTAATGTGGTTTAAACTAATCCATCCTTTGGGATAACGCCACCCAACCTGAGACAAAATAAAGCATGTGACAGTACATCAAATGTATGTAGATTCTGCAAGCTCAGTATGAAATCAGGAAAAAAAGCTACCATCAAGCACTCTGTTCATGCACATTTCATAAAGTTTAAAAACTGTAAACTTTATGTATACTGCAACTCATCTGAACCAAGGAGGAGTATACGATCCAGTGCTATGGGACTATGGGACCCATAAACTATGGGAACTTTTACACCAATGTAGTTACGGTGCTACCTATGGGAAATGCACAGAGTAAGTGCCTATTAAGTCTTCCCGTAGTTACTCTGGATTGGAGAGTATGTTTTCAAACCTATACACACTTACATGGGAGTAAGTTCCATTGAACTTAATGGGTCTTACATCTGAGTAGACATGCATAGGATTGTGCTAAGAGTTAGTTTCCTACCTAGGCACTGCCAGGCCTGTTTGACTAATTATTGGTTCAAGGTAAGTTGTGAGATGATTGGGCTGAAGTAATATCTCTGCGTAGGCATCCAGTCTCAGTCGAGCAAATGTGACATTCTGATTGGCTGCTGAATGGTTACTGTTTCTTATCTCAGCAGCACTTGAGCTGTTTAAACTCTGAGGTGTTTGAAGGTGATTGCTGGAGATATTGCTGGACTTAACATTAAACTTGACACTGTGGACTGACTTACTGATTTAGATTTCTGGACTCTGACTTGGTTTTGGTTGCTGTGCTGTGTGACTTATCATTTATGACTTGGACTACCTTGGATTATCCTGTTTGTGTGTCAGTACAGTTGATACATACAACTCTGCTATTTTTGTCTCCTCTCTTGTGCCCAGTACCAGTTACAGGATACCTACCAGTTTTTATCCTTAAGAAATTTTCTCCAAAATTGGGTGTGCATTAGATTTGATGGCACATTAGATTTGAGTAAATACAGAATTTTGATTATAGATATAGGTCAGTATTTAGTCTAACTACTATATTGCAATTAAAAATGTAACGTAAGCCCACTGTTGTGTAAAGAAGTGCAATTAGGTAAAAATCATAACATAAACGAATTGTCATATTATTATTGTCATATAACTTGTATGCAGTAAAATTTAATTTTGCACCTACTTTGCAGCTGCACATTACAATTGCCAATAAACATTTTAAAAAATAAACCTTTTAAAATAGAGGTGCACACTAGATTCAGTGGTGCATTAGATACAAAGCATTTATTCAGAGCCACAAATAACAAAGGCAAGGCAAGAAAAACAACAAATTCAACTAATATTAGTAGGAACCAAAGAAAGTAATTGAGTTAAGAAAAAATAAAAATGGAAGAAGAGAAAGTAAATAGACAAAAAATGAAGATGATAATAATATGAACTTTGTATGTCGTCTGCAGAAATGATAGAACCAATGAATGCAACAGAAGACAGTACAACTAATCTCTGGACTCATGCTTACATTGCACAGGCTGCACACAAGCAACCAAAAGGGATATGCACACAGTTCTACTGTTAACAGTAATACACTAGTTTCCAGAAACTGCATACAATAGTTAGAATAAGAAAGCACCAATTATAACTTAAAATTTTTAACCACATCATGCTTTTGTTTTTAGAAATCTGAGATCTAATGTCCATCAAAGTATAGAAACATTATTGAATGGAAACCAACACAAAGTTTTGTCTTTAGCAAGGATTTTCTTCTTTTAAACAGATTCTGCTTTAAAGGATACAGATACCATGAGATTTTAAATAAATTATTACATTGATACAATGTTAAGTCATATTACCCTTTTGTTTCAAAATGAAGCCAGTTGAGTTAGGGGTCTTGAAGAGGCTTTGTGCCTTAGCTGTACTTGTCTATCAATGCTAGGAAGGAATAAATGCTGTGCTGTTCTTTTATACCAGCAAAATCTTCCACATTAATTTAAGCCAAAGGATCAACTGTAATTTCTGTCATTGGCTAACTACTGCTTAATGCAATTACTATTTTATCAGCCTGATATTATCTCTTCCTTCACTCTTGAACAAATCACTTTCTGCATTATAATATTAGCAGAAGGTCAGATGGTGGTGGGCGCATGGATCAGTAATGTTTACCATGCTGTTTTCTCTGAGGTTGTCATATACCATTTGAGTAACTGCTGCCCTTAAAGACAATAACAAAAAACTTACAGGTTTTTTTAAGTGCATAAGAGAGTTTTCTTTTCAGGCTCCATAATCTATTTTCAAATTTCATATCTATGGGCACAATCCAGAGTAACTATGGGGAGTCTTTGCTCCGATGTAAGAACAATTTACTCTGGATTGCAATATGAATTTCCCATAGGTTTTCACTAGGTAGTGCATTAACTACATCGACATAAACGTCTCTTAAGTGCTCCCGTAGTTACTCTGGATTGTAGGGTATTTCATATTTGAGATATAATATTTGAATTTGAATTAGTTGAAAACTGGGAAATACAAAACAGAAGAGGCTAATAACAATAAAAGATACTGGCTGCAATCCTAATATCATTTTTTTTGGAAGCCAGCCCGCCCCCACTGAACTCAATGGAACCTACTTCTAGGTAGACACTGATATGATTGCATTGATTAGCTACTAAATTAAAAATACAGTATTACCTTGGTTTATGAGCATAATTCATCCTGGAATCATGCTTGTAATCCAAAACACTTGTATATCAAAGTAAATTGATCATAAGAAATAATGGAAAGTCAGACAATTTGTTCCACAACCCAAAAATATTCATATAAAATGATTACAATACTGTAATATAATACAAAATAATAAAATAGAAAATATAAAGAAAATAAAACAAATTAACCTGCATGTACTGTGCAATCCTAAGCATGTCTACTCAGAATTAAGTACTATTGTATTCAATGGGTCCAATTCCCAAGAAAGTATGTTTCGGATTGCAGCCTTATGCCTCTATCCAGAACAGTTATGGGCAGAGATGCATCGGAGTTAAGTGAATTTGCATCAACAAAGTTACAGCACCATCTAGCATTAACTTATGAAAAATAATTTTGCAATCCATAATGCATTGTTACTCCATCGGAGCAAGGACTGCCCATAACTGCACTGGATAGAGGGGATAGTCTTTCAGATCTCTCAGGCTGCAATCTGCCCCCCTCACACAGGAGTGAGTCTCACTGATTATAATATTGCTTACTTTAAAGTAGAAATGCAAGGCTAGGCTGCTCAGGCTCCTTTCCATTGCCCCCTTTATGTAGGAATGAGCCATATTGACTGTAATTCGCTTACTTCACAGTAGACAGACTCTAGGCTGGTCTCTCAGGAGATGCTGGCAGAGCCATATCCCAGTCGGGACTATTTTTTCCTGTTTGTACTGCAAGACAAAATTTATTATAAATATTTGCTTATCTTGCAAAATGCTCTCAATCCAAGTTTTTACTCTCAATCCAAGGTTTTATTATACTGTTAAAACACTATTTCACACAATTCTTGTAATATTTGTCTCATCTCTAGTCATTCCTTCACATTATGACTGATGCTTATTCACTTTTAAATGATGCACAGACTTTGATGAGACTAGGAGCACAATCCTAACCATGTCTACTTAAAAGTAAGCACCCCCATGTTCAATGGGTCTTACTCCCTGGAAAGCATGTTTAGGATTGCAGCCTTATTTTTCCACAAACTCCACAATATGTGGGCTATGTAGGACCACAAATCCTACAATGGACAAAACATAATGTTTTGAATATTTTAGCAATGCCTGAAAGATTGGGAGCAGCCCATGGGCTCACATCCTCCTTTGAGGTCCTTTCTTCTGTCCCTGCACTGATTTCCTCTTCCATTCTTATAGCCAAAAACCAAGGTTTTATCACTGTACATAACACTATACCACAAAGAAAAGGGAAAGATAATTTATAATGGAGACACAAAGATGTTGTGAATGGAAATGTGTGAAACTGCAGTCCATATGCCAAATTTGTGGAGGATCTGTGGGCTAAGAGTTGTCGGTGCCATCACAGTTCAGTCTGCTGGGTGTTATGTTTATTGCTCCTATTTGATGTAACTTTGCTTTGTGCTTTCTAGCCAAACTCAGGCATTTGTGAAATATCAGCCTGCTTGTGATTTTTTTATTTATCTTCCTCCATAGTTTTTCATTCCCTTCTCATTAGACTTTGGGTAATAACCAAAGCAGCTACGGGTCCACACAGTTACGTCGCCCTCTAGTGTTATCATATGGAAAGTCATCTTACCTGCTCTGGAGCATCCTTAATTTCACTTTAGGATATAGGCCTTAGGCTGCAATCCTAAAGACCCTTTCTGGGAGTAAGACCCATTAAACACAATGTGTCATACCCTACAAACCAGAGTAACGATGGGAGCACATACCTAGTGAAAACCTATGGGAAATTCATATTGCAATCCAGAGCAAATTGTTCTTACAACGGAGCAAGGACTCCACATAGTTACTCTGGATTGCACCCTTACTTTTGAGTAGACATGGTTAGAATGGTGATCTAAATAATGCTGTATAAGGGTGCAATTCTAACCTATGCCAGCACAACTCATCCGTCTTCCCATTCCCGTAGTGACGTAGGGAGGCATGCACATTGTGCATTGCCACCATCCTCACCAGGAGTGACACAAAAGTGTCTTAATGACATTTTGGTGACATCCCCAGGTCAGCACAGGATTTATGCTGGGGTTTTAAGATGGCTTAACTGGATTGAAGCCTTATTTAATTTTGACCTTTGTTTGCCTGGTTCATGTTCATGGGGAACAGCAAAATCCTAACCATGTCTACTCAAATGTAGGCTGCAATCCTAGACACTTTCCTGGGAGTAAGACCCACTGAACACAATGGGGCTTACTTCAAAGTAGACATGGTTAGGATTGTACTGTAAGTCAGGCTGCAATTCAAGATATTCTTACCTGGGAGTAAGGCTGCAATCCTAATCTCCAGTTAGGCTGGCATAAGACCTGGCACCCAGTCCCATGCTGGCTTGGGCATTTCACAAAAGTGCCGTAAGGCACTTCTTCCCCACTCGTGGAGGGTTGTGCCCAGTGATGGGCTTCAAAGAAATTAAGAACCGGTTCTCTGCCCATCTGGCAGCCACTTTTAAATGCCTATTTTTAAACTTTATATGTCATATCTCTTGTTAAGAACCAGTTCTATAGAGTAGGTGCGAACCTGCTGGTGCCCACCACTGGTTGTGCCAGTACACAAGCATATGCTAGCCACCCCACACTATCACAGGAAGTTATGCCAGGTGAGTTATGCTTGCCTTAATTGATTAGGATTGCACCCTAAGTCTCAGATAACACAATGGGACATTCTTCTGCATAGACATGCATAGGACTGTCATGTCTTTTGTCCTGGAGGCACTAATGTGGATTTCGTTAATGTAAAAATTAGGCTTCACACAACTGATTCCACAATCCAAAAATATTCATATGTGTGTGTGTGTGTGTGTGTGTGTGTGTACCCAAATGATGACAAAATACTGTAATTGAATTCAAAACACTGTAATATAATACAGAACACAATTACTGTAATATTAATAAAAACACTGTATTATACTGTACAGTAAAAAAGAAAATAAAAACTTTTCTGGCCAAGGATGACTAATTTTCACTAAGAGTCATTTGATGTCTTTTTGAGCAGCTTTAACAAGGAAACTTCTAATTGTCTCTTCGTCTCCTTTTGAGGATTTCTTGGAAATGTGGCATTGCGTTGCATTAACAGACTCATCGCTCACACTGCCACAGCCTTATTTGGGTGGTGCTTTTCTGCAAAATTTTTGCACAATTTCCCAATGTTTACAAAGGTCCTTAATGTCATTTAAAGTGAGGGATTCCTCCTTCTTATTCTCCTCCTCCTCTGCAGATGAGATCAAATCCATAACCTCTTGCACTTGCTCATGGGGCAGATCCATCATTTCATTCATTTCACAATGAATTTTCAGAGTGAAACTGTTTGTCTTACAAAGGACTGTTTTTCTTACAAGGAAGAATTCATTAGAAATTTTAGTTTGTCTTGCAAATCATTCTTCTTACAAGTTATTTGTCTTACAAGGTATCACTGTATTACTAAATGGTAGTAGTATTAGTACTAAAACCAGAGGCACACAATAGTATTAGTACTAATTCTATCCAGTGTATTTAGTACCTGTAATTAGTATTCCTCTAGTTCTTAAGTAATTAGTACTTCTATCCAGTGTTACTTCTTTAGTGCTAAGAGTGATGAGTAAACTAATAGTAGTAACATGCTAGGCGCTGCCATCCTTAAGATACTTTCCTACGAGTAACACCCATTGAACACAATGGGGCTTACTTTTGAGTAGACCTGGTTAGGATTGTGCTCTTAGTACTAATTCTATCCAGTGTATGTAATAAGTACTTCTTAGTACACTTCAGTGTAACTAGTACTTCTTTAGTACTAAGAGTGATGAGTAAACTAGTAGTAGTAACGTGCTTAGTGGCAGAAGCGGTAGAGCTACTGCTGGTGTAAGTGCTTGTGTAGTACTGTGTGTGGTGCTTCTGCCACTGCCATGGAGGGGGAGTTGTTGAGGGGACTTGAGGCGAGGCTTCGTTGCCGCCAAAAGTGCTGAGGAGCGTCACGCGCCGGCAGGTGCCAGTGAGGGCGCGCGGTCCCAGACACGTGACGTAAGTGACAGACGTGACTCCGCCCCTCCGCAAAAGGGAGCCGTTGGAGGGCGGGGGCGCAAACCTCCCTCGCTGGTAGGAGGTCACGTGACGGCTCTCCCCCTCCCGGAACGTGGCATTGTGTAATCACGTGACCCCGCGCGCGGTGGGGGAGGGGTGAGGAGGGGAGGTGGGCCGTTGAGGGCTGTGGGGGGAGGGGGGCTGCGTACGCGACGGAGCGGGGTGCGAAGATGGCGGACGAGGAGGCTGAGCAGGACAACGGGAGCCTCGGTGTCGGCGGCCAGGGCCAAGGCGGCCCCCTGCCGGACCTGCGGCGCCTCAAGGAGCGGCTGCTGGCGCTGGAGACCGGGCTGCGGGAGAGCGGAGAGCCGGCCGTGGGCGCCGCCGCCGAGTACTGTCAGCAGCTCTGCCAGGTCAGGACCGCACCGAGGGGAGGGGAGGGCCGGGTCGGGGCCACCCCTTGAGCGGGCCTGTCCTTCCGTCCCCGCCGCTCTCCTTCATTGAAACTGGCCCAGGCGGCCCGCCCCCTGCGCCGGGACTGGGAGGGGAGCCGCTTGCCGCCCCCTCTGCCTCGCCCCCGCCCGGCCCTCCAGGGCTCCCCTCGCTCCGGCCCCTTTGTTGTGCCCGGGCTCCGGAGGGGCCTTTGTCTCTCCAGCTCCTCTCCCCGGCCCAGCGCTGCAGGAGGAAGGGTAGGGCCCCAGTAGGAGGCTCCCCCGACCCTGATCCTCTCACCCCCCCACCCTTCCCGTACACCAGAGAGGACGGCTCCACTACACGCACTACAGTTGCACTTAATTAAGAGTAGACGCGACGAGGAGGGGGCTCTCAGGATGAAATCCTATCCACCTTTTCTTGGGAGTAAGCCCCATTGATTGCAGTGGGACGTACTTCTGAGTAGACATGCATAGGATTAGACTCTTAGGGTGCCATCCTGTCCACACTCACCTGGAAGTTAGCCCCATTGACTCTAATGGGACTTACTTCTGAGTAGACCTGCATAGGATTAGACTCTCACGGTGCCATCCTATCCACACTTACCTGGGAGTAAGCCCCATTGACTCTAGCGGAACTTGCTTCTGTGTAAACATGCATAGGCTTGGGCTGTGATGCTGCTGCAATCCTATCCACACTTAAGCTCCATTGACTCTAATGGGACTTACCTCTGTGTAGACATGCATAGAATTGGGCTCTAATTTGCACCTGCCACTTGGAAGGATAAGGGAGTCTTGTGGGACTTTTGTCTTTCTGCATTGACAACATAGGCAAAGAATCAGTTCAGTAATTTGGTTTCCAGAGTGTGTTAGTCTCCTTATTGTGTTTGCTGTATTGTTATCTCAGTTCTGGTCAAGCTTCAAGACTAATATTGTTATTAATTATTATTATTAACAGTATTTTCATATGACTTTTCAAACAAAGCAGTTTACATAGGAAAAAAATCCAAAAACTGATTGCTCACTTTTCCCAAAGGACTTGCACTCTAAATGGATGCAAAAGAACAACAGTAGACAGCCACAAGGAAAGACATTGCTGGGATGAGGAAGGCCAGTTACTCTACCTCACCATCACCACTCAATAAAAGAGGTGCACCCAATTGAAAAGTGCTTCCTACCCAGTTAATAGGGTAAACCATTCAGGACTATAAGACATTCTTTGACTTTTTTCCAGATCAAGAACTAGAGAATACAAAAAAAAAATCTTTTTCACTTTATGTTGTTTCTAAAGAATCTGACACACACATGCAGCTCTTTGGTGTCATTGCTCAGCACACACACTTTCATTTCTTTTCAAAAAACATAGATATATTGATTTTTAAGTGGGCACTTCAGTCTTCTAGCAAGACTAGTTCTCTTTATCTACAAGGGCTCTAGCAATCAGATATTCATGTGCTTAGTAGACCTTCACAGTAGAAATTGGAACAAACCTGTCACCTGAAGGTGCACAGAAGAGAGTGAAACTTGTCATAGCCATTAAATTGCTTGATTCTAGAAAAGTTTAAAGTAATTTTTACTTGTGCTGTAAAGATGGTAGAATGTGAGCATATCTTTCTTTCAAGTTCTTATAATGTTTTTAATTTCATGACCTATGAAACAATAAAACAGAAAAATGAGTGATGCTGCAAAAGTTGGTGGTAGCATTTCACCAATGCTAGTTGGTGGGAGAAAAATACAAATAAAAAATCCATGATGAATAGCATAATTTAACAGTTTAAATTTAAATGCTAAACTTTAGATTGATAAAGTGACTACTTATTGTAGTGTGATTTTAAAAAAATTAAAATTCATGCATTAAGCTAGAAGGCAGCCTTTTTGGACTGCTTGTTCCTGTAACTGGAATAACTGCTTATTTAATAATTATAATAATAATCATAACTGCTAGTCATAATATGCTTTTACTACATAACATTAAGCAGTCATTTAGTGTATTTTGTAGCTACCAGCATAGAAGACATTTTTTTAGATGAAACTGAAATTCTGGAAATCCATTTAGTCCTGAAGTCTTAAATATTTGGGTTGAAAATATGAATTGCTTTAAATAAGGGTGTGTTATAGCTTAACTTAGGGTACAGTCCTAAAGACACTTTCCTGGGAGTAAGACCCATTGAACACCATTGGGCTTCCTTTTGAGTAGACATGGTTAGGATTGTGCTCTTAATCGCAGAGGCTTCTTTCAAGGGTTGACAAACAATAACCAATGACTAGAGAGGTGTCTGAAAACAGTATTTTACTTGGCCCTTAGTATTCAGTAAGGCTTACTGAGACAAAGACTGCAATCCTAACCTCACTTACTTGGGAGTAAGCTCCATTGACTATAATGGGCCTTACATCTGAGTAGACAGGGATAGGATTGCACTCTTAGACTTGTCTGTAATCCCATTTTACTCACTGAAAGTAAACACTTCTCTCTCCCTATGGATCTGGCCTGCCACCCAAAGTGCATAGCGCTCAGCTTGGGAGGCAAAGCTACCTGCTTAGTTTCATTCATTCATCAGAAGAAGATGAAGAAAACCTCCCTTCCAACACTACAAGCCTGGACAATGAGCTCCACCATTCCCCATCCAGTGTATGGCAAACTAGGCAAAAAGCTTTGCTTCCCAAACCCTGTAGAGCCACCTCCGAGAGCTCAGCAATCTGGAAGTTCAGCAGTGACCTGATTACATTTTGGTGATTGTCTAGAGACCCTTTTCTTGAAAATATTCCTCACCCCTGGCCTAAAGTATCCAGTGACAAGACTGTGGTTCACATAAACATAGGATATTACCTAATACAGTGGTGCCTCACTTAAAGAGCTTAATTTGTTCCGTAGGCATGCTCTTTAAGTGAAAAGCTCTTTAAGTGAAACGGATTTTCCCATACAAACAATGGAAACTCAGACAATTGGTTCCACAAGCCCAAAAATATTCATATAAAAAATTAACTGGATGTAAAAATGATGACAAAATACTGGACTTGAATTTAAAACACTAATATAATACAGACCACAATTACTGTAATAAAACAAATTACTGCAAATAAATAAAATAAATTACTGCAAATACAATAAAATAAATTACTGTAATATTCTGTACAGTAAAAAACTAAAGAAAAACCTTTCTGGCCAAGGATGACTAATTTTCACTAAAAGAGCCACTGGTGTCTTTTGGAGCATCTCAAGAAACCTCTCTGTGTGTGAGATCTGTCTATGCAAACTAGATAGGCAGTCTGCAACAGCAAAGGGACCAGATCATATGCTGGCTACTCAGAATCAAGCCCCATTGAATCCACTGGCGCTTACTCACAGGAAAATGTGTAGGACACAGCCTGACTCCAAGTTTGCATGAAGTGCAACAGCAGAAGGGCAAGATCTTGTGCTATCTACTCAGAATCAAGCCCCATAAAATCCACTAGGGGTTACTCACAGGAAAGTGTGTAGGATGCAGCTGACTCTTTCCAAGTTTGCATGAAGTGCAACAGCAGAAGGGCAAGATCCTATGCTATCCACTCAGACTCACGCCCCATTGAATCCACTGGGGCTTACAGGAAAGGAAAAGTGCAGGCAGGGAAGAGGGTGGTTGTAGTGGGGTCCAGGCAGGGGGGAATTCCTTGGGAGGGAATGGGTCTGTTTGAGGGAGGCTCCAGAGCAGGTGCAGGAGGAGTTTTCCCTCCTACCTGATAGAGGCTTGCAGAGGCTGGACTGACCAAGTTTGCTGCCTGCAAGAGCAGGGCAGCCATGTTTGTTCCTCCAACTGAAGAGGCTCTTCTGCTCCCTCTTCGCTGCTACAGCAGGGAGGAGGAGAAAGTCTTGCCTCATTGCTGCAGCCCAGCCAATGCAGGGAAGAGGAGAGGGGGCCCAGCCAATGGGCACTCATTATGTGAACCAAGCCAATTTTGTGAAGCAAAATCCCACACAAATTTTTCCTCCTCATGTGGAACACTTGCTATTCGAGGCACTCATTAAGCAAGGTGCCATTGTATTTATGATTCTGTTTTATTTTAAAAAAACACATTGATCTGTTTTGTTTCATATTCTTGCTAGCCTGATGTTTCTAAATTTACTTACTGCACAATCCAGAGTAACTGTGGGAGCCCTTACATCGACGTAAGAAAAATTTACTCTGGATTGCTCTATGAATTTCCCATTGGTTTCCACTAGGTGGCGCCATAACTACACCAGCGTAAATGTCTCTGAAGAGCTCCTGTAGTTACTCTGGATTGTACACTTATTCATTTGGGGATTTCTGTACCACCTTTTGCTCGGTGAACAAAATCTACTTCTCAAGGTAGTTTTCAACATGAAAGATAAAAACTGTAAATAAAAAGGGCAACTTCTTCAGTGTTTGTCCTATGTGTTGCCTGGGTCTTCTGTTCTGGATAGGAATAGTGGTTGTTTGGATAGGAGTCATCCAATCCATCCATGTTTGATGCGATGAACTGGGCGGCCTGTTACGGGAGCCAGTTGCCAAGACATTACCTGCCCCCCTCAAGTGATGGGAGCTCACCCTTGTTCAGGACATGGGTCTTGAACTGCTGATTTTCAGAGTTTTTAACCACTGAATTACCTCGGTCCCCAAAGGTAAAATGTACATAATCTATATACAGGTATATAAAAATGAAAAGTCACTGACTCACTCATTCATCAATGCCCTGCCAAAACCACTGGGCCTAGAAGTGTGAAGTTTGGGGAGGGTGTCCCTTCGGTGATGGAGGCACCCACTAAGAACTGGTTTTTGGAAATTCCCACCAGAAGGGGGTGAAAAGGGCGCAACGCATTTTCCTCCCTATACTTTCCATTGAAGAATAACTGAGGAATGCTCTGCCCCAACCCCTGGAGCTACAAGCGTGAAATTCAGGGAGGGTGTTCCTTCTATGGCATCAACACCCACCAAGAACTGATGTTGAGAAATTCAACCCTTAAGGGGCTGAAAAGGGGTGCAATGTGTTTTTGTCCTATACTTAACACTGAAGATTAACATCCATCAATTTGGTGTCTGATGCACTGGGAAGGTGGGTGCACTGGGGGATGGTGCACATGAGAGGATATTGTGCATGGGGGTTTGATGTGCATGGGGGGATGATGCACATGGGAGATTGATGTGCATGGGTGTTGATGCACAGGGGGGATGTTGCACATGGGAGGATGTTGCACATGGGGAGTTGATGCACATGAGAGGATGTTGTGCATGGGGATGATGAGCATGAGGGATGTTGTGCATGGTGTGTTGATGCGCATTGGGTTGATGCTCATGGGAGGATGTTGCGCATCAGGGATGATGCGTACGGGAGGGTGTTGTGCAATGGGGGTATGGCGTACAGAGGGTATTGTACTCTCGCAATGCGGGTACATTTCGCTAGTGCATAGTAAAAATTTTCATAACAAAAGTAAAAAACCATATCTAAAACCACAATATTCTAAAAGTAGCAACTAAAAAGCAGTGTCTTCTTAAAAATAAGCAAACATATTGTAGAAAACGTATTTTATTGTAGAAAACCTTCAACATTCAAACAATTAGAGAAGAAATTGAAGAGATGAATGGAACCGTCCCAGCACTCATGTTGGTGAACGTCTGCAGATCTTTTGGTCAACAGCAGTGTAATTGGAACATTTCAAGTTCTTAGAGTGCAGTCATAATCAATTTGGGCCAGCCTAATTCACCTGACATAGCTTCCCATGGTGGTGTGGGAAGGTTGGAGTATGCTTTTGCACTGGCCTAACCGTCCCCCAGGAGTATGGGGGCACTTATGGCACTTTTGTGGCACCCCCGGATCAGCATGGGACTTATGCTGGCATAAGTGAAAGTTAGGTTTGCAGCCTTATTCTAATTAATTGACCAAGTGGGTGAAGCACCTGCTTTTATGTGGTATGCAGAATATGTATGAGTTACTGTAAAATAAATTTGACAGTATAAAATGTGTGTACATTTCCTTGAGATGTTCTGCATAAAAGTATCAGGCCAGCAGCAAATAGACTCCAGCAGGTCCCTACAGCCATTTAAATTTTATGGCAACCCCCCCCCCCCCCCGGGTCTTCAGCCCCTGTTGGAAAGTGTCCAGGGAGGAACCAGCTGATAGTAATTTGCCTCTGAGGAAGGAAGTTCAAATTTTGGAGGGCTACTACCAAGAAGTCTCTTCCTCTCAACATGCCTACTTTGCTTGAGCCAAAGGGGCCCATAGGAGAAGGGCCCCCTATGAATATTTAGGATATTGTGGGCAATTTAACAGTACATGGAATGGGATGATTAATCGGGTTCAGCATTGGTTGCTTTTGCTAATCTGTGGTGATAAAAACCAATTATTTAAACCATGATTTTAACATTTGACGACTATGGTTTTACATCAGTGTACATTAAAAACAGCTTTTAGGGTATGTTACCGTATATAAAAAGGTTATACCTCTCAGTTCTTCCTTGCTTAACTTTAATCTATTAATGTGTTCTTGATTTTTTTCTATAAGGGTAGTATGGTATCCCAACTTCTTTAAATCTCCCAGTGTTCCCCACATTTCCCAATTCATCTTCTTCTATGTATATAAAAGAGAAAAGTCACTCACTGACTTACTCATCAACGCCCTGCCAAAACCGCCGGGCCTAGAAGTGTGAAATTTGGGGTGGGTGTTCATTCCGTGACCAAGGGGTGCACTAAGAACTGGTTTTCGGAAATTCCAATCAGAAGGGGGTGAAAAGGGGCACAATGCATTTTCCACCCTATACTTTGCATTGAAGAATCAGTGACTGAGGAATGCTCTGCCCCAACCCCCAGACCTACAAGCATGAAATTTGGGGAGGGTATTCCTTCTGTCACTTGAACACCCACCAAGAACTGATGTGGAGAAATTTAACCCTTAAGGGGCTGAAAAGGGGTGCAACGTGTTTTTGTCCTATACTTAACATGGAAGACCAACCAACATCCAGCCAATTTGGTGCCTGGTGCACTGGGGAGATGTTGTTCGGAGGGAGGGGATGCACTGGGGAGGATGCTGCACGTGGGGGCTGTTGCGCATGGGGGTTGATGCACATTGGGGGGGTTGTTGCGCATGGAGACATGATGAACATAGGGGACTTATACGCATGGGGGTTGATGCGCATGAGGGTGTTGCGCATATGGAACTTATGCGCATGGGGGGATGATGAGTATGGGCAGATGATGCGCATGGGGAGATGGATGGGCATGGGGAGATGATGCACATGGGGGACTTATGTGCATGGACGGATGTTGCGCATGGGGAGATGATGCGCATACGGGACTTTTGCACATAGGGGACTTATGCGCATGGGGGGATGCTGCGCATGGGATGTTGTTGTGCATGGGGAGGCTGATGTGCCGTGGGGGCTGATGCGCCATGGGGGATGTTGCACTGTGGGGGGATGGCGTACAGGGGAATTTTACTCCCGCAATACGGGTACGCTTTCCGCTAGTTATTTCTTAATTAAAAGAAATTTAATTTTATGTCTGCATACATGGTTTTGAGGAATATCAATGAAACTTGCTGGGCCAGCTACACAAATTACGCTGTCCACTGTTACATTTTTAAATTTACTTGTGAACATGTGACACTGACAATGATTCAAAGGACTACATAACTATTAACCACCTGAATCCAAAACTGCTTTGAATATGTATTTTTCAAAGAGTAGTTCAAGTCCATATAACAAACCTTTTTAGATGCAGAGGGAAATTTCAGATCTTGATCTGACATGGATGTATTCTGTTCAGATAAAAGCATTAATTGCACCAGTTATTTTTTTTAAAAAGATGTTTGGGTCTGAATCATTGCCTTATAATTTGTCAGTTGACCTGTGACATGGAAACAGATTGCAGCTTCATATTGGCAGCTTTCTTTCCAAATGCAATTTTCTTTTTCTTCCTTTTTCTCAAAGGAGCAGTAGCTTTGCATCTTTGCTTTTGTCCTCTCTTGCCTGCGAAAAAATATGCCTACGACTAAAGAGCTCCATTGGATCCAGAGTTAGGGATGGCAGTGGCACAAAACTGCCCTGTGCTTCAGAAGTGCAAACACCACTGTTAAGGAACCTCATGCAAGAAATATGCCTTGATGAATCCTTTGCCACTTGTCTAGACCGTGGCTTCACCATCCAAGACTGGCAGTGACAGAAACAGGTGCTGCATATTTGTATCCCCAGAGGACAGTTATTGTAAGGTTGGGAAGTGGAGGAATGCACTCACTCTTGCTAACTACAGATTCCTAGTAGTAGTAGTAGTAGAACTGTAGAGAATAAAAGGATTGCTCCATATGCTTAAAATGAACATCATCTTGATCTTCTATTATATATATAAAAGAGAAAAGTCACTGACTGACTCATCAACGCCCTGCCAAAACCGCCGGGCCTAGAAGTGTGAAATTTGGGGTGGGTGTTCATTCCGTGACCGAGGGGTGCACTGAGAAGCGGTTTTCGGAAATTCCAACCAGAAGGGGCACAATGCGTTTTCCACCCTATACTTTGCATTGGAGAATTGATGACTCATCAACATTCCACCCCAACCCCCGAACCTAGAAGCATGAAATTCGGGGAGGGAGTTCCTTCTGTCACATGAACACCCACCAAGAACCCATGTGGAGAAATTTAACCCTCAAGGGGCTGAAAAGGGGTGCAGCTGAAAAGGGGTGTTTTTGTCCTATACTTAACATGGGAGACTGACCAACATCCAGCCAATTTGATGCTCGGTGCATGATGCACTGGGGAGGATGTTGTTTGGAGGAAGAGGTTGCATTGGCAAGGATGGTTCGCATGGGGGAAAGTTGCGCATGGGTAGATGATGCGCATGGGGGGTTGATGCGCATGGGGGACTGATGCAGATGGGTGATGTTGCATATGGGGAGTTGAGGCACATGGGGGAATAATGCACCTGGAGGAATGATGCACCTGCGGGAATGATGTGCTGGGGGAATGATGCACGTGGGATGTTTATGCGCATGGGGGATGTTGCACATGGGTAGATGATGCTTATGGTGTGGATGAACCTGGGGGATGTTGCACATGGGAGTTTAATGCGCATGGGGTGTTGATGTGCATGGGGTGTTGTTGCACCAGGGGGAGATGGCATATGGGAAAAACTTACTCTCACAACACAGGTACGCTTTTTGCTAGTTGTAAATACATTTGGCAAATGATATATAGTATATGAGACCTCTTTTGTATGTATGTGAAGCTTCTGAATTGCCCTTATATATATAAGTATATAATTTATCTATAACTTGGTCATGGTAATTTATCTGTTACCTTTCTGAAAAAGTTCACTCACAGTGACATGTTAAACATTTAACCATAAATAAAAATAGCATTAATACAATAAAATCCAAATAATTAACTCACAAGGAGCTGACTTGGTGTATCTTCAGCAAGATGGGTGCCATGTTTTGGAATGTGAAATGAAATGAAACCGTCAAAATCAATTAAAGTTGTAGGAAATAAGAGATCCAGACATAAGCGCAGGTGTTAGAGCTCTGGATCAAAAGTATCATTTCAGTCATGATGGAAACATACTAGGAAGTAACTCCAAAAACACAAGAATGCATTTTGTGCATTCACATTTCCCTCTCCCAATTCCAATTAATTCCACACAGTCTAGAAAGAAATCAAGGAAGTATGAATCAGGCTTGTGGGGTTGTGAAAGAAAAGTAACAAAGGCTTCAATCCTATATACACTCCTGAACACGGGTTCAACAACTTATTTGTGAGGAACTATGCATAGGAACGTGCTGACATTCAGTTGAAGTAATAACTCATGTGTTTTCTGCTAACCAGAATGGGCTGTGGGTGGCGCGAGCAGTTAAGACGCTGTGCCTGTTAACCAGCAGGCCAGGGTTTGAAACCTGGGTCGGCCCCACAAGACAGGGTGAGCTCCTGTCCTTAGCCCAACTCTGTGACGCTGCTGGATCCAATTGTATTGGCTCTGCCTTTCTATTGGACTAATTCAGTGGGGTGGAGAGGGGGTATTTGCTGCTTGGGTAACAGTATATCCTCCATAACAATCTAACCCAGGCTTTTGTGCTTTGCATGCATCGTATGCAGCACAGAGCACGATACCATAGTCTTTCAAGACTGACAGAGGCCTGCTTTCTGCTAACCATAGTTTCAAACGGAAACTATCATTTGAGTATCCAAACAAGGAAATTATGATAAGCTTTTGAGCACACTCCTAACCATGTCTAATCAAAAGTAAGCCACATTGTGTTCAATGGGTTCTTTCCCCCAGGAAATTATGTTTAGGATTGCAACCATAACCTACTTTTTTTTTATTTTTGTTCACATCCAATTTCACGGCACAGCAGAAAGTGGAGGTGAAATCACAGCCATAGCTGTGATTTGTCATCACACCAAACCATAGTTCAAAGTGAGGCTTGCAAACTCACTTTAATTTCTAGTTTTTTAAATTCTTGTGTGTTAACTGCAAACAAGTATGTTACATCAAATCAACAATCATGCCGAACCATTGTAAAATTGCCTTAATATGTCATGATAGTTATCATGATGTCTGGCTTCAACTGTTACCAACTCTATGGTTCTTCAATAAGTGTCCTGCAACTGTTTCTACCACAGCTGTTTTCAAGTAAACTGCATCTTTACCGTTCATCTCAAGCATAGAAATCCCAATTGTATGACCATTGGCCACATTTTGGGCCAATTCATTTTGATTGGCCTAGTGACTTACACAATTCTGTGTGACTTCTCTTCCTCCCTACCATTGGGTGAAGCAACTGCTGGGTTGGAAGTAATGAGAGAGAGAACATGACTGCAATCCTGAACACACTTTCCTGAGAGTAAGTCCCAAAGAACACAATGGGACTTCTGAGTAGAAATGTATAGGATTGAATCCTTTCACTTTTCTTCCTTTAGATTATGTGAAAGAAAGATCTGAGGTAGTGTTTGTTTTGCAATTTATACAGTCTATAAAGTTTTCATAGGGTCACTCACTGCAAAGAAATTGCTGTTCTGCAGAACTAGTTGATTCTACTAATTAGGCAAGTCACAAAATATTGCAATTTCCCCAGACGTCGAACAGTTCAATTGACTGCATTCACTGCTTTATGAAAAAATTCTTGGAAAAAATGGCATAGAAAGTATTACTGAAATGAAGACATCTCAGTGTATTTCATTGGTGTCACTGGTACTTGCTCAAATTACTCTGCAGTTTCTCTACCTGTTTTCTTACATACCACCTTATAAGCCTCAAAGGGGCTTCATTTCAGTACATCACCATTTCAGTTTTGTAGATTGAGAAACTTAAACACTATGAGGCCAGTAAACACCATGTTTTAATGCTGCATGAATGCATCTGAGAGGTCCATGTATGAGAGGAAGAGATTGATAACTTCTGTTTTCCCTTTGTGACAAATTATAGTTTTGTGTTTCATGTAAACTTGGGGAACTGCTGTTGTCATTCCAGCAAAGTGAGTTATCAAATCACATGCTACACAAACCACACTGAAGTTTATATGCAGCATAGAATTGTGGTTAAAAGCAAGGAGGAAGCTTTCACTTTCCTTCCTCATCAAAGGAAGAAAAACCTTATGGCTTTCAAGAATGTTATTTAGTG
Organism: Cryptoblepharus egeriae; assembly: GCA_030015325.1. Taxonomy (NCBI): domain Eukaryota; kingdom Metazoa; phylum Chordata; class Lepidosauria; order Squamata; family Scincidae; genus Cryptoblepharus; species Cryptoblepharus egeriae. The sequence continues at coordinate 157,072,891 of JAREYC010000001.1, forward strand.
CTAAGCAATTCTCAATATACTTATTCAGTATTTATATATAAAATTTCACTGATTCACACTGGACCCCAGTTAGTTAATGAAAGATCAAGTGCTTGACTTGTTTCCCGTTGGTAGTTACACTGCTGATAATGGTTGACTAAGGGATCTGCATACTTCCATCACCATGATTGTTGGGTTGGTTCCACAAATCCCTTCAATTGCTTCCCTAGATGTATAAATGTTGCAGGTTTCCTACAAAGAAGAATGTGTGAATTGCAGCTTATTAATATGTGTAAACATTTTAAAATACGCCCTTTAGTTCCACTATTTTAGCCAGGAGAAGCTGAATATCATTTAAAATATGTAAATGCATGAAAGTCTACAATCTATTAAAGTATTTATACATTGTCCTCATAAAGAAATAGAAATGGATGCAGGGGCAACTTCTTAGTAACTTTAATTTTCTGTCCCATCTCTGCAGAAATATAATGGATATTACATGGGTTCTGCAATGAGCCAGTTGATGGCATGGAATTCAAATGGAAGTAATGGTGCTGGTAGTTATGAGCCTTCCTGGTGGCCCCATGGAGGCAAACATGCTGGCTAATTTTTTTATTTAAAGAAATATGTATATTTTCTTAACAGACCCTTCTTGAATATGCAGAAAAGTGGAAGACATCAGAAGATCCCTTGCCTTTGCTGGAAGTATACAGAGAGGCTATCCATAGTTATGTTAAAGCACAACCTTACCTTACCTCGGAGTGTGAAAATGTAGCTTTTGTGCTTGAACGCTTAGCCCTGTGAGTTTATTTTTAATTAATAAGTTTTTGTTTATATACAGTATATATTCTTAAAAACACTGCTTGAGATATTGTGTTTGAAGATTAGTGATAATATCTGCTCTAGACAGTGAGTGCATTGTAAATATTGTAGTTGACTGACTTCCTGTCTGGTACGCTTTTTCAGAAGCTGTGTTGAACTTCTGCTGTGCCTGCCTCCAGAATTGCCTGAAAAGCAGTGGAAAGACTTTCAGTCCTTTATTCAGGTGAGGTCTTACTATAAGGCTATAATTTATTATGTACTAGCGAAAAAGTACCCGCGTTGTGGGAGTAAAATTCCCCAGTACACCATCCCTGACTGCACATCAACCCCCAATATGCATGCACCCCCATGCTCAACATCCCCCATGTGCAACATCCCCATGTTCATCCCCCCATGCGCATCATCCCCCACATGCATAATCCCGCACATGAAATATCCCCCATGTTCATCTATCCCATGCACATCAGTTCCCCATGCATATCAAACCCTCATGCGAAACATCCCCCATTTTCATCCTCCCCATGCACATCAATACCCCATGCGCAACATCCCCCATGTTCATCCTCCCCATGTGCATCAGTCCCCCATGTGCATCAGTCCCCCATGTGCATCAGTCCCCCATGTGCATCAGTCCCCCATGTGCATCAGTCCCCCATGTGCAACATACCCCAGGTTCATCCACCCCATATGCATAATCTACCCTTGTGCAATATCCACCATGCGCGTCAATCCCCCATGCGCAACAGCCCCCCATGCGAAACCCCCCCATGCACAGCATCCTCCCCAGTGCAACCCCTCCCTCCAAACAACATCCTCCCCAGTGCACCAAGCAGCAATTTGGCTGGATGTTAGTCAGTCTTCCGTGTTAAGTGTAGGAAATAACACGCTGCACCCCTTTTCAGCTCCTTAAGGGTTAAATTTTTCCACATTGGTTTTTGGTGGGTGTTCATGTGACATAAGGAACACCCTCCCCAAATTTCATGCTTCTGGGTCCAGGGGTTGGGGCACAGCATCCTACAGTAACCAATTCTTCAATGCAAAGTGTAGGGAGGAAAACATGTTGCACCCCATTTCACCCTCTTCCAGTTGGAATTTCCTAAAACCAGTTTTTAGTGACTCCCTCCATCACGGAAGGAACCCACCCCAAATTTCACACTTTTAGGCTTAGCAGTTTTGGCTGGGCATTGATGTCAATGAGTCAGTCAGTGACTTTTCTCTTTTATATATATATAGATATAGATTCTCTGGAATACTGTACGTATTTCTGAAATATATATTATGTAAACTGAAACCTGATCTGTGCCGTACTTCTGGGACATACCGTACTTGCAGCATGTGCAAGGGATCCATTCTCAGACCTCCCATAGATACTGAAAATCATGGATAAGCAAGTTGCAGTTTTCAGCCTCTTAAGCCCTCTAAATGAGACCAACTCCTATCCTTCTGGGAGGGCTTTCTGAAACCCTTAGGCTGAGGCTGTGCACGTCCACCTGCAAGCCTCTTCAGGCTTCAAATGGAGCTGAAAGTACACAGCTTCCTCAGTCAGTTGCTTCAGACTTCAGAATGCCTTCAAAGGCATTAAAACATCACCTCTTTCAGCTCCTGGAGCCGTACTGAAGCCCACAGCAGATTCACATAGCCTCTGTGGGCTTCAGAAAGCTCTCTGGAGGGGGATCAGAGTGCATTTTTAGTTCCTTTCTGAAGGCTTTGGTGGGACCTATTCTGCCTGTGTGCAGTCCTTGGGCAGAATGGATTGCAGATAAAACTGCAGATAAACAGGTTCCATCTGTATTCCCTGTTTTATTGTGCAAACAAGGGTTCTAGTTGCTCTTTTGTTTTGGTCCCTTCTCATGTCTTTGGCAATTTTTCTAAAATAGTATCAAAGAAAAAATGGGAGCAGTGCAAATGGTGTTGGGGGCCTAAGCAGTTTCTTCTTGCTTTTCTTCAACTAGCAAGATTTAAAGCAGCATTTTGTTCCTTTTCAGATTATTTGATTTACCGGGGGAGTCTGTAACTGAACAGTACAAAAAACAGCATAAAAACAAAAACAGGCTATTGTGTTTTTGTACTTGCATGTATTAGTAGCCTTCATTATCTGAAATGAATGCAAAGATCTAACACAAATGTGCAAGGCCCAGCTGACAGTTCCTTAAAATTAGCTTTGAAATTATACCTAAGGTTGGGCTTCAACTGGAAATGTCTTTAACCCACCAATGTCTTTAAAAGTCTGCATTAGGCAGAAATTCAAGGAGTGCAGCATTGTTCCCAGCTTTGAACCTACTGATTTTCTGATTTCACACAGGCTTTAAGCCTTTTCCTCACTTTCTCCACCCCATGTTTTACTATAAGTAGCTTGTTCTTTAAGTAGTCAACATAATACTTTCAAAACACTATAAAAAAGGAACACTGTAAATTACATTCCTGTAATTTCATTGAGGATGACCATATGTCCTCTCTTTCCAGGATATGTCCTCTTTTTTTAGCATTGTGTCCTGGACAATCACTTCAGCATCTTCCTTTTGCCTGTGAGCAGGCAGCATATAGAATTCTTGTAATTAAATAAATTAGATGTATTTTTAACATTTAATAGTAAATGATACAGTGTTTAAATGAACCACATAATAGTAATATTTTGTCCACATGAACCACGTGAAAGCTTTTATTTTGTCATGGGTATCATTTGGGGGGTATCCTACATATGTATGAGGTGACGTCATCTTCTTTTGTGGTTATGACATAGGTTCACTGAATCTACTTTTGAACAGCTTTCCTTTTACATTCTTGCCAAGTAACATTTCTCAGTATTAACATGGTCTTTTATCTCTTTCCCACCCTTATGTGGTCAGCAATATGATGGTATGAATGATTGTGTTAAGAATTTGTAAAGCCCTTGGTCAAGAGCTTTAATTCAGTATTAGAGCATCTGTTTTACATGTAAAAGGTCGTATGATGAGTGGCATTTCCAGGTAAAGCTGGGATGAAGACTCCTCCTCGAAACCCTGGATAGCTGCTTTCAGTTGTAGAGAGTACAATACTGCCAACCAAATCAGTACAGTATAAGAAAGTTTCATATATTCATAAGTAAAATTCACTGACATTGTGAGTAGTGGTGGACCACTAAAATCACCTTAAAAGCATGTTTTTAAAAAAGGGTTGAATAAACTGCATGATTTCCCAAGATCAAAAAAGGAACTTGATCTAGAATACACCCTCATTTTAAAATTGGCTTTGTTCCATTTTTTGCCCTTTGTTAACAATACATGCTAGTGATGTATTTGAGATAGAAGACATTCTTGTCCCCTGTGGAAGACAGAACCTTTGTTTCATTTTCTTCTGGAAAAAACCTGAGATTTAGTGTGAACTTATTTATCATGGTCATGTTTGTCAAATATTGTTTTAATATTTTTTTTTCAGATGGCACATGCAAAATTGATGGAGAATGGCTGTAGTCAATTACATTATTTAGCTCTTCTTGCCCAAGAGAATGGGGCATGGAAGAATCCAGTTCTTTGCAGTATTCTTTCCCAAGAATCACTGGATCGGGATAAGGGTGAGTTTATTTTGGATAGCATCCAGGGTATTGCTTCTGTCACTGAAAACTCTCCATGGAAGGAGTCCATTCGCATAGAAACACAATTAAGGTGGTACAAGGATAAAATGACTTTTTACAGAACAGTTTCTTAAATGTTTTGAATTGGGGAGCTAATCAGGGATTAAATTCAAATGTTTTGAATTAGAGAGCTTCCAAATGTACTTCATTTTCTCTTCTCCCCCTCCCAACCACCCATACCAAACCCAGTGAAACTTGTTTCCAGGTAAATCCGCATTGTATATAAACATTTCCAAACTTCTGTTTAGTGTCAAGTGATATTAATATACTCTGCTCTAGATGCTTATGAACTGGTTGATGGCTAAAATAGGGTAGTGTGAACTGATTGATGGCTAAAATAGGGTGGTATCTATTAAAATTTCATAAAAAACATTAGTGAGTTCTTGAGGCTCCTAGAGCTCTTTTTCATGCTGGATGTTAAAACAAATTTTTGTGATTTTTGGTTCTAATGAAAGTGTTACCCTACTTGGCTTTTTCCCTTCCTTCTTAATTAAAAGTCTTTTCTTTTTCTCCCTACTTGACTAACCCTACTAAGACTTGTTATTGTTTGACTGTCCTTATGATCCGAGAAGCAAGAAATTAGGCTGCCTTGGTAGCTGAAATTTTCAACCTGGTTGTTCCACTTTTTCTAGGGTGATTAAGAATAGCAGTTTCTCATTGGTTCAGCAGTTCCCTGTGATCATCAGTTACTTATTTAAATTGAGGTCACTAGACCATTTCAAAAAAAATTTAGAATACATTTGTAGAAGTAGTTTCTCCAAAGTTAGACTCTGCATAAGAGTCTGTGGGAAAAGGGGCAAGATAAAATAGTATTTATTCTTGTAATTATTATTAACTAGCAAAAAGCGTACCTGCGTTGTGGGAGTAAAATTCCCCCTTATTTCATTCCCCTCATATGCATCAACCCCTCCCTTATTTCATTCCCCTCATATGCATTCCCCTCATATGCTCAACTTCCCCATGTGCAACTTCCCCCATGCACATCAATCCCCCGATGCGCATCAATCCCCCATGCGCATCAATCCCCCCATGCGCATCAACCCCCCCATGCGCATCAATCCCCCCATGCGCAACTTCCCCCCACGTGCATCAACCCCCATGCGCAACTTTTCCCCCATGCGCATCTTCCCCTCATGCGCATCTTCCCCTCATGCGCATCTTCCCCCCATGCTCAACTTTCCCCCATGCGCAGCATTCTCACCAGTGCAACCTCTTCCTCCAAACAACATCCCCCAGTGCAGCAGGCACTGAGCATCAAATAGGCTGGAGGTTGGTCAGTCTCCCATGTAAAGTATAGGGCAGAAACACATTGCCCCCTTTTCAGCCCCTGAAGGGTTAAATTTCTCCACATGGTTCTTGCTGGGTGTTCAGGTGACAGAAGGATCCCTCCCAGAATTCCATGCTTCTAGGCCCAGCAGTTGGGGAGGAATGTTGCTGAGTCAGCAATTCTCAATGCAAAGTATAGGGAGGAAAACGCGTTGCGCCCCTTTTCACCCCCTTCTGGCTGGAATTTCCAAAAACCAGTTCTTCGTGCACCCCTCCGTCACGGAAGGAACACCCACCCCAAATTTCACACTTCTAGGCCCAGCAGTTTTGGCAGGGCGGTGATGAGTCAGTTAGTCAGTCAGTCAGTGACTTTTCTCTTTTATATATATAGACTAGCGAAAGGCATACCCATGTTGCGGGAGTAACATTTCCCCATATGCCATCCCCCCACGGCACATCAACACCCCATGCGCGACTTCCCCCCGGCGCATCATCCCCCATGCGCATCAGTCCCCTATGCGCAACTTCCCCCTTGTGCATCATCCCCCCATGTGCCTGAACTCCTCATATGCAACATCACCCATGCGCAATTTCCCTCCATGCGCAATTTCCCTCCATACGCAACTCCCCCCCCCGTGCGCAACTTCCCCCCATGCAGAATCCTCGCCAGTGCAACTTCTTCCTCTGAACAACACCACCCCAGTGCACCAGGCACCGAGGATCAAATTGGCTGGATGTTGTTCAGTCTCCCACATTAAGTATAGGACAAAAACACGTTGCCCCCTTTTCAGCCCCTAAAGGGTTAAATTTCTCCAGATGGTTCTTGGTGGGTGTTCATGTGACAGAAGGAACTCCCTCCCAGAATTCCATGCTTCTAGGCCCAGCAGTTGGGGCAGAATGGTCATGAGTCATCAGTTCTCCAATGCATAGTATATGGAGGAAAACGCGTTGCGCCCCTTTTCACCCCCTTCTGGTTGGAATTTCCGAAAACTGGTTCTTAATGCACCCCTCCGTCACGGAAGGAACACCCTCCCCAAATTTCACGTTTTAGGCCCACCAGTTTTGGCAGGGCAGCGATGAGTCAGTCAATCAGTGACTTTTCTCTTTTATATATATAGAAGATGACAAACAACCTTGTATTAATTTCTATTAGTAGTTTCGTGTGAGGAGACTAACTTATGAAGGTGTGTCCTCCCATCCCAGATGTGTGCATTTAATGTCATCATGAAGAATGATCAAAGACTCGCCTTCAATTCAGCATTGTAATTTGCTGCTTACCATGGCAGACTCCCAGTTATTACTCGGTCTATTTGATATTAGATATTACTCAGTCTATAGTCTATAGTTATGTTGGCATCCTGAGTAGTGTGTTGTCCATTTCATTTACAGTGCAATCCTCTGGTCCAAAGTATGTCCAATTGTGTTCAATAGCACCAGGAAAGTATGGTTAGGATTCCATCCTTTGTCTGAAAAATTTGAAGGATACATGTGGGAGAGTGAGAGATAATGAAACTGGCCAGCCAGCAGATTGTGGATCAGGATCAGGGTACTTTTCTAAAGTTTGCAATTTTAAGGCTGCAACCCTAACCGTACTTTCTTAGGAGTAAGACCAAGGAACATATTGGGGCTTACTTCTGAGTAGACATGGTTAGGATTGTATTCTAAGTGAAACTACTTGCAGCTTTCTGTTAGGTAGTGGTGATGATGATGAGCCTGGTGACATGGAGCTATCCTTTCATACTATATAAGTTCTACACACTCAGGGGGCAAAGAGAGATCATTAGTTGGGATCCCTTTTTTCCTCCCATTGAAGGCTAAATGACATAGAATCCTTGCAGTGCATATAGCTGATTCAGTACTGAATAACCTGCATGAATGGTAGGCGTATCAAGATTGGCCACTGCCTTGTCAGGTGCAGGTCTGTTTTTTTCTTCTGGGAAACTGGGCATTTAAGAGAATGAATGCAGAGCAACATGCAAATCCTGAAATCAATTTATTTGTGGTTTTCATATTTTGAAACCTCAAGGTGATAGAAATAAAATTATGTTAAAAGCATATGTGAAACAATTGCAAGGAGCATGAAAAAAAAATCACACAAGGCTTAAAGTGACGAAGAGAAAAGGTTGAACTTTGCCTGCTGTCAAAAAGAATTAACAAATTTGGCACCAAATATACCAGTCAGATGAGGATGTTTCAGAGTTTCAGGACCACAGTGGAGAACATTTTCTCATTGGTTGCCCTCATGGTGTAGGCATCCAGGTGGTGGCGTAGCTGGGGGTAGCAACTGCACAGGGCATCAAGCTTTAGGGAGGCACCAAGCTGAGCTAGTTGCTAAAATTGTGAAAAAGAGGTATGTATGAATAATAATACCACCATATCATTGGAAAGGACATTTAATGTATAAAGCAATGCAACAATCTGCATTGGAATGTCTCTGTTCTATCAAATGTTATGGCCAATTAACCAGAAAATGAAAACACCAGCGACCTATGGAATGAAAAGTAGATTTTCTTAACTCAAAAACTGTTGAGATTGCTCTGAGAGACAATGAGATGCAATTATAATGTACTGGTTCAACCTTGTTATACACAGATTTTTTTATACATGGATTTGACTCAGCACAAATGGCCACTGCAAATCAGAGTTATAAAAACTGCTTCCCTACTGTTATAGACAGGCAGTCATGCACGTAGTCATTCCATTCTTTAGTCCCAGAATCAAACCCCTGCAAATACTAAGGCACAACCTTATTCCATTAGATGCAATGGAAGTCAAAAAATATGGAAGTGGGACTTTTGTTATACACAAATTATTTTATCCATGGGAGGTTACGGAGTAAAGCTAATATGGTGTTAATATTATTTTCTCCCATTTTCATATATCATAACATAGTTACCCCTACTAACTTGGTAAATATCCCTGCTAACTGATGCTCCTTGTATATTTAGCAGGGATAGAATAACCATCCCTCTTTGCCTTAGCACACTCTCTCTGAGGGCCCACTATTTATTTACTTCAATTTGATTTTGTCGGCGGTGGGGGATGCTACAAAATCATCTTTGACTTAGATTGCGAAAAGATGCCTAAGCTAGGTTACTAGCTGGAGTGAGGTAGAAGAGGAAATGGGTGGCAAACGTCTGGGGGAGAAGAAAATGGGTATTCCCCCAGTTTTTTGTTTGGTTTTTTTAAAGCCTGGGCCTGGCATCACTTCTTGTTGTGGTATCACTTCTGGGGCAATGTTTTAAGCTTTCCACTGGACTACATGATCATTAGCTACTGCATCCAGGGAAGTCCCTAGATGCAGTTACCTTAACTGCTGAACTGGTTCGTATGGAAGCTGGAAGTCCTTTGTGGGTATTGCCATGGCACCTTTCTTTGGGATATCTGGACCAAGGGAAACAGGGATAGAAAATCAGTCTCTGTGGTTTTCCTCTTGTGAAAGATCAAAACAAACTGATTTATATGGAAGGTTGCAAAACCCACTTCTTCATACTTGCTGTTTCTCTTTGACCTCCAAATTTTGTGTGTCTAATAGAAGCAGAGGTGGTAATACGGGGGAATAAAATCTCCAGTAAATAGACACAAAGCCATTTTAATGTGTGGAGATTTGGGAATGTGATGGAAAGCTAACGTAGGGTTTAAGATAATTTCTTTGACATTTTCAGGGTTAGGTAGGGTTGTCTGACATTGAATAGTGTTAATTTAGTTCATTCCAATTTTCTAGGTACCACCTGAGTGACTTCTCATATTGTTATCAGATGTCATTTACATACAAATACAGTACTATGTTTTCAATGTATGTTTGTTCAAAATGCAGTGCATAAGCTAGCTATAAAAATACCAGTATATATTTAGCAGAGTTTGGTAACTGTGTGTGGTGGTTTTGTCAAATTCTGACTGGGAATGTTCACATATGTTAGAATTTTGTGTAATATAGAAAACAGTTTTGTAAAAGATAAGGAGTGAAACTAGGAGAACGTAAAGAATTCCCTAAAAGTGATTAATGTTTAGTCTTAATATGAAATGCAGAAGATTTTGGAGCTGGTGGAATTGTCTGAAGATAAATATAAATCTGAACAGAGTGAAGTTCATTTTTCTTTACTATTCAAAGTTTATGTAATTTTTAAAAATGCTTATTTCTGTATTGACTGTGACATTCCTAGTTAATACTTTGGATAGTTGCAAGTGTAATGTATTCCTTTGGTGTCCTTTGCTCATGGATTAAGTGTGTCATGAAATTAGAGATTACAGTGTATTTGCAAGAGGAAAGTAAACCTTGACATTAGAGCCTTAATATACATTTTTTTCTTAAATCTCAAGGTCTTTCTGTATCTTATTTCAGTGACAGCGGAGAATGTTCCTCTGTTAATGCAAGGCATTTTACCTGAAATGGTAAACATTGTGGTTTAAAGGATTATTAGACCTGTGGGTGGAAGAGCAAGGCTAAAAAGTAACAAATGTAATTAGCCACTAGGTCATTCAAAGGTGGACAAAACATTAATGTTTTGATTAGATATGGAAAATTAATATTCAAAGCAAACTATTCAATAGGAAAAGGAAAAGTGGTGCATATAAAAAGCACCTCCAATTAATAAGAAACTTTCTCTTAGACTTCACAAACCTATGGCTGCTACCCTGCAGTGTTCCTTTTGTTAGCAGAAGAAACACCATTTATGTATTTAAGAAACATTCTCTGAACATCTGCCCATGAAGATTCATCTTCCTCTGAAGTCCACTTATTAACCTATAAAGAAAGGTTAATAAAAATGCTCCCTCATCCGTTAATCTGCTAATAATAAATATGTTTTCCATTCACTGGTACAAGCCCTTTTGATTCTTATAGGAAAGCAATGCTGTTTAGGTAAATATTTTCAGAAATAAATTCAAATATCTGTAATTGCTATGTGTGAACTTCTTGGTTTGATTATCAGCTCTTGGTTAATTAAAGATGCAAGATGCTAGCTATATTCAATTGGCAAAGTAGGCCTTGAAACCACGAGCACTGTCATGGACATGCCTTGTTCCATGGTTTGAGACCAGAATCGTTTATGAGGAAGTGTGAATCAAGGCAAATCATTTGGAAGGTTAGAAGTAATTATATTTTTCTTATTTAGGGTATTGTGGCAATACCCTGGAAGGAAGAGGAAAGAATTTAAAAAACAGAATTTGGCACTTATTTCAGATTGCAGGAATTTGTGGCTGTGAGTTCAGGATTTTAAAAATGGACTGTACAAGTTTTCTTCTGGTCATAACAAACTGTTATAACACCAGAAAATAATTGTTTTTGAGAACTTTCATTGTATATAATGTCAGTAGAATATGTTCGATGACTTTCTGTTTAATTTTTTTTAGTTAAAAAATAGGGATAGTAGCAGGTACGCAGCCAAAGTGTGTGAGTATGGTTGTATGATTTAGGCTGCAGTCCTAAAGACACTTTCCTGGGAGTCAGATCCACTGAACAAAATGGGCTTACTTTTGAGTAGACATGGTTAGGATTGTGCTCTTGGCTGCCTCAAATATGCACAATAGCTTTTCTAACTACCCGTTACACATTTTTCATCATACATAAGTTCCCACGTTCAGTCCTTCTCATGGTTTATAAAAAGGTACTAAATAGCAAGGCTGGAAAGACTTCTGCCTTATTTTTGAAGGGCTGCATTCTAGTTAGAGCAGATCATACATCTGGATGTATGACAAAGAAGCATCATAAGTTGATGCACTGCTGGTAGTGGAGAAGCACTGGTGTATTATCCCCCTTTTGCTGATGCACTGTAACAGTTTCCCTTGTTCTCCACCTGTCTTTGTCAGTATGATATTTTTCACAGAGATAATTTGTATATCTAGATTAGACATAATCTGTCGGTAAGGAACTTCTGGAATCATTACTTCATAGACTGCATCAACTTGGAACTATTTGTTTCAGGGATTGTGTCCTGTGTTCCATAACTAGCTTCTTTCCAGGATCCACTGCAATTTCTGAGGTTATCTATGTGTTCTCATTGCAGTCATTTAGGTACTATGTACTTTCTTCTTTTAAAAATGTTGGATTTAATTTATTTACAGTATAACTTCCTGATTACAAGGGTTACTGAAATGATTATTTTCAGACCAGAAGCTTGGATGGGGAGGCTAGGATGCTTAATAAATAAATAAATAAATAAATATTTTACAAGATCTAGAAGATGTTTAATCTTTGTTTTTACTTAAAAGGTCATTTATTCTTTTACAGTTTGCAGAAGGTATTGTATTGTGCTTGTCTTTTATGAAACTATAAAACGTTTTCCAGACTATGGGTGGCATCTTGACCAGTGTTTTCACCACAGGAAGCTCCATCTGTGTAAAGAAGGAATGGTCTGTGCAAAACACTCTTTTTTGTTTGTGGTAGGAGCTCCTACTAGATGAAGTGTAGTTGGGATGGCATCCCTTATACCAGGGCACAACAAACCCAGATTGCTTTGGTGATAATTTCTTCCTGATGTCTAGAAAGTTATTGCAAGGCTTAAGCTGCTGGGTAGTCTTTGCTGTAAAGTGCATTACTCTCTGCTTGGATGCTGAAATGATTGAACTTGAATTGCTAAGTCTCAAGTAGAGCCTCTGGGCTGGGGAGAAGAAAGTGAAGGAAGAGGAGGTTTCATCACTGAAAGGAGGCAGTCTTAATTATTGTACTGTCTCACCCACTAGAGCCGGATATACATTCTCCCCACAAATAATTCCCTGGGCATGTGTGTGTCTTCCTTACAGCAGCCTAGGGGCGTGGTATGGTATGTAGCACATATCTATTTAGCAGAAAGCCCACTGACTCTTCTGCATGCAGTAAACTACCATATTTCCCGGCTTATTACACCACCGGACCATGAGACACACCAAAGGTTAGAGGAGCAAAACAAGAAAAAATATTCTGAACCAAATGGTGTACTAATATATTTAATAAAATATAGCAAAATAATATTTCAACTATGTAAAGTCAACAGTGGTATTAAGAACCATTATCACTGTCATTAACAAATGAGGAAAGACTTTAAGCTTCAAGCACTCTTCTGATTTTCTGGAAATCCCAAAAACTCATCATCTCTAGTGTCAGTGATTTGTGACTTTTGCACAAATCTCACTGCAAATGACACCAACATTTTGCACAAATCTCATTGCAAGTGGTCCAGGAAGGCAGGTAAGTTGGGGGGGCGTTCTTTGGGGGGTAGGTAGGGAAAGGTGAAGGGATCTAGATAGATAGATAGGGAAGAGTGAGGGAGGCACAGGCATGGAGCAGGAGGGACCAGGTCTTGTGCATGTCTACTTTGGAACAAGTCTCCAAGCCAGGGAAGGCTGCTTAGGATTGCAACTGTGATCAGATGCCAAACCCAAAATTCCTGAACCCCAAGGCCAAAATTCCTACCCGCTTAAAAAATGTATTTTTTATATTTTTGACTTTTACTTTTTTGGCCATAACTTTTGATAGGAAGGAGATATCTCAAAATTGATTGTTGATTGGATTCTGCTCTTCAATACGAATCCAACGACATATGACATGATGGGGTAAGGTGCTCCAGGATTGGCCCTATCACTCTATAAGACGCAGAGACATTCCCCCCCCCTTCCCGGGGAGAAAAAATGCGTCTTATAAGCCGGGAAATACGGTAAGTCCATTATTAGTGATTGTGTGGAAAAACTTAAGATTCCTCTCATTCAAATGAATTTACCCTACAATCCAGAGTAACTACGGGAGCAAGTAAGAGACTTTATGTGCACCCATAGTTACTGCACCACCTAATGAAAACCTATGGGAAATTCATATTGCAATCCAGAGCAAATTGTTCTTACACCAGAGCAAGGACTCCCCGTAGTTACTCAGGATTGCGCCCTAAGTCATGACTAATGTCAATTATCTTAATGGTGGTTAATCATGACTTTCTTAGAAAACAACCCAATATTTATTAGTTGAGAAAATGATGGGTTCTTAAAAGTTTTCTTCCTCCACAGGTTGGAGCCTTCTGCTGGAAGAACTCCTTGCTCTGCTGGAAGGTCGCCTTAGAATACAAATATATTCTTAGCAAATAAAATATATTCTTTTCTGAATTCAGATCAGATTTTACTGCATGAGCTGCATATCCTGATTGTCTTCTTTTTATCTTAGTGTTACCACTGAATCTGCCCTTTTCATTCCATGTCTTCAACTTGCTCTCTGAAAAGTAATTAGAGTGATTAATTTACATGCAGGGATATAATTGTTCATGTTATGAAACTACTTAATCCAGGTAATCTAAGGGATGTTTACAGTGGCATCAATTTTAATTTATTTCCTTAGCCTTTTAATTATTTTAATTAACTTTTGCTTGTTGGTATCTTCTCTATATATATAAAAGAGAAAAGTCACTGACTGACTGACTCATCAACGCCTTGCCGAAAGCACTGGGCCTAGAAGTGTGAAATTTGGGATGGGTGTTCCTTCCGTGATGGAGGGGGTCACTAAGAACCAGTTTTCGGAAATTCCAACTGGAAGGGGGTGAAAAGGGGCGCAACACATTTTCCTCCCTATACTTTGCATTGAAGAATCAGTGACTAGGGGCTGCTCCGCCCCAACCCCTGAACCTAGAAGTATGAAATTCTGGGAAGATGTTCCTTCTGCAACATGAATACCCACCAAGAACCGATGTGGAGAAATTTAACCCTTAAGGGTCTGAAAAGGGGTGCAAAGTTTTTTTGTCCTATACTGAACATGGAAGACTGACCAACATCCAGCCAATTTGGTGCTTGGTGCCTGGTTCACAGGGGGAAATGTTGTTTGGAGAGAGGGGTGCACTGGGGAGGATGATGCGCATAGGGAGGATGATGCGCATGGGGGGATGTTGCACATGGGAGATGAACACGGGGAATTGATGCCATGGGAGGTCGATGCCCACAGGGGGATGATGCACATGGGGAGTTGATGCACATGGGTGACTGATGTTCATGGGGGTTGATGTCCATGAGTTATAGATGCGCCATGGGGGGTTGGCGTACAGGGGAATTTTACTCCCACAATGCAGGTACGCTTTTCACTAGTTTTTTATATTTTGTATTTTAATCTTTAGATTCTTTATAAATGTAACAGACATAATCTTAAGTGTCTGAATAGTGAACTAGTCAATTCACTAGGCTTTCAATCATTTAAACATTTTTGTTCATTGTTTAATATATTTATTTTCTTCTTTGGGGAAGCAGAAGAGAGACAAGATTGGTCTCTCCACAATGCTGTGAGGAATGGTGGCATCACTGTGGCTGCCACTGCATCTTGTGGGGCCAAGGAAAGTGCCGAACCCATATTAAGCACAGCTGGCCCTAATAGGTCTGTTTGGTTCTGTACCACTCTTTTCGCTAGCACAGAACTAAGAAGACCTGTGTCAGGTTTTGCAGCTCAGGAGGAAGAATAAGATGCAGTGGCAACCTTTGCCACCAACCTCCTTCTCCTCCCAGGCCCAATCCAGCCACCAGCACACACCCTCCTCTCACCCAATTTTGCCTCTGCTGTCTTTCTGTTGCACCCCCCAACCCAGAAGGCCTCCCCACAGGGTATCTTGGTACCCTTTTATGATTAAACAAACAAGCAAAGGTGTTTATATACTTCCTTTCAGGTCATCAGTTTTCTCTCTGACTTTATTTCAAGGTGGTTTACATGGGTAGGCTTTCTAACCATTGAGAAGGTTTTACAGGTAACAGAGGTTCTATCTTTCAAGAACTTTCTACATTCTAAGGTGGTCCATTAATGTCTAATCTCGCTTCTCTGGCTTCTGTTTTGCCTCCTGGGAGACTCGGCTGCAAATGCCTTTCTGCACACATCCCACTGCCCAGCATCAAGGTCTTTTCTTGCACAGTTTCTGGTGTTTTCAAGCCAGCAACCTTCAGATCTTATCATTGAGCAGTTATCAGTGACTCAACCCTCTAGACCAGACCTTCTGCCAAGAGCTTTATGATTAATAAGTATATGCTAGAGATATGTCTGTGTAAGGTTGCTTTATGCCTATTAACTGTGTGGCATAATGAGAATATATTAAACAATGTATTTGTTTTTCAGTGAATGAATTTTTAGCCTTTGAAGGTCCCACGCTATTGAATATGCGCATTAAACATCTGATGAAATTAAAGCAATTAACTCAAGCAACTGCTCTAGCAAAACTGTGCTGTGACCATCCAGAAATTAGTACCAAAAGCCACTTTAAACAAACTTATCTAGTATGTCTTTGTTCTGGATCACCAAATGAAAAGCTAATGCAAGAAGTGAGTATGTTTATATTTACTGTTTTTTACAGAAGCCAGAAATCTATGTCTTTGGAAACTATTAAAGAAAGTCCTGCTGATTTAATCGTTCATATTGAGAGATCTCTGAAGAAATTATTCATGTGTATTAGTTCATTTGAATTGAAACACACAGTAAGATTAAATAAACTGAGTCTTATTGAACTTTCATCATTGGTCAGGCCTGTGTAATAACTGGGATCTGTGCATTTGAATCCCACTTTGAGATTCCTTGTATATATATCTGTAATGAAGGAGTCCAAACCACTCCTCAGTAAGGTGCAGTAGTATGAAAAATGGGGAAGATTGCATCTGTGTCAGCATTTGCACTTCTTATAGTAGAGAGATGGGGACGTTGAGATATTAGACATATTACAGAGAAGATTCCTAATTCTGTCACACAGGCACTAACTGCTAATATACCTATCTTATGAACAACATTGAGTTTTGAGACCAGGAAGGGATATACCACATTTATTTGAATCTAACTTGCACTTTTTTCAGCTGAATTTAGTCTCCAAAATCAGGGTGGACATTAGATTTGATAGTGTGTTAGATTCAAGTAAATATGGTATTTTGATTATAAGTATAGGTCAGTATTTAGATTAACAGTTTACTATATTGTAATAAAAATGTAACATAAACCAATTGTTGTATAAAGTAGTGCAATTAGGTAAAAATCATAACATAAACGCATTGTCATATTAGTATTATAACTCATTGTTGTATGCAGTAAAATTAAATTTTGTATCTGTGCATTATGATCACCAATAAAATTCTTTTTCTCTCATTCCTGGGAGGGAGGGGTTGCACATAAGATTCAAGTAAAAATGGGTAAATGACAACACATAAAGTTATTAGGAGAACTATTGTATAATATTGAGTTGTATTGATATGGGTTGTTTTACAGCATTTATAACAACTGATACAGCATCTATAAAGGAATTTACATATGCATGTACTCTAGGCATAAAATGAGATGTTGTTTGTTACCTTGTAAGTTATTTCTGTACCCCTCTTGCTGAAACCACCATATACTAGTAGTTATTTGTATTTCTCTCCCTTTATGTCCTGCTTCATTGAAATATGTAAAACTCTATGTGATAAACTAGATGAAAAGTTGTCTCCTTTTATGAACTGCCAAACTCTGCATGCGTTCCCAAATTTTCAGGGAGCTTTACTCCCTAATTGAGTCTTCTGGAGAGGCTAAAACAGTGATATGATCCCCAGGATCTCGCCCCTGTGGCGGTAGGAGGCTATTTTTAAATGTAAGAGAGGTACCGCCAAGGTCTTTGGGGAGCCCCACAGAGCAGTCGCAGGGTTCTCCACAGCTTGAAAATAGTGAAAGTAGCACATCTGACGCTCCAGGCCCTGGCAGCACCTCTGTTACAATTAAAAATAGCCCCCTTTCCTATGCAAGCGCAAGATCCTGGGGATTTCATTGCTGCTTTTGCCCTTTCTCACCCCTTAAAGGGAGTGAGGGACTTTTAAACAAAATGGGGGTAGTTATCCCCCAGTCTGAGTAGCCCTGCTAAAGTAGCACCCTACAGGATGTTTAAGTTCCTCCAGGGAACTAGGGAATGCTGAGCCTATGGAGGTAGTAGAGTATACATTGTCAAGATTATAATCGCAGTTTGTAAAGAAATATTTCTTCTTTAACATGATTTTGAAATTAGTGGCTTAGAGCAGCGTTCACTCTGCAAGTTACCCTACAATCCAGAGTAACTACAGAAGCACATAAGAGACATGTGTACCTGTAGTTACTGCACCACCTAGTGAAAACCTATGGGGAATTCATATTGCAATCCAGAGCAAATTGTTCTTACACTGGAGCAAGGACTCCCCGTAGTTACTCTGGATTGTGCCCTTAGTGTGAAGTTTTAAACACACTAATTACGCTGGGTTGCAGCTAACCATATTTAGTATTTAATATTTAATCCATTAATCATGGAAATGGAGAGGAGATTGACTATCCAGTCCTATTCTTCCTGGTGTCCATGAGAGCACTAGCTACCAGTCTCTCTAGCAGGTGCCCATGAATGGAAATTTTATCCCTTCCCATCCCATGTTCCAGCAACAATGTGTGTGCTTGCCTTATGCCCAAAACAGAATAGTCAACCTCTCCTGCCCTGGTTCCTCCCCCCCACCAGGCTTTACTGCTACCTAGCAGTTTCATTTAGCCCCTGCTTGCTCTGGGGATGTCACCTCACTAGCACTGGCCTGGCACCAATTCACCCTACTCTCCTAGTTCCATAAATGTGCTTTATAGAAATTTTATGATATCCAGTGGACTCAGTCTTGGACTTAGCACTGGCAGTAGGCAAGTATGGATGTTAAAGCAGTGGGGAAGCCATTGATCTGCATAAGCCCTAGTTTTGCTCCTGACCATGATTACTAAAGGGGGAATGTTAGTCTTCACTAAAGCATCTACAGTGGCGCCTCACGTAAAGAACGCCTCACGTAAAGTATGTTTCACGTAACAAACAAAAATTTCTCTAGGATTCTGCTTCGCGTAACAAAAGTGCTTCACATAAAGAAAACATTTGTTGGCAGTTGGGACAGATGCGCTGGCCGGCAGCCTGTTTAAAAAGCGTCAGGGCTGCCTAGCGCACGTGCACATAGTGAATGCAACACTTCTGCGCTGTTCCTCCTGTGGCCGGGTGTCCACTGGACAGAGGGAGAGAAGAGCAGTGGAGAAGAGGGAAGCAGCTCAGGGCTAGCCAGAAGGGAGCAGGGTAGAGAGAGGCTCAGGATGGAGAGAAGGAGAAAGTGGGGAGACACTTGGAAGGTGTCTTGGATTGCAGCCTCCTAACCATGTCTACCCAGAAGTAAGCCCCATTGTGTTAAATGGGTCTTACTCCCAGGAAAATGTCTTTAGGACTGCAGCCTAAGCAGACTTCATAAGATCATGCACATTGAATGCATGTTTTGAATTCAATCTCAGTGTTCTGTCATCATTTTTACATCCAGTTAATATTTTTATATGAATATTTTTGGGGTTGTGGAACCAATTGTCTGAGTTTCCATTATTTCCTATGGGAAAATCCGCTTCATGTAAAGAATGTTTCACATAAAGAACATGCCTCTGGAACGAATTAAATTTGTTACATGAGGCGCCACTGTATATTGTATTCACCAGTAAGGGAGCATTCATTTTCTCTGCTCATAACAGTAGAACCTTTTAAACTTAGGAATCGCTTGTTTAGTTTTCAAATTTAAGACCAATATTGGGAAAAGTCCAGGGGGCTTGAGTTGACTGTATCATCACTGGCCCTCCTGCAACTCAAATCAAGAGTCATAAGGAGCATCTTTCAAGTCACCCCTCCACAAATTAAATGCACTCAGTTCACCACCACCCCTTAAGGAGTCCATCCCTGATTTCCTCTTTCCCTTATGCCTTTTGTGAGGGGTGTGTGTCTGTGTAAGAGAGAGAGAGAGGCAGTTAGGCCAGTGATATTCATCTCATGGCACATCATTGGTGTGTCACAAGAATTTGGGGAGAACCATGAATTAATAGGAAAATTGGGGGATTTGAACAGCCTGGTGTGCCTTGTAAATGGTAAAAACAACTGATAGTGTGCCTTGACAATTTCAGTGCCGTTTTAGTGTGCCGTGAGATGAAAAAGGTTGAACTAAGTCATAATAAAAATATGTACTTTGAAATATTTTTTGTTATGATTATCAGTCCTGTTGAATAATTGTGATAGGATATATGAATATGCATACAGTTTTGCAGATCATATTAGAAAAGTATTTTATTTACAAATATAAGACCTCTCTCTCACAAAAATTTTTTATTAGAAAAATTATTTTGCAAATAATCCTGACTTTTACCAATGATAAAGTTTTCTGTAATTTCTTAAAAGGTTGACTTATTAGTTCCTTCTCAAGTTATTCTTGACAGCTTTTGTGTAACTTGATTATTTTTTACCGGAAAACAAATTAAATGTACATGTATTGTACTCCCTCTTCAGATTATAGACATAGACTGCAAAGATGCTTTAGAAATGATCTGTAATCTAGAATCTGAAGGAGATGAAAAGAGTGCTCTAATTCTGTGTGCAGCATTTTTGTCGCGCCAACTGCAGCAAGGAGAGATGTACTGTGCATGGTAAGTTAGAATTTTATTACCTTTTGGTATTTTTTATGGTTGGTATTTGTTTTGCATCTTTTTTTAATTTTGAGCCCTTCTGGCTCAGAGAACCAATATACCACCCAGGAATTTTTTTTCCTATTAACCACTTGGAACTTTTTTATTGAGAAACATTATGTAAATCATTGCAGACCTAGTGTAACCAAGATGTAATAAGTGCAAATTAATCAAATATGAAAATTTTAGAGGAATAAAGGTAACTTAAACCACAGCTAAGTACCTTCCTTTTTAACAAATTAACTTCTGGGTAATTTTGCAGCTAATTACAAGAATTAGAATTATTCTAATTCTGCAACTTCTAGCAATTTTTTAGTACAGCTGAAATGGTTTGGGCATGTTCTTTTTATCTCTTCTTTTCACTGAGATACTTGATTACACCAGGGTTTCTACAAAAGACTGATTAGCATATTGATAGATTGATTGCATTGTAATAGGAATTTATGTTCATAAGCTAAATTTAGGTTCATATTGTTGGATTTTCTGGCATAAGATGGAGAAGATTTTGTTATCCTTAATGTTTATGTTGGAGGAAGGGATGCTCAGCCTTGAAAATGTTTACACTTGGTAGTATTCAGAGAACCTTTTGTAATAAAATATGTTTTATCAAAGACAAGTTCAGGAATTGTGGTTTTTATCCTGATGAGTATCTTACAGCCCAATCCAGAGCAACTAATCTGTCCGCATAAGAGCCCTTAGGTTGCCCTATCTAAGACTAGGTTGGAGCAACTGCAAGATGCTCCAGCCCAGTTACTCTGAAGGAGGCTTAGGGCAGAACAAGGCAAGATAGGGTGCCCTAAGAGAGGTGGACCTGCTCTGCCCTAGCTGGGGCAGCCTAAGCAGCTCAGGAAAGGCAAGTTGAGGGCATGTTTAGCATTGCCTAGGGCAGAGCAGTTACTCTGTATCCAGAGCCTGTTTCCAAGGCAGAAATGCCCTCTTCCAGCCCTCAGAGTTATACCACCTCAGGAGCAGGTATAGTAATGAGTAGACCCATAGGGGTCCATGATAAGGCCCGAGTAAGAATGGCAGTGCTGACCAAAAATCTGAGTTCTTGGCCAGCCTAGCTGCAACCCCTTCCTCTCAACCTCAGGATATGGAACAAACTACGGCTGCCCACAAACCTCAGGATATAGCAGGCCACTCCAAGAAGCCCCTTGTATTCACTGTAGAATGTACTGGCATCTCATCAGGGACTCCTTATAAGGCAGGCACCCAGTGGCGTCACCAGACTGGTGCGGCTGGTGTGGGCTGCATTGGGGATGCGCTCCATATGGGGTGATGTGCCGGAGGAGTTTGACTGTCCTTTGGCAGGCCCCGGGCGTCAGCACACCCATTCAGGCCTGCTCCAAGGCGGAGAATCAGCCAGAAGCTGACACTTGTCTGAGGAGCTGGCCTGAACGGCCATCTGAGATGCACTGCGCAGAAACACACTGAGCATGCCGAACAGCTTCAGAGGAGACTTCCTTAGAGCAGAGAAAGTCCGCGCCTCTGCACAGCCATTCGGCCTCACTCAGGCGGAGCGGCAGCCAAATGGCTTCAGAAAGAGTACTGCACAGGCACCAACTCTGACTTCTGCAGTCTCCCCCGAAGCCAAAAGGCTTCAGAAAAGTACTGCGCAGGTGTCAGAGATGGTGCCTGCGCAGTACTCTTTCTGAAGCCAGTTGGCTTCAGAAACAACTGCACAGGCGCCAACTTTGGTGACTGTGCAGTCCAGGTGGGGGGGGGCGCGCATCCCAGGGATGACGCACAGACTTCCGCACCAGGTGATGTGCAGAGTCATGTCACCACTGTAGGCACCACAGCTGTTCCTTGTTCAGTGTGATCTGAGGGGTGTCTCCTCAGGAGCAAGTCTTCCCCTTGTGTCAATTACTTAGCATGCTCTGGAGCAGTTAGGGCAGCCCAGGCTTCCTGACTCTCTGGATTCAGCATAACTTTCTGCTCTGGATACAGAATAGTTAGGAGAGTGCAGTTAGGTCAGAGCAGGCTGAATTTGCTCTGGATTGCAGCCTTAATCTGCTTTTCATGTTTATTTGTCAGCTTTGATTAAGGAATATGCAGCCAAATCCAGAGTAACCACGTGAGCACGTAAGAGACATTACGTGCACCCGTAGTTACTGCACCACCTAGTGAAAACCTATGGGGAATTCATATTGCAATCCAGAATAAATTGTTCTTACACCAGAGCAAGGACTCCCCGTAGTTATTCTGGATTTCACCCAGAGTCAAACAGAACTCTCGTTTAAACAAAACTGCAATCCCTTCACTAAAACTAGTTAACAGTGAGCTGACACTGTTATCAAGTCAGTGTTATGATGGACTCTCCATGGCAAAACAGTAGTCGCTGTATGATACATTATTCGATTATATATGCATATGAATACCTCCAACATAAACATAGGTAATCAAACAAGTGATTATGTTCGGTAGGGTCTTTGTCACAGAAGAATATTTGATATTTCACTGTTCATACTGTACAGGTGAAAAATCCACTGATAATTAGATTATACCTGTACAGTATGTAAACTATGCAGTGGTGTTTTGGAATCATTCATTTTATAATTCATTATCATTCACAGACTTCCATAAAGACAGGGTCTGTTATGTTTTCTAGGGGAACATGTTAAAACGCAAGGGATGAATATTGCCCATGCCTTTTGTCCTTATGTTGCAACTCATTCCTACTTTTACTAAGAAGTAGAAACTATGTATACAGTGGGTCCTTGGTATCAGTATAAGATCAATTCCCAAACTCCCCCCTCCCCAGTGCATGCCAATTTGTGCAGATAATCAAATCTGCATGGCCAAAAAGGTGTCCCTTTCCATGTTTAGGAGGTATTTTCAGGTGTGGAGGTACACATCAAAATAAGGAAAAAACCAGAACTGTTTTTCAGAAGGCTCCAGGAAGCCAAGCACAGCCTCCCCATTTTTGTATGTGACCAGAAAACTCTTCTGGCTGTGTCCAAGAGGTCATGTGGGGCCCTCCAGCACAGGTCAGCACTTCAGAAATCCATTGATATTGAACCTACGAAAAAGGAGGGCTCACTGTACTTCCTAAAAGGCATTAGACCTCATATGAGGGACACTCCAGAAATTTTGCAACTTTTTATTGTGAGGTACTTTTAATTGGCCTAACCAAATGACAATTTCATATATACTTGCTGTGACTATAATAAGCTGACATGACAAGTAGTATTGTTTTAGGTTGAAGGATCGGGCTGGTGCAGCACTCCAAACACTACCTGTCCTGATATCAGACAGGAAGTGACATCACTTTGATACCAGATCTTCTTCATGACTACTCAGAAGTAAGTCCCATTGTGTTCAATGAGACTTACAATCAGGAAAGTATGGACTGCAGCCTAAATGCCACATTCAAGATGACAGTTCCCAGTGCCAGAATCCAAAACTGATGGTGACTAGAAAAGTCACTACGTTTCCCAGAGTGGTCCTGACTCCTCACTTTAAGAACCACTGTATTATTGTATCAAGATACAGTGGTGCCTCACATAAAGAGCTTAATTCTTTCCAGAGGCATGCTGTTTAAGTGAAACACTCTTTAAGTGAAGTGGATTTTCCCATAGGAAATAATGGAAACTCAGGCAGTTGGTTCCACAACCCCCAAAATATTCATATAAAAATATTAACTGTATGTAAAAATGATGACAAAACACTGGAATTGAATTCAAAACATGCATTCAATGTACATGATCATATGAAGTCTATTTAGGATGCAATCCTAAAGACACTTTCCTGGGAGTAAGCCCCATTGAACACAATGGGGTAGAAATGATTATTTCTGGGTAGACAGTGGTTAGGAGGCTGCAGTCAAAGACACTTTCCTGGAAGTAAGACCCATTTAACACCATAGGCTTACGTCTGAGTAGACATAATTAGGAGACTGCAATGAAAGACACTTTCCTGGGAGGCTTACCTGGGCTGCTGTGGAGGCTCAAGGTGGCTGGTAGGGGCGGTTAGGGGCAGCAGCCTCTGGCACCCCCAAGCAACTGCCCCCAAGTTGCGGGCAGTTAGAGGCAGCAGCCATTTTAAAGAGTCTCCGTGTGGAGCATCAGGGCTGCATAGCATGCGTGTCCATAACATGTTTGCTTGTTAAGTACAGCGGAACTTGTTATGTGAAGCAAGATTTCTTGGAAATTTATACGTGTCATGTGAAACGCTTGTTATGTGAGGCACTTGTTATGAGAGGTATCATTGTAACTGTAAAGTAAGTTAGCATCACTTTTCCTTCTCTTATGGTTTAAAGTGGATTTGTTCTGGGTATATTGTGTCAATTTCAATGAAGTTTAATTTTTTCAATTTTTTTAGGGAATTGACTCTTTTCTGGAGTAAACTACAACAAAGAGTAGAACCTTCCATACAAGTCTACTTGGAACGATGTCGTCAACTATCTGTATTAACAAAGACAGTATACCACATTTTCTTCTTAATTAAAGTCATTAATTCAGAGGTAAGAATGTGCAAGTGGGTTTTGATTCATGATCCTTTGACTCAAAAGTCAGTAAGTCACAAAATGTTGGTTACCAAGTTAAAAAAAAAAAGCAGGCCTCTGTCAGTCTTGAAAGACTATGGTATCATGCTCGGCGCTGCATACGCTGGATGCGAAGCACGAAAGCCTGGGTTAGATTGTTATGGAGGATATGCTGTTACCCAAGCAGCAAATCCCCCCTCTCCACGCCACTGAATTAGTCCAATGGAAAGGCAGAGCCAATACGATTGGATCCAGCAGGCGTTGCAGAGCTGGGCTAAGAACAGGAGCTCACCCTGTCTTGTGGGGCCGACCCAGGTCTCGCTGGCCTGCTAGTTAACAGGCACAGTCCTGTTACCACTCGCATCACCCACAGCCCAAGTACCCACAGGTTACCAAGTACTGTACAAAATATTAAATAATTATTCTTTGTGATTTCTGTGGATCCCCTCAAATGGGATCAGTACCTTTATAAGTAGCAGCTGGAACCTTCTGGAACTCATAACTCTTTAGAGTATTGTTGCAGTCTTTCACAGAATGCTAGTAGGGCAGCATGTATATTTCACAGAGTCTTTTTTTGTCTTCCCCAAATGTTAATTTTTCCTGGGGCTTCTCAAATACAGAGGTACCTTAATTTATGAGCATAATTCATCCCTAAGCATACTTGTAATATAAAGCAGATTTTCACACAAGAAATAATGGAAACTCAGACAATTGGTTCCACAACCAAAAATATTTATATAAAAATATTAACAGTATATAAAAATGTTTACAAAATACTGTAATAGAATACAGAACACTGTAATCTAATACAAAACATTAATATACAGTAATTCAAAACACTGCAGTAAATACTGTGCAATAAAAACCTTTGAAAACCTTTGTGGCTGGTGTAAGGGGGATAAGAGAGAGGAGGGATGACTTGTTTTGTTGGATGACTTTCACTAGTACTAACCTAGTCACTACAGTCCATTGGCTCAATGAAATCTTTGTCTTTCTGTGCATTTTTAACATTTCCCATGCTGCTGATGGGGAGCAGCATTGTTACATTAAGGCATACTGTCCACACTGCCACACACAGATCCCACACACATACCTGGCTCAGGTTGCTCCCCCCAGATTCCCCTACCCTGTGAGTTCCCTGGCCATGGATGCCTGTTCCAAACTTTCCCAGGGCTCCACCGTAGCTCGAGCTACTCCCCCTTCCCCCTCTGAGTTTCCTGGCCATGGAAGTCTGTTCCAGACTTCCTCAGAAGTGCTCGTTTTTCAAGAAAATACTCTTAAATCAAGCCTAACGCTCTCAATTCAAGTCACTCTTAAATCAAGGTACTTCTGTACTTGGAAAATGAACCAAGTTCAGTTGTGGGTAAGAATTAATTCCCTTGCAGTTAGAAGCAAAGAGGTTCTTATTGGATCATAAAAGTGAATTTCCCTTCCTACAAAGTACCAGTAATAGCTTTATTTTGTTTTTAAATGATACATGCACAAAACTCTTCAACCTTCTGAGTTTATCTCTGCTCACTTTTTAAAATATGTGGAATCAGTAAGCTAGTGGCATTTGTTCTCACCTTGTTCTTGAAATTTCTCTTTCTAATGACAGCTTTGTACCTAGTGTACATTTTATGTTTAACAGAGAATCCTCCTAATGATAACATTTGTACAGCTTGGAAAAATGCAGAAAGAAAATTGCAAGCATTAGATTATCTCCAGACATCAGTGGTCTGCTTTGACATGCATAAAGATTTCTGGATAGCCCTGAAGTTTTTTTTCTCTTCACAGGCTGCACTGGAACTACTTTGTTCCAAGGCAACAACCACTCTGAGCTTGGTTATAATGTCTACCGTTATTTTGCATTTAGCAAAACCTAAGGTTCTTGCTGTCCCTAGTGGTCAACTGAGGTATTACACCTCATTTTTCTACCTTCGGTTGGGGTCTCATGTGATTGAATGTTCCTTAGTACAAATAAATTAATTTCCCAGTTTTAAAAGAACAAATGTGTCAAGGAGAAGGCTATGCTAGGCCTTTAGATATAGGGTACAAGGGCAGCTACCTGATTTACTGTGTCCATCATTGGACAGGAAAATTGTTGGAGAGCTCCTATAGTCAGGATAATTGACAAGGCAATTTTATATATTGTTATACCAAGTACTTGGTTGTGGGTTTTCAGTGCCTCCTGTATTTCATCACCAGATTCTTTCACGTTTAATTCACATAAAGATCCTATAATTAAATTATTTTAAATAGGGCTACAGAAACAGTACAAAGACAGCAGAGCTCTTTACCTTTTTCTTCGAGTAGTTTCTAAGGAGGAGTCTCCCAGCCCATCAATCACCATTCTTTGCTAGTTAGATAAGATACCTTTATTGTTATTTGATCTGGCACACACAGGTATTCACCCACAGGTACAAACAAATGAAATTACATTGCTTATAGTTAGTATTCATGTTAGTCAAAATAGAATTGAATAGGAAGTGTTCACATGGTCCATTCCAGCATGGTTAGCATTATTTGAAAAGTCTTCTGTGACTTCTTAATATTTCCATAAGGTTCTGATGGCTGACTTGCAAAGGTGTTGATATCCTATATATAAGTATATAATCACTTGAAAAATATCTTGTAAGCAATTTTCTTAGACGCTGATATTTTTAAAGTATTCATACTAGTTTGCTGGTAGTGAACATTGTACACTAAGGACGTAATCCTATGCTGCCTTGGTGCTGTGCAGCACAGTGGTGCTAAATGAGCCACTGCTTCATCCTCTGGGGCCGCAGAGTAGGAGCTGGAGCTATTTCTTCATGGTAAGGGAATATTGGCCCTAATGGGTCTACTTAGAGCTATGCCATCTATTTAGTGATTCATTTCTTGTAATGAGACAGCCCTAATAATAGCTTCAGGCTTGAAGGATCAATTCTAACCAATTTAAGCCAGCATAACTCACCTCACATATCTTCCCATGGTGGTGTGGTTATGTAGACATATGCCTGTGCACTGGTCAGGAGTGGGGCAGCACTTTTGTGAAACCCCACGTCAGCATAGGACTTATGTTGGGGCTCATGGCGGACTAACTTGAGGTTAAGATTAACATCTGCCCATCTGCCCCCCCCCACCTGTTATTGATTGAAAAAGGACGCTAGAAAGAAGATGCTCAGATATTTAACTCACCATATTTATACAAGCTCACTATATTTACAAAAGTTTACATTTAGCAGCTTATTTGATTTTTGGAAAGCTTCAGGGCTTGAGTTACTACCACTGGTGTCTTCATTGATAACTCTGCAGTACCCTACAGAAATTAGGATTTTAGAAACAATTTGAGAAACACTGATAATGTGAGAACAATATTTTTTCTTAGGGATAATACTGAGAATAATTTCTCAATATTGTGAGAACTAAGTTTTTCTTAGGACTATTATTTATGAGAGTAGAAAATGTTTAAAAAAACTATTTTCAGTGTTCCTTCCTGGATAGTGATTAATGTTGGCATAATTTAGACTGCTCAGGAAATTCAAGAAAGGAAGAGTGTTTCAAACTTTGGGACAACAAAATTTTAAAATAAACAAAAAATACTGAACAGTTTGTGAAAAAAATGTGAAAAATTACTGTTAGAGGGTGTATCCACAGATTCGCTTACCCATGGATGCTATGCCCATCTTCTTCTTCTTTATATATAAAAGAGAAAAGTCACTGACTCATCAAGGCCCTGCCAAAACTGCTGGGCATAGTAGCGTGAAATTTGGGGAGGCTGTTCCTTCCATGACGGAGAGAATTGCTAACCGGTTTTCGGAAATTCCAACTGGAAGGGGATGAAATGGGGCGCAACGCGTTTTCCTCCCTATACTTTGCATTGAAGCATCGGTGACTGAGGGAGGATCTGCCCCAACTCTCAGAGCTAGAAGCATGAAATTCGGGGAGGGTGTTCTGTATGTCACATGAATACCCACCAAGAACTAATGTGGAGAAATTTAACCCTTAAGGGACTGAAAAGGGGTGCAACGTATTTTTGTCATATACTTGACATGGAAGACTGACCAACATCCAGTCAATTTGGTGCCTGGTACACTGGGGGAGATGTTGTTTGGAGGGAGGGATTGCACTGGGGAGGATGCTGCGCATGGGGGGTTAATGCACAGTGTGGGGGTTGATGCACAGTGGGGGGATGGCGTACAGGGGAATTTTACTCCCGCAACACGGGTACATTTTTGCTAGTTAACTTATATAATAGTGGAAAAATACTTACTTCTCTCAGGAGCAAATACTTACCGTAGTGGAAAAATACTTTCTTCTCTCAGAAGCTTATACATTTGAGAAAAGCTAAAGCAAGGTTAACAGGATGCTGTTAATGTCTATTTTCTGTTAGTCTCCATCTAGTTTTTACAAGCAACAAGGCTAATAGGAGTCAGTCTGAACATTGCTATAAGCAGAATGTCACCATAAGCTTATAAGCATATAGCAACCTGGTTAAGCAAGACATATTCACTTAGGTAAGTCCTTAAAGTTAACTGGAGTGCGAAGGTTGAGTGAGGACTGCAGAAATAGGAGTACCCTGAATCCATGGTTTCTGGTATCTGCAAGGGAGGCCAGCCAACTATCACCCACAAAAAAGTAGCAGAGCACATCTGAGGTAAGCAGACCCATTACACAGCAAAGATGCAACCTAGTTACTATAGTGTGCTCACCAATATCAGTATTAGAAAGACGCACTTCAGCTGGTTTGCTACAAGCAGTTGTATTGTAAGGTTTTAACAGGAACACACATTAACAGAATCAGGTTTCCAGTCCAGGAGTCATGTATACGGAGAGTCCTATATCAAAGTCCAATAATGGGCCAGATATAGTTCCTTCCTTTAGGCCAGATTCCAATGCTTAAACTCCACAATCAGCCCTCCATTATCTCCTGAGGTTAAACCTTCATCTGAGGTAAAACTTCTCACAGCATGCACAACGGATGCTGGGTATCTTGTGCTGCAGTTCAATCAACACTCTCCCTCAGCATCTTACCTCAGCATGTATCAAACTTGGCATTACCAATTTCAGGCCTCAGACTCTCTAGTTCATGACAGACATGTCTATACTCCAGATTTTACTGCAATCAGCAATAACATGATGTTATCAGCTGCAAAAAACCTGCCAGTGAAATTTCTTTAAAATTTTGTCTTTTCAGATTGAAGCTGCTGGACTTTCAACTTGCATTGAATTATGTGTGAAAGCACTGCGATTGGAAGCCAGTGAGAATACGGAAGTCAAGATTTCCATTTGCAAGACTATATCCTGCTTATTACCAGATGATTTGGAGGTTAAACGTGCTTGTCAACTAACTGAATTTCTTCTTGAGCCTACTGTGGATGCATACTATGCTGTTGAAATGCTGTACAATCAGCCTGACCAGAAATATGATGAAGAAAATCTTCCAATACCAAATTCATTACGCTGTGAGCTCTTGCTTGTATTAAAAACTCAGTGGCCTTTTGACCCCGAATTTTGGGACTGGAAAATGCTGAAACGGCAGTGTCTTGCTTTGATGGGAGAGGAGGCATCAATTGTGTCATCAATAGATGAGTTGAATGACAGTGAAATGCATGAAAAGACAGAGGACTTTCAAGATGAGAACAAAGAAACAACTTTGAATGGACTTCCTGGGTGCTTCGATGAAGCTACAAACATACTTAAAGGCATAAGAGATAAAAAGCAGAAAAACAGAGAAATAAAAAAGTTGAGAGAGCGAGGATTTATATCAGCCAGGTTTAGGAATTGGCAAGCCTACATGCAATATTGTGTATTGTGTGACAAAGAATTTCTTGGACATAGAATAGTCAGGCATGCACAAAAACACTATAAAGACGGAATTTACAGTTGTCCAATATGTGCACAGAATTTTAATTCTAAAGAAACTTTTGTTCCTCATGTAACACTACATGTTAAAAAGTCCAGTAAAGAGAGACTGGCTGCAATGAAACCACTGAGAAAATTAGGAAGACCACCTAAAACAGCAACCACTGCTGTGAACAGAAAGAACAGTACTGTAGTTAAGCAGGAGCAACGGCACATTAAAAAAAATAGTCTTTATGCAGCAGACTTCATTGTGTTTAATGATAATGATGGTTCTGATGATGAAAACTATGAAAAAGATAAATCGTATGTTCCAGAGATTATACCAGTTCAAAAGCCGTTGCCTCTCAATGAGTTTACCTGCCCCGTGACCTTGTGCAAAAAGGGCTTTAAATACTTCAAGAATTTGATTGCACATGCAAAAGGTCACAAAGACAATGAAGAAGCTAAACGCTTTCTTGAAATGCAAAGCAAGAAAGTAATTTGTCAGTACTGTAGACGACATTTTGTAAGTGTTACCCATCTTAATGATCACTTACAAATGCACTGTGGCAGCAAACCTTATATCTGTATTCAGATGAAATGTAAGGCTAGCTTTAATAGTTATGCTGAATTGTTGAGTCATAGAAAAGAACATCCAGTCTTTAGGGCAAAGTGTATGTTTCCAAAATGTGGGAGAGTATTCTCCGAAGCATACCTGCTTTATGATCATGAAGCACAGCACTATAATACGTACACCTGCAAATTTGCAGGCTGTGGAAAAGTTTACCGTTCTCAGAATGAATTAGAAAAACACAATGAAGATCATACTAAACAGTCTGAAAAAATATTACAACCAAATGATGAGAATAATTTTTCTCAATCTTTAGAAACTAGTGAAAATGCTGAAGAAATATGTCCAAAGGAAGTATTGGTTCCTCCACCTGACAATAGCTTAAATGACAGTGCCAAAGCAGAAAATTGTCTGTCAGATGAGCTCAAAAATGAAGCATTCAAGCCTGAAGAAACAGAAATCTCAGATGTACTAGAGCAGAGTAATTCAGTTTCAACTGAAAGTGTGGAACAACCTGTACCTGCTCCAGTAATGACAGACTCAGTAGTTCTATCTAGCAACCTTTTGATGCCTCTTCTTGGTCAAAAAATTCGAGAAAATATGGCAAGAAAGGGGAAATTGCCTACTGTGAGCACTAAAACAGATATTGATTCACCTGTAGTCCAGCAATTGTGCTCAGCAATTAAGGATACTTGCGATCCTACAGTTTTCCAAGATGGAAAAGAGGATGACTGTGTCAGCCAAATCCAGGCAGTTTCCATGAATTCAGTTAAACATGAACCTGAAAGCCTCACAGTGAAAAGCCCAGAAAAATGCATAACCCATACGCCCTTCAGCATACAGAATCAAACAGGCTATCAACATATACTGTCTCCAAAACTTGAAGAGAGCATTAAATCTGCTACTAATCTCTATAATTTGCCTCTGAAGACATTAGAAGGGGTTACAATTACTCCTGCCCCGTCCAGTTTAGGCACTCCTTTTGTTCCTCTCATATCACTGACGGCTCCAGTTCAGAAGTTCACTTGTCAGGTTGAGGGCTGTACTCGAATCTACAATTCTTCACAAAGCATTGGCAAACATATGAAAACAGCACATCCTGATCAGTATGCTGCATTTAAGATGGAACGCAAGAATAAGAAAAGTAGAAAAACTAGCAGTCTGCAAAACTTGCCAAAAGATAACCAAGTTGTTTTTTTGCCATCACAAGTGTCTACTCTCACTAGTGATGCTTTTCCTCAACCAGCCAAAATCAGCTTAAATTCCACTTGTACAAGCCAACTGCAGCAACTGTCCAATGCTCTTTTTCCAACACGTCTGGAAAATATGACAAACTCGTTATTACCTACTGTACAAAATGTTATAAATACAGGTTTATCATCTCATATTAAAAGTGAACAAGAGAATACATTAGGTTCCCATATGGAAAGTCTATCGAGTGCAACGTCACATCTGGATGAATTGGAAAAGCCAGTTATGCCTCTGAACATTGACAGCGGTTCAGATCCTTTCCTTCCTTTGCCTGCAGAAAATGGTCCAATCTCTCTCTTCCCTTCTCCAGCAGACAATGGTCCAAGCTCTGTCTTTTCACAGATGGAGAATGCAACCAATCATTTTTCCTCTCAACTAGAGGGAAATGCTAATTCAGCTTTTCCAAAAGAAGAAAGTGTTGATGTGTTGTTTTCTTCGCAAGTGAACAATGATAACTTTGGTGAAACCACTCCACAGCCTCTGATATCAGAAAAGGTAAAAAAGGATCAAAGGCAAGATGGAAAAGAAAGAAAGCCAAAGAAAAATAAGCGAGCAAAATGGCCAGCAATTATCAGGGATGGAAAATTTATTTGTAGTAGATGTTACAGGGCTTTTTCCAATCCCAGATCGCTTGGTGGCCACTTGTCTAAACGGTCCTACTGTAAACCCCTAGATGAATCAGAAATTTCTCCAGAAGTTCTACAACTTAATGGACAGTCCTCTCTGCTTGCCAGTATGATTCTTTCTTCAAACGCTTTAAGCTTACAACAGCAGCAGGAGTCAACTTTTAATCCAGAAACGTGTTTTAAAGAACCATCGTTCCTACAGCTGCTTGCAACTGAAAATCGATCAGCTACTTTTTTACAGAATTTTTTTCCTCGGACCAATGCAACCAGCATCAATGCAAGTGAGAATGAAGAAGGAAATGAAATTATTAAACAGGCCTTGGAAACAGCAGGCATTCCAAGTACTTTTGATTCTACAGAAATATTACCACATATAAATACATCTAGTTGTATCGCTGGTAATCCTCAAATAAATGCAACAGTTTTGCCCAATCCAGGTATATCACCTTTGTTACCAACAGTCTGCAACCCAACTACCTTGCTAACAGACCAAAATAGAACACTTAACACCAAAATTTCCTCAGTAGATGAATGCAGCAGTTTACCAGTATTTCCAGATGATTTAATACTTAAGACCATTGAAAATGGCTTATGTTCCAGCTTGGTTCCTAATTCTACTGCCACAACACACAGTTTTGGAAGTAGTGCTCCACGTGTTTCAGTCATAAGTAGCATCAAAAGTTCAGAAACATGTAATTCAAATAAAAAACAGATCAGTAGTTCAAACAAAAAGAAGAAAGCCACTGATCCTTTGGTTGTGCCTAACATTTCAGATAAATTAATAGTAAATGACTTAGCAGCATTGGGAGTTATTTCTAGAAACCTTGAAGGAAGTGTGCAAATATCAGCATATGATTTTCAATCAAATGCATTGGCAAACTGTGAGACTCCAGTGTTGTTGGAAAATTTTACTCCAAAACTGAATAATGTGAACAGTGAATTGACTGTAGATGGCCAGGAGAACTTCAGAACCATTCATGAAATTCATACAGACGTAGTTCCATCATCAGTAAAAACAGAAAATTTTAATTCACAGGCTGCCCTGGATTGTAGTGTTCAAGAAAACACCGAATTAGAGGCTCCAGAAGATAATGTAATTCAGAATTTTGAGAAAACCCTTGAAATCATTAAAACAGCAATGAACTCCCAGATAACAGAAGTTAAAGCTGAAATCCAGGAGGTGTCAATTGAAACAGGGCAGAATCCACAAATCATTGCCACTGAATTTGTTTCTAAAAGCTCTTTGCAAAATATTAAATCATGTGATCCCGCTCAGTTTGTTGGACTAACACAGGCTGTCATCCCTGCCAAAACTAGCCCATCTCAGCCTGAAACTGTTCAAAAGGATGATATTCAGATAATGGAAATTTTAGAAGGTTTGAAAAAACTGAATTTAGAAAGTGAAGCACCTAGTCAAGTATTAGATGGCACAGTTCATTGTCTTCCAACTGATGCACTGTTATCACAGATTCTTGTTCCAGTTGTGGCAGCTGAGAGTGCATCTCTGGTTCAGTCTTCAGAACCACAGTTTGCTGAAAAAGTCCATAAGCCTTTTACATGCCAGGCACCAGGCTGTAATTACAGTGCTATGACAAAAGATGCATTATTTAAACACTACAGCAAAATACATCAGTACACTGCAGACATGATACTGGAGATCAAGAAACATCAATTGAAATATGCTCCATTTAAATGTGTGGTAGCTAGCTGTCCAAAAACATTTACAAGAAATTCTAACCTCCGGGCCCACTGTCAACTGGTCCATCACTTTACAACAGAGGAAATGGTAAAATTAAAACTAAAAAGGCCATATGGGAGGAAATCTCAGAATAAAACTATAGGTTTACCAGAAAAGCCTGTTGAACTAAATAGTGTGCCATATGTGTTAGTGGAAAGTAAAAATGAATCAGGTGTATTTAAAGAACTTGAAATAAAAAAAGAATCATGCATAAAATCTGTGGATGTCCCAGAACAGTTGATTCCTGAAAATACTCCTAGTGCTCCAGAAAAAATAGAAAAGCCTCCTGAAATAATTCCACTTCCTGTAGAACTTCACAGTATAACCACAGTTAGTGATGTGCAAATACAACCCAAAGAATGTAAAATTAGAAAGCATAGAAAAGAAAAAGAGGAAAGAAAACTTAAAAAGCCAGAACATAAAGCAGAGGAATTTCCTACTAGTTACAGTCCTTACAGACCATACAGATGTGTGCATCAAGGTTGCTTTGCTGCTTTTACCATACAACAGAATTTAATTCTCCATTATCAGGCGGTTCATAAATCTGATTTGCCATCATTTTCAGTTGAGGCAGAAGAAGAAAGTGAGCTGAGTAAAGAAGACGATTGTAGTAAAGAAGAAGATTGTGATGAAATGGAAAATGATTTAACAGTAAAAGAATTTCGTTGTGAAGTGAGAAATTGCTCTAGGATATTTCAGAAAGTTACTAGTCTTATTCAGCACTACATGAAGCTTCATGAAATGTCCCCTGAGGAAATTGGAAGCATGAAGTCAGCCCTGGATGTTGCAAGATTCTTCTGCGATCAGTCTCAGTGTCAGTTGTCCTTTACTACGTATGTTAGTTATATTAATCATCTTGAAACTGATCATGGAATAAAAATAAAACAAAACAAAACAGAGGATGGCATGTACAAGTGTGATTGTGAAGGCTGTGATCGTATTTATGCAACAAGATCCAATCTTCTAAGGCACATTTTTAATAAACATAATGACAGGCATAAAGACCATCTAATAAGGCCTAGACGGTTTCTGACACCAGGCCAGGAAAATATTTCAAGCAAGGCTAATCAGGAAAAAACCATGAAAACTAAACCCAAAGGATTAAAATACAGGGCAGGAAAGAATGGAAACAGAATCTCAATTAGAAGCAAGCGGAAAAGAGCTATTACTATTGAGAACAAAAATTCCACAATGGGGCAAATCCAAGTAAATAAGGCATATTCTTTGAAGTTTGGAAAGCATGTATATTCAATAAAACCTAGAAATGAAGCTTTATCAGAATGTATAAGCAAACCTTTCGCACAGTATCCGTGTATGATAAAAGGCTGTTCATCAGTTGTCACAAGTGAAAGTAATATAATTAGGCATTATAAATGTCACAAGTTGTCTAAAGCATTTACTTTACAACATAGGAATCTCCTGATTGTCTCAAACATGCACTTAGATTCATCAGAGAAAGAAGCATCTCCTCAAAATGAAGTACCTGAGGTTAAAATATGTGATACAAAAGAAGAATTGCAGCCGGATTCATTAGAGACATGTGAGGTCTTAAGGGCCTCTACACCAGTGGCACAGAAAGAACCAGAAAAAGATGAGAAAGATGAGGTAGATGAGCTTGCAGAACTCTTCATTTCCAAACTTATTAATGAGGATCTCGCAAGTGCAGAAAACCAAGCAAAGCTCCCTACAGTCACTAAAGATGTAAATAGTGACTGTCAAGAAAGTAGCTTTTGCCCTTCAGAAAAGCAAAGTATAAATGGTAATCTGAAAAGAACAAGCAAGGAAAAAAATGCCTCTCAGGATAAAAAGAGAAAAGTTGAAAAGGAAGAAGAAGTCCTGGCAGTTGAATTGAGTAGTGTGCGCCGAGAGGAAGAAACTGCTGTCGCTGTTCAAACTGCTGAAGAACAGCCTGCAGCATTTGACTGGAGTTCATTTAAGCCTATGGGTTTTGAAGTGTCTTTTCTTAAATTCCTGGAAGAGTCTGCAGTGAAGCAAAAGAAAAATACAGAGAGAAGCTACCATAGCTGTGGAACCAGAAAAGGTTCTCATTCGAACTCAAGAAAATCAAGCGAAAAGAACTCTTTTGCAAGAACACGATCATGTTCTGAAACTGAAACCTATGTACAGTTTGCTCATCCATCACAATTTCAGTGTAGTGGTACTATAAAAATAGTATTAGACAAGACTTTCAAAGCTTACACTGCACTTGTGCTGAAGCAGCTTCAGGAAATGAAGCCTATTGTCAGTCTGAAAAGGGTTGATGGACATTGGGAAGCAAATCCAGAGGTTGCAAAATAATTGGGTAATATGGGTGGTGTCCCTGAACTGATAATAATCATGATCTAAACTACATTTTTTTGAAGTAGGAAGCCATTGAGCATGATACTATTTCTTAAGGGTTTCTGTTGAAATAATTTAGCAAAATCATGACAGTTGTCATGTAAATTTCTTTGTTTTTATCCCTATGGGACTTGAGGAACAGAATCATTGTTTTAGTTTTGTAAATAATTGTTCAGAACTCAATTTTTTTATCAGATTTGTCCTATTCATGACTGAAATCTTTGTGAACTATCTGTGGTATCTTTCACTGGGTCACTGCTCATATATAACAGTTCTTTTTATTTGTAGATACATTTTTGTATATATTTATTATTGTAAATCATTTGCTGCCACCAGCAGTCTGTAAGTCTGAAATATTAAATGACACATTTATATTCAGATATTTTAATTTGTAACTAAGTGATCCAGTTTTTTAAAAATGTTCTTTTTAATCTTAAAACTTTTTGAAGTAAAAACTAGTTAAGTCTACCATATCTAGTTTATTTTGCATTATACGTATGTACAGGAGAGGAGCTTGATCAGATCACAATTGGTTAAATACATACTGACACAGTTGTTTTTTGTAACTTGAAGCCTCCAGTATATTGGGATGGATTCATATTTCTTTAACTCAACCTTTTTCCTACAATTGCATTTTACATTGCTTTTAATTTGATCAAAACTCTTCCGCTTCCATAATATAATGGAATGTAAATTTTGAATAGTTTGCCGACACTGAAGATTTAAACAACATTTTGGTATTGAATAACCCATCGTGAATGTGATAGAAAATTAGTAGTGTTGAGCAGTGTATATATTTTGAGGTGGTGATTTGTGAAGTAGCCCAGTATTGCCTTAAATAAAATCACATTTCATTTCTTGTTTTATACATGTTAATTTATAAATTATTTTTTTCTGTAAATTTTAGATTGGTGTATAGATTAACTCCTAAAACACTGCTTTGAAAACAAAACTTTTGTAAATGAATTTTTAAACTACTGATTTTGATTACATATTTGACTGTTTTGGTTCCTGATGTTCATTACATTAGAACAAATGGCTTTTTGAATAAGAAGGGCAGTTAGCGTTTTTAAAAGCACAGTTGCATGCCTTTCATAGTGGATGACATGCTATCCATTTTCTCATTGCGAATTCTGTAGGTTTGAAACATGCATCTTTATCCTAACAATAGTGGCAGCAGTGCCAAAATGGTGATTCCCTATATCCATGGCCTTGCCAAGTGTGCTGGAGGTAGTCCCGCAAGTAAGGGCACAGCAACTGCAATGGGTCTTCTCCAGTCTCCACTGGCTGGTGCTGACTGGCGGAGCTCCATATTAGGCTTTGCAGCCTGTCCTGGTTGCTCCCCCTGCCCTGTAATGTTTCCCCTCCTGCCCTAAAACCCCACATCACCACTCAGCAAATGCACCTTGCTCCAGTGCTCCCCAAGTGTTGGCTTCCCCACAATGGCACTCCTTGCTCTTCCAATGCCACAAAGTCCTTTACAGCATCCAGAGGTAGTGGTAGAGTTCAGCGCCAACACTGGGATACTACAGGACTGGTTGTCCAGATGGGATTTATTGTATTCTTGAAGTGAACATGTATTCAGTAAAAAACTAGTACACACTATTTGATAGGCAAATAGTTCAATTTAACAAGGAAGTTGAGCAGGGGGAGGGGCAATTCCCATAATACAGTCTTTGAACAACCAGAGCAAAGCAGTAACTTTTGTGCAACTATCAGCTCATGTTCCCCAGTGAGAACTCAAGAAATGGAAGATAGTTCGATGTAGGCTGCTGTTTGGACTGATGCAGCATAAGCTTCTTCCTTTATTTCATAGCAGATTGGAACAGGGCTGAGCCTTTTAATCAACACTTTTTATAAGGATAGAAACAGTATGGCAGTAGTAAAGATTGTTATTCAGATTCAAAGCCTCCATTCTTAGTGATGTCTAATGTTTATCATGATCAGCATAATGAAAATGGAAATATGATAGAACCAACTCTGAGTGTCCTACACAAATGCAGAAAAGTAAACATATTACGTTTCATAAAAAATTTTCCTCATAGAAACAGAAAAGGGCTGCCTCCTTTTTAAAGTGACAAATGGACTGTCATGAACTACAAGTTATGGTAAATAAAATGATTCACCAGCTCAGAGAATGCACTAAATCAGTGATGATAGTTTATCTTTTTTAAAAATGCATAATAAAAAAAATCATTTTATTATGTATTTTAATTGTTGTTAACCATGTTTGATGCCTTTCAGGGATAAAGGCAAAATACAAATCCAATAAATAAATAAACATGTAATGTCACCGTTTATCTATTCTAAATGTATATTGAAGAAACATCTATAAGAAGTTTTTCTCCCTCATTCAGTTTTCTGCAGTACATTGTTAAAGTTATCATTTTATATTTGTTTTTTCACATTTTATATCGCTCTTCCTCTCTTCAGGGAGCTCGGGGTAATGTACATAAAAACCTCACCTCCACTTGTCCTCACAACAGTCTTGTGAAGTAGGTGAGGCTGAGAGATAATGACTGACCCAGGAAGTTCTTTGGCTAAGTAAGAATTTGAACCTGGATATTCCAGATTTAAGTCCAACTCTTGAACCATTACACCACAGGTTCTCAAAATGGGTTCTTAAACTGGTGGGTTTACCATGATAAACGAGGCAGGCAAAGAATCAGTTTCCCTTCATTTCAGCTCTTCAGCATGTCTTTCTGTAAGGCAGTTAAGCAATTAGGTGTGGACTGATTAAAACTGCTTAACTGCCTCACAGAAACGGCTTCCCTGTGTAACACCCTTTTTCAGTTTTTTTTGCCATTGACAATGCCACCAAAACATCAGTGAGGCTCTAAAATCAAATTATTCAATGGCTAGAAAAATCAGGAATAAATACACAACAGTACGCTATAGCTGGCCAGAAAAAAATCTTCAATTTTTCTCTTAGTTTAAAGGGCCAATCTCATTTGAGTTGAGATAAAATCATGTGTATCCCAAACGGACCCCA
Source organism: Cryptoblepharus egeriae (assembly GCA_030015325.1). Taxonomy (NCBI): domain Eukaryota; kingdom Metazoa; phylum Chordata; class Lepidosauria; order Squamata; family Scincidae; genus Cryptoblepharus; species Cryptoblepharus egeriae. The sequence goes on from JAREYC010000001.1 coordinate 157,112,793, forward strand.
CCATGGTTAAGCGGGAACAACACTAAGAAGACCTTGATAAATACCCATTGTTATCATGGGTAACAATTGCTGATAATTAGATTATACCTGTATATCAACTTTATTTTGAGACATTCATTTGTTTAAAACAAACATTCCTGAAAACAAAATTCCTGAACATTTCCTAACCAAAAATAAAATTCTGTAAAAAATCTAACTCTTTGGAACGCTTGGAACATCAAATTTTCTGCTGCATTTGGTCTATCTGCACTGTGACCATCCATTTGAGGTGTCATGACTCCTGGGTGTTTTTGATCCACAGGGTATATTAATGTTTGTAAGGATGGAATCCTAATCTCCAGTTAGACCGGCCTAAGCACTGGGATAGGTCCTCTGCTGACCTGGGAGTGTCACAAAAGTCCCATAAGACGCTTCATCACTCCTGGGAGAGGTTTAGGCCAGTGCGCAGATAGGTATTTGCCTCCTTACATCACTATGGGAACAGAAAGACCATTGAGTTGTGCCGGCCTAGGTTGGGATTGCACCCCAAGTTAAGGAAATGATTACAGGCAGGAGGAGGCATAAAAATGAACAGCTACAACAACAAAAAGGTTTACTCTTGTTTCTTCCTCTGAACAGAGAATGAGGTGCACACATCCTCTTCTCCCACTCCTCTTTCTATCCTCAGAAGCCATTTCATGTCACATCTGAGAATGGAGGGAGTGGAAGCTACCCACTAAAGGCATTGATTAACTCACAGTCCAATCCTAAACCCCAATTAGGCTGGCGCAAGTCATTTACAGTGGCCTGGTTTGTTGAAAAAGTGCTGTTAAATTCTGCACTGGACTAACCACCCCAGGAGTGTCAATGAAGTGCCTTACAGCACTTTTGTGACACCGCCAGGCCGGCATTATGCTTAATTATGCTGGTCTAACTGGACTTAGGACTGCACACTCAGTAAGACTTCATAACTCCAACACTAACAGCACAATCTCATGTTTTTACACAGAAGTAAGTTACACTGGACAGTCTTGTTTTCTGGAAACTGTTTAGGATTGCAACTTTACTAAATTGTCTTCCAATAGGAAACATTGCCCCCCCCCCTCCCTAGTAGTCCCAAAAATCTCAGTCACATTTTTTTTTAGCCGTGGTGCTTACAAAATAATTCACTGCTGTTCATTAAATACCATATTTACATGCACAGTATCTAATGCTCACCTTCAGCCAAATTTCAAGTGGAGCTCCCTCTGATGTCCCAGACTGATTGTCTCAGAGAAGGCGTCAGGCAGCACCCCCTTTCCCTTTTAATTGGCCATTTTTTTTAGGGATTCCTGTCCATTTCTAATTGGGGGTACTGCTTTTTATTAGGGGTGCTTCCCACCTCGCAGCCCCAAGGGCTATGACAGTCAGCAGGGATTGTAGGGATCAGCAGTGGAGGCCATTCTGTGGGCCCCCTGAGGTAGCTGTGGTACCCCTTCCCACCCCAACTGAAAATACAGTAGGTATAGTCCATGTCAATTCAGGCAGGCAAAAAAAAATCTTACCTTCATACCCCCAAATCCAGAGTAACTACAGGAGCATGTAAGATACTTTATTTGTGCCCATAGTTACTGCACCACCTAGTGAAAATCTATGGGAAATTCATATTGGAATCCAGAGTAACTTGTTCTTATACCAGAGAAAGAACTCCCCGTAGTTACTCTGGATTTTGCCCAAGCCCTACAACCCAGAATAACTACGGGAGCACGTAAGAGACATTATGTGCACCCGTAGTTACTGCACTACCTAGTGAAAACCTATGGGAAATTCATATTGGAATCCAGAGTAAATTGTTCTTACACAGGAGCAAGGACTCCCCGTAGTTACTCTGGATTGCTCCCTAAGTCTCAGAAGTTTTTTAATTGAACATATGTTAAAATTCAGGAAAAAGTAAGATATCTGTATATTTTTGTTTTGCCTCAAAAAATTCCTGGCCCAAGATACAGGCCACCAAAGATGGTGTCCTGGGCACCATTTCTCACTTGCTATTTTCAACAAAAATTTTAAAGCGCTCTATCTCTGGAACAGTGCAAGATATTTTGTTGTGGTTTTTTTATTTTAAAGATAATATTTTTTCTGTTTAAAATGATATACTCCATTTTGAATGTGTTCAGCTTTTCTTGTTGCAGCCTTCTGAAGTTTTTTTTAATCAAAAAAAATTTTTTCTCAAAAATGCCAATCTCAAAAATTTTGATTTCTTCTTTTACTGTTGATCAATACCATTGATTACCACATTCCCTGTAAAGGAGAACTTCCACTGTCGAGTTTAACAAGTTTTAGAAAGATTTCAAAAATTCAGAGAATTTTACAGTCTGTATATGTAAGTGTAGACCTACTACATATCCTGAAAAGTACAACATGCCATTTTGGTTCTGAAAATTTTCATATTTTATTTTCTAGAAATCCATTTTTGGAACAATGTGCTCAATGTGAGTGAATAAAAATGATAAATGAAACTATGTTGGAACGGTTGAAATGTTTTTAAATTCTTAACTGGATCTTCTTTATAATTCCAGAATGTAACAGAACCTTCTAGAACAATGTGGAACCATCCAGATGATTCTGTGTGTTTTAAAAGGGGGCACATGAATTCACAGTACAGTTGTCAACAGGCAAAGAGAGCAAGCAGTTCACCAAATTTGTGGTCAAAAAGTATGTGTACAAGCTTTTGTGTGGTGTTTTGTGGAAAGGACTGAGTTTGAAATGTCTTCTGATGGGGCCACAGGAGAGTGAAGTGTGCTATTTGCATATCCATAAAAAAGTGATATTTAAGACTAGCAAAAAAACAGACTTTGTTCAGGTTGGGAATAGGAGTGCTGCTCATTTCAAGGCTCTGTTTCAGGGAACAAAACTGAACAGCCTGGGACTGACACAGACTGACCCCAGTCCAAAAACAGGGCCAACCTGCCACTCTCCACTCACCCACCCACCCACACTTTCACCATTTCTATTACTGCCTTCCCTGCAAGTAATAGAGATGCAAGTAAAGCCTCTATTTCAAAAGCTATACGTGAGCACCAGTTTGTTATTGATGGACAGAGACTCAGGATGCAAATGTGTACACTAACAAACTACACAATAAACAGCAACAACTATCAATTTCTATTGAAACATTGCTCAGATCTTCATAGTGAAGTGTCTCATCTGCTTGAGGAGCCTTCATGAGTGTTAATTTATCTCTCTTTTGGTGAACAATCAAAAATTGTCAATATTATCATGAATGTAGTTATACAAGCGCTTGGGGAAAATGTCAGCTGTTGCATCTTCATTTATGAGACTTCATGAATTTGAATAATTTCATTTGTGGAAGAAAATAAAGATGCTGCCCACAGGTTAAAATTCTCAAGCTGACTTACAATAAACTGAAGATACATTAGTTAGCATAATTAAAATGCTATTTATTTAATGTTATATTTGCAGTTTTTTTATTCTATAGGAGACAAATCTTGTTCATCTTTACCTTGGAAGAAGATAGTGGCTGAATCATTAGTGTGATTCAAGGTTGTGCCATTGTGATCTACATGATTTGGTGTCTTTGGATCATTGGAGTCTTTAACTTGCTTGGCATGCTTTCTTAAACAACATTTGATGGAGTATTTTACAATCAAATAACTGAATTCAATGACATTTAAGACTATACACAGGCAGGATGTCACCACGACAATATACAGAAAGACCTTCTTCTCTGTAGGCTTAGATATGTAACAATCAACAGTGTTGGGACATGGACTCATGTCACATTTCACAAGACGAGGCACATTGAATCCATCATACAGCTTATAAAACAAGAAGAGGAAACCAATTTCAAATCCTGTTTTGAAAAGGAGGCTGATGAGATAGGTGCATAAGAGTCCACCATCCATGCTTCCTGGGTTCTTATAAAGTTTCTTCCTGTGCCTCTTCTCCCTGTTTTCTCTATATGCTACGTGGAGAACCACAAGAAGTGATGGAGTGGAGACCATGATCAGTTGTAAGGCCCAGAGCCTCACCTGGGAAACTGGGAAGAAATGATCAAAGCAGACATTTTCACAGCCAGGCTGCCGAATGTTACATTCGAACTCCTTCTGTTCATCCTTCCAGACATGTTCTGCAGCCACCATGTAAACAAGCAAGCGGAATAAAAAGACGATGGCCAGCCAGATTCTGCCAATTCCAGTTGAATATTTATTAACTCCACTTAGGACATCTTGAAGGAATCCCCAGCTCATTGTTTCTGCTACAGGAGGGCAAGGAACTGTAACAAAATACATATATATGAGATGGCCCTCTTTTCATAGTAATAAATAAGACATCCACTGAATTACAATCCTAAAAGGAGCCATTCTTAAACTAAGTAACAGCCTGATCCTAACCAATGTTCCAGCCACTATTGCAGCTTTAGTGCAGCACTGGTAGGGAAGCAAGTATTCCTTTATTTTGAGGAGGCCTCTGATTGCCCTTCCAACATGGGATGCGTTACTCATCCCACCGTCATAGCTGCATAAGTGCTGGAATGTTGATTCTATGCATGCCTTCTCATAAGTCAGACACACCCCCAAATCCAGAGTAACTACGGGAGCATGTAAGAGACTTTACGTGCACCCGTAGTTACTGCACCACCTAGTGAAAACTTATGGGAAATTCATATTGGAATCCAGAGTAAGTTGTTCTTACACTGGAGCAAGGACTCCCCATAGTTACTCTGGATTTTGCTCACATTCTAGTCAATGGGGTTTACCCCAGAATTGCAGCCTAAATTGTCTAATCCTTTGTGTACTTCTGGGATTAAGCCCCACTGACAATAATGGTGCTTCTGAATAGACCTGCATCGGATTGGGCCCTTAAGGCACCATCCTAACCAGTTTAGGCCAGTGCATCTCACCCATCTCCCTGTTCCTATGGTGGTGTTGGGAGGTTGGCAGCTGTCTGTGCACTGGTCTTACCCCTCCAGGAGTGGCACAAAAGTGTTTTATGGCACTTTTGCAACACCCATATGCCTTCCATGGGACTTATGCCAGACTAAATGGAGATTAAAATAATTAAAATAATTATTTACAAAAAGTACTAGCTTGTAAAAAAAAATTCATCAGAGGATCATATTACATTAAAGCATGTGCTTTATACATGAAGATGGATTGCACTCAGTGATGTTGCCTGAGCCTACAATCCTATGTGCACAATTTATTTGGGAATAATTCTAAGAACTCAGTGGAATTTATTCCTAAATAAACACCTTGAGATGTGCACTGTGATATACAGTAATGTAAAACAACTTTCAGTTCCCCCTTTTCGCTGATAGGTGGCACTATTTTCTTACTAGATACCATGTCTCATCACTCATCTAGCACTTATGTCACTATGAAAGATGATTCAGGCTGCAATCCTAACCTCCAGTTAGAAAAAAAACATAAGCCCCACAATAAGTCCTGTGCTGACCTGGGGGTGTCACAAAAGTGCTGTAGCGCACTTCTGCCCCACTCTTGGGGGGTTAGGCCAATGCACTGGAATATACCAACCTCCCACACCACTTTGGGAAGATATGCTGGCTGAATGAGGCCAGCCTAAATTGGTTAGGATTGTGCTCTCAGTTATCTATTATGCTAATATAACATGCAATTAAATGCTACTTCTTTGTAAGATTTTTAAATAGTGGCTGCGTCTTTAAAATGTTAGCGAAGACTTTCAGACATGGTTCAAAGGGAAGCAAAGAGATTAAAATAGGATGCAAATTTCTGTGATGAATCTTGAATTCAAGATTCAAGTGACAGACATGATAAGACAGTTTTGGATTTCAAAAACAAATACTGAAGAACTGGAAAGACTTCTATGTGCTGATCATTGGTGATCAGAGAAGCAAGGCTAACCACTGGCACAGCAACAACATCGTAAAGCAGCAGGCATGTTGCCTACCATATGCTATTGAAACCACAGCATTATATCCAATAGAAAACTGACTGACAATGGATTGACACACTGAAAATGTAGGGAGGGCATAGGAATATTGGAGAAACTTTTGATGTAGAAAAAGCACAGTGTGTTGAAGGTACAAGTGTGTTGAAGCCCCTGCCAATTGGGATGAATGGCTTGCCACACGCGGACTAAGCAATGATGGGATTCAAAGAAATTAAAAACCGGTTCTCTGCCCATCTGGCAGCCACTATTAAATAGCTATTTTTAAACTTTATATGTCCTATCTCTTGTTAACAACCGGTTCTACAGAGTAGGTGCGAACCTGCTGGAGCCCACCACTGGACTGAAGCTTCTTATCAACTGGTTGTGTGACTCTAGTGACTGAGCCATAGTGTTGTAGTGCCCTACCAATCTGATATGGTTGGAGCTACAGACCATGTCAGAGCCTCAGAAGAAATTATGGGGTCATCCTGGGATAGGGGAAGGCTCAGCTGCATGGTGAGATGGGGCAAACACACAGAGAAACTGAAGAGAGCATCTCATTCCACTCCATAGAGCATGGAACCAGTGCCCAATTCATGATCTATTTATGCAGGGGCACCATTCTCTCCACAGCGGTATCTTGCGCATCTGCCTAATGCACTAGCTGGAATGACATCACCGCTACCAACCAAGAATGATCTGGCTCCACATTCATCATATCCCCATTGATAGATATCTCCAAATCAAAACATACTGACTGGATGGGGAGCTGTGGCAGCACTTGGGTCCCATACTACACCCCATGTGGTAACACAAAGAACATCCCCTTATGCTTTTCTTCTACTTGAGAATGGGAAGCTTCCAAATGCTATGCTCTTTTACCTGCCTGACTTCATTACCTTCCCCATTTCTGAGACATCTGTGTCACCTGCGTGGTGAGTCTATTCCACTGTAGGTTTCCCAGATGTTAAACGTGATAGATGAGACACGTGTAGTAGATGTTCCTCAAGATGTACTGCACCCCAGCACCCCACAGCTGGGCACTACCAACATACCCTGAATATCCTGGCAAACTGTGATGCAAAAGAACTCTATGCCACACTCAAGTGGTTCTCTGGCAGCAGCCATAATGCCTTGGGTGCCCATCGTGGGCATCATGCCTGGCTCCTACGTGGGGAGACTGCAAGTGGGGGCCAAGGACAGGGCAATTTACTTCAGGAGCATGTGGGTACAGCATGCCTTTTCCTACAAATTCAATTAGGCTGCAATCCTATACACATTTCTATGGAAATAAGCCCCACTGAAAACAATGGGATTATTTTAAATTGACATACATAGGCTTGTGGATAGGATAGCAAAAAACACTGAATTTTCCACAAACACAAGTGGAGAAGGCATAATCAGTGTATGATGTGTCATTACACTCTTGAGTGTAATTTTAGGGACAATTGTTGACTGCAGGTTCTTAAAGAAAAGCAAGCAAATGTTGGCCACATTCCAGGCAGGTAGGTGTATCCAAACAGAGCACGCAGTGGGTCTTTCTCTTTCTCAGTACAGAACATTACAAGAAAAGGAGTGGCTGCAGCGGTACAACCTGTAACTGGTGAAATCTTAAAGCACTGGTTATGGGTAAGAAGAGAGCATAATGTCCTTATTAGGATGCTGAAAATAGGCTGACTGGTCCTATGAGCTTTTGTCAGCACAGCAACATAGAAGATCAGGTGCTGCTGAAGTGTCTCCTTCTTGTGAAATCACTGCCATTAAGACACTGTGCCTGTTAACCAGCAGGTAAGGGTTCGAGACTTGGGTCCTATAGGATGGGGTGAGCTCCCGTCCTTAGCCCTGCTCCTACCAACCTAGCAGTTTGAAAGCATGTCAATGCAAGTAGAGAAATAAATACCTCCTTAGTGGGAACGTAAAACAGTGTTTGTGCACCTTTGGCGGTCATGTCGGCCCCATGACTATGGAACTGTCTTTGGACAACGCTGGCGCCAAAGGCTTAGAAATGGGGATGAGCACTGCACCCCACAGTTATTCCCGACCAGTAGTATAAACTGCAGGGGACACCTTTACCTTAACATTAAGATACTGGTTTTTCCCTGTAAGCCATCAACCTTTCTCCACTCATACACCTCCCCCAAGTCTCTAAATGTCATATTCCCATATTAGGTGACATTTCAGTGAGAAAATGCTATCCCCAAATACTAACATGTATTTAACCATTCATCTGATGTTTTATAGCTATTGACAGGGATGTTCTAACTGGCTAGTATTATTCTTGATCTTGTCTTAAATCTTACTTTAAACATTCTCCTTCAGCTCCTTTTTTTGTCTGGTTATTAGTCATCCTCCCTTTCATGTTTTATTCCCTCCCCTCCTAAATAAATAAATAAATAAATAAATAAATAAATAAATAAATAAATAAAAGATTGGCATGGCGACCTGATCGTGATTGTAATGTAGTTGTGTTGTGAATGACAGACCAGAGGCAGAGTGTGACCATAGTGAATCCAGCAGGGTTGGCCCCTCAATGAATTCCTGTTTATAACACACTTACCCTAAACACACTTACCTGGGAGTAAGCCACAGTGAACATAATGGAGCTTATTTCTAAGTAAATGTGCATCCGTTCGCACTATTTCTGTAACAAATGCAATCTTTTCACATGTTGCAGACTTCAAAAAATATCAAAATTTTATAATCATATATTATTCCATATTTCATAATGTCTGTTTGCTGTACTTTTTGTGGCATACAGGTGGATTCCCAGGGCTTAATAGGATTAATGTATCCCCTGGGCCAGTGTGAAAACGTTTTTGTACTTATCATCTCAAGAAAAACATAATGACAAAGGACATCATTTTAAAAGAGGGGAAAAAATTCAACTTTTAAGGTCCACTTAAGCAATCACTGTAATAAATTATTATCTATTATGACATACAATTTAACCACTTCCACTGGATTTATACTTTAAATAATTTTTCCATTTTCTGACAAGGCATTTTTGTTTTTGCAAGACTCTTGTTCGTTGTACTTTCATTTCAAACCAGTACTCATTTTAGACATTTTATAGACTGTTTTTAAAAAAGCACACAAACTGACACAGACATTATCATAATTGGAAATTTTACTTACCTGTAGCACAGATGTTTTTCAAAAAACACCGCAGGTTTCTGCTACCATTATAGATTAATGATTCATGTTCCAGGAGAGAAGGTTTACAGCTTCAAGCCTTGAAAATTGAGTCCGGTGGTTTCCTAGGCAGTATAACCTAAACAGGTGTAACCTGATCATTTGTCCTGGCATACTATTCAAATGAGAACACACAGCATGTCTCCTGTCGTCGAGAAGAGTATTAGGAGTAAAAAGGAACTTCGCGCAAACATTTAAAGTTACGCATAGCTGCTTTCTTTCCTTCTAATCTGAATCACATGCAAACATGCAAAGATCTCTATGTGCTTAAACATGTGGAAAGTGCTGGCAGAAGGTGAATTGCAGATTGTGAGGAAGATGCTCGGAAGACCTGTGTTCATCCTGGTGATGTTTACCTGGTGATGTTGGGCTTGTCATTCAGTCTTTGGCTTATTTTACTTCACAGAATTATTGTGAAGATAGAAAAATCTACACATATGTTGCTTTGAATCTCTTGGAAAGAAGAGTTAGGTTCCAACATAAATATACTATAAAATAATTATGCTGAACAATACAGATCTCTTTGGACTTCTTTCAAAATAGATTAATATACTGAAAAAATCCTTAGTTTTACATTTAATATACTATACTATGGCCAAGCATTTGTACACAAAAGAATGTGTAAAGTTATGAACAACTATAGGGTGCTGTGCTCATCCCTGAAAACGTCTCCATGATCACGTGACCGGCATGACTATATGCCAAGGCGCATGAAACGCTGTTTCCTTCCCACTGAGGTGGGACCGATTTATCTACTTGTTTTCACATGCTTTTGAACCACTAGTCTGGAAGGAGCTGGGCAAGGGATGGGAGCTCATTCCATCTTGTAGGACCCATGCCTCAAACCCCGGCCCAATAGTTGACAGGCATGGCATCTTACCTGCTGAGCCCTATAGTCCTTTTAGCTCATAGCTGCTACTAAATAAATGAGTAGGAAAATTATTGTTGTGATAATCTTCTTTGTTCCTTTGGACATCCATTTCCTGAGGCAATACATTTGATTTGATCATTATAGTCTCTTTTACACTGATCATATTTTTCTCTGAAATGTAGACTTGTGTGAAGTGCTTTTTAAACAGCAAACCAGCAAGCTTCAGTTCAAGCCATCGTTTAATGACAACTGAGTTTCTTCTGTATTTAAAAGCTTTAATTTAAACATTTTTAAAAATCCCTTTAACTTCTAGAAGACCAGCCATACAATTCATTGCATCACACGCTTTCACAAAAGACTGATACAGAGCAGGGCTTTCTTTCTTCAGACATCAATTTTTTTCAGCAGTGGTGTATCTAATGGGAAGTGCAGGGAGTCACTTCTCAAGGCAGCATCTGATGCCCACCTCGGGCCCAGCTGCTCCCCTCTGGAAGTGCCACTCCTCAGCCTGCTATCTCCCCTTACAGAAGCTATGTGAGGGCCAGGCCAGCCCTCAGAAGCCATTTTCATGAGGCTGAAAAATAGAAGTTTTAGCCTACAGAAGAACTTCTTAGGGTCTGGGATGCTATAAGTGACCTCCCCATCCTTCAGAAGGCCTCTGTGAAGGGAGACAACGGGACAGTGGGAGCATCTCCAGGTGGGGGTGACAGCCCTAGTGGTGTAACCCTTGGTAGCACAGTGGCAAGGAACACCACTGGTTTTTAGACTGATATATTGTATGTTCGTCCATCTATATGATACAGGCTGCTACCTAACCTCCAGTTACACCAGCCTAAGCTCCAGCATAAGACCTGTGCTAACCGGGGCTGTCACAAAAGTGGCTTCACAAAAGACACTTCTGCCCCACTCCTGGGGAGGTTAGGCTAGCGTACAAGCATACGCCGACTTCCCCACACCACCACAGGAAGATATACCAACTGAATGAGGCTGGTCTAAATTGGTTAGGATTGCGCCCAGAGATATATGGTACCCCAGTACCATATATGTGTCCCAGGCAGCCATTCCGGATCCTGTACTGAGATAAAAATATAGAAATATAAAACTTGTGTCATGGTTGCCAAAAACATCTTGCACTCATCTTCCTGCATTTGTTAGCAATCTGTGGGATTTTTTGTTTGTTTGTTTTGGGATGTACCCATTGTATCAAATATGACTAGACAGTACGAAAATGAATTGAACAAAACCCTGTATCTTCCATGTTCTGTCCAAATGAAATGCTTCACTTATGTGCTTATTCAGTATTTTAAGGTGAACAATTGGTTTCATCTATGTTGACAAAGGCAGGGCGAGGCAATTTAATCCACCTGCTTCCCACAACATGAAAAATGAAAGCAGGGTTTTTTTTCGATAAGATCTTTCATTTTTAAATGAAAACAGTTACTATAATTGTTTTCAACATCACCACCTGGACTTTATCATGCATAGGTAAATCTTAGACCTTGTAGCTATCAAAACTCTTGATGAAGAGACAGAATATTAAAAGCCGTCAATAGGTTTTTGAGATAGTTTTTAAAGATTTATTGCACTTTAAATGACACTTATACAAAGCAAAGAGCTCTTAATTGGTTTTAATTTATAATTCCTTCTAATAAATTAAAATTAAATTTTGTATAGCTCAGCGAGGAAAAAGTATAAATTTGACTCTGCAAAAAAACTGGGAAAATTTATAACTCAAAGTAATTTCATTTACAAATGCCTCTTCCCTCTGGGCTTTTCATGGTCTTTTGTTTAATTTATTTTATGAGCTTGTACAATATGAGCACTATATATTTCATTCTCCCCAATCCCTTTTGTTGTATTCTTCATCCCCTTAGGCTCTTCGGGTTTTTAATTTTTTTTAACCCCATATATTATTAACAATATCTGCTGAATGCACAAGAATAGGAAGGAAGGGGTGAGTGGAAACCAGTTAACTTTGTTGCTTTAGATTCTGATGTTTTAAATTTTCTCTGCCTACTATCTCACCTCAACAGTAATAACCCTCTTGGCACCAATCTGCAGTATTTCCATGGTTTATTATTTCATAATGTGTAAGGCTTCCCCTTGAGTGCAGGAACATTGCCTTACTCTGGGCGCAATCCTAACCAATTTAGGCCAGCACAACTCACCCATCTCTCCAAACCTGGGGTGGCATGGGGAGGCAGTCTGTGCGCTGGTCTAATACCCTCTCCCCCACCCCAGGAGTGGTGCATAGGTGGTGCAAAAGTGCCCTATTACACTTTTGCGATATCCCCCAGGCCAGCATAGACTTGAGCTGGGACTTGTGCCAGCCTAATTGTAGAGCTTAGGATTGATCTTGAATTTCCATCCTCTGCCACTGTAGGATGAGTGCTTCCACCAAGGTCTGGCCCCATACTAGTTCTTGTCCTAGTTCCAGTTCCATAACTAGTTCCAGTTCCAGTCACTTGGGGTACCGTGACTGCTCCCCTGATAGGTGAGGTCATTCCCTGGGCACTTTGCCTGGCTCCACTGCATAGTAAATAGTTCTCAAATAGTTGAATAGCTGGCTGTTCTATTGGTCAACACTCACACTTCGAGGCATTACATGACAGATCTGATCAAGAATGACTTGTCCATGAATTTTACTGTCCTTCTGTGGATGGGCACAGCCATGATGTTATTCCTGATCTCCACCACTGAAGCCTGAGGCTCATATCAAATAGCCCTAATCTTTGTCTGTGGGAGACCCTCTGTGACTATCTTTTAATATTGTTTCTTTTAGGCTGTAATCCTAACCTGCAGTTAGTTAAGCCCCGGCATAAGATCTGGGGTTATCACAAAAGTGTTGTAAGGCATTTTGCCCCCCATTCCTGGAAAGGTTAGGCCAGTACATGGAAGCCATACGCCAACATCCCCATACCCCCACAGAAGATATGTCACTTGAGTTAAGCCAGCGTAAATTGGTCAGGATTGCACCCATAGTTTATCACAATCCAGGGCCTCCATGAAAAGAAGTGCCAATAGCATAAAGAAAGTATGGGATATTACCATTGAGTTTTCACCCACTGGACAATTTCAGCCACTCTTCCAATGATAATCGGAAAAGCCTCTTTTTTAGTGGTTCCATAACATTTTAGTATCAGGACCCACGTTTAAAAAAATCACTTTACCAGCCTCTCAAGCTTTAGTGGTTTATAATTGTGATTGAGTTGCAGTTTTTTTAATCCTTGATGCACATAGCCATGATCTGCCTTGTCAGTTTCACAACCAGCAAAAACTGGATCATGGCTCACTGGGGGCTATTGACCCTCAGTTTGAGAAACACTGCGCTAAGTTATTCTCCAGCATCAGTTTGTCGTCCAGAACTGGGGCTACCCTATTCCACTCCTCACTTACCTGCAGCCTATTTTGAGCAATTTGGTGCTCAAATCTGGAAGTCCCTCTTTCAAGCCCTGCATTAAGGCTGCTTCATATTCCTGCTGCTACTGCAGCACTTCCTGAATTACCAGGCCTTGTGGTTCAACCAACCATTGAGCAAACTGAGTAAGATCAACAGGAGAATGATGGGATCAAAATTTAGGTCCTTTGCTGGCTTCCCCTCACAGGCTTCCCCTACATAGTATTTCCTCATTAGGACCACCAGGTTGTAAAGGCTAGCCAGGGAGCTCCCTGCCTTACTCTGTTCCTTACTCTCTGTCCTGTCCTTCCCTAAGTGAAGGTCCATCTTGTTACGCTACCTAATCATGCTTCAGAAAATGGTGGGGAGGAAGAAGTTGCTGTACTTTGAGTCTTCCTCCATGAGGTGGACATACTGTTGCTCCTTCATCAGGCTGAGCGAATCTCACAGCCCACCAGATCACCTTCCACCTCCATCCTATGCTTCACGGGCCCTGTATATCACTGTCTCTTCCTCTTTCTGCCCCCCTATACCCCGTCCCATGCACCTTCTGTATCCGTTAACCTTCTTAGGCTGGCTCCCCCATATTTTGGGCTGCCCATCCCTTCCTCACTCCTCCTTGGTCAGCACCAGCCTGCCTTCCCCATAGTTTTCCACCACATTCAGCAGACTAGTTAGTGTTGATTCCCTATTTCTGTCACAGAGTGTACTCTTGTAGGATTGGGAGACACTTCCACATAGTGTTTAATAAGATTTGCCAGTGGGTCACTTGGTCTCAGTCAACTAGGACTGGTTGCCTTTGGTTTGTTTCAGGGCCAAGAGCCTTGTGGCACAGCAGATGATGAGTCAGAAGACAGATATTATAAAAAAGAATGGAATATTCCAGCTATTAATACTCATTTCCTTCCCTGTGGATTAATCATAAAAAGCTGTTGCCAAAACAATAGCTATTAGAATGGCAAATGACGTGTGATGTGTGATATTGACACAAAACACAGATGGCCTGTTTAAATACTGGAGCACCAAAGGATCTTCTATGTTTTGTAGTTTCCTGATAAAGGTTGTTGTTCAGTCATTAAGTTGTGTCAAATTACAGTTGCAGGAGCTGAGAAACTGCTTTTCATTCAAATGAGGGGACACATTATTCAAATGGTGATGTGCAAAAGTCAACAGTATAAATCAAAGCAATCTAGACAGAAAAATTACCGTACTCTGAAAGTGAAAGAAACTTCTTCCACTGTTTCTTTCAGATTAGGTGGTGGGGTTCTTAAAAACTTTTCAGCTGCTCCCTCCATTGACCTAACAGGGTTATTAGCCATAGCTCCCCATTAGGGTTAAAATCCTATACACTGAATAGGGTTGTGGGTTTGTTTTTTGGTTTTTTTTTTTTTGCAAAGACTCTGCAGCTCTCCTGGCTGGTTTCTGTGGCTCACTGGGGAACCACAATTCACAGTTTGGGAACCATTTCAATATGGTATTCTTCAAAATGCACCTGAATCTTATAGCTATGTTGGAACATTGGGGGGAGGGGGGAAGTGTATCACAACTACAGTAGAATACTGTAGATAGACAACATTTAAAGCAAGTGTTTCTCATTGTATTTTCTATGGCATACAATCCACCCATATAAAACACCTCTGGAAGTAACTGATGATGAGACTATCCGTTTCTGAGTTGGGCGGCCAGATGTGATGGGATAAACACCACAAAGAGGCTCAGGTGGATAGGCAAGTTTTAGTATGTGAAAAGCCTGCTTTGGAGCTCTGCCCACTAATCATATCTCCTACCGCAATTTGTTGCATCACATTACCCATCTCACTGCTGGGCAGCAGATGTTCGGGGATCCCACAAGTACAGGGTGAATATACTGTTGTCATAACCACAAAAGAGGACAAGGACCCCAAAATGTAGGATACCCAAGAAATATGTAGGACATATTTAAAAGCTAAAAACCACTCATCCATCCATAGCTTTGAAACATATTCCTTCTGTGATGTAAGGACCCACTAAGAACTGATTTGGTGCCCGTGGTGCCTGGCATGAATGCCCAGTGCTTGGTAGGGATGCTCAGCGCTGCCCAGTGATGCCTACTGCTGGGTAGTGTCCATTACCCAAAGCCCAGTAGGGATGTGCAGTGTCTGGCACTCAGCAGTGTCTTGTTGCCCACTGGTGCCTGATGATGCCCTCTGCCTGCCGGTGCCCAGTGCTGCATGCTGGTGCAGAGCAATGTCTGCTGTACTATGCACGGTGGTGCCCTGAAAGAATCTCCAGTGTGCCCAGTGCACACTGATGCCTGCTACTGCCCTCTGGTAGCTGTGCCTGCTGCCTGTCAGTGCTCAGCTGGGCCCAGTGCCTGATGCCCACCAGTACCCAACCATTCACAGGACCCACAAGTATTCTTGAAATTTTATTCCCCCAACAACGGGAAGATTCCTAGTTAGTTACCTTACTATGTAGTTACCTAACTAGTAACTAAATAAAATTGCTAGAGCTCGCTCACTCGCTCGCTCGCTCGCTCTATCTATCTATCTATCTATCTATCTATCTATCTATCTATCTATCTATCTATCTCATGTGCATAATTTAACACTTAAGTAATATTAAGTAATAATATAAAGTATTTTGAATAATAAGCAATAAGTAATATTAAGTACTGCAATAATATTTCTTAATTATTAAATGTAAAACTATCACATATCATTTATTACACTGTGAGCACAATCCTAACCATGTCTACTCAAAAGTAAGCCCCATTGTGTTCAATTGGATCTTACTCTCAGGAAAGTGTCTTTAGGATTGCATCCATAAATTATTAATTACACGATTACATGCCGCCTGCTCCCAGGGAAAAGGATGAGACTGAAGATTTCTCCAGGACACAAGGCTAAAAAAGGAGGACATGTCCTGGATAAGGTACCTCTGCTGGAAGGGAAAGGGACACTGCAGCCTCCACACCGCAGGAGGAGCAAGAGAGCTGCTTCCCTCCCACCCCTTATCTTAGTGGGGGCTCCTACTCTTTGCAGAACAGAGGGAGGTAAGTGGAGAGGGTCCTTTTTGGGGGGAATTCCATGCATTGCACTGCACCTCTTGGGGGGAGCCTCACAACAGCCTCCCTCATGCTCCTCTGCTTGCTTGCTTGCTTGCTCCTTCCCTTCCCTGCTGCTGTTGCTCTGCAGTCATCTTCCTTTCCAGTCCACACCAGTGCTGTGCCTCCAGGACCAGTACCCTTAATGTTCTCTGATGGAAGTGCTGGCTCAGCCAGGCTCACTCCCAAGCCTGCATGCATGGGATTGGGCTGCATGAGAGATGAATGTGTGAAGGATATGGTCAGTGAAGGGGTGGGGGGCACACAAAGTAGGGTGACCATATATGCTCTTTTTCCAGGACATGTCCTCTTTTTTAGGCTTGTGTCTAGGGGAAAAAAATTTAATTGCCTTCTATTTCCTTGTGAGCAAGCAACAGGAACCTTCTTGTAATTAATAAATTAGATGTAATAAATGTAATAGTTGTATATTTAATAATAATATAGTGTTTTAAACTTTCCACGTGAAAGCAATATATATGAATGTTTTTATTCTTTATTTTGGTCATATCCTACATTTTCTTTTCCTTGCGTATCCTAGATTTTGGGTGACCTTGTTGTCTTTTCCGCTGGTCACCCTGGGGGAGAGAGATTCATCAGTCTGAATTGCCTTGGCTGTAAGAGTGTGCAGTAGTAAGTTAAAAGTGTCCTTAAAAGTGTGTGAAGGAGTTTGTGTAGTAGGAATGCATGGCCCACTGTTGTGTAAGCATATCTCATGCTTTACACATTTGTTAACCCATTTGCTGTGCAATCTT
The DNA here is from genome assembly GCA_030015325.1 of Cryptoblepharus egeriae. Classification (NCBI taxonomy): domain Eukaryota; kingdom Metazoa; phylum Chordata; class Lepidosauria; order Squamata; family Scincidae; genus Cryptoblepharus; species Cryptoblepharus egeriae. Next base: position 157,129,979 of record JAREYC010000001.1, read on the forward strand.
AGGCAAGCTTTGTTGGAAGGTTTTGTTACTTGTAAGCAAACATGTACAGTGGTGCCTCACATAACAAGTTTAATTCGTTCCAGAGGCATGCTTGTTACGTGAAACGCTCTTTACGTGAAGCGGATTTTCCCATAGGAAATAATGGAAACTCAGGCGATTGGTTCCACAACCCAAAAAATATTCATATAAAAACATTAACTGTTTATAAAAATGATTACAAAACACTGTAATATAACACAGTACAAAACACTGTAATATACAGTAACACACAACACTGCAATAAAGAAAATACTGTACAGTTCTGAACTGTACCTTTGAAAACCTTCATGGCTGGTGTGAGGGTAACAGAGAGGGGGATGACTTTGGCTGCAATTGTAAAGACACTTTCCTGAGAGTAAGACAATTGGACACAATGGGGCTTACGTCTGAGTAGACATGGTTAGGATTGTGCTCTTTCACAATCACTAATGGAGTCACTGCTATCCATTGCCTCAATGGAATCTTTGTCTTTTTGTGCAGCGATAACATTCTGAGGCTGCTGATGGGGAGCAGCACTAGAACATTGATCAGGCACACCTTCCATGCTGCCACACATACAGATCCCACATCTACAGATCCCACATAAAAACCTGGCTCAGGCTGCTCCTTCTGGACCCCACATGAGTTCCGTGGCCATGGAAGCCTATTCCAAACTTTGCCCAGGACCCCACTGTAGCTCAAGATAGTCCTCTCATCCCCCCTGTGGGTTCTCTTGCCATGGAAGCGTCTTCCAAACTTCCTCAGAAGTGTTCTTTACTCAAGACAGTGCTCTTTACACAAGTCAAAATTTCTGAGAAAATTTTGCTCTATACTCAAAACGTTATTTATTCGTCACTCTTTACTCAAGGTACCACTGTATATAGGTTTGGATGTTGTGCTCATGGTTCCTTGGTATATTAAGATTCCTATCCTTTCCACAATTACCTGGGAGTAAATCCAATTGACTATAATCTAACTAGACACATAGGATTTGGCTCTAAAGTTGCAATCCTATCCACACTTACCTGGGATTAAAGTGCATTGGCTATAATGGGATTTATTTCTGAGCAGTCCTGAAAAGGGCTGTAATGCTGCAATTCCATCTACTCTTACTCTGACAATAATGGGAGTTACTTCTGAGTAGACATGCATAAAAGATTGGGCTATTAAACTCAGCCAGACTCTGGAATAAATAGGCATTGAACAGCAGTAAATTGTGTTGCGCTATACTTAATAAGTATTGTTTTCACAGCTTCATGCCGAGTCATTCTTAACTTTCTACAATACTCAATTTATTGTTCAAAAAGCTAAGAAGCTCTCAACCCTCACTTTTCTTAAAAAGCTGAAAATACAGTAGCCATGCAGTTATTGACATCTGCTTCATGTGATTAGGAGTAACAAATTTGGCACACAACCTTGGCTACTTTATTGTTTCACATTATTACAAGATCTCTTTACATTCACTCCATAGTATCAGTTGTATGAGAGGAGCAAACTTGACTGTTTGTGGGGAAAAACACACTCCCAGGATTAGTCCAATAGAAATATACACATTAAAAGGAATACATTCTGCCAAAAAGCATTATTTAATACTTTGAACACATGTGTATGTATCTTTCAAAATATATTAATATATTTTTCCTTTCTGTGACTTAATATAACATCATAATAAGGTTACAATAATCTAAATTGCCTCTGTCCACCTGATTTGACAGTAATGAAGAATTAATTTATTTTCCACTTTCCAGAAATAAATCAAGGATTACTGTTCAGCCAGAAAGCAGTTCTTGCTGTTCATATTGATAAAGTTGACTAGTTTCTACAGGATGGCAAATCCCAAATGTTCTGCAACCATGAAACATCCAACTTTTGATTAACAATATTTTGCCTTCGTATAAGCACACAGTACAGATTTTCTCAGCACGCCAGCACCCAGCACTATTTTTTTAACTGTTTTGACTCTGTTTTTAACTGTTTTCATTAAAGTATTATTACTTTAATACATCCCAGAGAATGATCTCTGGTGATTTCCTTTAATGCAGCTAATGATTTGGTTTATCTAGTTACTTGTATTTGCACCACATTCTTCAAGAATTCAAAGATTTGAGTTCATAAGCAGGCACTAATTAACATAAATATTTCCATCCAGTCCTAGGATGTCCTCAGCTCCCCAGCCTCCAGATTTACAGCAAGATGCACCCAAAGACAAAGAATATCGAGCTCCAGGACTCCGAGGTGTTCGGACCACCACCTTGTTCCGTGCTGTGAATCCAGAACTTTTCATTAAACCAGTGAGGAACAGTGATTTGTTTTGTATACTTTATATTACATTTAATGATCTCTTTCTTTTATTTTTTGATTTACAACCAATGCCTATGTTGAATGAAAGAAATAAGCTGGCAACTTGCTAGTCAGAGCAGCATGAGAGATACAAAAATATTTTTCTTGAGTTGATTATTCCATGAATATAGGGCTGCCTCATTTTCTCAGATGCAAATAGTTCTGTCCAAGGAAAACACAATCCAAGATATTTATTTTTACTTATTATTTTTATATACCTTCCTTCAAGGAGTTCAGGATGGTGTACATTGTTCCTCTCTTTAACCTCAAAACAAACCTGTGGGGTGTGTGAGGCTGAATGAGAATGACTGGCGCAAAGTCACCCAAGAAGCTTCATGACTGGGCATTTGGACATACACCTGGAAGATCTAGTTTCCGCTCTTAGTCGACTACACCATCTTGGATTTCTTAAAGGATTTTTTGGAATAACAAGAATCGAGACGGAATGATTGATGAGTTTATAGTCACATTATGATCAACAGCTTCTTTGAATGCCTGTTAGGAAGATAAAGTAGAATATAAATTTGTAAATAAAATGTCTACTCAGAAGTAAGTCCCATTCAACAAAGCGGGACAAAGGCTGCAATCCTAAAGACACTTTCCTGAGAGTAAGACCCACTGAACTCAATGAAGCTTACTCTGGAGTGGACATGGTTAGGATTGTGCTTTTACTCTCATATAAGTGTGTGTAGGATTGCGGCCAAAACAGCTTAACTCTATCCATATCATGTATGCATCAAAAAAGAACAAAGATAGGTAGGAAAATAATAGAGTGAAAACAGTGACACTGTAAATATTCCTGTGACAGGTGGAAATATTTTGTGTGTGCGTTACATGGATTAAGTAAAATGCTTTGGATTTTAAAGTACATATGTAACAAATTTTTGTTTTCTTTTCAGAACAAAACAGTTATGGCTTTTGGGCTTGTAACCATCACTCTTTGTGTAGCCTACATTGGGTACATGCATGCACAACAAGAGAATAAAAAGGAACTTTATGAAGCTATTGATAGTGAAGGAAATAGACTCATGAGGCGGAAGACTTCCAAATGGGACTGAAGAAGCCAACAGCTAAGATGCCCAACATGGGTATATTTCATTCCTCAGTTGTGACATGTATGTACACATGGAAAGGTAGCATTTCTCTGCAATAATAGATGTTTCTGTTGAAATATAGTTAGAATGCAATGGCTTGTACATATTTTAAATAAAATCCAATGTTATTCATAAATGTAACAATTGTACTTTATTGTGAGGCAAGCACTATGATATATGCACAACTTTTGAATTTATCAGCCTGAATCTTAAGTCTTACTGAGCCAAGATGGAACATAGGAAGAACTTCAGTACCTGTAGTGTCAAGAATAGCATTTGAGATGGGGAAGTTGGTCTAACTCTTGAGAACCACATTGATGTTCAGTTTTGCTCTCTTTGAAAGACTGTCATGAAAACAGTGTTCTTTACAAGTACAATGTATTTTACACGAACCAAACAAAAACATGGATGACAACTTTCAAATTGCAATTTTAAAACCTAGTTTTGTCTTCTTGCAACCTATAGTAATTAAAGATTTATTTATTTCTTGGTATATGAACATTCCTATGTTAGTGCTAATTCATAGTTGTTTAAAATATTTCTCACTCATTTTTGAGTCAAACTGGTTCCAGAGCAAGTTATAGATTCAATGAAATTTAGTAAAATCAATTATGATACATATAACATCAGAGCAACAAAAACAAAGTCAATGCTGAAAATTAAATATTTGGATGCTTTCAAGAACCAGGCCAAATAAAAAGGCCTTCAAAAAGAAATCAAACTGGCTACTAGGCAAGCCTCTCGGAGGACAGCATTCCACAGCTAGGGCACCATAATTAAGGAGGTTGTCTTATCTGGAAGGTTATCTAATATTTTGGCAGGTTCATATGGAAATGGCAATGATTATTTAAATTAGTGCTGCCACTAGTAAGGATAATAGAGCTTCTGGTAACTTTGTCACCAGTGAGAAGTAAGGATCATTTCCTAGTAACAACAGAAGGAAGATGTTTGTGCATTTGAAGAACTGAATTGAATTGCAAATTGTTTGGTTTCAGGATATCATTGTATTTCAAATGAATATTATACATGGACCGACATGTTAATAATAATGTTGTAGGCTAATAATGAATGAACTTTTGCAAATTAGGGTGCACTGTTAAGTTCTGCTCTGGCCAAAGATGCTACTCATGTTGATACAAAGTGCTATACGTAAACATGGATGTGCTGGTAATCCCCAGAGGGAATTCCATGCCAGACAACTTTTCAAGAAAGAACAACTTTTTTCAAGTGTTTCAACTTGGACTCACAACACCCCATTTTTGAGTGTGGAAAAGCTTAGCTATTAAATGCTAGAAGCAATTTTTTACATTGATAATGATGAATTTAAATTATTTTCTGGGTGGCTGCTTATCACTCCTGATGTCCAATGCTTTTGTGAGCAAAGCTTAGCTTGCCGAGTAACAGTTGCTAGGTGAGAAGTTGGCCTAGATCCTCAGCCTGTCTTTCAGCCATATGATGTGCAAAGCTCCTCAACATCAGAGCTGCAGAAGACACAGATGGGCACTTTAGACACCATTTTGCCATACAATGGTGAACCCCTCCTCACTTCACCAAGCACATGCAGATTCTAAGGAAAGACCTGATCAGTTCCATTTGGACTACAAGAAACTAAGATTTTGCTTCCACCTCTAGGACACTGAACATTTTTGTCATCATCAGAACCGGAATAATCTTGAGCACCATGATTAGGAATCCAGATTTTGAGACATTCATTTGTTGCGCTGTATGTTCAAAATTAATTCCACCACCTCCTTCCACAGAAACCTTTGATCGAATTAGGGAATATAAGCCATTCAAAACACGTTATTATGCTCACAGAGATATACTGGGTAAGTCAATGACCTACATTTAAGTTTTTAAAATTTTAGATGATGATTGCCTCTGAAGGATGGCAATCGCTTGTCTTTCATGTAGATATTGAGAACTTATCTCAAGGGGTGTTTCGAGCTGCCACATTGCTCCTGAAACATTGTCTGTGGGCCTACAAGGCTTCCAGCATAATAATGATAATTAGATAATTAATTCATGAAGAAAAGGTGTATGGGGATGCAATCATCACCATCTTTCCAGCACTGGCATAGCTATGCAGTGGGACATACGTTGCAACCTGCAGTTGAGGCAGGCAGTCACAGAAGTCTCCTCATTGTAAGAGAATCTGTTCGTTAAATATGGAGTTGCACTGTCCTCACCCTAAACTAGAAAATTGGTTTAGATTGTGCCCTTAGTTATTAGACCAGTTACCTTAGACTTTAGCTGGTCTAAGGTCACAGACGTTCTGAAGCTGCCAGCTACATCTGTATTTTGCTATTCTGTTATATAAGCAGAATTATAGATTGCCTTGACCTGCAGTGCATCCAGATTCTAGAGTGATGCCAACCACTCAAAACAGCCATGAGCTTCCCCTGACCTGAAAGAATTGAACATGGAATGGATAACAGCATAATCTATTGCTTAATGCAGTGATTTTCAACCTTTTTAATCTTGCGGCACACTTAACAAGGCTCTGAAATTGTCAAGGCACACCATCAATTGTTTTTACCATTGACAAGGCACACCAGAGTGTTCAAATCCTCCAGTTTTCCTATTAATGTAAATCCCCAGATTCCCATGGCACACCTGAGGACTATATGTGGCACACTGGTTGAAAATCACTGGCTTAATGGCTAGACTGCTTAAGGCCCCGGAATGATATATTGAGAATCCTTTTTTAACTCCCTGCTTTCCACTGCCGTGGAGATTTCAGTTTATCATAAATGGCTACACCACTATCTATATATATAAACCTGAAAACTCACTCATCAACAGCCAATCAAAACCGCTGGGCCTAGAAGCATGAAATTTGGGGAGGGTGTTCCTTCCATGATGGAGGCAACCACTAAGAACCAGTTTTTGGAAATTGCAACTGGAAGGGGGTGAAAAGGGACAACACATTTTCCTCTCTATACTTTCCATTGAAGAATCCCTGATTGATCAAGGCCCTGCCTCAACCCCCAGATGTAGAAGCATGAAATTTGGGAAGGGTGCTCCTTCTGTGACATCAATACTCACAAAGAACTGATGTTGATAAATTTAACCCTTAAGAGGCTAAAAAGGGGTGCAACATGTTTTTGTCCTATACTTAACACTGAAGACTGATCAACATCCAGCTGATGCACTGGGAGGGAGTGTGCACAGGGGTGATGGTGTGCACAGGGGGTGATGCGCATGGCAAGATGGTGTGCACGGGGGGAGTTATTTTATGGAGGTGTTGTGCACAAGGTATGATGTGCATGGGGGTGTTGCATATGGTGTGCATGGGTGGATGGTGTGCATGGGAGGTGGTCCCCATGGGGGGACGATGCACATGAGGGGACCGTGCACATGAGGGATTGATAAGCATGGGTGGTACTGCACATGGGCGTTGATGCGCATGGAGAGATGGTTGGGGATGTTGTACAGTGTATTGCACATGGGGGATGATACACATGGGTGACGATGCGCATGGGGGGTGTTGCATATGGTGCACATGGGGAGATGGTGTGCATGGGGATATGGTGCACATGGGAGAGGGTGTGCATGGGTTATTGCACATGGGGGATGATGTGCATGGGGGTGTTGTACATGGGGGTGTTGCACATGGTGTGCATGGGGTGATGGTGCGCAAGGGAATATGGTGCACAGGGGGGAGGGTGCACATGGGGGATGTTGTACATGGGTGTTGTGCATGGAGGAATGGTGCGCGTGGGGTGATGCACATGGGGGTGCTGCATATGGTGCGCATGGGTGGATGGATTTTATGGGTGCATGGAGGAACAGTACACATAGGGGACGGTGCACATAGGGGATTGATGCACAGTGGGGAGATGGCGTACGGGGAGAATTTTACTCCCACAATGTGGGCACATTTTTGCCAGTAGTTCAATATTTCTTATTAAAATACCATATCTATAGATTGGGCTGTGGGTGGTGCAAACGGTTAAGTCGCTGTGCCTGTTAACCAGCAGGCCAGGGTTCAAGACCCAGGTCGGCCCCACAAGACAGGGTGAGCTCCTGTCCTTAGCCCAACTCTGCGACGCCAGCTGGATCCAATCGTATCTGCCTTTCCATTGGACTAATTCAGCGGCGTGGAGAGGGGGGATTTGCTGCTTGGGTAACAGCCTATCCTCCATAATAATCCAACCCAGGCTTTCGTGCTTCGTATGCAGCGTATGCAGTGCTGAGCACAATACCATAGTCTTTCAAGACTGACGGAGGCCTGCTTTTTTTTAATCTATAGCTTGCAGATATAGATTGGTGATTGAATAATCTCTCCATTACCTGTAGTAATGCATTCCTCTACCATTTTTTGGTTTATATAGAAATTGGAGCGGATCTTAAACAAGAAGAAGAAGAACGAAGAGAACAAGAAGTACAACAACGAATTGAGAAGATGCAAGCTAAACTGTGGGCACAGGTAGACTACATTAACTTCAGTGTTTCATAGTGGCTCTTCTCTTATGTTTACTTATTTCACAGTGCAGAATATTTGATATTTATTTACATTATTTCATATCTTTATCTCTCAATAAATGGTTGTAATAAAAAAAATTCAACCACAAAACCCCAAAATAGCAAAACTCCAAAGCAACTAATTCAGGAAAAGCCCAACAGAAAGAAAAAGACTTTAATCCTTTCTGGAAGTCTAATGAGGAAAGCCTTCCAAGATAGAGTTCAATAATAAAGGCAACACCACAGAGAAGGCCCTTCTATTTGCTCTCAATTTGTTCTCCACCATCCATAGTAGAGCCTTCAAATGAACTAAGGAGGTCAGATAGAAGGTACTTTGGTTTCTCAAGTATCCTGGTCCCAAATGATATAGGCCTTTAAAAGTAAAAACTAGCACCTTGAATTGGGATCAGAAACAGATTGGGACCCATAGGAACAGTGCATGGGCTGGGTCAAACTAGCTCCCAAGACTCACAGGATCAAGAAGTTAGCCCCATGAATACTTCACTGCAGTAAGCAAGTTGGATAGGGCAGGACCCCAAATGTTGTGTTGATTGTATTATTCTTACAAACACAGACCATAAAACTACAAGGGATCATTGAATTTAGGACCCTCTTAGAAAGGATCCCACATATAAACATTGTCTATTGACAGAGCAAATGCTATGCAAGCAGAAAGTGACAGATTAAATCCACATAGAGCAGACATAAATTTCCTGTTCGAAACCTGAAACCTGCCACCAATCTGTATTAACAATTGTGGCTTAGACAAACCAATTATCTGATTCTATATAAGGCTCGTTTTTTTAATTAATGTATACATAAGAAACATAGAAGAACATAGAAGAAGTTCCTCCAAGGATGTTCTTTCTGACCATTTCATTTACTCATCTTCAAAATTGAGTCAGCATGACGGCAAAGGATGTGGTCTGAGCAACTGTTTCTTAACATATAGATCTTTGTTCTAACTTTTTCTGGTAGGCTGACGATGAAAAAAAAGAAGCAGTGGAAGATGCCATCGAGCGTGCTGAAGTTATACACAGAAATGATATAGAAGATCTGAAAATAAAAGATGAAGCAAAATTACAGGTCAGAAATTTTTCACTAGGACTGCAGTGGCTCAGTGATTAAAGACGCTGTGCTTGTCAATCTGAAGGTTGGCTGGTTGGTGGATTGAGACTAGGTAGCATATGATGGAGTGGGGTCCCATTACTCCCCCAGCTCCTTTTGAACTTAGCAGTTCAAAAGCATGTAGGGGCAAGTAGATGAATAGGTACTACAGTACTTAGATGGGAAGATAATAATGTTCCATGTGCCACATGACCATGGAGACTTCTAGGCCACACTAGCTCTTCAGACTTGTAATGGGAATGAGCATCGCCCTTAGGGTGCAATCCTGAGTAACTATGGGGAGTCCTTGCTCCGGTGTAAGAACAATTTGCTCTGGATTACAATATGAATTTCCCATAGGTTTTCACTAGGTGGTGCAGTAACTACGGGTGCACGTAATGTCTCTTACGTGCACCCGTAGTTACTCTGGATTGTAGGGTTAGAGTCAATCAACACAAAAACCTGCTGGGGAAACCATTACCTTTAAAATTTTTCCATTTCTCAAGTATTTAAGAGCCTATTTACAAAAATACAATGCTACATCTGATCTTTCCTAGATGTGTATGTGGAGAAGGAGATTGGAACGTTCCCATATATAGTTTATCCTCTCCTACAAATTAATTTGCATACAAAAACCTATATTTTGTATTTTTCTTAAAAACTAAGCCAAAGCCATCCTATGCTAGATGTTCCTATGTAGGGAGATGTTTAGATGAGAGAAAATTCATGTGATTGGCTGCTACCATTCTGAACCCTTCCTTGACGTTATCATACGCTACAGTATTTATGCATGTTGAAGATGGTACTAATTTTTTTTTTTCATTTACAATGTCTGAATTTTATTAAAATTTATTATGGCATTTTTATTTCTAATTAGCTCACAAGTTATGTATTTAAAATTCTTGAGGTTGTTCATCAGAAAAAAAGAGATTTATTCAAAGCTAATCAGTAAACTTCATGTCTGAATAAGAATTTGAAGCACTATCTACATTCCAACCACACAAGAGGTGTGACCAAGCCTTTTTCATGCAGAGCGTTGGATCTGTAGGTTCTTTCCAATAATACTCCTGATTCCATATCTCTGTCTTATTTAGACTTGTTTAAAAGCAAAAAATGAAGAAGCCATGCCTTGCTATAAGTGTCTAACTGATCTGTAATGTGCACATAGGCTGCGGTGCTGAGTACAAAGAAAGAAATGCTGGAACATCTTGAAGCGGAGCTGAAGAGAGAATCAGAAGCTGCCGAACAGCGAATGACACACAAACTACAACGGCTCATCCAAGAGCTTGATTTGGAGAAAGCAGAAGCTATAGAAGTTGTCAGAAAGGAGGTCAAGGCTCAAATGGTTGAAATCCTTGAAGACCAACAAAAGTACTGAGTTCAGATGTTTCATTCCATATATTTAAAGATGCATTGTTTTAAAGAATTGCACCAAACACTTTTCCCTGGCCATATTAGCCTGTTGCTCATGATATCTGTATTACCTTTTGCCCAGCTATCAATTGCCCATTTTACCTCTTGCCAGGTGCAAGATCAGGGATCCCCAAACCCTGGCCTGGGCAAGCCTATATATGGCTTGTGGCAAGCCTTTCCTTCCCCCTCAGCTTTTGGCCTAAAAATAACTTCCTGGTTTTCCCAAAATCCAGAAGTAACTTTTGTACTCTTTGAAGAACTTAGAAGCTGCTTGGGAGGTGAGGAAATGGAGGTTCATTTGACTATGTGCTTTATTTCAGTGATGTGTGTTGGTGCTTGGAGAATTTGAGCACATTCATTTATTCCTTCATCTAAGATCCATCTTTAATTATTAAATTTTATATTTAAATTTTTTATGGTCCTCAACACTGGGCCAGTTATTTCATGTGGCCGAAAAGTTTAAGAGATCCCTCTACAAGATGGAGAAGCTGCAGGTTATATGGTGAACTTGTAAGAGCTGAGTCCTTTCTGCTGTGAAATAGTTGGACAAAAGTCTGTTAGTAAAACTAAAGTGTAGTGGGGGAAAGCAGATGTGATAAATTCCATATGATAAATCAGTACATAAATTCTATGATTAAAACAGCATCTTCATTCAGAACTATACCTGCCCCATGCTTCATGTGTAGAATTGTTAAATCCCTAGCAAAATCCAGGTATAGTTATGAAGACTAGGCTTAAATCAAGACTGCCCAGCAGTGATCCCTCCAACTAGGATCACATAGTTTAAAGGGCCTCATGGATGAAGGAGCTCCTTTGTTTGTGTGGTCCCTATAAATCAAATCAGAAGACCTGTGATTCTGTGTTTGGAGAAACAACGTCTGGACAAGGGAAAGAGGTGATCAGCACATTTGGAATGAAGGCAGTGGTGAGGTTTGGAGTTGTTGGGGCCAAAGTCTTTTGCTGTGAGGGTGACCTGGCTGCAACATCTGTCACCACGTTGATCACAAGGGTTGATTCAGCTGATCTGGCTGGCTAGGCGGGTGTCCCCTTCCTCCCTCACCACTCCATGTGCATTCCTCCCGAAGCTGTGTGCTCGGTGGAAGAGGATGATCATCCCAGATAGAAGAAGGGTACCGTTCTTCGGTCAAGGGTATAGGGTAGCTGTGCTCCCCTGTTAGAACCTCCAAACAAGTTCAAGGTTCATTTGTAGGAAAGACTAGAACCTTCAAACAAGCTCAAGGTCCATTTGTAGGAAAGGACCTGTTAAGGACTGGTTCCCTAGACACGTACAAGGTCCAGCAGCTTTTCTTCCTTTTTTCTTTTAAGTGGCATATCCTCATACTATATGACAAGCCTCTTTTTAAACATTGTGATGTGGCATGAGGACCTTTTGCTCAAAAGAAAGACGTTCAATGTGGAATTGGGTCTGAGCAAGTTCCTGGCCCCTCAGCATGGATTGAATCTTTAGATTGAAGCCATGTAATACATGCAGAGCAGAGAGATTGCATCTTCTGCTCAAGGAACAGTACTCTCTTATGAACTGAAATGAAACTCCCTCTTTAGGTGATATATTATTATCTTTGTTCTACTGAATAATTCAATTTTGTTTGTAATTAGAATTAAGTACAATTTGCAGTGCACCAGCCTCAGCTAACTTTTCAATCACTAGTAATGAAAATTGTATTAAAAAGATGGTAAATCTTTCCTCTAACTTCTCCAGGAAACATTCAGAGCAACTCCATCAAGCTGGGGTCATGGCCAATGAAATTTATCAGAAGAACTTGCAGAAATTTGCTTGGGAGAAAAGACATGAAATGGAACTGGCCTTTAGTATCTCCCAAAAGGAGTTTGAAGAAGAAACCAAGAAACTTCTTGAAGAAGCTGAACAAATCCGGGAGGCTCAGCTTGAAGAAGTGGCACACACAGTGGACAAAAAAGACAACGAGATCATAAATCTTACTGAGCAACTGGAGGACATGACAGCCTGGAAAGACAGCCTGGAAGCTGAAATAATAGAAATAAGAGAAGCGTTTCAGAAATACATTAACCTCACTTTTCCCCAACTTGCCCCAGGTCAAGCAGATTTTATCTTACCATTCAGAAAGGCATCTAAGTTCACAGACTGTGGTGTAGATCAGTTGTAGAAGAGTCCGGGACAATCAGGATTTCCCAACGATCCATTCATTTGCTGCATACATCCAGCTGTAAGAGAGCGTTCTCAATGTTGAAAAAGAATCAGTCATCTTCCCTCATTACAATGTAACTGAGTAGATATCAGTGAAAATACAAATACTCAGTTAACTAATGAGTCTTTCATTCTTGGTGTACTTTCTTGCATTCCATCTTCAATTCTGTCAAAACAAGTTTGCCACATTTTGGTATGTCGTGTTTCAAAAACTTTAAACTTTGTGTGATAGATGTGACAGTAGGACAAAATAAAGATATGTGGGTCAATGGAAAGGGTAGCCCCTCTTGAACCATTTTCAGATGTGCTAAAATATTGGGTTGCTCTCCACCCTGCCTCTTTTCACACATGATGTTGAAGCTATTTCTGCCTAACATTTCATAAATGGAACAGAGATCAAATGTATACAATTGCGGGCCTCTTGGCACTATTTATTTTCACATTTGACATGTGTTAATGCAGAAGAGAGAATTTTGACCAATGTAGTTTTTATACAAGCAGTGATATCTGAATGTTTTAGCGCCGGGATCCACTTTATATAATGACAATCTAGAGTGACCCACTAGACACCCCTCTCCTCCAAAAAGAGAACCAGATTCACATGTGATTTATTGCATGTCAATTACTAAAGAAAATTGGAAAATTTGACTTTTTAATTTTGGGGGATGGAGGTTACCTCATTCCACAGGCTAGCATTCCAACTAACAATTTTCTTTATCAAACCAGGCAAGAGCACAGTGATCATATGTCATAACTGCAAAAGAGAACAAGACCACCACCCCCCCCCAAATATAGGATATGACAAAAACAGAAGCTCAGGACACTCATAAACCTTGCTTTCTTACATGTGATTCATTAAAACATTACATGACTTATGATTAAATTTAAAACTTTTACATCTCATTTATGAATCCCAGGAAGGCTCTATGATGCCTGCTCATAAAGAAATGAAGAAGAATGTTTTCCAGGATACAAGGCTAAAAAAAAGGACATGTATTGGAAAAAGAGGAAATATGGTCATCAGTGCGCTTGCAGTTTTTTTTTAAAAATGTTTCAAAAACTTTTTGCAATCCACAAAAAAATTAGACTGCCGCCCACTGATGAATCCAAACCCCCAGGTTGGGAACCACTGGTATTCCCTTATATCAATGAATTTGGCAGGCAGGAAGAATGGGAAACAAAGCTAAGAAGTAACAATAGATTTATTATTTAATAAAAAAGTTCCTGGGACGTGGGAGTGGGTAATATGTTTGGCAGAGGCTGCAATCCTAAGAACCCTTTCCTGAGAGTAAGCCTCATTGAACTCAGTGGAGCTTACTTCAGAGTAGACATGCACTGAATTGCAGCCTAATAATAAGTAAATAAATAAAGCAATAAAATATAAAAGTAAGTAATAAAAGTAATAAGTAATATAAAACAAAAATGTTTTATATGTAGTGTGTATACATATGTACATATGTATATATATATGTGTGTGTGTGTGTGTATATATAGTTTTTCTATATATAGTTTTTTTATCTTCTATATATATAAAAGAGAAAAGTCACTCACTGACTCACTCACTGACTCACTCACTGATCACCGCCCTGCCAAAATCGCTGGGCCTAGAAGCATGAAATTTGGGGTGGGTGTTCCTTCCGTGATGGAGGGGTGCACTAAGAACCGGTTTTCGGAAATTCCAACCGGAAGGGGGTGAAAAGGGGCGCAACGCGTTTTCCTCCCTATACTTTGCATTGAGAATTGCTGACTCATCAACATTCCGCCCCAACTGCTGGGCCTGAAGCATGGAATTCTGGGAGGGAACCTTCTGTCACCTGAACACCCATGGGCACCTGAACTTCCCTAGCGCATGGAGGGAAGTTGCACATGGGAGATGATGCGCATGGGGGGAAGTTGCACATGGGGGGATGATGCGCATGGGGGATGATGCGCATGTAGGAAAGTTGCGCATGGGGGAAGTTGTGTATGGGGAAGTTGCGCATGTGGGAAGTTGTGCATGTAGGAAAGTTGCGCATGGGGGAAGTTGCGCATGGGGGGAAGTTGCACATGGGGGGATGGTGCGCATGTAGAAAAGTTGCGCATGGAGGGAAGTTGCACATGGGGGAATTTGCACATGGGGGAAGTTGCCCATGAGGGATAATGTGCATGGGGGGATGATGCGCATGTAGGAAAGTTGCGCATGGGGGAAGTTGTGTATGGGGAAGTTGCGCATGTGGGAAGTTGTGCATGTAGGAAAGTTGCGCATGGGAGATGATGCGCATGGGGGAAGTTGCGCATGGGGGGAAGTTGCGCATGGGGGAAGTTGCGCATGGGGGATGTTGCGCATTTAGGAAAGTTGTGCATGGGGAAAGTTGCACATGGGGAAGTTGCACATGGGGAAGTTGCGCATGAGGGATGTGCATGGGGGGATGATGCGCATGTAGGAAAGTTGCGCATGGAGGAAGTTGCGTATGGGGAAGTTGCACATGGGGGAAGTTGCGCATGGGAGATGATGCGCATGGGGGAAGTTGCGCATGGGGGATGATGCGCATGGGGGAAGTTGCGCATGGGGGGAGTTGCACATGGGGGAAGTTGCGCATGGGGGGATGATGCACATGGAGGGAAGTTGCGCATGGGGGGAAGTTGCGCATGGGGGATGATGCTCATTTAGGAAAGTTGCGCATGGGGGAAGTTGCGCATGAGGGATAATGTGCATGGGGGGATGATGTGCATGTAGGAAAGTTGCGCATGGGGGAAGTTGTGTATGGGGAAGTTGCGCATGGGGGAAGTTGTGTATGGGGAAGTTGCACATGGGGGAAGTTGTGCATGTAGGAAAGTTGCGCATGGGAGATGATGCACATGGGGGAAGTTGCGCATGGGGCACGATGTGCATGGGGGATGTTGCGCATGGAGGGAAGTTGCGCATTTAGGAAAGTTGTGCACGGGGAAAGTTGCACATGGGGGAAGTTGCACATGGGGGAAGTTGCGCATGAGGGATGTGCATGGGGGGATGATGCGCATGTAGGAAAGTTGCACATGGGGGAAGTTGTGCATGGGGGGAAGTTGCGCATGGGGGGAAGTTGCGCATGGGGGATGTTGCGCATTTAGGAAAGTTGTGCATGGGGGAAGTTGTGCATGGGGGAAGTTGTGCATGAGGGATGTGCATGGGGGGATGATGCACATGTAGGAAAGTTGCGCATGGGGGAAGTTGCGTATGGGGAAGTTGCACATGGGGGAAGTTGCGCATGGGAGATGATGCGCATGGGGGATGATGCGCATGGGGGAAGTTGCGCATGGGGAAGTTGCGCATGGGAGATGATGCGCATGGGGGAAGTTGCGCATGGGGAATGATGCGCATGGGGGAAGTTGTGCATGGGGGAAGTTGCGCATGGGGGATGTTGCGCATGGGGGATGATGCTCATTTAGGAAAGTTGCGCAGGGGGAAGTTGCGCATGGAGGGAAGTTGCACATGGGGGAAGTTGCGCATGGGGGGATGATGCACATGGAGGGAAGTTGCGCATGGGGGATGATGCTCATTTAGGAATGTTGCGCATGGGGGAAGTTGCGCATGGAGGGAAGTTGCACATGGGGGAAGTTGCGCATGAGGGATAATGTGCATGGGGGGATGATGTGCATGTAGGAAAGTTGTGCATGGGGGAAGTTGTGTATGGGGAAGTTGCGCATGGGGGATGTTGCGCATTTAGGAAAGTTGCGCATGTGGGAAGTTGTGCATGTAGGAAAGTTGCGCATGGGGGAAGTTGCGCATGGGAGATGATGCGCATGGGGGAAGTTGCGCATGGAGGGAAGTTGCACATGGGGAAGTTGCACATGGGGGAAGTTGTGCGTGAGGGATGATGTGCATGGGGAGATGATGCGCATGTAGGAAAGTTGCGCATGGGGAAGTTGCATATGGGGAAGTTGTGCATGTGGGAAGTTGCGCATGTAGGAAAGTTGCGCATGGTGGAAGTTGCGCATGGTGGATGATGTGCATGGGGTGAAGTTGCGCATGGTGGATGATGCGCATGGGGGGACGATGCACATGGGGATGATGCGCATGGGGGAAGTTGCGCAAGGGGGAAGTTGCGCATGGGGGAAGTTGCACATGTAGGAAAGTTGCGCATGGAGGGAAGTTGCACATGGGGGAAGTTGCGCATGGAGGGAAGTTGCGCATGGGGATAGTTGCACATGAGGGCATGATGCGCATGTAGGAGAGTTGCACATGGGGAAGTTGCGCATGGAGGGAAGTTGCGCACAGAGGGGAAGTTGCACACGGAGGAAAGTTGCACGTGGGGAGAAGTTGCGCATGGGGGATGATGCGCACAGGGGAATGTTGTACATGGGGGTATGTTGCACATGGTTTGTTGATGCGCCGTGGGGGATGTTGCATGGGGAAGTTACTCCAGCAACGCGGGTACGCTTTTTGCTAGTATATATATATATAGTTTTATACAAAGTATGTAAAAGTTCTAATAAAGTCACAGAACTTCCTCCCAGAGAAAGCAGCCCAGCACCTGCAGAATGCCAGGTAGGCCACGCCCACTCTGGACTTTTAGCCCCGCCTCTTTTTAGCCTCTTGCTTGCCAGGCTCTTGAGGTCTCTATGGAAACGAAGCTTCAAAGCACAATTGAATGTGCCTTTTCAAGAATGGAGCGGTCGGGGACGAGAAACTGTTGTTGTGGGTGGAAGGGGTCAGTTAAAGGGTGACGCGTGAGACAGTGTTAGAGCAGCGAAGCCGTCTGGGGAGGGAGGCGAGTAAATTTAGCTGTTCTCTTATCTGTGGAGAGTTCCTAAAGCAGCCGGGCGGGAAGGAAATTGAAAGACTCTGCCATTTTCCAAGACAGGTGAGTGGAGCAGATCATAGACAGTGCTCAGCATTAGTGCTCAGCTCTGTATTAAATTGCTCTTACTCAAATTTCAGGAGAGCTTTCTTCTTACTAATAAGTTCAAAATGTAACAAAATAAAATGTATATATAAAATGTATATAATGTGTGTGTGTATGTATGTGTATATATATATATACACACACACACACACATACATATAAATACATACATACATGTATGTATGTTATACATCATATACATATGGGGTGTGTGTGTACATATATATACTGAATATATGTGATGTGCATCATATGATGATACTAGCTGAATGCACCCTTTGTTGCGGGAGTAAACTTTCAAAAATATTTGTGGGTCTGAGCATGAGTGGGTGCTCCAGGGCACTGGTGGGCCCCAGGATGGTACCAGTGGGCACTGGAACTGGGTGGCAAGCACCAGTGGGCACCAGTGGGCAGCGGGCACCACCAGGCATCCCTAGTGGGCACCAGGCATTCCTACCAGGCACAACCAGGCACTGGACACCACTGTGCAATGGGCTGCTGGCTACGATGTTGTTGTTATTTGTTGTCAGTGTTGCTTCTTAATGCCTGAATCCACAAGTATGTGGCTGATGGTAATTTTCAAGATGTGTGTCAGATGGTTTTGAAACTTCTCTAACCTTTATAAAAATGCATATCTGATCAAAGATGGAAAAAAGACTGCAGTTTCCCTTTGGCCACTGTGGTCCTGGATCATGCAGGATTCTTCCCTTTAGTATTGCATCACATGTGTTTTTCCTTGCAAGAAAGTAGGCATTTTAAGCTGCTAAGTGGAAATGTTGATATTATTATATAAATGATATAAATCCTAACCAGTTTAGGCTAGCACAACACACCCATCTCCCCTTTCCCACAGTGATCTGGGGAGGCCAGCACATGTCTGTGCGCTGGCCTAACTCCGCTAGGAGTAGCCCCGAATGGCCTTATGCTGGCCTAACTGGGGCTTAGAATTGCACTGTGGTTCGCTCTGAAAATCTTTAAGGAACAAAGCTTCACAGCCTATGGAAGCCAATGTTTCACTTAGTATAGGTTGTTGGGTCTCCCTGTGCCTCCCAATGGCACCGTTATAAAGGTAGGGTGTGACGCAAGAACTTTGGCATCTCATCCTTTGAATTCCATTGTTGGAACACTACACTGTAGACTTTCTCTCTTGAAAATATATATTTCACATGCCAAACAAAGGTTATTGGGATAATCTGTTATTGTCTGCTCTCCTTATATGTAGTCATCGATCACCTCTGCTGCCTGGCCAGGTTGCTTTTAAAAATCTGGGAGATTTGAGGTGAATAGGCAATAAGGTACTGTCAGTAAAAGCTACTGTGGAGAAAATTGCAATGTACCTTAACAAATAACCATCCTTCATCCGTTGACGCAGAATGTCTCACTCTCAAGCGGAAAGTGTCATCAAGAACATCATCCGTGAAATAGGACAAGAATGTGCCATGAGAGGACAAACTGTTTCAGAAACGCTGGTGGCGTTCATGGTAAGGGTAAAATAGATATGGTACCTATATACTGAATTTTGTTGGTTTTGTAGTCAGGTTTGCTTCACTCTTCAGGCATGAAAATAATAATGTTCGTGAAACAAAGAGGCAAAACGAATACATGTTGCATCTTGCAGAATATAGGTTTGGACAAGCCACTGAGGGATAGGAATACCGTAAAGCTTTCAGCACAATCCTAACCATGTCTACCCAAAAGTAAGCCCCCATTGTGTTCAATGGGTCTTACTCTTACTCCTAAGAAAGTGTCTTTAGGATTGCAGCCTTTATGTTTTGATTTTTTCCCCAAAACACATCTAATCATAGGTAGTCCTTTGCACACTATTTGGACCAAACAAAGGCTCATATTTAGGATTGGAATATCATTTGGACACACTGGTATATTGTAGCAACCTGATTTTGGACAGCAGAACATGGTTCTTGGTCCAGTGAGTGCTCAGGAGTATGCTCTCAGCAGGGTGGAGCGCAATGGACAACTTATGTATGTATATCTGTGAAAGCAGGTGTCTTTGATCAACTGATCTAACGAACATAGACCACACATGCAGCAGCCCAATCACTATTCTGGGCCATCTCTAGTCTTTGGGTGCGGAGAGGGAAAGGTGCCCAATTTATAACAGATATGCAGGACTTTTGAGAAATATCAGCAAGGCCAGGAGAAGAGGAAGGAGGCAGAGATGTGCCAGAGATACAGCTTAGAGAAGTTGTTAAGCCCATCCAGTTGCATGGATTAGAGCAGTTGTTAAGCCCATCCAGTTATATGGATGTGAGCTTGCTTAACTTTGATTTTCTTCTGGTACTGTTCTTTGCCATCATAAAAACCCAGAGAACCAAGCTAGCTAAGCCACCAACACTCCACAGCCTCTTGCCCTACAATCCAGAGTAACTATGGGAGCACATAAGAGACATTACGTGCACCCATAGTTACGGCACCACCTGGTGAAAACCTATGGGAAATTCATATTGCAATTCAGACTATGGGCATAATCCAGAGCAACTACGGGGAGTCCTTGCTCCGGTGTAAGAACAATTTGCTCTGGATTGCAATATGAATTTCCCATAGGTTTTCATTAGGTAGTACAGTAACTACGGGCACACATAATGTCTCTTATGTGCACCCGTAGTTGCTCTGGATTGTAGGGTAAATTGTTCTTACACCAGAACAAGGACTTCCCATAGTTACTCTGGATTGTGCCCACAGTGGCCAAGGAGCTCAGCTGAGAAGGGAATGCAGAGTCCAGAGTGCAGGGATGGAATGGTGCAACATCCCAGGATGTCTTATAACCTGGGAAAGGGGAGCTAAGTTTTTGCCATTTTGGTGCCAGAATGTTAGGAGTTCTGTACAACTGAATGCCAATGAGAGTTTTACACTATGACATCTTTTTCTGAAAAAAAATGCTTGCTGAATTTTAGGTGAAAGCTGTTGTACTGGATCCAAGAAATGAATTTAACGTGGACAGGGCTCTTACTAAGGCAGATGTGCAAAAACTTATTAAGGTAATTCTATCTTTTTTTAAAGGATTCAACACATTGATTTGGTAACATCCCTATATTAGTGAATGCATTCAGACTATCAGCAAGTGTTGATGGTATTGTTTTCAGGAAAAATTCCTTTTGTGATTTTAAGGGTACAGTCATAACCTAGGCTGGATTGGTCTTCCAATCCAACTCATTGGTCTTCCCATTCCTGTAGGGAGGCTAGTGCATGTTTGTGCACTGGTCTAACTCTCCTCCGGGAGTGGCGCAGTCGCTTACAGCACTTTTGTGACACCCCAGCCCAGCATGGGACTTGTGCTATGGCTTATGCCAGCCTAACTAGGAGTTACGATTGCAGCCGAAGAGGGTATCTGGCTATTGATCATTCTATTGATAGTAGCCTACAAGATAGAGAAGATTTGGAAAGGATGTTTTAGTAAAAAGAAGCTTGAGTTAATGCGGCATAAATGGAAACCAAGTCTCAACTTATTCATTCTACTCTGGCTTATTAGATTATTCAGAAAGCAATCCTATGAACGTCTACTCAGAAATAAGTCCCATTGTAATCAGCAGGGCTTACTCCCAGGTAAGAGTGTGTAGGATTGCAGCCTCAAATCAGGAGGAATTGTTTTACGTATAACTCTCAGTCTCAAGTTTCTCATGTTGTCCAATATTTATGAGAAATTTCTTTTGGGAATGGGCTTCTCATCTGTTGAGTGCAATTCTGCGTATAAATGGCTTTGAGTGCAGGCAGCTGCCATATCCACTGAATGACTGGGAAACCTCCTTCAAAGGAGGAGTGTGTTATACCCAATCGGATTCCTTTTGCTGCCTGGACTTATTGGATTTGGATAATAGCATATAATCCGAATCATAGAATTATAGAGTTAAAAGGAACTTTGAGCACAATCCTAACCATGTCTACTCAAAAGCAAGCCCCATTGTGTTCAATGGGTCTTACTCCCAGGAAAATGTCTTTAGGATTGCAGCCCTAGTGGGTCATCTAGTCCAACCCCCTGCCTGTAGGAGGAAATCCTCCTAGAGCATCTCCAATGAGTGCTCATCGAGTTTCTGCTTGAAGATCCCTAATGAAGGAGAGTCCACCACTTCCCTCGGCAAACTATTCTGCTACCGAACTGCTCTGACCATCAGGAATTTTTTCCTGATAGCTTACCTGAATCTCTTTTCTTGCAGAATCTCTTTTTGAAACTCTCTAACACCAGTCCAGTTATTGATAGCTGTTGTGCTATTTAGTAAGAACTGAATTGCTGGTGTTATTTTTGCTTCTTTAAACCAAAGCAGTATATTGTCTTTGCAATGGTACTCTGCAGCCACTTGACAGAATTCTAAAATTGTTTGAAGGTAAAAGATATTATTTTTTAAAAGAACATCTGTTAATAGAATCTGAATCTCATCTATATTCAGCATATCATTTAACAACATTGCTGTGTACTCAGCATTCTGTTGGTGGAAAGAACTCATTCTACTGCTTTCTGTATTTAAGGTTTCTGTTGACAGACTGCTTGACACAGGAAACCCATCCCTGGACACCATTAAGATGCAAGTTTATTTTGATATGAACTATACAAACCGAGGTAATTTGTGGTGTGGAACTAGTTACTGAGAAAAAGGCAGAATGAATGCATCTGTTTTTTACAGTCAGTTATTGGCAGGTAGCTGAACTCTGCAGTATTAGATGAAATAGTATCTTTTAGATTATTTTAAAATTTGGATGAGTTTCAGTGCAATCCTAAGCATGTCGGCTCAGAAGGGAGTCTCATTGTGTGGAAAGTGTGGTTAGGATTGCAGCCTTTGTTTTAAAAAATAAAATCAAAATTCAAATCTTGGGCCAAGTAGATCTAAAAGGTACACTAAGGGCCAATCCTCCATGACTGTCACTCCAATGACAGCCATTGTGAAAGTGCTCAAAGACTTACATGGGAAACAGAATTAATAGAGTGGGGAGAGGGTGGCAATGGGTGGCAGATCAGACTCAGGATTGGCACAGGGATGGTGGCAGAGGCTTATACCAGATCCTATCTCCTCTCCTCCCAGGCCTGATATATTGACATGATGCTTCTTGGGTCTATGTAGGAGCAATTTTGATATGGTAGGCCTATAAGCAGTCAGCAGTTTTGATATGGTAGACCTAAATAGCTGCTGGGGCTTTCCTCAGGGCAAGGGGATAAATGTCCCCTTACCTTGAGGAGACCTCTAGCAGCCTTATTTCCCTCACTCAATACAGTGGTGGCCATTTCAGCATTGCAGTACAGATAGTTTAATTAGGATTGATAAATAAGTTACATCAATGAGATATATCTCAACTTGTTACCAGGTCTAATGATTGGAATGAGAAGAGTATGGGAGAACTGGAATATGTAAGATGTGAACATTAAACCTGCCTCAAATTTATCTCAGAATGCTAAATGCAAGGGAGTGGCAACAAGATGCAGGTATCTTGTTGTCATGTTTGCTTCTTGAGGCATCTGGTTGGCTGCTGTGAGATACAGGAAGCTGGAGTAGATGGGTCTCTGACCTGATCCAGCGGAGGCTCGTCTTATGTTCTTATGTTCATATGACTTACCACTGCAGAATGAGTCTCTCAGATGTGTGATATGGTGCCAGTTCTAGTGAAATCTAGATCCTTCTGTCATAAACCAAAGTTATACCAAGTTACACCAAAGATGAAACTAGCTCTTAAATGATTCTCTCTGTTTCCTCTTAGTTGAATTAATCAAGGAACAGCATCACGTTCTGGAGTCCAGGCTTTCTCCTATCAGTAGGGAAATTACGGACAACCGTGCTCGGACACGAGATGAAATGGAAAGTGTTTATCGAAAGATTGTTAGCTATGTGCTGCTGCGCTCTGGCCTTGGCTCCCCTACTGATATCAAAGTCATAAGAGAGGCAACTGGTAAGTCGACTAGTCAAGTATGTAATGAGGATTTTGCTAATGCTCTTTCTCATATGGTTGTTATTATCCTGAGGATTAGCAACTGGTGGCACCTTGAGAGGTATCAGCAAATGCTTCCTTCACCCTCACCTGCTGCCTACGCAAGAGAACTACCGGTATGTCAAGGGAGCAGCAATTTTGCCCACTGGACTCACAGAAGCTCACATTGGAGAACTATGGTGGAGCTTTAGCTTTCACAGAATATTCTATTTCTATCCAATCCTTCCTTTCAGTGCTCTATTATTTAAGAGAGAGAGAGAGAGAATCAATATCAAGGCCTGGCTCTTGAAAAAATGAATTACAGGCTAATGCTATCAAAACTATCACTACCCCGTTACCTTGTCACCATAGCATGTGCTGCATCTTGTGGGGAGACAGTCTCAAAGGTCTTCTCCAGGTAAGGCATATTTGTTCCCTTGCTGGGTACTATGTCACTGCTACCCAAATGGGTCTAATCAGACCTGTGCCGGAAATGTAGCTGGCACAAGTCCAAGTGTACCCAGGAAGTTGGATTGAGGCTGGGGATAGGATATTGGCAGCACCGCTGCTACTGATATTGCACCCTTTCCAGAGCTACCCTCTTCACTACCCTGGTCTCTTCCCCATTCTGCCCCTTCTTTCCTATGCTGCCCACCCTCTGTGCAGAATTACAGGTAGAATTAGTTGAAGCTATTGGTTTGCATTCACTTGCAGCAACAGGATAGCTGTAAAAAATGTGTTTGTGACAGCCATAAAACATGATGCAAAACTAGTAAAAGGGCAACAGTGACCTTAATCAGCATAATAATTTGTTCTGATTACAGAGTTTGGGTTCCCTTGGTACATATGTTTTTGGAGTCACAGTAATTTTAACATTCCCAGCTCCATGTGTCCAAGGCTTCCACAATTCTCTTTCATCTTACAACCATTGCTTCATGAATCTGCTACAGTGATACAATTTATTCATTAATATCTTCAGCCATAATTAGGTTTGTCATGTTGTAGTAAATACCCATAAGATATTTCAGTTCAGTGGAAGAAAAGTTTTATGTGTTTTGTAGTTCATTAAAAGATTTGAAGCATAGTTTTGTACACACAAGCAAATTTGGAATGGAAGAAGTTTCTAATAATGCTAGAAGGAGACATCATGGGTTTCCACCAATCTTGAACTGTGCTGGGGATGGAAATACTGTGGGAAAGAAGAGGTAAGGAAAGTTGCATTCTCTAAACAGAATACCAATTCCAGATATTAGGTTCCAAACCATTATCTGCAATGTAGTCTAAGCATCCACTTAAGGTGGCCACAGAGCAAAGGAAACCAAATGGTAGTCTTCTTGTTCTCATAGAGTTCCCAGTACTCATCTTTTACCCTTTTTCAGATGTTACAGTTGTTGCATGATTGTCCTCTCTGGTTCTGGTATCTCAGTCTGCTATGATGCATTTAATATTTCCAGCTGCCCTGCAGAGTGTGTTTCCTCAAACAGAGCTTGCTGCTTTTCTCTCTCACTCCAAGAAAGAGAAAGAGCGGCAGCTCAAAGAACTCACCATGATTGTCACGGGAATTCGGTTATTCAACAAGGACTGCGGGAAAGGAGGCGAAGGCATTGATGACTGTGAGTATAGGCACACCTATTTTAGGTACTCAGCTTAAGGATATGTCTGTATTGCACCTTCAAACCATTTTCAAAAGTGCTAAAAGTGTCCAGTCTGATGCCAGTTATATCAGGAGTCATTCTCAATGCAAGCAATGCATTTAAATTGATTTTCATGCGATAAACAATCTGTTCAGTTGTGAGAACAATTTCCACTATCTGTAAAATGGTAAAAGTACAGAAATTCTGGATTATTCACAACCTCTGTGCAAGTTTATTTGGAAGTAGGATTGCAATCCTATTCACACTTAAGTGGGAATAAGCCCCATTAACTGTGATGAGACTATTTGAGTAGACATGCACAGACTTGGGCTCTAAGTCCCACTGAGTTCAGTGTAAGTGTGCACAGGATTGCAGCCTTGATTAATTTACCAATTTTAGTTGAAGCCTAAAAATACCTGCCCTTTCACATGGACTATTTCAATTAGACCTGGACAAAAGAACTCTGTGCAAATGCCTAAAGCCCTTTTGCATATCTACAGGAGCTTAGCTGATTTCTCCTTGCAAGTATTTCCCTTCATGCTATGTTGAATGCTGCTTGGAAAGATTTCCCAGTGTTTAGGAGAGATTGTTCTGAGTAAGAAAGAGGCTTCTAGTGGAGGGAATGCCTCCTCCACAAACTCTGATCTATACACAGAAGGCTACATGGTGCCCTTTAGATTCCAGCGCTGCTAATTTAGACTTTATAGTTCATTGGAAAATATCTTCTGCTAATTAACTGAAAAGGAGGTTGATGTGCTGAGTAAACTATCATATTTTTTCCCATATGTTTCAAACCAAACTTATGCCAACAGTACCAGTTATCCTGACTGAAGCTATCCCAGCCGCTACCCATCATATAGATATAGAGTTGCATGCTTCACAGGAATTAGCACACCGGTATACAGCCATGATTGAAGTAATGCACGAGAGTCGTTCTGCTGCAGTGGAACTGAATGTGACCATGTTAAAAGAAGTGCTTTATAATGTGAGACAACATGAGGCCTTTCTCTGTGTCATCCTGGTGAGTTGGTCAAACATAGCATCCTTCATGTATGGCAGGGGTGTGTGCATCCATTTGGCATGAGGGCCACATCATCTATGACACTGTGTCAACAGATGGAAAAAATAATTGATTTGCATTTCAAATTTGAATAAATTTACATAAATGACTATATTAGAGATGGAACTATTGAATGACTGAATGAATGAATGAATTCATATCAGTTCATAAACACTTTCATACATGCAGAGAGGAGATGTCCAACCTCAGAAAACCAATCCTCAGAAAATCCTCTGGAGTTAAGGGAAGCATAGCTCCCCTCTTCTCTGGAGGATTAATGAGTTGGCATACAGTCTGGATGGAGGGGGCTGCCACAGACCACATGGAGCTTACTGGAGGGCACCTGCACCTGGACCCTTGACCAGGGTTTGAGAACCCTATATGTATGACATCTTTCATTGAACACATGCATATATGCTTCCCTGGATTATATGATTTTTACCTAATTGCACTACTTTATACAACAATTATGGTAGATTTTAGAATTACAGCATAGTAAACTAAACACTGATAAGCAAAATATCATATTTACTCAAATCTAATGAATAAATCCATCTACTCTAATGTGCGCTTTGATTTTGCAGACTAAATTTAGCTGAAAAGGGTGAGTGTTAGTTTTGAAGAAATATGGGATATCATTGTGCTAGTGGTGGCTTTTAAGACAGGCTGTTGTAACTATATTGGCTCCAGAATAGGGGAAAAAGACTTTACATAGGAAACCAAATTGTGACTTACAAGCTTCTAAGTTGAACTAAATTCTTTTTCCTCACAAGGAAAAGAACATCATTCTCTGCAAGTTAGTTATGCTTATATTATTGATTGTAAAGTCTGGTCAATGGTAACTACAGTTAGCCTGTGACTGTTTAATGCCTCAACCTGCACTACTGCTCAGCCAGTCCATGCTACTGCTGAAAAGCAGCTTGTTCTAAAAAGTGAATGTTTGTGTTTTAAGTTATTGGGTAGAACTGATGATCTTTCTGTTGCTAGAATCACTACCTAATGTGCATTGTCTTTGCAGTCAGATGTGATCACATGTGCCCAAGAAGTTGAAATGATGCAGAAGCAGTTCGCAGCACAGATGGAACAGCTGAAAAATGTGGTTCAAGCAAAGACAGCTGTGCCTACATCTCAGGTTTATGTAAGTTTCAAATCTGCACCGATGTTTTCAAGTGAAAATCACAGCAAACACTCACAGTAAATGATCCTCAGGATTTCACCCAATGGGAGCTATTTTGCCATTTGCCAGAGATGCTGCCAGGGTCTAGGGGACTGGGGAACCTTGCAGACCAATTGTAGGACTCCCTGATGTTTGGAAATAGTCAGCCATAATGGAACTGGAAGTTGAACTTCCGGTTGCGACTGGAACTTTCACTTGATTTAAGCCTCAGGGAGTCCTGCAAGTGCTCTGCAGGGTTCCTTAGACTCTGAGACCCTGGCAGATCCTCAGACAAATAGCAAAATTGCCCCCGTTTCCTTGCAGGGCCATAATCAGTGGTGGGCTCCAGCAGGTTCGCACCTACTCTATAGAACCGGTTGTTAACAAGAGATAGTACATATAAAGTTTAAAAATAGCCATTTAAAAGTGGCTGCCAGATGGGCAGAGAACCGGTTCTTAATTTCTTTGATGCCCATCACTGGCCATAATCCTGGGGTTTTATGCTGCTGTTTTCCTGCTTCCCTGCCCCTTAAAGGGAGCAGAGGACCTTTTCAAGAATTGGAAGGTGCTCCCAGTTTGAGTACTACTATGGTAGTCTGTACTCCAACTATCCTATAGCTATAGCAGCTATCCTATCCTATCCTATCCTATCCTATTGCAACTATCCTATAGTGCAAGGGGAAATTTTTTCTTTCATCCAACAGCAATCATCCTGTGCCATAAGGTAGGCTGGTTTTGGAAGTGAAGAAAGGTTTAAACATAGTTTGAAATATAGCAATGAAATTGGTTATCTACACAAGAGGAAAAAAATTCTTGTGAGGTATAAGAACCTCCAATTGTGTATTCCAAAGCAACTCAGTGGGATCCAGCCATTAAATGTGTCTCCCATTGTTTCCTTTATCCATCCTGTGACTTTCCCATATAGTATGTGTATAGTGCATTTTTGCCTCATAATGGAAATGCAAGTTTAATTCTTTTTGTCTTCTAGCCTATATTTATTGCGCTGTCTAACCTATGGACTAGTTTTCAAGATGAGATTCTGGTGCTCAGTTTCCTTAACAACTTGACCGTCAATCTCCAACAGTTCTTAGGATGCCACTCGGTTATCTTTCCAGAAGATGTGATGGAGACTCTTCTTGAAGATATAGTTGTGAAAAGTGATGAGGACAGATTAAAGGAAACTGCTGGTAGTAAACTAAAGTTATGAAGTGTACATTTTCATAAACGTTTTGAACAAGTCAATATTACTTTGTAGTGTATTTTGCAATGCAAAATGCCTAAAATAGCCAGTTTCCTCTTCAAATTCCTCTTGGAAAACCTCAGTTTAAGTATGCATTCTCCTTTCACTATTAAATCTTGTGTTCTTCAAAGGTACAAACACACTTTCTGCAAAGTGTCCCAGGGCTTAAGGGCATTCTGGGCAGAGTACATCCTACATCACTGCATCACTCCCATGCCTGTACTTGGCAAACTCTTCTGCTATCAGAATGGAATGCCTGAAAAACACCCAGAGTGCTGTTTTGGGGTTGGGGAGGCCTCACCAGCCACTCCTCCCCCCCCCACTTTGCACACTACTGCTTTCCTCCATTTGATTCAGAGTACCAGTTCAGTAAGCACCAGAACCACTGCTTGGTTAGTTTCTATTTAGTTCTGGCACTAAAAATATTACTGTGATTCTGATAACCACTCATTCAAAGTAGGGAGTATTTCTGTCTGCGACACCTATTGCTAATAAAGACTGATAAATGGGCAGTTAACTATTAGAAGTAACATTTTGTCCCGAGCCACTTGTGTGCCTTGAAATCATGGCTACCTGCAATTTCCACATTTCTGTTGACCCTTCTGTTGTGCCTCCACTATCCATTTGACAGAGATGTAGAAGAAATTTGGAAATTTTTATAACGTATTTCCATTCTAAGAAAGCGTTCATTTTTTGTGAGTCAAATTTTGCTAGTAAAAAAACACAGGGGAGGGAACCCTACAATTTTGACTAAACTATTTGCCAAAAGTGGTTTAGGAATTGAAAGTTTGGACTGAATCTGATTCAAAATTGAAGAAAACTTATAGAACATGCAGGTAGAATTTTGCTGCACTACACTGGGTTAGATGTTGGTGGAAAAGCTGATGTTGTGATAGCTAACAGTGCTGACCTGGAGTGCCTTCATAATATTTGTAAACCAGCACATTATTGCAAATATACCATAATTGTAGAGACCTCTCTCGTCCAAAAATCTTAACCTGCCAAAACTACACTGAAGTGTCATTTACTTGAAGAGGATGCAATACAAAGGAAGATATGAAATACATGAAAATTCAACCAAAGGTAGATTATTCAGTTGAACTTTTTACTGGTAATTGCACCATGATTTTCTTTGGTCTCAAACTGATTGTAGAAACCTTGCACTGATAGAATATGATTAGATTATTTAAGTAATGTTGTGACTAATTTGTTCTTGAGACATCTCATCTCAAATTTTTCTTTGACTCTATTGTCTTTCAGATGTCAAAATAAATATTACTGACTTCAAGAAAGAGGAATGGCTCTTTCCAGAAACCACAGTTAATTTTAACCAACTGCTAATTCAGTACCATGGTTTCTGTGCATATACATTTGCAGAGAAAGATGGTCTTCTGATTCCAGGTACGCCAATTAACAGCTCAGATATTTTTCATTTTGGGAACATTGTGGTTGCTTCACATTAGCTGAGTGTCCACCCATCTGAGTATCCATAATCCAGCTGTGTATCCGTCTGCTCCTCAATCAGCGACATAAGCCAACTACTGAGAGCTATATTATTTGCTACCTATATGTGGCAAAGGAAAAGAATTTGAGGCAGGAGAAAGTAAGGTCCTCTGCAACTGATGAAAATTTTCTTATGTTCCTCATGGCTGGGCTTGCCATAAGAGACTTTGAGAGGGAAAGACGCTTTAGGGTAGAGCAAGGG
This sequence comes from Cryptoblepharus egeriae, assembly GCA_030015325.1. Classification (NCBI taxonomy): domain Eukaryota; kingdom Metazoa; phylum Chordata; class Lepidosauria; order Squamata; family Scincidae; genus Cryptoblepharus; species Cryptoblepharus egeriae. Next base: position 157,160,167 of record JAREYC010000001.1, read on the forward strand.
ATTTATGGAATGGGTGGCAACAGCAGGATTTACCAGTAGTTACCAAAAGGAAAGTAACTAAAGACAGAGAAAAAAGAAAAAAGGATCAAACCAAGAAGTGCCAGAAAAAGATTTGTTGAAGAATAGGGTTTAAATGTTTTCATTTCTACTGGTAAGGATCCAGCTGTTTTGAGTTCTTGGGCATGTGCAATTGTGCTATATTGTGCTATGTTTTGTCCATGTACTGCATAAAGGTGGAGTGTCAAACAACGTTTCAATTAATGTATGCATTTGTCCCTTGTTACTTTTGCTACATATAGCATGGGACAATGATGACACAAAAAATGTGAAATCATAGCAGGGTGGGGAGTAACCTATAGCCATTCCTGTCCCGTTTAAAGTAGAAAACAATTGCTGGAGCTTCATCAGCAGTATGAATCTCTTGCCCCTTATACTCAGACCCTTGCATGTCACTTGGTTTCTTTGTTGTTGTTTTTTGTATTTGTAAGAGGGTTTCTTATAATTCACTATAAGGAAAAAAGTGGTTCCCTAGTCTCTTACCAAACTGATTTTTAAAAAAATGAAATGTAAGGTTCACTGGATTTTCAAAAATTTCCAGATAAACCTGACAGCATAATCTTAGTCAATGTTTACTATGAAATAAGTGCCACTGATTTTAATTGTGTACTTCCAAGATTTGGCAGCAACCTTTATTTCAAAAGCAAAATAATATCATCAGAGACAGGAATGGCATGAGCAAATCACATGTGTATAAAGAAATATTTTCTGTGCTTTTTATTTGATAGGAAATCCTTCTATTGGAATTCTGAAACACAAGGAGAAAATGTATGCTTTTAGTTCCAAGGAAGCTGCATATGCTTTTGCCCAGAACCCAGAGAAGTATATCAGGATGATTGGAGAAAAAGCAAAGGAATCTGCAGAGCTTATTCAATTGCTGGAGCTTCATCAGCAGTATGAATCTCTTGCCCCTTATACTCAGGTATTCCTACTTGATTGATTTTAGAGAGTGCTCATCCCAGATAGCTGGATGCCGAGACAAAACTCCGCACTTGTCCCCTTGTACATTCTGCATTCTGATGGGACATTGTGTCACTGGTGTGTGCTCTTTTTAAACTTGTGTAATATGCACATGGGGGGGGAGGGCGCGCTAACTCCTTTATTAATCTCACCAAGGGCAGTGCCAGCTGTCCAGAGAGTGTGGGGAGTGCTCATCCTCCCTGTGCCTTCAAATACCACTCTGCAGAAATTCAGACCCACTTCTGAAAGTGAGCCAAGGGGTAGCTCATCCTTTCAAAAACAATCCTAAAAAGAAAATAATCAATAATGCTGCTTTGTTTTTCTTCCAGCTGAGTAGTGCAGGCAAACATTTGGTCAAACCAATTTCAAAAACTGACAGCTCCACCCAGACGGACACTCATATTTTACCACCAACTATTGTGAAGGATTATGAGTGGAATGAATGGGAACTGAGGAGAAAAGCCATCAAACTGGTTCGTGTCTGTGAGCTTACTGCAGTTAATATCTAAAGTAACAAAGAAGTTATTACTGTGTAATTGTTTGTTTTTGCATTGAATCCCTATTGCCCAAGGAGATTTGACTCTCTTCCATCTTTAGTTTTGTTTAATAGCAAAAAGGAAGAGTCATACTGAAGCTGCATTGCTTTTCTTTGAGATCCCTTTTGCTAAATGCTGCTCAGTGCTCTTAACAGCTGAGCTGCAGAAGAAATGTAAGCATTGTCTCCAGTGAAGGGCTTCAAAGAAATTAACAACCGGTTCTCTGCCCATCTGGCAGCCACTTTTAAATGGCTATTTTTAAACTTTACATGGCCTATCTCTCATTAACAACCGGTTCTATAGAGTAGGTGCGAACCTGCTGGTGCCCACCACTGATTGTCTCCCATGCTAAAGTAAATGCCTTTCATAGCTTTTATCCTTTGTCCTTGTGATCAGTAATTGTTCTACAAGCATCTTGTAGAACACTTCTCTTCCAGATGGAATCATTCATGGCAAAGGGTTGTGGTGGCACAAGCGATTAAGACACTGTGCCTGTTAACCAGATGGCCAGGTTTCGAGACCCGGGTCCCCACAAGACGGGATGAGCCCCTATCCTTAGCCCAGCTCCTGCCAATCTAGCAGTTCAAAAGCATGTAAATGCAAATAGATAAATAGGTACCACCTCAGTGGGAAAGGTAACAGCGTTCCGTGCACCTCAGCATCTAGTCATGCTGGCCCCATGACAACAGAAATGTCTTTGGAAAAGACAACGCTGGCTCTAAAGGCTTGAAAACAGGGATGAGCACCATACCCTAGAGTTGGACACAACAGGCAGTCAACCTGCAGGGGACCTTTACCTTTTACCTTCATGGAATCACATCACATCTGGCATCAGGGAGCAATATCAGGTTGGCCAAGTCATAAACAGCTACTCCTTCTGGCTCTGTTGTCTCATGATAAGCTTTATCAGCTTTTTGGTGTCTCATCCAAAACTCAACTCAGTTTGTTCCTGTTTGGCAATCTTCTGGCAGCCCACCGCTCAACCCACCAGAATTGGCAGCTGACCATTGGTCTAAATCTGGCCTTTCAAGGCCAAATACTTGATACTTGGCTTTCAAATTGCCAATCCAATTTCAAAAGAAGAGTAGGGAAGGAAATCACTGCGGCAGTAGGGCTTGCCAGCAATCCACTTTGAGTTATTGGCTCAACACTCACTTCCTTTTCAAAACAGCAAGACTAGTCAATTTCAGGGCTCCTGACAATGTCTCTTTGACTGAAATTAAACTTATTTATCTTTTATGATGCTGTAGATACATAGCAGATAAAATTCATAGTTTTCTTGCACAATGCATTTCAGATATGCTTCCTTTTGGCTTAATTTCTAATAGCATTTGGAAATTTCAACGAGCTCAGAATCAGCTGTGTGTCTATTGTACCAAGTACATTTTGCTAAACTCCAACTTTGTTTCCAGGCACAATTTTGACCTCTGAAACTTCAAACAGCCTGAGTACAAAACATCTGAGGGATTTCCTTGTATGATTTTGTTCACCTTCAGATAGCTTATGACATCCTTTCCTTGGGTAACCCCAATTTTTTGAAAATTGGTTGCTAGCCTCTCTGGGGCTCTGTGATGAATTTACCATCTTTAGTTCCTAGAGCATCTCCAACTGGTGTGAAGACCCAGAGCCCAATTGGTTGGAATACAGTTTACATTGTGACTTACTGGTAATTCATCAATACGATTATCTCAATATAGGCCCATATCCTAAAGTCAAATTAAGCCCTTTGCTCCGGAGCAGTTAATGTGACTTTCCATAAGATAACACTAGAGGATGACGTAACTGCCTGGACCCATAACTGCTCTGGATTTTGTCCTTAATTTATTACTGACATAGAATTGTTGATGAGATGTAATAAAATCTAATTGTGTTAACTCCCATTACTTTCTTTTCTATATTTAGGCTAACTTGCGCCAAAAATTAACTCATTCAATGCAGACAAATCTCAGTCATATGAGAAGAGATAATGCTACTCAAGTGTATCTGTTGAAAGATAACGGTACACAAACCAAACGTGAGAACTCCAGTAATGTACCTCGACCTCAGATATTCCTGAAAGGTCTTCGAGGAGGAACACCTCCAACTACTCATATGGTCAAAGTGAACTTAACAAGAGCAGTTGATGAAACATAAATGTGAACCTCATCTGAAGAGTACTTTAGCAAATGAGCATTTAAAAAACAACAAAATTAAAACAAAAAGCAATATATTTACATATATTTTCTCTGATTCTTTATTGATTGATTTAAAGACAACATTAATTTCCATCATTTGCAGGACTAGTGGAAAAGCTTTGGGTATCAATTATCAACCATATCGTGGCCTCAGCTCCAACACTGTCACATTATAGTGGGGATGGGAACTTGAGTCTCAGAAGTCAGAGTTGTGGAAGTATGTTTTTTGGGCTGATATATACATTTAAGTCACATATGTCAATGATTACGTGAACAGGGGATGTTTTCCATAACTGGGATGAAAACCCATCATTTTTCTGCACTCACTGCTTTGTTACATTCACTTGAATAACAGCCAGCTTTTGTTTACATAAATGAAATGGGTGTTGATTTTTCCCATGGAGTTCCACCTGACCAGTGCTGTGGCTGCTTCACAAGTGACTCTGATTCAAGTCACAATGAAATTCTGGAGACAAATCATCAAGTGCACATGCTATTATTCGTGCATTAGCTGAGTCAAAAGGGTGAGGGCAAGGCTTAGAATCAAGGCTTTCCGGGGTGACCTCCAGCCCATCCCTGTATAGGATACTGTGTTTCATGTTATGGGAAAATTAGCATTTCCCTCAAAATTAGTATTTCCATATGATTCGTGCAATAGCTGAATCAAAAGGGTGAGGGCAAGGCTGCAATCAAGACTTTCCGGAGTGACTATAACCCTATAATCTCTGTATTATAGGATACTGTGTTTCATGTTATGGGAAAATTAGTACAATGGTGCCTCACATAAAGAGCTTAATTTGTTCCAGGGGGCCTGCTCTTTAAGTGAAACGCTCTTTAAGTGAAGCGGATTTTCCCATAGGAAACAATGGAAACTCAGACGATTGGTATCACAACCCCCAAAATATTCATATAAGAATATTAACTGCATGTAAAAATGATGACAAAACACTGGAATTGAATTCAAAACATGCATTCAATGTGCATAATCCTATGAAGTCTACTTAGGCTGCAATCCTAAAGACACTTTCCTGGGAGTAAGCCCCATTTAACACAATGGGGCTTAATTCTGGGTAGACATGGTTAAGAGGCTGAAATCAAAGACACTTTCCTGGGAGTAAGTCCCATTGAACACAATGGGGCTTAGTTCTGAGTAGAAGTATTTAGGAGACTGCAATCAAAGACACTTTCCTGGGAGGTTTACCTGGGCTGCTGCTGGAGGTTCAAGGTGGCCAGTGGGGGCACTTGGGGGCAGTTCGGGGCAGCTGCCTCTGGCACCTCCAGGCAACTGCCCCCAAGTTAGGGGCAGATAGAGGCAGCAGCACTGGCCGGCAGCCCTTTTAAAAAGCCTCCATGTGGAGTGTCAGGGCTGCATAGCACACATGCCCATAGCATGCTTACCAGAGGTGGGCCCGGCCTGGCCCAACATCCGGTTTGCCGGAAGTGAGCAGGGCCAGGCCAGGCCAGGGGGCAGGGCAGGTCACGGGCGGGGAGGGCACACCATCCACCCCAGTGTGCTGTGGGTGCAGGTGGGCGGAGCAAGGGGCGAGGGGCGGGCCCCAACCCCAGCGCACTGCGCATGCACCGAGGTCGGCGTAAGCGCAGTGCGTCCTTAAACTCACCGCTTCAGGACACAGTTCTGAAGCTGTCCGGCCAGCTTCAGGACACACTGCACATGCGTCAACCTTTGTTGGAAGGTTGACGCATGCAAAGTGCAGTGGTGGGACCGGGCGCCAAACCGGTGCGCCCGGTTTTCTGGCCCGTCGTAGCCACCGGTTCGCTGGCAGTGGGTCAGAAAGAGGAAGTGGTTCAAGCGATCCGGCCCGAACCGGCCTCAGCCCACCACTGGTGCTTGCTTGTTAAGTGATGCCGAACTTGTCATGTGAAGCAAGATTTCTTAGAAATTTTTGCTTGTTATGTGAAATGCTTGTTAAGCGAGGCACTTGTTAAGTGCACTGTTTTTCCCTCAGTATTTCCATATGATTTGTGCAATAGCTGAATCAAAAAGGAGAGGGAAAGGCTTTCCGGGGTGACTCCAGCCCATCCCTGTATTATAGGATACTGTGTTTCATGTTATGGGAAAATTAGCATTTCCCAAAAATTTGTCTGGCTTTAGCATTGCTGGCTTTAGTTTGTTTTATTTGTTCTGCTAATTTTTACGTCCTCCTGATTTTATTGCTGCCCTTGTAAGTTTCATAGTATTTTACATACTGTGTGTTCTTTCCTTAATTTGTATAGTTTTCCTGGGAGGCTTGGTACTTGTTTCTTTAAAAAAAGAATTACCCTACAATCCAGCGTAACTATGGGAGCACATAAGAGACATAACGAGCACCCATAGTTACTGCACCACCTAGTGAAAACCTATGGGAAATTCATATTGCAATCCAGAGTAAGTAGTTCTTACACCGGAGCAAGGACTCCCCGTAGTTACTCTGGATTGTGCCCTTAGACAAATTTGTGGAGGATCATCATATCAATAGTTATTTGCCATGACAGTTCCTGTATACACAGACCTTCAGACACAGAGGCTACAGTATGCAACCGAATACATAGCAGTTACTGGGAAACTGGTGGACAAATATGGGAGGTGTCTTGCTTTCATGCCTTGATCATAAACATCCTATAGAAGCATCCGGCTGACCACTGGAAGTGTAAGGGCTCCACCTTCCATTTCTGATGAGAACTGCTGACTCAAGATATTCCTATACTTGCTTGGAAGTAAATCCCACACAGTTCAAAGGCACGCTTTACGCTGGGCTGTGGGTGGCGCAAGCGGTTAAGACGCTGTGCCTGTTAACCAGCAGGCAAGGGTTCGAGACCCGGGTCGGCCCCACAAGACAGTGAGCTCCTGTCCTTAGCCCAGCTCTGCAACGCCAGCTGGATCCAATCGTATTGGCTCTGCCTTTCCATTGGACTAATTCAGTGGCGTGGAGAGGGGGGATTTGCTGCTTGGGTAACAGCGTATCCTCCATATCAATCCAACCCAGGCTTTCGTGCTTCGCATGCAGCGTATGCATCTCAGAGCAATATACCATGTCTTTCAAGACTGACGGAGGCCTGCTTTACCAGCTCATTCATTTACTCATTCACATGAACTCTCAATGCTGCTCAGAAATTCTAAAAACTTTTTTTCAAAAACCCCCAAGATAAAATTTAAAATATTAAATAAAAACAAACAAAAATGCTTCAGCAGTTTGCAAACCAACTACAGTACTTGGCAGAAAGGTTTAATTTTTAAGTAGCTTTTAAAGGACAGTGAGCGAGGAGGCTTTTTGGGAATGCATTTACAAGATTGCAGCCTCAGTTTTTCCATCTGCAAAATGGGAGTAATAATGAAATGCCCCACAAAGCTTTCAGAAACAGGACAGGTAAAGAAAGTAAAGCTCGTAAGACACTTGACAACATCATCAGTAAATAATGTATTCAGGAAATAACAATGTTTTTCTCGCACCCTATTTCAGCACCATCTGGAAGAAAAAGAGGGACGCTTCTTCTCATGTTCTTGTGCATTGCCGGCAAACAGAAAAAGGAAACAGTAGTATTAACGTCTCTGGGCTGCCTCTTTGCCTGAGCCAATTAATTAGCAGCCTCAGAATATGCCAGTAAGTTAATTTAATTAATGGCTCAGAATGTCTAACTTTTTGACAAGTCAATTAATAAGTTAATCAAATCAATTGCATCAGAATATGTCAATAAATTAACATACAGTGCAATCCTAAGCATGTCTACTCAGAAGTAACTTCAACTGTATCCATTAATACTTCCTCCCACAAAACTGTGGTTAGGATTTCAGCCCTAGACTATTAGGTTATGTTTATTCAATTAAGTTAAATTTATTTAATATTTAATTGATAAATTAAGGTTAAAATTTAATTATTTCTTACTTGATATTATTTAATGATTGATTAAACAATAGAATCGTTGACGTGTTCTAACATTTTTGATGCAATTAATTAATTAATCATTATTATTAATAAATATGATTAATATATATTAATAAATAATATTAATGAATATGATTTATATATATATAAATAAATAAATATGATTTATATATATGATTTATATATATTAATAAATATGATTAATAAATAATATTAATAAATATGATTACTATATTAATAAATATGTTTAATATATATTAATAAACAATATTAATAAATATGATTAATAAATATGATTAATTTATTAATAAATAATATTAATAAATACATTATTTATTATTAATAATAATGGATACTAATTAATTGATAGTTAATAAACATCAGAATGTTAGAATTCTGATATTAATTATAATCAGACTATAATTAATTATTAATTATTGATATTAGAACTATTAATTCTAATTAATTAATATTAATTAGTTAATATTGATTAATAAGGATATTAATTAATTAGTGCCCATCCATAACTAGAATTAATGCTGGGCGTGGGTGATGCTTGTACTGCAACATTCCTGGATTGTCTTTTTCCTAGTCATGTAGATCTTTCCCTCCTCCAGTAAAGAGCCACAGAGAAGCAGGAGGCCATCGGCCTAGAGCGTCTGTACCCTTGCATTCCATTCGGGACGCTCTATCTCCTACCACCTTTCGTCTCCATGGCCTCTCCATTCCGAGTTCCGGTCGAAGAGAGGAAGCATTTCCGGCTGGACGCTCCTTCCCGCAGTTGTGTGGTCTACTCTAGCAGTTGTAGCTGGCTGGTGTCTATGGTTGCCTGGGAGGTGCGGCTGAGAGCTGGGGACGGCAATGGGGACCATGGCGCCTCAGAGGGGTGAGTGAGCCGCAGGGGGTGCTCTGCCTTCTCATGGGAGGGTGCTGGGGGGGTCACTGGGCCCCCCAGGGTGGGGCTGAGGGAGACCCAAGGGTCTGGCTGCCTGGCAAGGAGCAGGGCAGGGCAGGGCTGGAGGAAGCATGCCTGGCTGGCTGAGAGGGTGCTGCTGGACACAGAGCCCCCTTTTCCAGGACGTGTCCTCTCCTTCGGCCCTCTCTCCTGGATAAAGTCCTCCTTTTCCTTTGAGGAGGCAGCATGACTCCAGTTACTATAACTATTTCAGCTTAATATAATTCTTTTAATTAATACATTATGTGATAAATTATATGTAATAGTTTTAAATTTCAATAGCATTTAACCATTGAAATATATATCATTAGATTTGTGGGTGTAAAATTATATATATAAATGTATGTGTGCGTGTGTGTGTATATATACACACACACACATACACACACACATTTATATGTATTTTATTTTACTTATATATACATATGCACACACACAAATGTAATTATATATATATTACATGGTTAAATGCTATTGAAATGTAAAACTATTACATATAACTTATCACATAATGTATTAATTAAAAGAATTAATTAATTAAAATAGTTAATATTTATAATTTTACTTATATATACACATACATTTACATGTACACGTACACACACGTGTGTGTGTGTGTATATGTAAAATATATATAATTTTACTTATATATATATACAAGTGCCAGTATATAATTGGCACTTGTGCATGAGGATTTATGTATTTTGGAATCTGCGCATGGCTGTTTTGGTGCCTTCTATACAGTGACTGTAAATCAAGAAATTGGTGGCTGATCGTATATCGTGTTCCAGAAACACATATTAATCTGGCTAAAGGGAAGATCTTGTCACATTAAATGCATATTTATTTCACATGTACATAAGGGTGTTATGTTAGAAATGATTATCACCTTATTGCTGCAATGTTGGAATCTTGCATTTTCCTCTTTTTAGAAGACTTAGATGAAAAATGCTAAATTATCTGCTGTGTCTGGATAGTCAAGGTCAAGGATAACTTGTATCTCTTGCAGATACTACTTATTTGCATTTAGCCAGAACCACAACTTAGCTGCATTGGAATATTAAAATTGTATCCAATTCGGTTCTGTCACTGGACCTGCATTTATTAGTATAAAAATAACAGCAGCTAATAGTTTGGGATGATTATGAGCTTTGTGAACCTTAGGAGCTGGAAAAAAATATATACTAGGTACTTAAGGCATGCAAGTTGAACTATAGATGCCAAACATTTTAGGGATCCAAATCTAACCATCTCTCTTAATATTTTGTCTGCAGTTACAGAGTTGTGGAAATAGCAACTTTTAATAACTTTATCCTAACCTACAGAACAAACAGTAGTGCATCAGCATTACTTAGTATTTGGAATCATGTTGTGATGAAAGTCAGAAATTAACTCTCCAGAGTGATCTTAGAGGAGGTGTAAAGCCCCTTGGGAAAGCTTGGGTGGAGCTGATTCTGAATCAGACTTATTTTCTTCTCAGTATTGTACTTGGATCATATAGCTGTACAAAATCCTTGTTAAAGTTTGGTATTTAAAATCATATAACTCATGATAAGATGAGATTTTATCTCTACCAGGATGTACTTAGTTTACATAATTGCAACAGAGCATTGAGTAAATGTTCATGCAAGGTCCGGTTTATACAAATGAAGACGTAGCTCCATTTAAGAAATGTCAAAGTTACGTTCAACTGATTAAAACAAGAAATATAAATAAAGCAATCTTGTGCAAATGTAAATATTCCTGCTTTGATGGCCAGATAGTTGATGTTTGCTCTGTTATATGTTTCTCCTATTAAAAGCTTCCTATGTTGCTTCTTAATATAATGTTGGAGAAAACTTATTAATTTTTTAAATCTTTACATTCAAGTAAATGTCTGTTCAAGCTAGATAAGATGCCACTCTGAAAACATTCTTCTATGAACAAAGTAGAGGTTATGACAAAGTGCAGTGTTCACCAGTACATAAACCTCCTTGATTGTTAGCTCCATGCCTTGGACTTTATAATCCACCATTGATACACCATCTCTGGGGAGAAGTTCTTATGAATTCCAGATGTGAGCCATAATGTCCTTTTGGAATGAGGAGGGAAAATAGGAGACATCTTAAGGACAGTGGCAGCAGCTCCTCTATATCTAGAAATGTGCATTAGCAAAACAACATTAATAAGGAAGAGTTTTTAACAGCTATGACAGAACCTGATATCTCTTCTGTACTCTCAGAATATACGTGAGCAGCAGAAACTTTTTTTTAAATCAGCACAAATTCTTTACTACTTCTCTGATGTCAAGAGGGGTTTTTGTGTCCTGTATCTTACAAAGTAATGTTTTGTTTTTCAGAAAATGTCAGTTTGTTTTTTAAGTTTTACTGCTTGACGGTGATGACCTTTGTGGCTGCGGCATATATAGTGGCTTTGCGATACACCAGAACAACGAGTGCAGTACTATACTTTTCAACCACAGCTGTCTGTGTTACAGAAGTTATCAAGTTATTCTTGAGTTTGGGGATTTTAGCAAAGTAAGTATTAGTCCCAATCAGCATGCTGGGGGCAGGGGGCTGTCCTTGTTTTTTTCTTATTTTCCATCTCTCTTGCTTTGGTTCACATACACAGAATAGTGAGGCTTCAGGGAGAATTTTATATCTATTTACAGTATTTATATACTGCTTTTCAACTAAAAAGTTCACAAAGTAGTTTATATGTAGGCAGAGTCCACTTCAACAATTCTACCCTGTAAAGATTGGTTTGAAAGCCTGTGAAAACATGCAACATTTTCATTTCCTTTTCCGAATCTCTACGTCACCAGCGAAGTATTGCATTCTGGATTCCTTTCCATTGTGTGTACTTAGGTAAAAGTTCAAAATGTCATTATAGATTAAGTGCAGAATCTTGTCTGTGTTATTTGGGTTAGAATTGGCATAGTGCCTTTGAATCATTCAAGAAGAACCTATTTTAGAAGAAAACAGGCATTTCAGGATTAAAAATTACTTGGACATGGTCTGACTTGTAATCTCTGTGTCTCCTTGACTGTCTGTACTGACGACCCAAGACATTTTGGTATCTGAAGAAGAAAATCCAAAATCCCCCTTTCTCCCCGTAAAAATACAATAATTGACAATTTCCTGCTTTCTACCCGCCAATCTTCTGCCTTATGACAGGACAATCCACACTGAACTGCAAGGTGTCACTAGTGTGTCATTGATCATCAGCAAGGTGACGATCAAAACTGGTCCTGTCAACTTATTTTAATTTTAACTTGGTGCTTTCAGTTGTTCCCTTAGCACCCAAAGTAATAAAAGAGGAAGTGAAGAAGAAGCAGCTTTCAGCAGTAATAACTGCTAATGTTCCCTCTGATTTTAACCTTACAGTACACAGTAGTTAATTACCTATGTGGTATATAATTATTGTAGTCGTAAAACAAGGATAGGCCAGTCTGACCTCGAGGCATAATGTGCCTAGTGGATCCATATGTGGATCCATAATGTTCATATCCCTAATGTGACAAATGCTCATGTATCACAACTAAGGTAATTAGGTGACAAGTTTCCATGTTTATCAGTGTGCAGTTAGCCTATTTGAATAAAACATGTGAATACCATGGATAGCCCCTAATTTCAGTCTAGCATGTAGGCCAATGGAATTCAGGAATTTCAGCCCATGAATTTAAAACTTTGTCTGTGACCCCTTGTCAAACCTACTAGGATGTTCATCCTTGTCTACTCGGACGTAAATCACATTGTGTTCTATGAGACTTACTCCCCAGAAACCCCAGTGCCAGATTCAAAGATAATGGATCCCACCCTCTTGTGAACCCCCTGTCCCCTTTTTTAGCCTCCTGCCCATGTGTCCTCCAAAAGGGCTTCATTGTCCTCCATTTTTGCTTCTTGTGCAATGGTGTGCAGTACCCCACCGTGTCATATGTCATTGGATTCATATTGAAGAGCAGAATCCAATGCAGAAATCTGTTTTGAAGTATCTCCTTCCTATCAAATGTTATGGCAAAAAAACTGAAAATAAAAAAATATGCATTGAACTCTATGGGAAAGTGAAAGTGCCCATTATTGCGGCTTTACTCATGAGTAGGCAAATGTGCCATTGTTCGCCAGAAAAGCCAGACTGAAAGGAATCCAAGATCTTGTCCTTTTGCAGTTTGGGCATCTGGTCACCCTGACAGGAAGTGTCTTGCAAACTGGAACAGCAGTCTTGCCCTGCCTCCATGCTTTGCTGCTTCTAGTATCAGACTATTCATGCCTGTCACATAGAGGCCATGGAGGTGACAGCAGCAGTGTGGTAAAGGATTCCTTCACCACTTCTTACATCTCCCTCTGTTTCAGAAAGAATTGACCATAGTTTTTTTTGTTTTTGATTGTGGTGAAATGTCACACCTGAATCATGATTACAAACCTGAATCTGAAACCATGTCCTGATATGAACTAAGTGGCTTAACCATAATGTTCATTTTAATCATTCTTGTGCATTTTTAAGGGTTGGATCTTACACCAAGCAAACACAAAGGCAGTTTGCAGTCCTCATCAGCTTCTGTTTGCAAGTAGAGAAGCAAGTGCCACAAAAGTTTCTGATACCTTCTAGAAGTAAGACTTTAGCTATTATGTTTGACATCTTAACCAGGATAAAGCACCAAACCCTGTTTTTGCTATGTTTGCACTGTATATTTGTCTTTATAAAATGATAACATCATGTGTTGTTATCCTTGCAGTTGTGTCCTTACAGTTGTGTCCTGAGAGAAGTTCAGTGATTAATAAGAGGAAGTAATGATGTCCATTTTAAAAATATACAGTAGTTGGTGACATTCAGATTCTGTCCTAGTTACAACCATAGAAACTGGGTTTAAGCCAAAACAGTTCTTTTGCTGTTTCACAGTATTTTGCAACATACACTTAATTCATTTTATGTAAGACCTTGCATTCCCTGACATTAGTATACACATTGTACAGTATACTGCATATACACATATACACATGCATACATTTAGCTGGTGGTATATAAGTGGTTCCCAAACTATAGGTTAGGATCTTCTGGTTAGGATCTTCACATTTTTGGTTGAAATGTGATGGAAAGATCAGACAACTAATTGTCTCAAGCCCTGAATCTATAAAACCAGATACTGTAGCTTTTAATTACCCTGCAAAGAGCTCAGCTTCTGCAGTTTGCAAGTTACCTGATAACTGCTCTGCAAAAAGCTGAGCTCCTGCATTTTGCAAGCATGTATAAACATAGGGAGATAAATGTTTGAGGGCTTTTTACTGGTTATTGTTATTAATAAATAAATATTATTTATTTCTTGATCTTTTTAAAAAAGTCTGGTAAATCTAGGTAGGTCCCAATAGACAATGTTAAGAATGGTTGGCCCTGCTTTTCTTGGATTGGATCTTTTAAAGAATTACTTTTCTGCACTGAACTTCCCAAATTCCTTTTGTAGTTCATATTGTGTCATACAGTCTTTCTTTCCAATGAAAATCCCTTCATTTTATCCATAGTTAAATGCTTTTAAAATATAAGCAAAAGTTATATCCTGTCATGACTGCACCTACAGGGAGGGCATCATAGGTTGGATTGTCAGGTGTGTTTCTAAGGGCAGAGCATGGAATCATTCTTGCCATTTGGCAAGATATTATTCCTCTGATTTTGGAAGAACCACACAATTGTCTGAAGACAAGGAGAAAGTATTTGCCAGTACTTTGCAAAAAAAGTATGTGTTACTTGGTTTCATTGGCTAGGATATGGCTGACTTCTTCCTTTTGGGTACAGCCTGTTGGGCTGCGAGAACAGACCTTTCTGTGGAACTAACTTGGATTAAGAGTATTTTGCAAGACAAGCAAACATTTCTAATAAATTTTAACGATATACAAGCAATTAAACAAGCAAAAATAATAGTCCCAGCCAGGATACAGCTGGTTTCAGCATTCTGCTAGCACCTTCTCATCCTCTTCTGAGCAACCAACCTATGCAGGTCTATTCTGAAGTAAACCTATTACAGTCAATGGAGAATTACTCTTATATAAGGGGAGCAATGGAAAGGAGCCTGAGAAACCTAGCCTTGCCTGTCTACTCTAAAGTAAGTCCTATTATAATCAATCATGCCTGACTCACATAGGCTCACCCCTATGTAAGGGGGCAGATTGCAACCGGAGAGACTGCAGGTTAATTTGTTTTATTTTTCCTTATATTTTGTATTTCTGTATTATTTTGTATTAAATTACAGTATTGTAATCATTTTATATGAATTTTTGGATTATGGACAAAGTTTCCGTTATTTCTTATGGGAAAATTTGCTTTGATATATAAGTGTTTTGGATTACAAGCAGGCTTCCAGAATGAATTATGCTCGTAAACAAGGAACCACTGTAATTCCAGCTGGGTTTCTATTTCTGCTGATTGTTAATTTCTAGTTACAGTAATATTTGTCTTCAAAATATTTTATTTTTCAGAGAGACTGGAAGCCTTGGTCGGCTATTAACGTCTTTAAAAGAAAATGTTCTAGGGAGCCCCAAAGAACTCCTCAAATTAAGTGTACCATCTCTGGTATATGCCATTCAGAATAACATGGCCTTCCTGGCTCTCAGCAATTTGGATGCAGCTGTTTACCAGGTAATTGCTGACATTGTGTTAACTGTGACAAAATGTGCAGGTCGCTGCTATTTTCATTGTTTATAAGTCAAATTTAATAACAATTAGGAAACAATAATAGCTCTGAGAAATTGGAGGTGCAGAGGAAATATACAATCCACAATTTCTGATGGTTTTACATGTTAACACCTTTAGGATGGATTGTATTTTGTGCGGGATGGGATAGGTTGATATTCACAATAATGCTATCACTCATGAAGGCTGCAATCCTAATCATGTCAACTTAGAAGTTAGCCCCATTGTGTTCAATGGGTCTTAGTCCCAGGAAAGTGTCTTTAGGATTGCAGCCTAATTGTTTTAATGGTTTTTACTTCTAATGTTTTCATTGTGATGTGTTGTATCTTTTGTCTGTTGTGCACCGCTTTGAGTTTGTTTTTTTAAAGTGGTGTGTGTTTTTGATGATAGTACTGTATAATCTTATAAGAAAACTCCAAGTAGAACCACTCCTTCTCAACCTCAACTGCAATTTGGACATAATATACAGAGTGCTTTTTCAGGGGGGGAAAAGGTGCTGGTATTCACAACTAGTCATCTCAATATGATGAATTATTAATTAGCTGCATGGGGGCAGGTGGAAAAAGGTGCCAGTACTGAGTACTGGTGAGAGGTGTGGCGGGTAGGAGCTGGGCCTTCTTGGTGGTTGTACCCCAGCTCTGGAACTCCCTTCCCTTTGACTTAAGAACTCCTCCCTCCCTGTGCAGTTTTCAGTGGGGCCTAAAAACATTCTTCTGGGTAAAAGCTTTTTAGTTATAGAGAGGTTGGGGGTGTTGTGGTTTTTTTAGCAGTTTTTAGCCATGATTTTAGCCAATGTTTTTATGATAATTTTTAGAGTGGTGGGTCGTTTTAAATTTTTAAATGTTTTAAATGTGTTAAATTTTTAATATACATTGTTATTTTGTTTGTTAGCCTTGACGTTGAGTTGGCCTTGACGAGAAAGGCGGGATACAAGTCCAGTAAATAAATAAATAAAGCAGAATTGTTTGTGTTTTTTAAATTATTTTTTACTAGCGAAATGTGCCCGCGCTGCGGGAGTAAAATACTCCCTTGTGCACCTTCCACCCTGTATCATTTTGCAAATGCGCATCAACCCTGAATGCACAACATACCCCATGCGCATCAACCCTGAATGAGCAACACTCCCCTATTGCGTACCAATGCTCCCCTATTGTGCACCAACACCCCATGTGCTCCACCCTCTCTTATGCATCATCCCTTCACACACAACACACTCTGCACATCATTCCCCCCCAAGTGCAACACTCCTGCACAATGTCCCCCCCATGCGTACCATCCCCCCAGTCCACCCTCCCTCCCAGTGCATCAGGCACCAAATTGGCTAGATGTTGATGTCAGTCTTCAATGTTAAGTGTAGGACAAAAACACATTGCAGCCCTTTTAACCCCCTTAATGGTTAAATTTCACAACATTGGTTCTTGGTGGGTGTTGATGTCACAGAAGGAACACCCTTCCCAAATTTCATGCTTCTAGGTCCAGGGGTTCCCTCAGTCAGGGATTGTTCAATGTAAAGTATAGTGGTACCTTGAATAAAGAGCGTTTTGTAAAAGAGCAAAATTTTCTCAGAAATTTTGACTTGCTTAAAGAGCACTGTCTTGAATAAAGAGCACTTCTGAGGAAGTTTGGAACAGGCTTCCATGGCAAGGGAACTCACAGGCGGGATGAGGAGACTAGCTTGAGCTACAGTGGGGCCCTGGGCAAAGTTTGGAATAGGCTTCCATTGCCAGGGAACTCATGGGACGTCCAGGGGGAGCAGCCTGAGTCAGGTCTGTATGTGGGATCTCTGTGTGGCAGTGTGGAAGGTGTGCCTGATCAATGTTCTGGTGCTGCTCCCCGTCAGCAGCTTGGGAATGTTAAAGTTGCACAAAAAGACAATAGATTCCATTGAGCCAATGGATATCAGTGACTCCATTAGTGATTGTGAAAGAGCACAATCCTAACCATGTCTACTCAGATGTAAGCCGCATTGTGTCCAATGGGTCTTACTCCCAGGAAAGTGTCTTTAGGATTGCAGCCAAAATTATCCCCTCTCTAACCCTCACACCGCCATGAAGGTTTTCAAAGGTACAGTACAGTACTGTATTTTCTTTATTGCAGTGTTGTGTGTTACTGTATATTACAGTGCTTTGTACAGTGTTATATTGCAGTGCTTTGTAATCGTTTTTATAAACAGTTAATATTTTTATATGAATTTTTTTTGGGTTGTGGAACCAATTGTCTGAGTTTCCATTATTTCCTATGGGAAAATCTGCTTCACTTATAGAGCGTTTCACTTAAAGAGCATGCCTCCGGAACAAATTAAGCTCTTTAAGTGAGGTGCCACTGTATAGGGAGGAAAATGCATTGCACCCCATTTCACCCCTTCTGTTTGGAATTTCCAAAAACTGGTTCTTAGTGGGTTCCTCTGTCATCGATGGAACACCCTCCCCAAATTTAACGCTTCTAGGTCCAGGGGTTGGGGCAGGGCAGTGATCAGTCCTGGATTCTTCAGTGTATAGAGAGGAAAACATGTTGCACCCCGTTTCACCCCTTCACTTGGAATTTCTGAAAACTGGTTCTTAGTGGGTGCCTCCATCACAAAAGAAACACCCTCCCCAAATTTCACACTTCCACGCCTGGTGGTTTTGGCGGGGCCTTGATGAGTCAGTCAGTGACTTTTCAGTTTTATATGTATATATAGATGTTTTGTTTTAAGCAACATGGTTTGGATTCAGAAAAATTGGAGTAGAATGTTGCTCACACAAGAAGGCTTGTATCTCTCCTGCTGCTGCATTTTATGTTCCCGTACTCTTAAAACATTCTCTGGAATATTTGGGAACCCTGGAATATTGTGGGATGTGGCAAAATAATTTACAGCAGGAGGGGAAAACTGGCAGAATGCGGTTGGGCTCCATGCAAAGGACCCTGTGAATCCCACACTTTGCCTGTAAGATGCTTCATTTTCTTTCCCGTCTTTAGGTGACCTACCAGCTGAAGATTCCATGCACAGCTTTATGCACAGTCTTAATGCTGAACCGCTCTCTCAGTAAACTGCAGTGGTTCTCAATCTTCATGTTGTGTGGTGGAGTCACACTTGTTCAGTGGAAGCCGGCTCAGGTTACCAAAGTACAGGTATGAGTTAGCGTTAGGAGACTTTGCCCAGAGCTATCTTCTGAAATCTAAAATGGCTGTTATGTATGTTAAAACGGTTGTTCTGTCTGTCTGTCTAATCCAGTATGTCACTTGGAGGAAGGATGAAACTAAAAAATAGTATATAAAATAACAATAAAGATGGAAAATGGGAAGGAGGACTCTTCAAATCCAGACTCATTTCAAAAGAGTTAATTTGGTCTATTCAGAATGGTATCTAACCTTGATGTAAATCTTGCGGCAGCAATGACTCATTAGACATGAGAGACTGAACATTCTGTTACATTTGGGGACCAGCAGTATAAAACAAAATGTTGAAATATTTGAATAATTTATTGATAAAATATTTATTGATAAATAAATAAAATTTATTGATATTTGAATAATTTATTGATAAAAATAAAATAATTTATTGATAAAATTTATTGATAAAAATTAGTGATTGATTGCTCGGTTGATTTTGTTAATTGCTTTTTGTCCTTTTGAAAGATATTCCCATTGTCACTGTCTTTTGATGGTTGATCATGGATATACCACTTATAAATTCAATAAAAGGACCTTATAATGCGGCAAAGAGAACTGCTTGAAAGATAAATCATGCAAGAAGAAATATGGAAAAATTGTGTGCTCAGATGTTTTTACCTTTCCAGTTATTTTCAGAATGGCTATTCTGTTCTGTACTCACCCTTACAGTGAGTACACACCAAAGCAAATTCTGTACATCCTACTAACTACATGGCATATTCGGTGAATATCCAGATATGCCCGAATTTTTTTGTTTGAGTTGTTATAAAACGATGCTCAGTTTTGACGCGTGGAAATACTGTTACTGCAATTGTAAATTTTCTCCATTTTTGTTATCTCTGTAGGTGGAGCAGAATCCATTGATAGGCTATTGTGCAATAGCTATTGCTGTTTTATGTTCTGGATTTGCAGGTACAGTAAAACATTTCTGTAAAACACAATAAAGGGACAATCCAAAAGTGCCCTTGGATTACCCTGTTTATCACTGGGCTGACCCAACTGCAAGATGATCCATCCTAGTTATTCTGGAAAACGCTTGGGGCAGCCTAAGGCGATCTTACTGTGGCAGTTCAGGAGAGTCATGTTGAGGGCATATTCAGCATTGCCTAGGGCAGAGCAGTTACTCTTTATACAGAGCCTGTTTCCAGGGCAGAAATGCCCTCTTCCAGCTCTTCAGAGTTATACCACCTCAGGAGCAGGTATAGAAATGAGTAGACCCGTAGGGGTCCATGATAAGGCAGAATAAGAATGGCAGTGTTGACCAAAAATCTGAGTTCTTGGCCAGCCTAGCTGCAACCCCTGCCTCTCAACCTCAAGATACGGCACAATTACAGCAGCCCACTAACCTGGGGATACAGCAGGCCATTCCAAGAAGCCTCTTGTATTCACTGTAAACTGTACTGGCAGTCTCACTGACTTGGTGCCTGCTGAGCATGCTCTGGAGCAGTGAGGGCTGCCCAGGCTTCCTGACTCTCTGGATGTAGCATAAGTTTTAGAAATGGCACAGTATAGCTTTGGGTAGTTGATATTGCTGTACTTTTATGGTATCACTCAATCTATAGAACCCTTTGCACTGTCAGAATGTGGCCTTGTCCCAGCACAGCCTGCCTTTAGTCTGCTACTGAATACTGTTCCTTTGGTAATCCTTGTTGCCTTTGTGATTAATTTTAAATCTGCTGCTGTTTTTTGTAGGGTTGCTTTTCCCCCATTTTCTCTGGTTCTGTTTTCATTTAAGTCATTTTTTTTAAGGAAGGCATGTTGGCAATATTATACAAAATCTATCTATCTATCTATCTATCTATCTATCTATCTATCTATCTATCTATCTATCTATCTATCTATCTATCTATCTATCTATCTACAGTATTTATATACCGCTTTTCAACTAACAAGTTCACAAAGCGGTTTACAAAGAAAATTGAAAAATAATAGCTAATTAAAAGCTAATGGGTCCCTGTCCCAAAAGGGCTCACAATCTAAAATGCAAAAAAGAACGCCAGCAGAAGCCACTTGAACAGACACTGCTGGGGTGTGGAGGGCCAGTTACTCTCCCCCTGCTAAATAAAAGAGGAACACCCACTTGAAAGAGTGCCTTTTGCTTGGTTAGCAGGGGTTAAAATGTGAGACTTCTGTAATATTTAGGGACTTATTTAGTCCCAAAATGTGGGACTTCTGTAATATTTAGGAATAAATACTACCAATGGGAGTGAAGAAGTATTGAAAGTACAGTAGAGAAAAAGAAACATTTGTGACATTTTTTAATATTGAGAAAAGCTATATTCAACCAGGCTTGTTGGTTAGATTTTTTCAGGTAACTATCTGTTGACGTCATCTAAGCTACATAAATCTCATTGTCTTAAGTAATCCTGACCTTAAAGATATGATATCCAAGGATGTTCCCTTTACAGTGGTACCTCGCTTAACAAGCGTTTCACATAACAAGCATAAATTTCCAAGAAGTCTTGCTTCACATAACAAGTTCCGCTTCACTTAACAAGCAAGGGCGCTATGGGCACGCATGCTATGCAGCCCTGACGCTCCGCGTACAGGCTCTTTAAAAGGGCTGCCGGCTAGTGCTGCTGCCTCTAACTGCCCCTACTTGCCTCTAATTGCCCCTAACTGCCCCCTCTAACTGCCCCAAGTGCCCCCACTCACCACCTTGAACCTCCAGCAGCAGTTAAGCCTCCCAGGAAGGTGTCTTTGATTGCAGTCTCCTAACTATGTCTACTCAGAAGTAAGCCCGTTGTGTTAAATGGGGCTTACTCCCAGGAAACTGTCTTTGATTGCAGCCTCCTAACCGTGTCTACACAGAAGTAAGCCCCATTGTGTTAAATGGGGCTTACTCCCAGGACAGTGTATGTAGGGTTGCAGCCTAAGTAGACTTCATAGGACCATGCACATTGAATGCATGTTTTGAATTCAATTCCAGTGTTTTGTCATCATTTTTATATACAGTTAATATTTTTATATTAATATTTTGGGGGTTGTGGAACCAATTGTCTGAATTTTCCTATGGGAAAATCCGCTTCACATAAAGATAGTTTCACTTAAAGAGCATGCTTCCGGAACGAATTAAGCTCTTTATGTGAGGCACCACTGTATATGCACTGAAACACTAACTTATATCTCCTCTATGACTAATTTTTTTTGTTTTCTCCTTCTCCCCCAATCTTTCAGGAGTGTATTTTGAGAAAGTCTTAAAGAGTTCAGACACGTCTTTATGGGTCAGAAACATTCAGATGTATCTCTCCGGAATTGTGGTGACCATGGTTGGTGTCTACGTATCAGATGGCCCTCAAGTAATGGAGAAGGGTTTCTTTTATGGCTACACATATTATGTCTGGTTTGTTATCTGTAAGTATCCATGTTTTGTTTTATAATCACATTGCCTGGCTCTTAAAACTTAGTGGGATCTTAAAACTTTAAAAGCTCTTAAAACTTTAGTGGGATCAGAGGTGTCACTTCTGGGAATATGTGGTGCTGAGCATATTGAGCAGTATATTACATTTATGGTGTTCTTCAGTAAGTGATTTGGAAAGAAAAAGAGTTTGGTTTCCTAACATTATCCATGGGTATATGGTCTTCTGCTTGTCCCAAAATTAAATTTACAACCCTGGTAGATAAGGACTATATCAAATAATACATTCTGTCCCCCATGCTATTTAATATCTACATGAAATCGCTGGGAGAGGTCATCTGGAGATTTGGAGTAGGGTGTCACCAGTATTCTGATGACACCCAGATCCACCTCTTCTTTCCATCTCAATCCAAGCTGGCTGTTGAGGCCTTAGAGTGCTTCCTGGAAGCAGTTAGGACCTGGATGAGGGGAAACAAGCTGAGACTGAATCCAGACAGAGGTCCTCTTGGTTAGGAAATCCACAATGCATGTGCTAGATTATCAACTTACTCTAAACGGAGTTGCGCTTCCCCTGAAAGAGAAGGTTCACAGCTCCGGGGTACTTCTGGACTTGAAGCTGCTTCTGGATTCCCAGGTAGCGGCTGTGGCTAGAGGTTCCTTTGCCCAACTTCGCTTGGTGCACCAGTTGCGGCCATACCTGGATCATGTAGACCTGGCCATGGTGGTCCAAGGCACAGTGACATTAAGACAGAATTACTGAAATGCACTCTATGTGGGGCTGCCCTTGAAAACAGTTCAGAAACTGCAGTTAGTTCAAAATGCTGCGGCCTGTTGGTAGCTGGAGGCAGAGGATTCAACTCTGTCAGTCTGCTCCTCCAGCAACTACACTGGCTTCCCTTTCGTTTCCGGGCCCAATTCAAGGTGTTCTCTTGGTTTATAAAGCCCTAAACAGCTTGGGCCCAGATTATCTTAATAACTGTCAACTTCCATACAATCTGGCCTGTTCCCTCCGTCATCAGAGAAGGCCCTGCTTCAAGTACTATCAGCTAGGGAGGTACATGGCGGAGGCAAGAAATAGGGCCTTCTTGGGGCACCAAACTTCTGGAATTCCCTCCCTCTTGAGACCCTCCTGGTGAAAAGGGGATATACAGTAAATAAAGTTTTTTATTATTTTTATTATTACATGTAATGCACTTTTTGCACTCAAAGCACCATTCCGCCAACTATTTCTACAACATTCCCAGTCTTCCCTTCAGATCTGGATTGGGGTTGTCGGGGTTGGGTGTTGCTGGGGGAATAGAGGCTAGGAAAGCCCTGTTCTTTGAGCAGGACACTGGTGCTTGGGATCTAAGCCATGGTTTTTAGATGTGATTTACTGACTCATGCTTAGCAGTATAAACTATTCACATTAGGACTATATTGAAGGAATGCAAACAGGAGAATTGCAAACAGAACTGGTGGGGCCTGTGGAAAGGGAGTGCCTTCTTAGCCCAAGCCCTAATACTAAAATGACGCTTTGGTCTATAATACAGTATAATCCTAATTTGCAACCCCTTCCATCAGCAAACATAAGACTCGGGCTGCAATTCTAAACACACTTACCTGGGAGTAGGCCCCTTTGAATACAATAGGACTTACTTCTGAGTAGACATGCTTAGGATTGCACTCTAAGCCACTAAAAGATATTTTGTTACCTGTTGCTTTGAACCAACACAGCAGTTTTCTGCACCAGTTCAATGTGAAGTTGACACTTCATCAACACACACCTCTTTCTTTGATTCCTAGTTCTTTCCAGCGTTGGAGGCGTCTACACTGCCATTGTTGTTAAATACACAGACAACATTATGAAAGGTTTTTCTGCAGCTGCTGCCATAGTTCTGTCTACTATTGCATCAGTCGTTCTCTTTGGTTTACAGATAAGTAAGTTGTTTTGGGTTTTAATCAAAGTGGCCTCATGACCTCAAGTAATTATGGTGACTTGGTCTTAGGAGGTGCTCTAGTTACAGAGGTGTTTAAGATCAGCTTGAATGTCTATAGAGTCAGTGCACTATCATACCTGATTGTTTTTTATAACACTGTAAGAACCCACTGATATTTGCTACTCTTGCCAAATGTGGTACAAAAGTAGAATAGAAGGTATAGGTTGCTAAGTGTTCATACATTTGGCTGTGTATTGTGTACTAATTTCAGTGCAAACAGATAAGTACGTTTCCTTCTTAGAAAGTGAAGATAGTTTGCATGTTCAGACTTATGTAATTTCCAGTACCCACTACTTGTGTTTTAGGATACAATTCAGTATCTTGATTGCATGAAGGGACTTGCAGATGGAGAGTGACAACTCAGGGCACAGGAAAATGAATACAGCAGAATCATGACTTGGTTTCTGCTGGTACACATAAATTTGTACAATTTCTTTTTGGGGCTGTGGGTGGCGCAAGCGGTTAAGACGCTGTGCCTGTTAACCAGCAGGCCAGGGTTCGAGACCTGGGTCGGCCCCACAAGACAGAGCGAGCTCCTGTCCTTAGCCCAGCTCTGCGACGCCAGCTGGATCCAATCGTATTGGCACTGCCTTTCCATTGTACTAATTCCGTGGCGTGGAGAGGGGGGATTTGCTGCTTGGGTAACAGCATATCCTCCATAACAATCCAACCCAGGCTTTCGTGCTTTGCATGCAGCGTATGCAGCGCCGAGCACGATACCATAGTCTGCTTTTTTTTTCTTCTACATGTACTTGAACCAAATGTAACTGCACATGGAACAGCAAATGCAAATGGAGCAGGATCAAATGCTGTTTTGTTTCATGTGCTCTCTTTAGGACAGAAGCAAGGTTGCAGCATCTAGAATTTTTCCTATAACAAGAATCCTGCTTTGGATGCTATCCATGTGTGTGTGTGTGCACATGCACGCGCGCACACACACTCTTCCTAGATACTGAACCTCAACATCTTAGGGCTTTGGTTTTTAATAAAAGCCTTTACTTTCCCCCATTTATCTTTTGACACTCCACTGTCAAAGCACAGCTATTTCATACAACTGTGGTAAAATGTAGTTAATGGTATTTATTGTAAAAGAACATTCCACAAAAGGGGCAAAGTAGGAGCAGTCACTCAGTAATTACATCTGATGGCTCTTGTGGAATAATAGTTGCTGAAAAAATGCTAAATGCTTGACTAGGTTTTAATTGGCATTTGGAACTGAATGAATTGCTTTGAGATGGCAATTCTCACCTCTACTGCGTATTGAGCTGTGTACCCATGAATGGCATAGTTTAAAAATGCACTATTACCACACAAATTGCAGTTAAGTTTTAAAGACCAGAATATCCAGTTTCTAATATCGTATTAAAAAGATTGTAGTTCTAGCTAAGTAGGAGGCAAGTTGACAATAAGGCTGTAGGAAACTATAAGGTCCATATGTCATTCAGTGTTTCATGACCCATAGCTGAATATGCAACTGCCTCCTACCTTGAACAGTATAGTGCAATGAGATTAAAGCTGCGATGGCTGTTTCACAGATGCAGATAATTGCCTGATATTGCAGTCATTGAGTGCAGTCATGCATGTGTGAACTTGGTCTAAACCACCTCATTTATTCTTTCTTAGAGTGTTTGGTATGTTTGATACTAAGATAATGTAAGAGGACATAGCTCAGTGGCAGAACACCTGGCTCAGTTCCTGCTTTCTCCAGTTAGGGTTGAGAAAGACCTGTCAAGCAATCTGGAGAGCCAAATGCCCGTCCCCATCAATAATATCATCTTATATGAGCTTATGATCTTGTTACATATTAGTTTTATACATTCATACAATATTTCCAAACTTCACCAGAAGGTTGTATTAGCCATATTAAGCCAAAATGCAACAACCCAAAGAACGTTGTTGTGAAATTGGACGCTAGATTCTGCCAGTCAAGGGACATAGGTCTTTATACACTAAAGTTCTGCTTGAACAAAGCACCACCACAATACACACCCAATTGGTGCTTAGATAGCTCAGTCAACTAACTCAGTCATAAAGAGCTATAATGAAATGTTCTCAAGTTTCTTCAAATGAAAATTATGTGTTAAAATTACGTTTTTGTTTTCTCCTCTAGCATTAACCTTCTCTCTTGGAGCCCTCCTTGTGTGCATTTCAATATATCTGTATGGATTACCCCGACAAGATACCACAAAAATTCAGACAGTAGAAACAAAGGCATCAAAAGAGAATCTTAATCATGTGTGACATTTGTCATCATGGAGAACAGGAAAGACAATGCAAAGTAGAAGAGAGTTGACTTGGGTGTCTTTTTTCCTTGGGGGAAAAAAATTGGCAGTGAACTGATTACAGAAGAATCTTCTGCTTGAACTAAAAACTGTAGACAGTGAAAATGAAGGTTTACACTGGAGAATGGCTACTTCTCTAAGTTGTGAAGCACTGTTTTCCTATGTTAAATTCTGTCCTCCTATTGTTTTTGGACTTTGGAGCTCTTGCTCATGGAAGAAAAAGAGTGAAGAAGCAGGCTGTACAGCTATCATTTGATTAACCATGCAATATTCTCTTTGCAGACAGAAACATTTGTTTTGAGATGTTGCTGCAAGGAAAGCAGCTATATTTACTTAAATGGGGAGTTGCAATGTGGGGTGTTCTGATCAATGTGATATCCCTTTGTGCAGAAGCTAAGATGTATCTTTCCTTGAGATATGTGCATGCCAGGCCGTAAGAACCTGCGCCTACTGATTCGTAGTTGCAGCTGGAATGAAAACAAGTGACTCAAGGCAGAAAGGGGTGGGGAGGGAATATGCTATGATTTGTCTCTCAAAATTACATTTTTAAGTTGAAATAGATCGTGTGTTTATGTTACAGTGCCACTACTTTTTGCAGTAGCAAGAAGAAATGCAGCTTCTACTTCTTTTATGAAGAAATTTTCTATTGTGATAAGGCTTTTTTATACATGTTTGTAAAATACTCTTGCTTTCACTGTCCATTCAAATACATTTTTGTGTCAGGCAGTGCTTTGTGCCATTTTGGTTTATACTTTAGATAATTATATAATTTATTTGGGGTTGGGGACAATCACTGTGTTAGTTAGTCCTTTTTCTTTGTATTTCATCTCTGAAATTCATAAAGGGTAAAAATATTTTATTTAACTCATTGAACAGTGTGAAGTTTTCCATGTAAACTATTGCTTTTACCAGGACATGTCATTTCTGAAGGTCTGTCTGAATTAATGAGGTACTCAATCTAATTTGTGCTCTTATTTCTTGGATTTAGGGCTCATCACTTATTTTCACGCTAATAGCCATAGTAGGATGGAAGGTTTGACTTCATTATGATATGTCGCTCTTCTTTCAGGCAGACAAACCCCACCCTGTTGAAATCAATGCCATAACACATCCTGCATATGCTCCCCCCACTTTAAAACTTGCTTGTTTACATGATAGACTAGGTGACCAGTCAGCTTGAGGATAAACTCAACACAAAGCCAGAGCAAACTTGCTCTTACAGATACCACTGCAAAATGGTTTGAAAATGTTGGTTGGCTTACTGTTGACTTTGGGTTATAAAGAACAAAACCCATTTTGAGAGTAGATCAAAGTAGTCTGAAACTACTATGCTGCTTAGGCAGTCATCAATGCTGACTTACCCACTGCTGGACCTCCCCACACACCCTCTACCTCCTTCCTTGTTCTGTGTGACCTCTTTGAACAAAGCAAGGAATTTTAAATAAGGATACCAGAAGCCTAAATAACATGCAGACAAAGACAGCATAACATCTGATCTTAAAATATATTTGCTTACAAGAGACACAGAGGACATCTTTCTGCTACATTTTATTTACAGGTATGATTCCAAGAAGCTTCATTCCATTAGCCAGAACAGACCGTGCAGCTTGGAAGAGACAGATCCTTGCCTTTAAAAGAGGAAGGTGGGGAGGATAAACCCCCAAAATTGATTAGTACCATTTTGTGCTCCCTTTAAAGACTGTCTCATTTATGTATTTGTGGAAGGATTATGGCCTTTGTGTGCTGCACTATGGAACTGTAGAATACTAAAGATTAATAACCATTTTTCTGTACTAATGAAGAAACTAGCTACAATGGTACCTTGGGTAAATAACGACTTGGGTAAAGGACGTTTTGGGTAAAGAACAAAATTTTCTCAGAAATTTGGACTTGCGTAAAGAACACTGTCTTGGGTAAAGAACACTTCTGAGGATGTTTGGAACAGGCTTCCATGGCAAGGGAGCCCACAGGGGGGATGAGGGGGAACAAGGGGACTAGTCTGAGCTACAGTGGGGCCCTGGGCAAAGTTTTGAATAGGCTTCCATGACCAGGGAACTCATGTGGGGTGGGGGGGGGGTGGTGAAACAGCCTGAGCCAGGTTTGTATGTAGGATCTGTATGTGGCAGCGTGGAAGGTGTGCCTTATCCATGTTCTAGTGCTGCTCTCCATCAGCAGCTTGGGAATGTTAAAGTTGCACAAAAAGACAAAAGATTCCTTTGAGCCAATGGATAGCAGTGACTGCATTAGCGATAGTGAAAGAGCACAATCTTAACCATGACTACTCAGATGGAAGCCCCATTGTGTCTAATAGATCTTACTCCCAGGAAAGTGTCTTTAGGATTGCAGCCTAAGTAGACTTCATAAGATCATGCACATGAAATGCATGTTTTGAATTCAATTCTAGTGTTTTGTCATCATTTTTACATCCAGTTAATATTTTTATATGAATATTTTTTGGGTTCTGGAACCAATTGTCTTAGTTTCCATTATTTGCAATGGAAAAATCAGCTTCATGTAAAGAATGTTTCATGTAACAAACAAGCCTCCGGAACAAATTAAATTTGTTACGTGAGGTGCCACTGTATATGTACCAGCGAGACAGAAATCTGTATTGATTCTAATCCATAGACACAAGGTTAATAACATTTCATATGATCTTACCTAGTTCTTTGCACTAGGTCTACTTTCTGTATTGACTGGATTTTCCTTATCAAGTCCAGGAAAATGCACATTATGAGGACAATCTTGTCTACTCAGAAGTAAGCTACATTGTGTTCAATGGGTCTTACTCCCAGGAAAGTGTCTTTAGGATTGCAGCCATAGTAATTGGGGGGAATGTTGCATGTCTAGTTTAGGACAACACAGTTCTGACTGCAGTTCTTAGAATGATTAATATGGATTAATATAAAGCTATAATGTATGAAGCAGACCTATAAAAATATCTAGTCATTAACCACATAAATTGGGGTAATTTCATTTCAACAGCATTCTAATTTTACTGGTAAATTTCTTCTGGATCATGAATGGGGATGACTTTGGCTGCAATCCTAAAGACACTTTCTTGGGAGTAGGTTGACATGGTTAGGAGTCTGCAATCCAAGACAGTTTCAGAGTGTCTCCCCACTTTCTCCTTCTCTCCATCCTGAGCCTCTCTCTCCCCTGCTCCCTTCTGGCTGGCCCTGAGCTGCTTCCCTCTTCTCCACTGCTCTTCTCTCCCTCTGCCCAGCAGATGCCCGGCCACAGGAGGAACAGAGAGGAAGTGTTGCTTTTGCTATGGGCAGGCGCGCTAGGCAGCCCTGATGCTTTTTAAAAGGGCTGCCAGCCAGCTTGTCTGCCCCAACTGCCAACGTGTGCTTGTTAAGTGAAGCAACACTTGTTATGTGAGGCAGAATCCTAGAGAAATTTTTGCTTGTTATGTGAATCACTTGTTAAGCGAGGTACTTGTTAAGCAAGGTACCGCTGTACCGTTTTAGACTGTCCCTTCTTATGGGTATAGCTGGTTCAGCATGAAGACTGCAAAATACTTTTGTCCAGACAGGCACTTGTTTGCAGGAAGAGATTAAAAAAAACAAACCAGCAAGTCCAGAATAGCTTCCTTCTATGGAGTCAGAGCTCAGAAACAGTGAATAGTATTCAGAAACAGTTTACATTACCTCTGCTAGTTCAGAAACACTGCCTTTCACAGGTAGGTGTTTATGAGCTGAAGCTGCTAAATGACTGAAATAAAAAAGGGAGAAAAAGCATCTGAAAAAAGTTCTGAAGCTTCATTCCTGAAGGTGCTTTCTAGAGCAGTGGCCCTCAACCTCTCCAGACCACAGCCTTGTCCTGTGGAAAAATTTTTTTCCCTGGACTGGTGGTGGGATATAGCTCTTTGCTCTACCACCAGCCATGGAGATTTGTGCCTCACCCCAGTGGCAGCAGAGCACTATGGCTGGCAATTCCCTTTGCGGGTCCTCAAAGGACTCTTCAGCCAATGGACTCCACTCTCAGCTTGGAGAGGTGTGAACTTCCCTGGATGAAAGCAGAAGCAGTGACCTGGAGTAGAGGCCGGAGGGCTCTGGAAGGAGCTGTCTTTCTGGTGACCTGAAGGGGAGCTTCTCTGGCCAGAGCACAGCCACCTCCAAGCTAGCACAGACCTTGCCTGGCTGGAGCAACTGTGCTCCCTGTAAAGCCCTGAGGTCCTGAGCCTTGGCCTGGATGAGGACCCCTGTATGACAGTGTAATCTTATATATAAAAACTAGTGAAAAATGTACCAACGTTGCTGGATTAAAATTCCCGATACACTATCCTCCCACTGCGAATCAGTCCCCCATGTGCAACTTCCCCCCATGTGCATCATCCTTCCCAGTGCAACCTCTTCCTCTGAACAATATCCCCCCAGTGCACCAGGCACCGAGTACCAAATTGGCTGGATGTTGGTCAGTCTTTCAAGTTAAGTATAGGACAAAACATGTTGCACTCCTTTTCAGCACCTTAAGGGATAAATTTCTCCACATCGATTCTTGGTGGGTGTTCATGTGACAGAAGGAACACCCTCCCCAAATTTCATGCTGCTAGGTTCGGGGGTTGGGGCAGAGCATCCTTCAGTCACCGATTCTTCAATGCAAAGTATAGGGAGGAGAATGTGTTGAGACCCTTTTCACGCCCTTCTGGTTGGAATTTCTGGTTGCACCCCTCCGTCACGGGACACCCTCCCCAAATTTCACACTTCTAGGGCCAGCGGTTTTTGCAGGGCGTTGACGAGTCAGTGACTTTTCTCTTTTTTATACATATAGATAGGGAAGAGAAAAGTCACTCACTGAGTCACTGTTATTTTATGCAGAAAAATGCCCATTGTGTTCAACAAGACTATCCCTACAATCCAGAGTAACTATGGGAGCACGTAAGAGACATATACGTTGACGTAGTTATGGCACCACCTAGTGAAAAACCTATGGGAAATTCATATTGCAATCCAGAGTAAATTGTTCTTACGTCAGAGCAAAGACTTCCCGTAGTTACTCTGGATTGTGCCCTTAACCTGTAATCTTCTCTTTCTCATGAGAAACAAATCCTCTCCCCATATGCTGTAAGAGAGAATGCACTTCTGTGGTTTCAATTGCCATTCAAAGTTAAATAGTTATAAAGGTCAGTCATATAGAACATTAATTGCTTTTGACTTTGCTTAAAAGGAACACAGGAGAGGTCACTAGACAAAACGTCTTGTGGCAGATACAGGTAATGGGCTTAAACATAAAAAACGACCGGTTTTTCTTGTTGAGGCAGATTCTAATTCTATGAACACATTTTGGAACAATATACACTGGAGGAAATGATTCATTAACTCTGAGGAATGAGACATCTTTTTAAAAGGCATACCTCAAAGACTTAAAAAAACCAGTTCTATGCAACTTGAGTTTCTCTCCTTTCTACAGCAACCCTCATTTCCTTTACCTCCCGCATCGCACTGCATCTGACACCATTCCTTGAGGGTCCTTTAATCATCCAGAGCAGCTTTGGGAGAGCATGGAGAACTGCCCTGGGGGGTGGGAAGAGCAGGTTCAGTAGTTTACATTCATGCCACTTTATGAGCAATACTTTGCATCTAATCTACCTGCTGGGATCTACTGCAAGGTCCTTTATTCTCCTCAATGAATTAGGATTTGGACCATTAACAGCAACCATCTTTCCTTCAATTGGAATCAGTCCATAAATCTTACTGCAGCAAATGATTTGCTGTTGCAAAATAAGAAATGAATTCTAATATGCTTTATTCCCTGATTCTCACCAAAGTGTCAGAAGATAACTGACAATGTGCTTAGGCTGAAGATCTTGAGAAGACTGGTAAAGAACCTCATCATATCTGAAAGGAAAAGAAAAGGAACAGTTGAGAAGAGCCTGGTCAAAGACAGAAGATTTGCAGAGCACTTTGACACAGCAAATCTCAGTTGTTTTATCCCAGTGCTTAGTGGTCATAGCCTGCACCAATGAACCATAGGAACTAAGTTCTAGGGAAGGAGAAAGGGTAAAACTTGTCTGCCATAATCATTCCCAGAGCCATAATGAACTGTGGTTCCCAGGGGAAGGGAAAGCATGCACAATGCCCCAAAGCACGGATTTTTGAGAGGAAGTTTCCTTATTTAAAATACACACACAGGAATATATTTTTTGTATATATGGAAAGACCCCCTATGTATGTAGTAATCCCTTCCTCCTGTTAGTGGCTTGTCTGGAAGCCCTGCTTGTTTATTTATTTTAGGGATTTAACCCCAGCTATCCCATGCCAAGCAAATGTCTAAGCTAAGGTGTCTTACAAAACTTTTATCCCTTTGAGATAAGTGAGCAGGCCCAAGGTCACATAGGAAGCTTCATGGCTGAGGAGGGATTTGAACCTGGCTCTTCCAGGTTTCAGTCCAACTCCCTAACCCTACACCATTCTGGCTCCGTGATGGACTGAAGCATGCTATGAGACCAACTGATGTTTAGTGGAGAATTCTGTCTTGTACTGAAGCCCAAACCAGCGCACTCTGAATTAGATGTCCCCGAGAGTTGTAGAGAGCCCCCAGCCCAGGGTTTGCCCATCCCTTTCCTAGACCATCCTCCCTTCACTTCAGCTCCTCATTGGCAGCCATCCCCTTGATTTTTGGTAAATAGGTGAGAAAGGTGTGTTAATGATGGACTTTTAAACCGTGGTCTATGAACCTATGTCTTGCTATTGATCTAAAAATTCTGGTTTTACTTAAGTTGGTTTTACTTAAGTTGGAGGGAAGCAATATTCTTGCGGCTGGAACTATTGTGCATATGTAAACATCTGTTGCTGGTGTGGAGCTCTTTAAACATAATACTGAATATTGGACTCTATTAAAATATAGCAAATCAGAACAATTAAAAAATATTTGTTACTCCCCTTTTCCTTATTTGACCATGTCCTTCTTTAGTTCCTGAATACTGAAGTAGCCAAAAAGCAGATCCCTAATCTTTTTAGCCGTTTAAAAATCCGCATCTGCTATGTTTCTAATGAGATTGGACTGGGGGAAGCAGATGTTGTCTCTCTGCTGTGGACAGTTCCTTTCCAGCTAAACAAAGGTTGGGAGGTCTACTTGCGACTGAACTGCTACCTAAATTCAAGTCTTAGATACTAAACATACTTACTTGGGAGGAAATTCATTCAAATTGATAGAGCTTCTTTCCAAAGAGATTTTCACTATAGCATTAGCATTTTTCTGTTATTAAATCAATAATCTTGGACATCCAGCTATCAACTCTCAAGGAATTATAATTACTAACAGCTCAATCCTATATATGTTGACTAGGAAGCAAGACTTAACACCCAAGCAAGCACACAAAGCATTGCAGACTGAGGCTGAAGACACTTTCCTGGGAGTAAGACCCATTGAACACAATAGGGCTTACTTTTGAGTAGACATGGTTAGGAGTGTGCTCTTACTTGGCATACCTGAGAAGGTGTTGAATTAAAGAAACAGCTTGTGGCTCTTGTAAACATGCAGTATTAATGCAAGATGCTTGGCTGATGGTTCCACAGACCTCTTCTAAACTGGGGGGAAACAAATGGTGTGTCAGAAATGTTACTAGTAAAAACACACCTCTTTAAAGCTACTCCGAAAAGAATAAAAGCATATTTTGAATGAAAATTTAATTAAAAGAATGCATACCTTGCTGAAATTGAAATAAAGTATTTAAGGAAAATCTGTATCCTTCCAAGACTAATAACGGCTGAAATCAAAAGAACGTTTTCGGGTGTGGTCAATACTTTTTACTGTTTTGTTTTGAACTACAGACATTCAGAACATAAAAAGGTGATCGAAACTCTCCTAACTTTCCAAACAGCTTGCAATATTTACTTGCAAAAATACATTTTCATCCCACTTTTCCACCTTGACATGCCAAAGTGTTTCCACAACTCACATCAGTAATAATAAATGAATGAAAGCAGAAAACAGAACAGACCGGAATTAAGAACAAACACCAAAGAAGCCAGAAAAACGGTCTTTAGGGCCCAATCCTATAAATCTCTGATGCCCAGAAGATACTGGTGCTGAAATGGCTGCTGTGATATTGTGTGGGGCCAGGAAATCTCCAGGAGGTGTTCTCACAACAATTCCATAATACTGTTGTCAAGCCCAGGTGGCCCTAATGGGTTTACTCAGATCCATGTCAGCTACTGAGCAGATACTGAGCCAAGGATACCCATGTCAGTCTCTGCAGTTCAGAAGGGAATTTAGGATTCATTGACAGCCTCTGCTGCCATCTCTGAAGTAGCAGGCCTAATCCTTCCTGGCCTGGCATGCCATCCACAGGCAGTGATATTCACCATACAGCAGTCCACAGATACATCTTCTTGGTGCTGAACGCTGGTGCCAGACAGCCTTACAAGTTTTAGGATACCCTTTGCAAGCACACTCTTTGGAAAGATCCTCTATGTAAACATTTCTCCTTCAAATCAAGGCAAATGGATCAACACCTGCTCTCAAGCACACCTCTTACCTGTGCAGCCTGGCATGTGTGTATTGCATGAAAACGCCAGTGTCACCTCGGCTTTGGAGAACACGGTCCCAGCTAAACTGATAATCAGATGACAAGAGACCTCTGAAATCCTGAAATAAAAAATAATCAACTTCCAAGCCTTGCAAAGTCTTTTTAGCAGGAGAGTTTTACACCCAAAGCAACAGCATTAACAGACCTGAACTATCAGTGCTGCAAGTCCAATCTTTTCAGCAGTCTCAAGAGGGTTCTCCAGTTCTTTGGTTGCTGAGCAGATAACAAGCAAAAATAAGTTATTTAGCTTTTTTAAAAAAAAACAACCAGCTTTTTTTAAAAAAACAACCCAACCAGTTCGTTTTTAAACAAACCAGTTTGTTTTTAAACAAACCCAACCTATGTCAGTCCTATGCTGACATAGGACTTGGTAAACTACAGTTAAGAAATCAGGAAACTTTATAATTTATATTGCAAATTATATATTTTAATGTTATTTTTAAGCTGTGTAAGCTGCACTGGGCAGAAAATGAGAACAAGATGTTTGTACTAACCTTTTCCAAGCTCCAAAATATTACTAACACTGCAATCAAACCCATTTGCTCAAAAGCATGACTCCCTTCAAATCTTATGAACCCACGAGAAGGATTAATGGTGAAACCTATTTTTACAGATCTTTGCTTTTCAAATGGTAGAAGGGAATGCCTAGGATGGGTCATGGGGCTGCCCTAATCCCTTACTTGTTGGAATCCAAGTGGGTTCTGGACAAGGAACAAATGGGGGAAACATACAATTATATCCAGAGTTACCAATGTGATGCTTCCTTCATGGAAATTGCTTTCATGCAAAGACTCCACCTGCTTTAACAGAAGGGGCCTGTCTTGGGCAATCATGCTATGAACCTGAGTGACTCCATTTTAAAAGTATTACTTTGTAATGAAGACTTCTGGGAGGTGTCCTCTGGTCTCTGGAACTGGCTGGGAGGAATGGCAATGTGTGAATAGTCTTCTGAAGTAAGATCAGATCTGAAGTGTTGCTGGATCCCCAGGATGGCTGATGCCTTCAACTGCAAATTTAGGCCAGCTGGATTACATCATTTTAATTACCAAGGCCAGGGTAGAACTTGCAAGAAGGTTCAGGAAGGCTCGCAGCTGAGCCCAATTGCATTGGGTGGGTCAAGAGCTGTTTGCCTCCTGATTGGACCCCAAATTCAAACTGGGAGTGAGGTATCTCCAACTGATAAAAAGCACCTGGCATTAAGCCAGATAGAGATTCCTTTGTGAGAAGCTGGAAGAGCTTTGTGCTCCAAAAGCATAGGGATCGAGCCAGTGGAACTGCCCGCAACCTTTATGGATGTTGATGTAAGATTGCTTTGATCATATGCTTGTGGCATTAATGCTAGCTAGTAACCAAGTAAAGAGCAGGCGGAAGCTGGTTGTTATTTTAAATTCTGAGTTTTTACTGTGCTGTGTTCATGCCTTACCTGTGTATTGATTTGGTTTTAAAATAAACTTTGACCTATATTTTGGCAAGACTGTAGCAGTGTCACTATCTTCTGGTAAACCAAGACAAGAACCCTTGAGGATAAGTGGAAGCTGGCTGGGTAGACCTGAAAGAAAGGGTCTAAAGCCAGGGCTCTCTTGTGCCTCTGAGATAATGCAGAGTGCAAAGTTGCTGACTCTGGCACTTGAGAGAGACTTCCTCAGGGCCTTTGTCTCATTGAATTGAGTACAGATGCACCCCAGTTGTGAATTGAAATCCAATCAGAACAGCACAGGGCCCTTCCCTTATTAACTCTCTTTTTACAGAAGATCTCCATGAGCACAATAATAAATTTGAATACAACTCATGGATTAAGGTACGGATATCTGATTCTGGAAGTAAAAAAAACCCACAAAAGGTCTAATATTATGACTTCTGATCTAAAATTGGTCTAATATTGTGATTAAATTCATAAAGAGAGACAGATCCACTAACTTTTTGCAGAAGCCATTCTTTCCAATGTCATAGAGCAAGCTTCATTCAAAACATCTTCAAGAAAAATGACCTCTCCTTTTCTAGTCTTCATCCCTTGAACTCTTCCAAATGGCACATGGTGGCACCTACATCAAAGACAGAAGGGACAGAATTGCAGTTGTCTGGAGTTTTCCTGTCATTTGTCAGCTGGCACCATAAAAATGCATGCCCTCTAAAGAGTATATTTTTGAAATTAAGTATGTGCCCAATAAAGGTTAGTTTAAAATTATTAATATTTGAGTACAAGGTGTACATGTTGTAGAAATAATATTTTCTGCTCAAGAACAGTTTCTTTGTTTAGGAAGTTTTAGGAAGCTTTGTTCATGTTGAGAAGTGGCAATCTTTTTGCATTTTACAATTAAAATACATACAGTATAGAAGGATTTGGTTACACCTCTGCTAATCCATTTGGAAAGATGGATAACCTAGCAGAATGCACTGGAAAGCTTGCCAAGACAACAATAACATGTCCCCAATGCACAGAAAACTATTGTAGATGATAAACAACTCTTTCTGCCCTCCTCACTTATTTTTTCATCAACTTTTGGTAGCTTATAACTTCATTTGAACTTTGGATGGTGGAGGCCAATGACTTCTTTTGAACATTTTGGACATGCAACCTTAACCCAGCCCACTGGCCCACACGATGAATTACCTTCCAGAACCAATTTATCTGCCCTCTGAACTAGGGCTTTTTTATATCTTGAAAATATGAACAAGATTTGCATATTTCTCTTCTGTCATTTGCAGCTAATGTATCTATGCAACAACACATAGTCCATTTCTCCCTACAGTGGCGCTATACAAATCCAATGTGGAGTGCCTCCTCTTTAAGTAAAAATGAAGACACAGGGAGAAGACACTGGGAGATCATCCTATCAATTTTCTTCCTTCACATGTGTTTGGTGCTTTAAAAAAAATGTTGATCTTAATTTGTTGCCAAATCTGTCAAAGAACCATTTCTAATCTCACCACACTGGAAGCACCAAAAAAAGGCATGTAATAACTTTTAAGGGCATGAAAATTCATTCAGTTGTAATGCAGATATTGCAGCTTTGCATAAACAGATGACATGGGCATGAAAATTAGTTACACAGCCTGTCAAATCAGGATATATTTCCAGTGAGATCATTCACAAAGGTAAAATGGTCCATCCTGACATTTGGAAAGATTGGCTTGTAAGAGATTTTTGGAAAATAGGAGAGGGGAAATCATGATCCCAATATGTTTTCCAAAAGAAACCTCTTGCTTACCTTTCTGCCCATTCATATCCCATTAGTTTCAGTATTTGGAACAGGTGATGAAAATGAGAACTCTGGCTCTTATCTGTCTTAAGAAAGAGTACAATACATTAAAGAAGGACAGGTATTTTATCTCATTACCAGTAATGAGGTTAGCCCATTAAATTAAAAGACAAACATCCCTTTAGGTTTAAAAATATCCTGCTTAACATGATAGCAGGGCAAACAATTTTTTAAAAAAAATTTTGACTAATCATTTAATTGCTTTTGTTTAATACAAAATTTGTATTCATTGAGGTTCTTGGAATGGAACTGTGGATGCCGAGACTCAACATGTAGTCATTAAACATACCACAATGAAACAGACAAATCCACATGCATTTCTGATATAAAGGAGTGGAAAGCATCAAGGAAACTGGTCTAATCTCATATACTGAGTGCATTACCAAGCCTCATCAAAAGGTTTTATGTTAGGGCTGCAAGCCTAACCTCTAGTGCACGTATGCCAACCTCGCCACACAACCACAGGAAATGCCAGGTGAGATAGGCTCTCCTAAATTGGTTATGATTGTGCCCTGAAAAACCTTCATCTCTAAAGATGTATCCAGAGGTTCAGTAACTAGTTACATCACTCTGTTTGTTCAAAGATCACACATAGGATACCAAAATATACATCTAATGCCATAATTTCTTTTTAAATAATCCAATACTCTCCAGTACTCTCTTGCTAAAAGATATTTGGTATACATTAGCAGTTGCCAATGCATAAAGTCATCTTTTACAAAACACGCCTTTTTCTATTAACAAGTAATAAGGCATAAAAGTTCCATTCAGTAACAATACCACTTATGGTTCCATTCAGAGATTAGAAACTAGACAATAGCTGGATGTTTTAACAGTTATGGTTTTGGAGATTCATAGGAACATAGGAAACCTGAGGGGATGGAAAGCAGTAGCAGATAAGCAGCTTAAAATCATGGTTTGGGCTGGCTTGGTTTAGGCTGCAATCCTAAAGACACTTTCCTGGGAGTAAGACCCACTGAGCACAATGGGGCTTACTATTGAGTAGATATGGTTAGGATTGTGCTTTTAGATTACCTACCACATAAATCATAGTGTGCGGATTACGTTTTTTCATTCTGTCTATAGCAGCAGCAAGATCTCTAGAATAAAAAGATATATTGAGAATACTGTGAGAATGATTTACACTATTACCGGTTATAATACAGGGTGATTCAAAATGAATGGGACAAAAAAAAACATACCTCTATATTTTTGTCCCATTCATTCTGAATCACCCTGTATAGTTGCTGTAAAACCTTGTGATTATGATTAGCCAACAGTATTCTATCATGTAGCAAAATGGTTTTAGAAACACAGAAGAAATTAAAGCAGAAGTTGCTTGTCAGCAAGCCAAACAAAAGTACCTGCCTTGTTATATAGAGTGAGGTTCCATCACTACGCATTACAGTCGACTGATCTCCTTTTTCAGAAAGGTAAACTATTCCTGCTCCTTCCCTAAAAATGATGAAACAAAGCACTAAAGCAAACAATATGTGACAAACTGGTATTCCTGCCTACGCAGGGTTCGCTTGTTTGGCTAGAGTCGACATAGCCATTGACACAACTGAGATATATGGTACTTCAACCAAAGTGTCACCCCATCTGTTGTTGAAGGTATTTTATTCCCACTGCTAAGTACCTATTTATCTACACACATTTACATGCTTTCAAACTAGTAGGTTGGCAGGAGCTGGGCAAGAGATAGTGAGCTGGGCAAGCTCACTCCATCTTGCAGTACTCTGGTCTGTCAATAAGCAAGAAATTTTTCTGAATATCCTTTTTACGCTCACATTAATTTCCTAGTAAAACATATTATAAATCATATTAGACACTCTTCATTAGTTCACCTCTCACTTTCTCCAGTCAACTCACTGAATTCCTAAGCTCACTCCAACGTCACCAAGTTCATAGGACGTTCAGAGTCTAGACATAACTACAAACAGCACACCCGCCTAGATGTCCATAGTACCAACTACCAGTAGTCAGATAATCACTTTATGAAGATCCCCAGTCTTATGTCCAACCATATCTCCTGTTCTTACTTAGTTTTCTTAAGGAGTCCTTTTGTGTCCAATATCTTTAAAACTTCCTGACATTCCTCTTGATATAATGATTCTCCAGAATATTCATCAAAGTGCACTCCCAGACGCTGTAAGGTTCAATAAAGATAAAAGGAAATACATAAAGATGAAGTTGAGACAACCTTTACTTCTTTCAATGTCCTCCAAGGTACACGGCACTTAGGCAGACTGGGATTGTGAAAATATCCTGGATCAAATGACTATTTCATAAAGAAAATGAAACATTTTGGCAGATTTTATCTATTCCAACATCGAGGAAAACTATGGTCAGCTCAGCTATGGTCAAAACGAGGATATTGTACAACTGGTAAAGACAAATTTCAATATCCCAAATGATTACTACACTATTAAGGGAAATGTCTGAAGAATGGCTAGTTCTATGACTTTTTTTAATACTTGTAAAACCTCATTGAAAAATGGCGTTCAACCCATCTACGTAAACCACGTTGAGTCTATGAGAAAGATGAAAATACTACAATAAATAAAAATAAAGGAACACACACAAGCAAAAAAGGGAGATATAACATGAGGATACTATAACATAAAAAGGGAGATACTATAACATGAGGAGCCTGGTTATCTAATACCATTGCATTAGTCACAAAGCAGAGCATACTTTCCTATACATGCACACAAGTTTTCCATCCACAACTAGTGTATGTCTAGATGTGGAGTATGCCACAACTGTGTACTTGCTGCTGTTATACAGTATAAGTTTGCCCAAATTCAGGGGAACCCTATCATTCCCTCCCCGCCCAAAAAAAAACCCTAAGTCATTTGTTCAAAGTGGTTTAAAGAATGTATCACCTAAATAGTCAAAACTATGTCAAAATAGTAGGAAAGAAAGTGAAAAAATATGTGGAAATAAATAGACTGGTTTTGCATGTTTCTCTTTCCATCTTATTGTTTGGTAAAGCACGCCATCTTATGATGGGCATTTGCCACTATTATCAACAACAAAAATATATCTGCATAAGCTGCAATGTCAAGTTCTGCTTTTCATTTATTCTAATTATTATCACTTTGGAGCAGTCCACCATAAATACAAAAACAACATTTTGGATGTAAATACAGTTTCTAGCAAGGGCATCTCCCATACAGAAGTGAAATGCTGTGAGATATTACTCATAGATGTGTCATTGCTCGGTACTAGAGGTGTGCATACAGCAGACCTGCGAATGAGGCAATGTATTTCATGACAAATCCTGCACT
Organism: Cryptoblepharus egeriae; assembly: GCA_030015325.1. NCBI lineage: Eukaryota > Metazoa > Chordata > Lepidosauria > Squamata > Scincidae > Cryptoblepharus > Cryptoblepharus egeriae. Next base: position 157,201,251 of record JAREYC010000001.1, read on the forward strand.
AAAATAAATGGTCTATAAACCTATAGCAAGCCCCAGATTCCCTCTGCTTTGCCAATTTAACAAACTGGCATTCTTCAGAAGCTGCTTCCACCATCTGAAAGATAATTTTTACTAAGAAATACTGATTTACCATTTGTTTAGCAGGAAATATTTAGGTCTGTACCTTATACATACTGGCATATTCTTCAATGCTAACGTCTCTAAAATGCTGCCATAAAGAGAGGGCTTGTTCATCACGTGCCTCCAGTTTTCTGAAGAAGTCCTGTGCCTGCTCTGTAAGATATTTGTCGTCTTCTGATGCTTTGTGAATCTGTACATAGACCTAATGCACAACACCAATCAAATGAAAAAATCGGGTAAATATTAGTCATTTAAATTACCCTTCCCCATACTGAAAAGAAGAAAGAGCCATAAGTCAATGGGAGAGTATATGGACGCAATCCAGAGTAACTATGGGGAGTCCTTGCTCCGAAGTAAGAACACTTTACTCTGGATTGCAATATGAATTTACCATAGGTTTTCACTAGGTGGTGCAGTAACTATGGGTGCATGTAATGTCTCTTATGTGCTCCCGTAGTTAGTCTGGATTGTAGCCTATGTTTTGCATGCCTGAAGTTCAACCCCAGCATCTCCAGATAAGCAGATCTACTTGAAGAGGTGCTTCCAGTCAAACAATTCCAGGCAGAGGGATTAACTATACAGTTTGATTCAGGATAAGAAATCTTCAGATACAGCATTCCATTCTAAGTACCACAAGCACAACAAACTTCATGGAAACTAACATTCACAGACATGAGAAACTGAGGACTTTTTTCCTCTTAATCAAGATATAAAGGAATTTCACAAAATTCCTTTTTCCACCATATACCCTATGTACTTTAATACATAGGGTATTGTTTTCATGCTCACAGTTTTCAGCCAAATGTAGCCTCCAAAACTGAGGTGTGCATTAGATTCAATGGTGCATTAGATTCAAGTAAATACAGGTATTTTGATTATAAGTATAGGTCAGTAATTTGTTTAACAGTTTACTATAGTGTAACAAAAACCCACTGTTATATAAAGTAGTGCAATTAGGTCAAAATAATAAAATAAATCCATTGCCATTTTATTATTATCAAATAACTCATTATTATATGCTGTAAAATTAAATTTTGTACCTGCTTTGCAGCTGAGCATTACAATCACTAGTAAACTTTTTTTAAAAAAAATCTTCAGCCTTTTAAAATAGGGATATGCATTAGATTCAATGGCACATTAGGTTTGAGTAAATATGGGTGTATATCGCATGCAGGATCAACGTGACTATAGATATGACTCTTATGGTCCAGTTCTGGGGAATTTAAACCATGGTACGTGGGCCAGATGTGGCCCACAGGGATCGCTAATGCAGCCCACAGCAAGACCCCACCATCTGGCCTGTGGACAAGTCTAGCAATGTCTCTAATACACTCTTGTATGTAAATTTTACGTAAATTTATTCAAATTAGAAATGTAAATTTCTGGTCCCTGGCACAGTATCAGAGACATGATGTGGCTCTCCTGCCAAAAAGTTTGGACACCTATCCAGTCTTATCTCCCATCAATCCCAAGAATACAACACTATGGTTGGGGGATGATCTGATGGCCTGGGAGAAGTAGTAAAGAACCTTTTTATTTACCTCTCCTTAGACTGCCTGGCCTCCAACAGATGTCTTTGAAACTGCACCAACTCTATAGCTGGCATGTCAGAGGAAACTCCTGGAGATGGATCCATACCAGAAATGATAGGATAGGATCTTGGTGCAGGCTGCCACCATCATGTCCCTCCCCTCCAGACCTGATTTAGCTTTCTTCCTGCTTTGAACCTAATTGTTTACCATTTTACCTGACCGCTTTGTTATGAAATCCAGGAGGCAATGGGCTGCACATGGAGTCCATTTGGACCTCTGGCCAACTGCACTGGTGATTAAGAAATGCACAATGGCAGAGTGGCTTTTGTGGTGCCATACAAAGAATTATGATAGTAGATTGTTAGATCAACTATTGTAATTTCCCAATAGGATTGGGTTATTAGAAGATTGGTCTTTATTTTTAAAAAATCATACATTCCTCTAGTACTTGGGTTGAGATGTTATATGCCAGATATGCTTTCATATAGGCTTCTTTTTTCTGTTTTCTTTCACTTCTTCCTAGCTTTATTTTTTTCCTGTATACAAGTCATAGCTCACAGCCACTTGCAATAGACAAGTGCTTCCCTGCAGCTATTTAATGCATCATCAACATACCTCAAAAAGATGCTGCAAAGGATTCGATTTTAGTTTTTCCTCACAGCCAAACTGATGGAAGCCAGCTCCCAACAGACCTGTGATTTAAAAAAAAGACCTAATAAAATAGGTTTGCAATTGTCTTCAGAGGCTCTGCTTCATGTCCCATTGATCATTAAGATTGATCATTGATCACTGTCCCACAGATCACTAAAATGGGCAGGGCCTTTAAGTGGTGGCTCCCCAGTTATAAAACTTCCTTCCTTGAAAGGTCCAATTTGCCATCATAAGCAGAAATGTTTCTGTATTGCTTCCTTCCCTCCCGAGTTTGTTAATCAAGTTGTTTTATCATCACTGTTTCTCCTTGGCAAAAATATTTTGCCCTGCCTACTTACCAAACTGCATGCCCCAATCCCCAAGATAATTTATTCTGGTAACATGGTGTCCAATTGCTTCTTTGAGATTTGCTATAAAATTTCCTAAAAGAAATCACAACAATTATTGATCCCAGCTGTACATCTTTATTGATCATAGCAGTACAAGGAAAAACACTTAAAAAAACATTTTTAAGATTATGTTACATCCCAAACAATCACACACTATAAAGGGCTTCATGCTAACACTCTAAGGCTGAAATCTTAAAGACACTTTCCTTGGAGTAAGACCCATTGAACACAAGGGGCTTACTTTTGAGTAGACATGGTTAGGATTCCAATCTATGACTACCAGAAGGTTAAGCAAATTCAGACATAACAGCTCAGCAGAAACATTTAATGCTGCACCCCAAGACAGCAACCTTTTTCTTCCTCCTTTAAGCATGCCAAGCCGATGTGGTCTAGCCTGCCATCAGCAATAATGTAAATTGTTCCTGAGCTGTGGACTTAACTGACCTGAGAAAAATTGCTTTATATTTGTATCCCGCCCTGTGAGGATGGATAACACCATCTTTAGACAAACAGTTTGACGATGGGGAGTCACCATTTCCCCACAGGATAGAAAATTTGAGGTTAGGAAAAGGCACTATAGCTGAGCCTCTTTTCTCTCCATACGCAATATTGAGAGAAAGAGATGCTACATCATAGAGTTGTAACAAATGGGATAAAAGGGAATTAACACCCGTTCAAACAAAATTGGCTGTTAGAAGGACTGTTGGGTCATCCATCCTAAAAGTGTCTGCATTATGGAGGCTTTTAAGGTATAGGTCAAATACAACTTACCTATTATGGTAGAACGTAGATGTCCTACATGAAATTTTTTTGCAATATTGGGTGAACTGCCAAAAAAAAAATATCAAGTTATAGTTGATGTTTTTTCTCATGTTTTCCTTATTCCAAAAATCAGACATTATTCATGTTCATGTTAATTGAACCATTACCACTAAAGAAAAGGGTTTTATCTTTATCTCATGTAGTTAAATGCTTAAAAAGAAAACCCATAACTTATCTCTTAATCCAATGTTTCCAAACTGTGAGTAGAACCATCAGTGGGTCACAAGCTGATTCTTGGTAAGTCACAAAAAAATTTCTGAAATACTTTTTTAAAAAAAGATTTGCAAGCACCCTTGCGTGGTTTGCAGAATAAAATAGCAGCAGAAGGATATATAAGGTCTCAAGGAGCCTTGAGAGCACAGGATATTGATTATTATTCATTGTTATTAATAAATAAAATCATTTCTTTCTAGATCATGCATGTTTTAAGGCATGCTGGTAACTTGCATGAAAATAACCTCAGTACTCACCTAAACTCAATCAGAATCTTTCTTTTTGGCAACTGTGAAAAAAGTTCACTCTTTATTCCATACTGTGAGCCAACCTCAAGCACTTTCTGCAACACCGTCTTAGGAAGCAATAAAGAATACATAGGCAAAGATATTAGAAAGAGAAATTGCAAACCAGGGGGACTTACTTTTGAGTAGTCATGCTTAGGATTGCACTTTTATTCTCTCAGAACAATGCTGCATGCACAATTGGTTTAATATTTTAATCAAAACTAAACTTCCATAAGGTGAAACCAGAGTGTGATTTTTTTTATATAAACTCAAAATAAAAATTCTAACCTAACAGGTTTGCCTTAAACTTAAAATGACAACTTGTTGAGTATGTAAATATGTATATGGTCTTTGTATAGCCAGGAACTGGGTCTCTGCTGTTAACACCACTGGCCTGGCTGGACTAGTTGCCAATCCCCATTCCTCTGCTCTAGCCCAATGACCAGTTTGGACTGTGTTGCCAGTCACTCTGTTGAGCATATCTACACAATCTGTAGATTAGATACTCATTCACATCTATGCTACTATAGGCATATTCTCTAAAGTGGTATCTGCGCTGAGACCCTAACTTCAGATGTTACTTTGCTACAGTACATTTTCACCATGCAGGACTTTGGCTCTTACCTTTGCTAAAATCTCTCGGTTTATGGTGAAGTCTACTGTTCCTTCACCCACGCTTATTTCAGTCACAACTGTATCACGTTTTAGCTAAAATAAAAATAAAAGCCGCAGTCAACAATGAATTAGGCTATGAACAGGTAGCAAAATATTCACTGGCAAGTTATTTGTACAATAAAAATCAAGTTTGTAAAAGCAAGTATGTATATGTTCCAGTAATTGTTTCGCCAATATAAGCTGATTTTTTATGACATTTTGAATGATGTTCAGAGCTACTTTGGACAGATGAGCCCAGAGAGAGATTGATTACCTGCTTCTTCTTCTGTTTATAAGCAGCATTAACTGCTGCTTAAACAAAATTCATCTTTTAGAGGGCCAACATGATTTGTGTTGAGATAAAATCATGAGTTAAAAAATGCTGATAATTAAGTTTTACCTGTATATAAAAAAGGTCAGAAAATGATGATGTTAGTGATGTGCATACTGGTAACCAGAGTTGCATGAACTGCGATGAATGTGGCTCAAGATTTAACCAAATATACACCTGACCCTTCACACACCAGAGAGGGGGTGCCTGCAACCATTTCCTTGCATGTATTTTAGAAGTACAGTTTAAGAAGGGAAATTCATCATTCATAGTGATGAGTTTCAAGAGTTTAAATATTCCTTTGAATTGAAGAAACATTATTTTGTCAAAACTGAATCGCTTTCCATTTACCTTCTCTGCAATCTTCTGGGTCTGAAACTGAACATCTGACTTTGAGTAGTTCAAGTTGGCATCTAGCACAGAGCTTACAATGAGCTGGAAGTCACAGGGAGGCCTAGAAAAATAATAATAGTATCAGAAAGACAATGTGGGCTTCCTGCCAAAATGTTTAGAGACACCTGCAGGAGACCAAAGGCCCATAAAAGTGGGTATGGTCAAAACATGGTGCCTCTCCAGGATTTCAGAAATTTTCATTGCCCTACTTAAAAAGCTAGGAACTGAACTTGAGAACTCCAATATTATTATTATTATTATTATTATTATTATTATTATTATTATTATTATTGTTATTATAAAAAATACACAGCAAACAATTTCGTGCTGGTTTCATTCACTTCACCAGTTGGTCCCTTCCCAAGAGTCTAGGACTGTGTGATGTAGCAGTGTATAATTCGTGCTGATCCCAGAAGAGCGGCTTTCTGCAGTTGGCAGAGTGATATTTTGTCAATGCCGATAGTTTTCAGGTGCCTGCCGAGGTCTTTGGGCACTGTACCCAGTGTGCCAATTACCACTGGAACCACTTGCTCTGGCTTGCAGCAGTACGCCTTAATTCGATTCTTAGGTCTTGGTAGCGGGAGATCTTTTCCAGTTGTTTCTCCTCAATTCTGCTGTCACCTGGTATAGCAATGTCCACAACCCACACCTGACTGCTTTTTATGATGGTGATATCTGGAGTATTGTGTTCCAAGACCTTGTCCGTCTGTATCCTGAAGTCCCACAGAAGCTTGACCTGCTCATTTGCAACCACTTTTTCAGGCTTGTGGTCCCACCAGTTTTTTGCCACTGGCAGATGATACTTTTGGCATAGATTCCAGTGGATCATCTGGGCAACAGAGTTAGTTGTGCCTCTGTTTGTAGTCAGTCTGCGCGATCTTCTTGCAGCCACTTAGAATGTGGTCAATGGTTTCATCCACTTCTTTGCAGAGCCGGCATTTTGGGTCATGGGCTGATTTATCAATTCTGACCTTGATGGCATTTGTCCTGATTGTGTGTTCTTGGGCAGCAAGTATCAGGCCTTCCGTCTCCTTCTTCAGTGTTTTACTCGTGAGCCACAACCAGGTCTTATCCTGATCCACTTTTCCTTCGATCTTGGCTAGGAATTGGCCATGCAAAACTTTATTCTGCCAACTGGCAGTCCGAGCCTGGATTGCACTATTGCGATATTCATAGTTGGTCTGCTGCACTTTCAACAACTTTCTCTTGCTGACTTCAATCAGAGCAGATTCCTGGCTCTCTCGCACATCATCTGCTAGGGCATGTTTTTCTTCTTCCACCAACTGCTTCACTTGCAAAAGTCCTCTGCCCCCTGATCTTCTAGGCAGGTACAGCCTGTCAACATCACTACATGGATGTAAAGCGTAGTGAATGGTCATTAATTTCCTTGTTTTCCTGTCCAAGTCATCCAGTTCCTTTTGTGTCCAGTTCACAATGCCAGCAGTATACCTAACTACAGGTATGGCCCAGGTATTTATAGCCTTTATAATGTTGCCGCCATTCAATCTGCTCTTCAAAATTCTTCTAACCCTTTGTATGTATTCTTTGCTGACCACAGTTTTTACATGCCCATGCTTGATGTTGTCCAGCTGCAGTATGCCCAGGTATTTGTAGGCTTCAGGCTGGTGGCATTTAATGGTTTGACCATTCGGCATTTCAATGCCATCACTTTCTGTGATCTTCCCTTTCTTTAGTGCCTCTGTGGCACATTTGTCCAGGCCAAACTCCATGTTGATGTCGGTACTAAAGACTCGGACTGTATTGGTGAGTGACTCGATTTCTGCTTCTGACTTTCCGTAGAGCTTCAAATCATCCATGTTCAATAGATGTGAAATTTTCTGTGAATTTTTGGCAGTTTGGTAGCCCAGATTTGCTTTCTGTAGGATCACTGACAAAGGGATCATCGCAATGACAAACAGCAATGGGGACAATGAGTCCCCCTGGAAGATTCCCCGTCTAATGAGAATACAGTACAAGCAAATAAATGATCTACCTTTTTTTGGACACTGGAACAGCAGATATTGACTTTATCAGTTTTTCTGGTGGCTCTTCTAGTATATGCGAAAGCTAGAAAAGCAACAAAGAAATCCCACATTAAGTCAAGTCAGGAGGAAATAAATAATAGCAGTATTATTTAACCAATAGCAATACAGTGGTACCTTGCTTTATGATTGGGCTCTGCGATTCAATCCTTTGCACACTTTCCTGGGAGCAAGCCCGTGGCATACAATGGTGTTTACTTCTGAGTAGACCTGCACAGGCTTGGCTTCCAAGGTTAAAATACTACCCAGTTTCCTGGGAGTAAGCCCCATGGACTGTAATGGTGTTTACTTCTGAGTAGACCTGCACAGGCTTGGCTTCCAAGGTTAAAATACTGCCCAGTTTCCTGGGAGTAAGCCCCATGGACTGTAATGGTGTTTACTTCTGAGTAGACCTGCACAGGCTTGGGTTCCAAGGTTAAAATACTACCCAGTTTCCTGGGGGTAAGCCCCATGGATTGTAATGGTGTTTACTTCTGAGTAGACCTGCACAGGCTTGGGTTAAAAGCCTACCCATAGTTACCTTGGAGTAAGCTCCATGGACTGTAATGGTGTTTACTTCTGAGTAGACCTGCACAGGCTTGTGTTCTTCAGGTAGGTTTCCAATCTTAAAAGCCCAGGAAGCACAAAATCAGTGGGGATTTTTTGGGGGAGGGGGGATTAAACATCCCAATCTAAGCAGGTCTACTCAGAAGTAAGTCCCCTTCCAGTCAATGGGGCTTTACGCCCAGGAAAGAGTGCCCAGGGTTGCATCTGGACCAAGCAAGCCCTTTCCCTTCATGAGAGGGAACCAGGAGGGCGATACCACCCGCACTGGCACAGCGGGGGAGTCAGTGTCACTCCCACCCGAGGAATCTATTCCAGGACGGGGCCAATCAGTACCTGCCTGGCGATGCTGCGCCGAAATAGACACGCGGCCATGACTCTTCCGCCTCCTCAACACTCCCCTCTTCTCTGCCGAATGGACCAGTCCGCCTGAGAGGGCGCCGCCCATCGGACCAAACCACGTTCACTCCAAAGGGGGGGCCGATATAGCTCCTTCCACGTGACTGGATCGTACCATTTTGCTAGGGGAGGAGAAGGCGCCGGGGAAACTGCGGGCGGGGCGGGGCGGGAGGGAGGAGGGTGGTCTGTGTGCGCGCGTGCGCAGAGCAGGGGGAACCCGGGGTGCCCTCAGAACCCCGCTGGTGGTGACGTCTCTTGGGCAAGACCCGCAGCCATGAGCACGTGCTCAGTCTCCAAGGTGAGTTGCACAAGCCTAGCTAGGGATGTCTACTCAGAAGTAAGTGCCATTGGCGCCAACGGGGCTTACTCCCAGGAAAGTGTGCATAGGGTGGCCAAGCCTATGCACGTCTACTCAGAAGTAAGTGCCGTTGGAGCCAACGGGGCTTACTCCCAGGAAAGTGTGCATAGGGTGGCCAAGCCTATGCACGTCTACTCGGAAGTAAGTGCCGTTGGAGCCAACGGGGCTTACTCCCAGGAAAGTGTGCATAGGGTGGCCAAGCCTATGCACGTCTACTCAGAAGTAAGTGCCGTTGGAGCCAACGGGGCTTACTCCCAGGAAAGTGTGCATAGGATTGTGACCTTCATTGTGCATCAGGCTAATCAGAACGAGGGGACCTGGTGCACTTGTTGCCCGTGAGTTGCACTGTGCGTGGAAGTTTCCCCATTAAAATGGTTGGAGCATCACCTTCTACTGTTCCCTTCTGCTACATGCCAGTTACACCTGCCTTTCCCTTCCCTCCCCTGCCTTCCTGCTGTGGAAGTATATAGTGTGCAGAAGGCTGCTAGACAAGTTGTTGTTCCCCAACGCTTTAGTACCAGGACCCACTTTTAAAAAACCACACTCCGTCCGGCACCTGCCTGGGCTTACAAAACCAGAAACACTTTGCAGGGGCATAGCTAGAAGTGGTTCAAAAAGAACCAAGAGCACAAGCCTAACTATGTCTACTCAAAAGTAAACTCAGTTGTGTTCAATGGGACTTACTCCCAGGAAACCATCTTTAGGATTGGAGCCTGAGTCTTGCAGGGAGCCTGACCCTGGCATGCAGGTGGCCCCTTCTGGAAAAAAAGGCATGCAATGTTTTGCACCCACTTCCCAATACAGCCATTTTTACATCGTGGGTATATCCTTCCTAAGGCTTATCTCCATCCCACATTACTGCTCTTGTCCACGAGAAGCAAAATATTTGACGGGTACAGTTTTTCCCCATATAAAGATTCAATTGCACCTGTTGAATAGCTGGCTCACTTGAACAAGTACTGATATTTAGTCATTGGGCAAAATCCATAGCGGTTACGGGTCCACGCAGTTACGTCTCCCTTAGTGTTATCTTATGGAAAGTCATCTTAACTGCTCCAGAGTAAGGGGCTTAATTTCACTTTGGGATATAGGCCATATTCAACTTTGCAGCACTGATACAGCCCTTAGGTATGTTCCCTATAAGAAGAGCCTCCTCTGGATCAGGCCAAGGGCCATCTAGTCCAGCTTCCTCTATCACACAGCAGCCCACCAGATGTCTCAAGAAGCACACAAGACACCATCCAGGTGCCCTCCCTTGTCCAGCTTCCCTAACAGGACTAACACCGGGGGTTCAGTCTTAACCAATTTAGGCCAGCACTATTCAACCATCTCCCTGTTACTCTGGTGGTGTGGGGAGCCTGGCACATATCTGTGCACTGCCTTAATACCCCCTCCAAAAGTAGTGCAGAAGTGCCTTATGACACTTTTGTGACACCACTTGGCCAAAATGGGACTTATGCCAGGACTTGTGCTGGCCTAACTGGGGCTTAGGGTTGCTGCCTGTGTTACCCACATCTCCAAGCTTTTGAGAATTGGATGGAATTATCTTGATTGACAACCCATGAGTTAAAAATGCATCAGGAATTGTATTTATCTAATGATTTATACTTTTCAGATGTACAAAATTATACTTTTCAGATGTATGAAAAAACTAACAAAATACAAAAATAATAATAAAGTGCCGTAATTTCCAACAATTGTTAAGAATTGTACAATTACAAACTTTTATTTTCAGATTTTTTTATTTTTGATAAGGAGCTGTTAAGGCCTCTTCAGCCATAAGACTAAAAAGCAGATTGCTTTGAGGGTGCTCATTTAGTGCTAATTCAGCTGTTCTTACTAAGTTTTGGAAAATAAGCATAATTAAGGATACAGATTTGTTTGGTGCCTTCTGTAAAATGTTAGCTCTTGGATTAGCACAGAAGACACATTTGCACTGACTCAATGTATTGTCCTGAGCAGTTCTTGAGGTGGCACAGATTCAACTAGCCTCATTGCGACTTCAGTAGCTCTCCTGGGTAAGAGAATTAGTGTACAATTGTAAACATGTCTACTCAAAAGTATGCCCCATTATGTTAAGTGGGTCTTATTCCCATGAAAGTGTCTTTAGGATTGCAGCCATATTTTCCCTGGCCTCAAGCCAAGCCATTACCAGCTTGAAACTTGTGCTGGCCTATTGTCCTGCCTGTTCCAGTGCAGGATTGTGCTGCCCCTTGCTTAGGTTACAATAAAACAACATTAATCATTCTCTGTCAAGCATGAAATAATATATTAAACATTGTCTCATTTGTGTTCCAGCTCCTGAAAATGTGGAATTCATGCCTTGGGTTTAAAATCGTTAGATGTGAATTGATTTTTTGGGTTTTCGTTTCTGTTGGCATGCCAGTTGCTTCCAACAGCACACATATTGCTTAGTAAAACCTGTGCAAAGCTTAGAAACATCACAAACAGAATTAAAAAAGGGACGCTTCAAGCTAAAGGAAGCCCAAGCCGATCACGTAACAACATTTCGGACCGCAAAAAAAAAGTGTAGAGAAGCATTTTCAGTTAGAATTAAAACATTATACTAGCCATCAAGACTGTATAAGATTAATAAATGTTAACTCAATATATCTATGTGTTTATTGTGCCTTGTGTGTTGGTTATGCCAAACAAGACTCGTGATAAAATGTTCAGTAGTGTCAGTGTGCCTCTTTTTCTTTCCACTCTTTAGGGCTGCTTTGTATTCAAGCCAAATTCTAAGAAGAGAAAGATATCTTCAGCAGGTCAGTCTGTATGCATGTTTGCTAATGGAATTCTGTGCCTTACAGTTTCATTTTTCCCCATGTTGAAATAGTATTGGAAAAACTGTCATTCTTTATTTCAGTATTGAAAAACCAATCACTCTTCCAGCTTCAGCCCTGTGAATTATTGACTCTTAGAAAAATCATTTGTCTTTTAAAAGCAGAGTACTAGAGAAGTCTGGTTTTTACAAAAATCTTGTTTTCAAGCCAAGTCTTTGTGTATGAGTGGAAAGGCCTTTGTGTGTGTCTGGCTGCAATCCTAAAGACACTTTCCTGGGAGTAAGACACACTGAACAAAACAGGGCTTACTTTTGAGTAGACATATATAGGCTTGTACCCTCTCTTCCTGGTCCTGTTCATTCTTCTAGCCACTCTCCTGTCCTGTGTAATATTGGGCAAATTTATTTTCAGTCTCAGCTTTCCATAGTAAACCGGAATTGACAGTGAGCTAATCATAGGCTTGCAGTATGAGTTGAAGATGTTTCTTCACCAGATAACGTTAGTGATTGACTTCACAGTTACCAGGTAGGACCCACAAAAATTAGTAGGACTTCTTAGTAGACAGGTATAAGAGTGAATTGTAAGACTGAGTTGCAATCCTAACCAATTTAGACCTGCATGGCTCACCCAGCTCCCCTTTCTTAAAAGTGGTGCGGGGAGGCTGGCATATGTCTGTACACTGGCCTGACCCCCACTTGGGATTTTGCAGGATTGCCTTTTGGTACTTTTGCAACAACCACAGGTGATCACAGGACTTTGAGCACAATCCTAACAATGTCTACTCAAAAGTAAGCCCCATTGTATTCAATAGGTTTTACTCTCAGGAAAGTGTCTTTAGGATGACAGCCTTATTCTGGGACTTGTGCTGGCCTAACTAGGAGTTAGATTGTGCTGTCACATTTTTAAAACTGAGAACAGTAGCTGCTAATTCACACACTCACAAAACTGAAACAATTACTGTCTGCTCTCCTTGGACACCTTTTTATGGGGTTTGTTTTCCTTGGATCTTTCTTTTGGCTACAGAAAAACAGATGCTCAATTTATACTCTCCAGCAGAAAAAGCAGTTAATTATTTTCGGGGAGACGAAAATACAGAACTTTTTAATCTCTTGTTTTTTTCCTAAAAAAAGTTATATTCATAAATACTGAAGAGAATTGACATTGTTTTTTCATCTTTTTTTCCAGCTGACTATTTTAGTGAAAGTAATAGTGATTTGGAGGACAAAAGGCTACGATTTGATACTTGTCAGTTGTTATGGAGAAAGGTTAAGTGTGAAACAGAGGTGAGTGAAAACTGCATGTTGTGCCAATTATGAGACTGATTTTTAAGACTGTGCTTGGGAGTGATTTGCATACAATCTTCAACATAATGACATAATAAAATTGTTCAGGTTTTACTTTATAATGTGGAGGTGAAGCAGCCATATTTTGAGCAATACAGAATAGAAGAACTAGCCTATAACTCAGAGGTTCCTAAACTCTCAGTGAGAGTTGGACCATATATGTGTTTGCAGAAGAGGGGGCAGTGATGCAGTGATCACATCGCTGCCAGGGAGGAAAGAGTTCTTTAAACTTACGTGGGGGTCTCTATGACTCTCTGGAGTGTTCAGGGTGCCCATACCCCTGGATCTCTTGTCACAGGCTCCTTGGATCCTCCAGACAGCAATAGTAACCCTCATGCAAGTTTCAGAAAAAAACTCTTTTCTGCATTGTGGCAGCTATGAAGTTGTTCAGGATTTGCTCAGAGAAGCAGTTTTTATTAACTTCAGAGTGAAAATACATAGAATTGCCCTGCAGTGACCAGTATATAAGAGTAGAGCATTAGTAATTTTTATAGTTGGAACTCCTAGAGAAAATTGCATGTGGTTTAAGCAATTTCATAAGTTCCCTTGTTTCTTCTTATTTAAACCCCTTTATAATAAGGTAGCAGTCAAATGTTTTGGCTTACACTAAAAATGTTGAATCTAATAGAAAATGCGCATGTAAAAATAGGTAAAGTAGCATAGACAAAAGCTAATATTTACAACAAAATTTATAAAATACAGCTAAACTATGTGCACGCTTCCAAAACATGAATGTACATTTTGTTTTAATGTGAAAAGAGGGTGACACTATTCCAAAAGTGATAAGATTTTTCAGTCTTTAAAACTACAATCCTAAACACACTTTCCTGGGAGTAAGCCCCATTGAATACATTTATCCTGTTGAGTAGACATGGTTGGGATTGTACTCTAAGAGCATCAAAGCTGAATGGTATTTAACTAGTCTGGGAATTTTTCCTCTCTAATCACTGCTGTTGCAGACGAAGCGGCAAAATTGATTGTCAGTAAAAGCAGAGAGCCATTCAATCACTTATTCAATACTTTTCTACAATACTCTTGGAAGCATGGCATGCTGAACTGATTTCTCTTCAAAGTCGGCAGAGGTTTATTGACCAGTTTCTTAATAGAAAGTTACTCAGTAACCACCTGCATTAATCAACTGTCTTATTCGATATCAGCTCTCTTACTCAGTAGCTGAATAACTTGTATTCTATATGGCTACCAGAATGTGTCATAGTTCCTGAACAGCAGTTGCCTTCTGATCAATATAGCTAATCTGGTACACTTTGGTCTCTGCAACATCACAATCTTCCACAAGATCCTTAAAGCCACATCCAAAATGTGCATCTATTCTGTTGGAAAATACATCCATGAATTACATCCTTGGGTTTCAACTTATGTGGGATTTGTGACCACATTTCCCCTGAAATCCAGGGCTTTGTGTGTGTTGTGTGTTGCTGAAAAGGGGGGAGTTAACCCTGAGAGGGTGCAATCCTAAACAACTTTCCAGCATTGGCATAGCTACGCCAGTGGGCACATCTTGCATCCAGCAGCTGGGGGTCAGTCACAGAGATATCCTTAAGGTAAGACAAAATTTGTCACTTACTTTTGAGTTGCATTGCCCTTATGCCTGTGCTGGAAAGTTGGTTAGGATTATGCCCTCAGTCTTTATCCTTCTGAGGGCAAGATATTTCCTGGTGTTGGTATACTCTGCGCTGTGATTCCCTGCCCCCGTTTTCACAGGGGACTTTTTCCCCTCATGTGTCTTTATTTCCCATATGTCTTCAACGTGTGTACATTAAAGGACAGGTATATGTTTTCACTCTGCTCTCTAACTGAAAGTTCTGTCAATATCTTTTGAATAGCAACTGCAAGAGGACCTAAACAAAAAACTCTTCGATAACTTATTAAGCTTTTTGAGACAATCTCACTCAGATTTCAAGGAGAAAAAAACAGAATGGGCATGTCAAATGAAGTCCAGTGAAATCCCTACTGCAGCTCTTGTTTTAGGTAACACTGATTTTTTTAAAAATTCAGATATTTGAGTGCCTATCCTAAGTTGGGTAGAGTGCCTAAGTTTGAGTGCCTACACTAAGCTGGGTAGAAATTCTGATATTAAAATGAAAAAAACCAGTGGAAGTGTTATTATATTTATGAGAGCCAAAGATCATGAGATTTTGGCTGCAATCTTAAAGACGCTTTCCCAGGAGTAAGCCCCATTGAACACAATGGGCTTACTTTTGAGTAGACATGGTTAGGATTGTTCTCTTTGAGCTTACTGAGCACGAAACAGGATGTACGGGTACAGATTGGTGTGTTCCCACCTTGTGAGTCTTGTGTGTTCCACCTAACAGTGTTCTTCACCATATCAACAATCAGCAATCCTTGTGCTGAATCTGTCCTCCTGAGAAGTACCATGAGGGCCCTTATTCCTCAGCATTGCTAAACTACCGGTATATGAAAGGTAGTGATTCTGGGGATGTGCCATATCAATTGCCTATTTCATTTAGTATTACTGCCATCTGACTTGCCATCCTTGCCCCTTCCTCCATCTTCAGAGTGGTTCTACTGTAAAACTAGTTGCTGGGTCAGGAAAAATACTGTTATTTCTAGCACATATTTCAGTACAGTTTTGACTCCTTTTTCTCTTAGGTGTGAATGTTACAGACCATGATCTGACCTTTAAAGCTCTCTCAGAAGTTCTTCAGGATGGCATTACTCCTTTTGTAGTGTCATTGAAGTCCAAAGAATGCCCAGGTAACTATTACAACAGCTTGAAGACGCTGTTGTAGCAGCACCAATATGGACTATATTTCAGCTTTTCATTGTTTCTTCTGATAATTCAACATTTTTTCAACAATATGAATGCAGTCCCTGCATCCATGAATCTGTGGATAGGATCCACATGTACTCCTGTGGCAAGAAGGAGATGATTCCCCAGAAAGAAATCACAGCCAGACCTGTTTGCCCTTAGTATTTGGGGGGGGGGGGGGATAATCTGCCTGCCAACAGGTAGGATGACAACTAGGATGCTTTAGGGAAGGATTTGGAAGAGTCTAATAGGGGTTAGTGAGGGAGGACCAGATAAAGAAAAGCAAATGGTGGAAAAGAATGGTGCTAGAGGGAGGGCCATGGCTGGACCGGGCAACAACATCCCTTCTGCCTATGGGGTAATTTCCTCAAGAGATCTAGGCGCAGAACCAGCAACCCCCTGTATTTAACTTGAAGGGAGTGTAAGAAGGAAGAGCAAGGGGAAAACTGGGAGAACAACAGTAGGGGCGTGTAGAGGCATGAACAGAGGAGAGGTGAGTAAAACATTGAAGGAGGCAAATAAAGAGTTTGGGAATGTTTTGTTGATTCCTGTGAAGTAAGTAAAGAAGAGTTACTTACCTTTGACTCATTCCGTCTTCCTTCCACCTGCCCGTATGACCAAAGGTAATCCGTTTGACATCCCCCTTCCACCCTCGTCAGGGAGCAGGGTTGAAGCCCACGACAGCCCCCTTAAAATGCCCCCTTCAGAGTGAGGATAGTAAAACTCTCCTCAAGCCAAGAGAGTTGGGGACAGGTGTTCACACATATCCACAATTTCAGATTACTGTAGGTCAGGGGTCTCCAAACGTTTTGGCAGGAGGGCCACATCATCTCTCTGACACTGTGTTGGGGGACAGAAAATTAATTTATATTTCAAATTTGGATATATTTACATAAATTTACATATAAGAATGTATTGCAGTGGGTTACAAGGCTTGCCCAAGTGCTGAATAGAGGGGTCTTGCCAGGGGCCACACTGAAGCTTGCTGAGGGCTGCCATGTGGCCTCTGGGCCAGGGTTTGGAAACCCCTGCTATAGGTGATTCCAGAATGGAAGCCCTGTTGATACGGGGGCATACCTGTACGGTATATAAAATTGTCCACTTTTCTACTGTGCATCCCAGGCCCTCATGAAGTTAGCGTGGATCTTTCTTCTCTAGTGCCTTCACTTAGCCAAGGGTCTCCAATTCCAGCCTCTCTTGGGGCAAACTCTGCCTTTTAAGGCTTCAGAAAATACTCTTGGTGAGAGAGAGCCTTTCCATCCTGATGTCCTCTTCTTGGCCTGTTCTTTCCATCGCTGATCTGGCCCCTTGAATTTCTCATAATTAATTTGCCTATCTTCCTTCCAGTTGAAGACTGCTCTCTTTATTGGCTTTATTTAGGTGCTTTTATAACCTGTAAATAATGTGCAAACCCTCCTCATCTTGCCTCCTTTTCCCTTAATGTCATACCCATCTGATTTATATTGGTTTTGCCCTTTCCTGTTATCTGCCTGGGTTCTTGGGCTCTGTACTCACATGGGCAGGATTACTTATGTCTGAAGTTGCTGGTGTCTTGATTGACTAGTTGGAGGGCTCAGGTCCATATGAAAGATCCAAAGCAAGTCCCATTTTGGCCTGCGGGTGTTTGCAAAAGTACTGGCAGGTACGTACTTTTGTCAGTCCTGGGAAGGTTAAGCCAGTGCAGAAACATGTGCTGGCTTCTTCACACCACTGCAGGAATGGGGAGATGGGCCTAAATTAGTTAGGTTTGTGCCCCGACTCTCATTCCATTATAAGTCTCTAGCCACAGACATAACTGAAAAGCTTCTTAGCAGTATAGCTTAGAGTGAGATATACTGGTGTTTCACCATCTTTCCTTTGGTGTTGTAGTTTTTGGATTACTTTACTTTATAGGAAATGGGTTTGTGTAGTTCAGGGAACCTACCTGTATTTAACATGAGCAAGATGCAAAATCAGGTTATATCTAGCAAAATACAATTCTTTTCCTCTTTAGATTCTTAACATTTTAAATGTGATTTATTTGTATTATGAAGGCATAAAACACTTGCTGCAGAAACTTATGACTCAGCTGATGGGCTGCCAAATAGATATAGACTCTGGTGAAGAGGAAGAACGTCCTCTGATTTCTCCAAATAGGATTCGCTGCTCTGTGGCTTCTCTTACTAATTGGTACATGAATGTCACCAAGGTAATTTTCATAGTTGCTACCTTACATACAATAATTATTTTCCAAGTGTTGTATCAGGCCTGCACCACTCCTTCCTTTGCTCAAGTAGTTGAATAGGATTCTTGGGCACAAGACACAGATTGCTAGAATGTGTTAGATATTGAGGTACATTTATACCAGGAGAGCCACATCATATCTCTAACACTGTGTGTGTGTGGGGGGGGGGGGGGTGGGAAGAAATGATTTACATTTCAAGTTCAAATTTGAATAAATTTACAAATATGTGTATATAAGAGTATATTAGAGAAAGATCCAGAGGATCACAAGGCTTGGGTTGGATGGAGGATCCTTTCCACAGTCTGCATTGAGGTTCACCGCGGGCCACGTCTGGCCCCTGATTCAGACAGCTATATATCCATGCAAGTTTAAAGACTTTAGCTTACAAACAGTGGTGCCTGAATAGGTGGGCTTGGGGAGATGCATGTGGAGCCCTGAGGAAACTGTCCAGACTCTATGGGACTCTGGCACTGGGTGAAGTAAAAAATAAAACCGTACCATAATTCTGGGAGTTGTATCACTGCAATAGCCCCTCCACCTACACACTTAGGGCTCCCAACTCCCTTGTAGGAGTTTGAGAAACCTGGTTCAAAACATTATTTTTGAATATGTGTTATATTACAGTAAACAAGGTGTCATAGTATTTGTAACTCTTTTCAGTTACATGCCAGACATAAGGCCAATAGATTAGAAGTGTTTATTTAGCACAGGAGTCTCTAAACTTTTTGGCAGGTGACCCACATCACCCTTCTGATACTGTGTTGGGGGTTTGAAGGTAAAAAAGAATTGGTTAACATTTCAGATTTGAATAAGTTTACATAAATGTATATATTAGTGACGGAACTTGTGAATGAATGAATTCCCATCAGTTCATAAACACTTTCCAACACAAAGAGATCTTCAAACCAGTTCATAAGCACTTTCATACAGAGAGGAAAGGTCTGTGCAGTTTCCCCAGCCCTCAAAATTCTCTCCCAAGATGTGGAGAGCAGAGTCCCCCTTACTCTGGAGGATTACAGGGCTTGCGAGGGCTGGATGGAGGCTCCCTCAGAAGGCAAGAAATGCTGTGGTAGGAAGGGGCAAACCAAGAGGAGTGAAAGAGGAGACACTTTTGAAGTACTGAGTGATTCCAATTGCTGCATAGTCCACCCTTTCAGCAGCGCTGCTCCTGCCACGGTATCACTTGGTGTAATGCTTCTTAGCTGCTGTGCTGCAAAATAGTGCCTCAGCAGCAGTGTAGCTGAAAGGGCAGCCTGCATAATAATTGGGTTCTCCGAGCATGATAACTGGGTTCTCTCATCTCTTAGAAAATAAAGTTTACCATACATGAAAAATGTTTCTTTCTGACCATCATCTGCTGAA
Source organism: Cryptoblepharus egeriae (assembly GCA_030015325.1). NCBI lineage: Eukaryota > Metazoa > Chordata > Lepidosauria > Squamata > Scincidae > Cryptoblepharus > Cryptoblepharus egeriae. The sequence continues at coordinate 157,220,488 of JAREYC010000001.1, forward strand.
TGACATAACTTCCTGATTATCCTTTCCAGCCCTCAGCAGGAACCATAAGTTTATTTGACCTTCTATACAAAACAAATTTGACACCCTGTCTTAGATGTATCCATCAACATATTCTGTCCCATCTTTTTTCCATGAAGAACTCAAAACAGTATGTAGGATTCCAGAGCAGCATCCTTTCCAGGCACTGACCAGATCCAGGCCACCTTTGTTGTAGCAAAGTTTTTGCATCATAGACCTTTAGACTATGCCCCAGTACATGATATGAAGATTAATTTTCATTCTTTCCTCAATTCATTTTCAATATATGCACAACGATTTGAAGAAAACTGATATTGGAAGTCCATGCCAAAAAAGATCATCCCCACCCACACATTGGGACACTCCTCCAGTTGTAGTTATTTTCAAGGACATGGAAAGTTTCACAACCAAAGTTTTGCAAGATTTCATAATTATCAGCAGGTAATATGGCTGGGATTACAAATGAGTGCTATTGTGTTCTAGTTTATTCTGTGCAAAAAATGAACTGAAAATCTTTACTCCCATTTGCCTTTTTCTTCAGTTTTGCCTTAGAAGTGCAGGTTGATAATGTATGTTGATAATGACTGTTCAGTTTTGTCTATAAAAGTTAAAATATAAGACTTGAATGCTCAATCCTAACAAATTTTTCAGCACTGATACAGAAGTACCAGTGTGTTGTGTGCTGCATCCCTTAGTGGGGGACAGTCACAGAGGCCTCCTCAATTTAAGGGAACATTTATATTACAGCTGCATCAGTGCTAGAAAGTTGGATAGGATTGGGCCGTAGAGATATGGGAACATTTACAACTCAGCTTCAGAAGCAGATATACAGTAAAGCCTAATGTTAGAAATAAGCTGCTGAATTCATCAGGATAAGTGAACAAACATTCTCTTATAAAGTTTGTAAACCTTATAAGTCATAAAGTTAAAGAAAAAAATCTGGATTTCTGCAGTTGTGGTGTGAATTAAAATAGAATTGCTAAGAAGTGGTTTATAAAAATGTCGGCTCATTTATAAGGCAAATTGATAATTACAGTTTTAAAGTTTCTTATACAGTACTTTGTTGCTGCATGTCAAATTGTGCAGGGTTTAACTCTGGTAGCTGATAAGACTTGAAAACTATTCCAGTGGTTTTCAATCAGTGTGCCGTGGCACACTGGTGTGCTGTGGATAGTCCTCAGGTGTGTCACAGGAATTTGGGAAGTATCATTAATTTAATAGGAAAATTGGGGGATTTGAACAGCCTGGTGTGCCTTGTCAATGGTAAAAACAACTGATGGTGTGCCTTGACAATTTCAATGCCTTGTGAGTGTGCTATGATATGAAATAGGTTGAAAATCACTGCTCTATTCTGTGGCTAAACAGAGTGCAACTGGGTTTTCCTCTTTGAACGAATGAAGTGTGCTTTCTCATCTCATTATTATTACATGACACCACTTTGTTGATAAATTATTGGAGCCTAGAGATATGATGGTGATTTAATATCTGGTTGTTACATATTGTTTAATTTCTTTTCTTGGGGTGTGCTGTTTTTGTCTTCCATGTATCTTAGTCAGTGTATACGTGAATTTCCACTGGTGCTAATTTTTGGAATTGCTACCTCTCCGATGATCATTCACAAGCTACTTCCTCACTCAGTTTCATCTTTGTTATGCATAGAGCTTTTCCAGTCTCTTTCTTGCAAAGAACACTTGACTAAAGTAATTGACAAGGTATTTGCTTTTTTTTCTAGAAAGGAAAATGTTTGTCATTGTTACAGTATGGGAACATTGAAATTGTCAACAACTACATAAGACCTATTGACAGCAATTATCTTTTCCCACTACTTCTGTGTTGAGCGAATTTTCTGGAAAGTTCAGTGTGGACCCCCTCTACTCTGTTTGAGCTGGCAGTGTAAACATTTGAACATTTAATGATCTCTCAAATTTTTGTATACATTCACAAACAGTAGTGACCCTGATGTTTGAAATATTATGTATGCAAGACAGTGAATGAATATTGATATGATAAAATCTGTTTCCTTTTACCTTAAACAAGGAAAATATTTGTGACAGATGTTATAATTGTTTTCTGTATTTCAAATCCATCAAATTGATTTCAAATCCTGAAAAGACATGGGATTAAAAAAACAAACTGTTATCCATAGTTTTATGTCGTACTTAATGCGGGTATGAATTCTGTGGGAAAATAAGCACTTTTTAAACTCCCTTCTACTAAAATTAAACTCCCCCTCATTTGAGAGGCAAGTATAGGTTAGAAAATACCCTTGCTTCCCTTTCGCAGCTATACATCTCAGGAAATTATTGGAAAAATTAATAGACGCTTATCTGCAATTTTTTTACTAAGAAACCCCTATTTAAACTTCCAAAGAAATCCCAGGTTTCCATGGAAAACACTGTGAAAACTGTAATCCTAATGTATATACTGTTTTGTTTGTTGTCTTAGTGGTTTTCATTTTAATTCTTCTTTTCATTAAAGTCTCATAGCAGCTGACAGTTAAAAAAATAGTCATAATGACAACTAATTAAACCAAATTAGTAAAGTTAATTAAATAGCAAAAACATTCCCAGAAGCAAACATAAACCTCTCCCAGGCCACTTTCATCCCGCAAAGGCGAGGCAAAGCTAAGACACAGAGGGTGGGGGGGGGGCTAGAGATCACAAACTCCATGAGTTTCCACATCTGGGGACTATCTTAGAGATGGTTCTGTACTGCAAATGTGCCAGTTGAGCCTCAAGTAAGAGTGGTGTGCAGAGAAAAACAGCCGTGTGATAGAAGATCGTCTTTAGGATGTTGGACAGTATAAGGCTTTGAAGTCAGTGACCTTGCTTTCCCATTGGGTCAGTGCCCCTATTTGGATCCCTTCCATGTTTGTGTGGCAGCAACTCTGAACATTCAGTGATGAAATTATCACTGGACTTTCAGAAAAGCCATGCTCTCTGCACGGCCACAGTAAAGAATGGTAATCCCTAGCATCTTGAATTAGATATGGAAACAAAGGAGAAGTCTTTGTAGTTCTTGCAAGATGGGAGTGATGGTCTCTCCTCAAGTGGTCCCTCATCACCAATGTGGCTGCAGCATTCTGACCCAATTGCGGTTTCCGCATGCTTTTCAAGGGCAGTCTTCAAGAGTTTTTACTAAAGCTTAACATGATATTTCTGTCCTCTTTCTCCTTTAGCTACTTCTGACAAGCCAATTTCCCTTTAAACTTAGTGACAAAGTTCTGCAGGTGCTGATAAACATATTTTTGTACCATGATTTTTCTGTTCAGAACTTCATCAAGGGATTTCAGGTATGTAGTACTGTAACAGTGTTATAACTGTTAGTAGTTTGGTAAATTACGAAAGTTTTTACAAAAACTAAGAAAGTTCTTAGATGGTAAATTCTGAAAGTTCTTACAAGTGGCAGATGAAACTGTAAACTTGGTTCTGAATGAAGCCACTTTAGATAGCATGTGGGGATTCACAGGACTGAATTCCTTAGCATGCTAAAAAAAATCCATGTGGATACAGAACTGGCCTAAAAGGAAGAAAGATAGAAAGACTCATCTTGCAGTGCGATCCTAAGCATGTCTACTCAGAAGTAAGCCCCATTGTGTTCAATAGTACTTAATCCCAGGAAAGTGTGGTTAGGATAGCAGACTAACCGCTCAGTCTAGAGTAGCTATGGCAGTTCTTGTGTTGACACAAGAGACATTTACATTGACGCAGTTACAGAGTCACCTACTGGAAACCTATGGGAAAATTCATAGAGCAATCCAGAGTAAATTTTTCTTACGTTGATGCAAGAACTGCTGTAGTTACTCTGGATTAAGCCCTTAGTATCTAAGCTTTTTGGGGGTGGGGGGTGGGGAAGGGGTTGATCATTCAATCATGAGCCTTCTCCCCCAAACCCAAAATACTTGCAGAGGCAAAACCTTTTATCAAGACTGAAACATTACATAACAAAAATATGTTTGGGTGAACTAGATCAAGTAGGCTTCTTTCTTACTGCCATCGCTGCTGCATATTAGAAAACTCAGTCCAAATATTGGCACCATAGACAGTTCGTTTGAAAAAGAATTAAATTCTGGGAAGCGAACCAGAATTGGGAAACTGCAAATAGAAATCTCAATGTCAAATGGTATTTATAGCAGTGGAATATATATAAATAACTAATAAAATGTACAACAGGATTTGTGGCATAATATATCACTGAAAGAGATATGAGGGGAGGACTTCATGCATTTTCAATATTACTGTAGCCTACATTACTGTGTAGGAACTGGGGCCATAAAAAAGCTCTGTGTTGGGCCTTTTGTAGTATATTGGGAGCTATTGCTGCCACTTGTATTGATGGTTCAAGAAGGGATGGGATTGTGCTTGCGCTTGCCAAGGTTTGAAGATCTTGGTTAGGGGTATAAACCACTTCTAGTTTTTATCACAAGACTGGAGGGTTTCCCCCCTTTCTACAGTAGCTCAGAGGCACAATGAGGGCTGCAATGGGACTTATAGACTCCCTGAACCCTCTGAAGAGCCAAAATGATCCCCTTTATTTCCTGGAAGTAATTGTGGCAATTTAGTTGCTGCAGATTTTTCAAACTTTCTTAAAGGTGAAGTTTGAGAATCACTGGTAACTAGAGAGTTAAGACCTTTGGATGGTTTTCTACACATATTAATAGGCTGGTTTGTCAAACAGTTAATCTTGTTGTATATTCAATGTCCATTCAATCACTAACATGAAATTTTTATTGTTCTGAGTAAATGGTTTTTATGAGCAATGCAGCTGGTCGCATATGGGAATGAGAATGAGAAAAATTTTGATTATTGGCCACTCTGAATAATTAATTATACTGCCTTTGAGGAAAGAAGTGATTTTGCAGTTTGATTTGCAGTCATATTTAAATCTTAATGCATGCGTTTTAGTCCAATAGTCACAATAATTCTGTAAGAGTTTATTTTATCTCACAATGTTTGACTTGTTTGTCTTCTTTTAAAATAAGATACAATATGTTACCGTTTGAGTAACTTATCTTTTACAGTTGTCTCTTTTGGAGCATTTTTATTCGAACCCTCTCAGTGTGCTGTGTTGCGAACTTCAAGAAGCTAGGAATAGAATAAATTTTTTGTCACACAGTCAGTGTGAAAATATACGAAGACTGCCATCTTTTAGAAGGTAAATTTTTAAAAAGTAAACAACTTTGCAGAAACCTGTTCTTGGTTGAAAGAATCTTAAAATTCATGTGGTGGTGGCTTGTAGCATTTCACATCATGCTGTAAATCTGCAAGTTTACTGTGCAAAGGTATTTTCGAACTTGACATGGGATTGTACCCCTAGCATTGTTCTCAGTAGTCAAACACTCCTTCCATTAATGAAAAATGCATGTCTGTAAGTGTAATTCTTCCTTGATCATGGAATGCAAGGTTAGCATACCATAATGCTAATCTTGTACTCAAAATGAAGGGGGTCACGACTCCCTTGTTTGTGTAAAGTTCTCCCACTCTGGGGGGAAACCTAATTCAGAATCTCAGCTGAAAAACTCGGCTGGAAATGTCACTATTTCAAAGCTTCAGGGAGCTCTGCAAGTGCTCTGCAGGGCTCTCCATACCCTGGCAGGACCTCTGGTAAGTGACAAAATAGCCCCCCACCCCTCTCTGGGGTGTTACCCTGGGGACCATGTCACTGCGCTAGTCCCTCCCTTACAAAGGCTATCCCTACAATCCAGAGTAACTACAGGAGCACTTAAGAGACATTACGTGCACCCGTAGTTACTGCCCCCCCTTGTGAAAACCTACAGGAAATTCATATTGCAATCCGGAGTAAATTGTTCTTACACCGGAACAAGGACTCCCCATAGTTACTGTGGATTGCATCCTTAGTGAGGGAATAAAGTTTGAGAACCACTGCTGTAATCCATGTTATTTTGTTTAACCATAATCCGAGAAGTTGTATGCATGAATGGAAGTGAACTATATGAGCATTCAGAGGATATCTTTTAAGTTTCTTCTGCAACTATTTGCCTTGCTGAACTGGCAAGGTGCACATCTGATTGAAAATTGATTTGCTTTTCAGCAGTTTGAAATCAAAAGTGAGCAGTTGGCAGGACTTTCTGTGGTCAAAGGATATAGCTTTATGTGCCTTCCCCATTACTCTGCTGAGTTTTATATTTATCCTGCCTTTGAAGCTTCTCAGTTAAATACCCATGGCTGCTAACAATATTTTAAGAGAATTCAGCTTTGTTTTCTTCTCTGGTGTAGTTTTCCAGGGAGAATGTATACATTTTTTAAAAACCCTTTGCAAACTTTTGTCTTTATATTTCCTACTTTAGTTTATCTTTACCTCTTTATATTTCCTACTTTATCCATTTCTTTTCCTGAGACAAGATATTTCTTTTCCTTGAAAAGGCTATTTTATCATTGGAGCAGCATGTCAATCTCAAAAATGTGGAAGAAGAAATAGTGTCCTTCCCCTCCCATCCACAGGGAAGTATAAAATCCCCTTCTGCTAAATTGCAAAAAATAAAAAATGCAAAACCAAAACTTCAATAGAAGCCCATCATTTGTGTTTTTATGTTCCTGCATCATTCACACAAAGGACAATCCTATGCATATTCTATTCAGAAGAAAGTCCTGTTGCGTTTAAGGAGGTTTACTCCCAAGAAAGCGTGCATAGGATTGCAACACCAGTCACTATTGAACTCACCAGATGTATACTTTTAAACAATGAAAACTCATAAACCATAATACATTTTTAAAATTTCATGGAGAGGGGGACAGAGAATTCATTTACATTGGCACTTTTGCCCTTCAGGAAACTGGACCTGTTTCCTCATTCACTCACCTAGTCATAACGACTTCTTCTTAGCATCCATCAGTCTTGAAAGACTATGGCATCGTGCTTGATGCTGCATGCAAAGCATGAAGGCCTGGGTAGATTGAAACAGAGGATGGGTTGTTACCCAAGCAGCAAATCCCCCACTCCACACCACTGAAATAGTCCAATGAAATGGCAGAGCTGATAAGATTGGTTCCAGCTGCGTTGCAGAGCTGGGCTAAGGGACAGGAGCTCACCTTGTCTTGTGGGGACCTGGTTCTTGAACCCTGGCCTGCTGGTTAACAGGCACAGTGTCTTAACCACTTGCGCCATCCACAGCCCCATAAGGACTGCAGATTGATGTTTATTCACAATCATCCAGTAAACTGGATTTACTCTTCCTTCTTTCCTAGCAACTTCTTCACAATAACAATCATGTTTCACAGGAACTTATCCCATTTTCCACTCTCTGGTATTGGCAAAAGCAAAGACAGTCAGGAAAAGGGTGAGATTTCTCACAGAAACATCTCAATCACTGGCAATAAATCACCACTCTTTCACAAAGTTAGGGGGCGTTGATTAAAAAGGAGAGGATGGCCATATTGTTTGTCAGTTTATAAAACTAGGTTTATTTTTCCTATCTTCAGGTTTGTGGAAAATCAAGTATCAAACAAGCAAGCTGGACTCCTGACAGATGATGGTTGTTTAAAGGTAAAACTTTGGAATTAAAAAATTGAAGATCTTAATTATAATCCAATATAATATTACTTTGGAGAGGATCATATATCGGTGGATCCTGTATCCGCGGTTTCATTTATTCACAAACTGGGCTCAGAAGACCCGCTGGAGGTGAGGTCTTTCTATGCCTGCTTTCTATGTCAAGCAATAAAAAGTATCTGTTGGAAACTTTCATGTCTCTTCTTTGATAATGTGAGTCAACTTCAGTACCGTATATGTCTTGACAGTGTACATTACTTTTCTTAAATCCACCTAGCTAACTTTAGCTCTGGATTTTAAAAGGATACTATGGGTAGCAGCATGTAGTACATCACTCAGAATATTTTTCACCTGAATGTATTTCTCTATGAAAACAATCTTCTTAGCTTTCTTACTATAAACTTACTATAAACTTTTTCAAGATAAATTGACTGATGTGAATGAGTATGGTTGTTATGAATTTCCCTGAAAATATTCCCCACTGGGAACCTATTAGAAAACTGCAAAATTAACCTGACAAACTGTTTTTCCTGAAAAGGACTATGGATACAATCCAGAGGGAGGGCAGTGAGGAGTGCCCTACCTGGGCTGCCCCAACTATTCTGAATCCAGAGCAGAAAGTTATGCTGCATCCAGAGAGTCAGGAAGCCTGGGCTGCCCCTTCTGCTCCAGAGTATGCTCGGTAGGCACCAAGTCAGTGACACCTGGGGAGGACTTGCTCCCGAGGAGACCCCCTCAGATCACACTGAACAAGAAACAGCTGTGGTGCCTTCCTCAACATCCTGACAGAATTCTTTCTCTACAAGAGATTCTAATGTCAGGTTTCGGGGGGGGGGGGGAAATCACCTCAAGAAAGACCAAATGTCCAGAAATGTTTACTATTAAAATACTGTTCTGCTGTTTGAAAAGTGAACTACTATTTTCAAAAAACCAGCCTTTTCCTTTAAGTCTCCAGAGACTTGTGTTCATGATCTGCTAGGAAGCATTCATCTGCTGTAAGACAGTACAGCCAACAATAGCAATGACAGCTGTGATGATTAAATGTTACTTTTTCTAACTTAGAGAAGGCTTTCATAAAATTGAATTTAGTCATCCTTTGGGAAGTGTCACATTTTATTCCAAAGTTGTAACAACAGTTGAGCTTAATAGAAAAACTTGTCAAAAACAGCCCAGCACCATCAAGCAGAAGGCCAAAGAACAAAATTATCTGTCAGTGGATTCCACAAAATTTAGGGGAAGTGACACACAAGTGGATTTCCTTTTCCAGTATTGAAATGCTCCAAACTTAAGTTTGTGTGATGGGAAGATATCACCTCAGGTTAGATAGTTCTGCTAGCAAAGAATAAATGGACTGTCTTCTTAAAGCACTAGCTGCATCATGTGTGAATCAGATTTTTTGCCCTGTCATTTTCTTATGGTACCAAAGATTGATGTACCCTACAACCCAGAGTAACTACGGGAAGATGCAAGAGGCACTTACTCTGGATTGCTCTATGCATTTCCCATAGGTTTCTCATAGGTGGCACCGTAAGTACTCTGGATGGTAGCCGTAGTCTTTTATCTCTAGAAGGCTAAAAGACATTAAAGGCTCAACTGTCCATGCACGTCTTTCTCGTTTGGTTATCTTCATAGAAAGTACCATGAGGTCCAGTTAGGAGAGGAGAAAAGATTTGTCTTAGAATTTATCCAAAGAAAAACACAGGGCTTGTTGGTATTGAGCAACAGATATCTTGAAAACAAACACTTCTGTGGTGTGCTTCTTTAGTTAATCTGTTGTTTAATTTCTTTTAGCATTCTACAAAGAACTGAACTGAAAATACAGTCAGAAATAACTTAGATTTATTTTCACTGAACTATTAATTTTCTCTTAACAATTTTGGGAATATTCAACATCAATTATCAATACAGATTTTCAAAATTGCTGCAAAATCGAGAGCATTAATTGTATATACAGTATTCTAGATATTTTAAATTGTGAGCCTCTCTTCTTACAGCCAGTGACTGTTGTCTTATCAACAAATCAGAACAAAGGCATAGTTATTAGGTTGTATCCAAAGAAGGGGAACCCTGAAAAGTGCCATTAAAATCAATATAGGCAATTTAGTTACAACTAAGTTAGTTTTCATTAATTTTGATGGGACTTATACAGCAGTCCCCTTCAAGTTTACTGTAAAGTAAGTTCCACTGTGTTCAGAGGGATCTAGCCCAGTTACATGTTCATAAGATTGACCTGCAAATCAAGAATCACTTTCTTCTGTATTTGAATCTGGAATCTTATTTTGAAGCAAACATTATAGAATTAAGTAAGGTTTGCAGAATTAAGCAAGGCTTGCTCCTAAGTCCAAATGCTTAGATTTATCACGTTAAGACTTAAAATTATTAGCAGTATGCTCTTTTAAAAAAATATAAGGTTGCTCTTCTACTTTGTGTAGGCCAAGAATAGCTTTTTCATTTTGGACTAGGGCAGCTTCTCAGACATTTGTTGTAAAATCCAGAGGCTAATAGCGACATGCTCCATTTTCCATCATCAGAGCTGCACAAAGGCAGACCACAGAGTCTGTTAGAAAAGTGGTTCCCAGACTATGGATTAGGATCGACTAGTGGTCATGAAACAGATTAAGTTGATAGCTTATAAGGAAAATTTATTGAGCCTTTAGGAATAGCATGTGTGTGTTTATTCACAAAAAAGTGAACATGCTTCAGTGAACATGGCTTTGAAGGGCAGGTTCCAGATTGGTCTTGATCCAATGAAGGCAAGCACCAACAAAACTTTTAAGAAGGATGTTCCCTCCCAGCTGTCAAGGAAAATATATTGAGCCCTATAGAAAGTGAAACTGAACCACACTCATGAATAGGCGACTGTGCCTCAATTCTTATCAGAGGTCAGCAAAGAATGGTCAGAATGGTTCTGATCCAAATCCATTTGTCATGAAACTCAAATACTCCAGAAGGTAATCCCCACCAACAACTTAGTAAAAAAAGATACTTGAGCCTCTGGTAAAAGAAACTTTTTGTTTAAAAGTTCCATAAAGTTAGGTGGGTCCCAATAGAGTCGTGTTCCACAGTCCAGTACTGTGGGTCAGGACCAGTGATGGGATTCAAAGAAATTTAACTGGTTTTGTGCCCATCTGGCAGCCACTTTTAAATGGTTATTTTTAAACTTTGTATGTCCTATCTCTCGTTAACAACCAGTTCTATAGAGTAGGTGCAACCCTGCTGGAACCCACCACTGGTCAGGACCTGGTAGGTGAGACACAAACCAATATCAGCTGGGTCTCCATTTTAATATTTTAGACTTGATGCTACAGTGGGATTTGTCTGCATTTGGGAAATGTTGTAGAGCTATACTTTTCATATGCTACAATGATAGTAAATGGGACTTACTCCTGGGTAAGTGTTGGTAGGATTGCAGCCTAGCATTGCCAAAAAATGCCCTGCTTGATGATTTCGCTTCTGGTTATGATATCACTTCCAGTGGGTCCTGAGAGATTCTTATTCTAAAAAAGTGGGTCATGGTGCTAAATGTTTTAAGAGTCACTACAATAGAGTGTCACTGTAAAAATGGAATTCCAGTGCTAAAAGGTTTCAAAACTGAGTAAGATTGATGTAGAGAAGAAAGAGAGAGCTTATACACAGAAAGTGCCCCCATATATAAGGAATATGCTTTGGGCAAGCAAAAAATGAATTGCTCCTGGGTAAGAGGATGGATTCCAGTGTGGCAAGTTCAGAGGCATGTATGCTCAGTTCCTCACTGACTGGTCAAAGCATGTTGACATTTCTGGGAGTTATAGATCTGCCCCCTTGGCAAATTCTAGAAGCAGCTAGAAGGTCTTCTTCTGCTGGTGGGCAAGCACATAATGTCTTTCTCACACAGGCTGGTCTCCCTCTCATCTGGCCTTTCTAAACTATGCAATGACTTATGTTAGGTACTCCTTATAGCAAAACCTGCAGCTTTTCAGGCCTTGCTCAATAAGCAGTCAGGAAGGCCATGTGGTATGATTCAAGCCCCACTGAACTGGCAAACAGGATACTTTGTGAAAGCTTACTGAGCAACTTCTAATCACAGTAATCTGATGTTCAGCAGCTACTAATGTGCCGTTTGATAAGGTTCATATGACATTTTTCCCAAAGGATTTGCATTTGCTAAAACAGAATCTGGTGAAAACCACCTATTCCCTCTTGTGCAGTCTCTCCTCTACATCTTTCCCCAAATTTGCTCTTGAGGATCCTACACCCCTCTGGAGCAGAGTTTGAGGGACGGGCAGAGGCAGAATTGACAAAAAATATCCTTTCTCTTGCACGTAGTTTCCTCCATGAACACAAGAAGATATTTGGATACCCTTTCCTGTCTTTTCCTATGTAGTTTGGTCTCATTAGGAGCTACAGTTTTGCAACTGACTGTACATCTTTTGACATATTTTGCAGGCTTTACATTGCATTTGGTATAAACAGTCTTGCCATTGGAGCCTCACTAGTTTTCCACGTAGGGAAAGAGGCAGGACAAGCATTGTAAAGTGGTTTTCCATGCCATGTTTTGTGCCTAAAATTATAGGGTCTTGCTTTTCTCATCCAGCATAAAAATCCAGAGTATGGGAAGCTCCCAAGCATATTTTGGAGCTTCTAGACATGTCATCATCTGATCAAAATTCCTAGGTTTCAGAAATCATGAGACTGACAGTGCAGTCTTAAGCATGTCTACTCAGAAGTAAGTCCCACTGCATTCAAAGTGTGGATGAGATTGCAGCATTAAATTCATATCTACTTTAGGTCACTGATTTTTTAGTTTGCAACATGCTTATTTATAATTTCAAGATCTTTTTTCTTTGGAGCATCACAAACTTCCTCTAAAAACCAAAAGAGAGCGAAGTTCTTGACTTTCCAGTCTGACTCTTACCATGGTGCTTCCTGTTGCATTTGGGTTGATATAGTAGTGAGTAATGGACTTATCAGGGTTTTTTATTATCTTTTCAGGAAACAGTGCAAGAATTGCTGCAAGATCTGCATTATTACCATGATGATTATTTCCCAATTCTGCGATGTCTTCATATTTTAACATCTTCTCTTCCAAAGTACCCATTAGGTAAACAGGTGTGTATCCATCCCTGTTGCTGTACATTTTAATATTTTGTAGCATTTGAATTCACTACTTGTGAAATTATACTGCTCTTAGCAGCTAGGAAAGCATAATTACTATAATTTACCAAGATTTCTGAGGAAACGATGAAGCTAAATAAATTTTGAAGTGTAGACCAGTTCATATCTAACCTTGTACACATATTTTTGTACATGGATTTGACTCAACACAAATGGCCACTACATATGGGAAGGAATGTGCTGATCCCTGGAAATCAGAACAATGCATCGTTTTAAAATCAGTTTTTAAAAAACAGATTTTCTTACTGTTGTAGGGAGACAGTCATGCAGGCTATCATTCCATTCTTCAGCTGAACCAGGCAAAATCAGGGGGTCCGTTGCTGAATGCTTATCTACAACAGTGCGAAAAGCTGTTTTTAAACAATTGTAAAAGATGCACTTTTTATTTTTTCAAACTGCTCCCGTTCTTAAGATATGGCAAAGATTAAGCTCCCTCCCTTTGGATGTTAGTGATTCTTGTGGGCACGAGTCAGAGAAAGCAGGCCAAGGATAACTTAGCCCATTTTATTGTGCGTAAAGAATGTGAAGTTTAGTCCATGTCATGTTTGTAAAATCCTTTCTTCCATTTATAGATCAGAGAATTGCACTGTGCGTGTTTGGAGAAGAAAGTGTGGGAAACAGAAGAATATGAGTCAGTCCTTCAACTGGTGAGGTAGGTGCATTTTCAGTTCCTCCTTGTACTTTAGATAGGCTGCTTTACATATCTCCTATTCAAGAAGAACTTGCTGCTTTAAAAAAACATTGCCAAACAGGAAGCTTTTTGTAACTGAAATGATTTTTTCTTGTGGATAAAATGGATGGTTTGAACTGATACTTTTACTCCATGTGGTAAGCTTGCCAGAGGAAATGCAGAAACAAACGTTTTCATTCATGCCTAATTCTTTGGAGAAACCACACACTTCCTGGGTTTGAAGGTTATGCCCATTTCATTTCATTTTTATTCTGCCTTTTTTCTCTTAGGGCATTCAGGGCAACAAACTTAGCACCTTCTTTTCTTTTATCTTGTGAAAAATCGGTGTAGTAGATGACTACACTGTAGATTACTACTGAACACTATGAGAGCGCCTCCTCCAGAACCTGAGAGTTGGAATGACTTGGTGGAATGACATATGAAAGGACATTTTTCTCCATAAAGTTTTGTAAATATAAGTTAATGGTGATTGTACGTACATCCACTATAGGAATTGCTGCAGTAGGGGGCTGTGTTCATCAAATAGGGATCATTCTGGTGGCTTTGGGTTCCTCTCAGCTTGCCCCTTGCAGTGGACTAAGGCATACTTTTCTGGTCTTGAATAATTACTTGGTCTTGAATACTCTGGTCTTGAATAATTACTCTGGTCTTGAATAATGTGGCTCAGCTTCACTTTCAATAGAGTTCTGTACATTTTCCTTCTCAAGTATCTGCTTGTTAGTTTCAGCTTTGTGACCCCCAGTTTGAGATTCCCTGATATAATAACTGGCGTGGACCTATAACTGCTCTGGATTTTGCCCTAAATGTTATTTAATTATCCCTGCAAGCATGTTCTCCATGTTGTGAAACACTGGTCTAGAATTATTATGTAACGTGTGTCACTGAGTTCTTTGGTCTGTTTCTGTAATCAGCTGCTGGTTTTTTGTTTCCAGAATGTTGGCCAAAGATGAGTTGGTGGCCATTCTTGAGAAATGTCTGGAAGTTATTAAATGCTCTTCTGCAAAACGTCTTGGAAACTCTGCAGAGAAATTGGACGAGTACCTGGGCAGATTTAGAAATCTTGAAGGTATTTAGCAGTCAATCAGTTTAATCTAACTTTTTCCACATTTCCACATTCCATAATTCCATTCTCACTACATGGAGAATATCATTAATTTATGGAGCACTGTTGTAAGAAGTCCTAAACCAAAATTTTGATAAATTGGTGATCTGGAGGTCCCATACAATCCTAAATCCACTTAGGCTGGCCCAAAACAGATGAACCTGCACCAGCTTAGCAGTACCAGCCTACACAGTTCAGCAGGGGTGTGTTGAGAGCATGTTGAGGATGGCGTAGAATAGGGGTCTCCAAACCCTGGCCTGGGGGCCAGATGCAGCCTTTGGCAAACCAAGGCCATTGGAAGCAACATTTGTAAACTTAAGAATGGGCTCCAATTTTGAACCATTTCTGTTTTTAACCATGGCTTCAGTCCCTAACCTATCAAATCAACTGGGGATACTTATATGTGTTTGGAAGGAGGGTTCTTGGTGGGAAATATCACAGATCTCCATAACTTCAGCACGTTCCTATTTATTGATCATCCCAACTCTCAAATCCCGCCTCAAATCCACTCTGAGTATTTCACCTTTAGGATGCTCAGTGGTTCTACTGTTTGTTTACAATATTTATACCTGGCCTTTCTACCTAAATATAATCAAAGCAACTAACGAAAAACAGATAATATACATCAAACAATAATTTCCAACATTATTCAAAGACTGATTAATTCCAGAGGAAAGGATTACTTTGGTTTGTAAGAAATACAGGTTCTGTGGAAAGTTGACATGCATTTGGCAGTCAATAAACATGAGATTTAAATATATTAAGGGGATTAATAGATCTACAATCTCACAGTCATGTGCTCAGGGACATAAGGACACAATGACATGTATGTGGAGAATTTGAGGAAAGCTCTACTCATTCCATCAGCAAGAATGAGTTGAAGTGAGATAAAAATGGATCAGAAAGCTGTAGCTGAACTATGTTTTCTTTTTTTTTCTATGTATACTTAGTTCAGTAAATCTTTGATGCTTGAGGCAGTAAGAAATAAGCCTCTTTTCTATCAGAAGATTTTACATGGGGTGGGAGAAGAATTGACAAAATGTGTTTAAAAAAAATTCTTAAACCCCCTTCATTTAATGAAATCTCTAAAGAAGGCAATGCAACTGTACTGTTTATTTTCTGAGAATGTGCCCAGTAAGACTTAACATTGGATTAAATGACGCACAAGGCTTTCAGTTTTGCTGCATCTTATCTCTTTTATGCTTCTTTGAATAAGTCCTTAAGCTTGTCTTGTCTGAATGCAGAGACCTGGGGAGGTTGGGAAGGAGAGGACTAAGTTTCTCCAAACATAACATGATCTGGGTGCCTGTGTGAAGGAACAAGGCAGCAAACTTCTCCCACCCATTTCTGTAACTGATCCTGATCCCATTTTTGTTACATAGAAACCAGTGATGAACAAGAGGGACCTATATCATCTCTAAAGGAAATTCAGAAGAAGACAGACCTCTATCATCTTCAGAAGGTTAGGTTTACTGTTGTTTCTTGATTAGCAAAAAAGTGATAGTCATCTGACAGAACAAACTCATGTTGCATGGACAACTAGAAAATCAAAACCAGCCAAGGAGAGAAATCTCAGTTGTGAGCACAGTGTTGTTCTTGAATTCCAATGGTCTTCTTTGGTTGGGTGAAGGGATAGTATGTTTTCCCAACCAAAACCCTCTATCTTCTTTGCTTTTTTACCATTTCCATTCTTGTCTGAATATTCTGAATTCTCTGAACACCCATGACAGTATATGCTGTGTGTTATGTGCAGTTATGCAGTGATGTGCAGTATGAATAATTCTGATAGCAGAGTTTTGGAGTTGGGAAAATGTCTTTGTCCTCTTTGTTCTTGTAAAATCTGATTAAACCTCATATATCCGTTTTTTAAATACATTTGTACCCTGCCCTTTGTTCAGTGGTTCTTATGATTGTGAACATGCAATAGGAAGAGGGGAATATGTACATCGTCCTGAGCTTTTTGGCAAAAAGTTGAGCATTTTTGTTTAATAAGGCTGCAGTCATAAAGACACTTTTCTGGGAGGAAGACCCATTGAACACAATGGGGCTTATTTTTGAGTAGATATAGTTAGGATTGTGCTCTAAGACATTTATGACTTTAAAAAATTGGATGTTTTAACAGCTTTCATGCATGGCAACCAAAGCAGCAAAAGTGTACTCTATGAATGGAAGTGCTCTTTGAGAACAGAAGGAGGTGTTCAACTGCACAAGTGGAGCATGTCTTCCATTTTCAGAGGTTGCTTCAGTTCGCAAAAAGCGTTTCCATTGATGCACTTCCAGTTTTGCATAAAAACCAGAAATGGGCTCCAATCACTAATCAGAGCTATTTTCAGTACCAGGGGATTTTGAGCCTCCCAGAACACAACATAAGCTCCCCCCTTTTACAGCTGGCACCACAGCAATCACTGCAACTCCATCTCTTGTCCTTCACTCCCCCCCCCCTTCGACGTACAGCTTTCTCAACTCCTGTGGAGGACATAGAAGAACACTGCTCTAAATAATTTGGTTTTGGATTTTAAGCATTTGAATCAATAATTTAAATTGGTCTTTTTCCCTTGATGATTTAAATCAATACTGCCTGTCTGGTCAGGGAGAAACAATCAGCTCATCCACCAACACAAATAATCCTCTTCACTCAGGAATCTGTTCTTACTACATACTGCTAGTATTAATCTATATATATAAAAGAGAAAAGTCACTCACTGACTCACTGACTGACTGACTGACTCACTCACTCATCACCGCCCTGCCAAAACCGGTGGGCCTATAAGCGTGAAATTAGGGGTGGGTGTTCCTTCCGTGACTGAGGGGTGCACTAAGAACCGGTTTTCGGAAATTCCAACC
The DNA here is from genome assembly GCA_030015325.1 of Cryptoblepharus egeriae. Classification (NCBI taxonomy): domain Eukaryota; kingdom Metazoa; phylum Chordata; class Lepidosauria; order Squamata; family Scincidae; genus Cryptoblepharus; species Cryptoblepharus egeriae. The sequence goes on from JAREYC010000001.1 coordinate 157,237,806, forward strand.
GGAAGGGGTTGAAAAGGGGCGCAATGCGTTTTCTCCCTATACTTTGCATTGAGAATAGCTGACTCAGCAACATTCTGCCCCAACTGCTGGGCCTGAAGCATGGAATTCTGGGAGTTCCTTCTGTCACCTGAACTCCCACCAAGAACCATCTGGAGAAATTAACCCTTCAGGGGCTGAAAAGGGGGCAACGTGTTTCTGTCCTATACTTAACAAGGGAGACTGAACAACCTCCAGCCAGTTTGGTGCTCAGATCCTGGTGCACTGAGGGATGTTGTTCGGAGGAAGAGGTTGTGCTGGCGAGGATGTTGCGCACTAGGGGAAATTGCGCACGAGGGGAAATTGCGCATGTAGGAAAGTTGCGCATGTAGGAAAGTTGCGCATGGGAGGAAAATTGCGCATGGGAGGAAAATTGCGCACGGGGGAAAGTTGCGCACGGGGGAAAGTTGCGCACGGGGGAAAGTTGCGCACGGGGGAAAGTTGCGCACGGGGGAAAGTTGCGCATGGGGGAAAGTTGCGCATGGGGAAGTTGCGCATGGGGGGATGATGCACATGGAGGAAAGTTGCACATGGAGGAAAGTTGCGCATGGGGAAAGTTGCGCACAGAGGAAGTTGCGCATGGGGAAAATTGCACATGAGAGGAAAGTTGCGTATGGGGGGAGTTGCGCACGGAGGGATGATGCGCATGGGGGGATGATGCGCACGGAGGAAAGTTGCGCATGGGGGAAAATTGCGCACGGAGGAAGATGCGAATGGGGGAAGTTGCACATGGGTGTAGTTGCGTATGGGAGGAAAGTTGCGCATATGGGAAGTTGCGCATGGGGGAAGTTGCGCATCGGGATGATGCACATGGAGGAAAGTTGCGCACGGGGGGAGTTGCGCACGGGAGGAGTTGCGCACGGGGGGAAGTTGCGCACGGGGATGATGCACAGGGAGGAAAGTTGCGCACGGGGGGAGTTGCGCACGGGGGGAAGTTGCGCATGGGGAAAGTTGTGCATGGAGAAAGTTGTGCATGGGGTTTGATGCATATGGGGGAAGTTGCGCATGGAGGTTTGTTACGCCTGGGGGAAAGTTATCCATGGGGGGTTGATGCATATGGGGGGATGGCATACGGGGGAATTTTACTCCCGCAACGCGGGTATGCCTTTCGCTAGTTAAGTATATATTGGAAAGGGACGGAGGACATTGGTAGAGGTATGTCTGCTTTTTTATAGCAGTGGCTATGTTTTCCCAATTACCCAACCCTATGATTCAGCCTTGCATTACTGTGAGTCTTGTTGCAATGATACAGCAGCCACATCAGTGAAAAACTGGCCTCTCCTGAGTCATTGGGGATCAGCCTTTGTCTGACTCTTTCTGTCCACTCTAGAGAGGGCATTACTAAAGTAAATTAAGCAAATGGATAAATCATCTATGAGTTCCTTGCTTTGCTTAAGATAGTATGTTTTTGTAATAGAATTGTATAAGTAACTAGTGAAAGCGTACCTGCGTTGCGGAAGTAAAATTCCCCATACAACATCAACCACCCATGCACAACAACCCCTCATGCACATCTACCTCATGTGCAACATCCCCTATGTTCATCCCCCATGCGCATCAACCCCCATGCGCATCAACCCCCATGCGCATCAACCCCATGTTCATCATTCCCCCATGCGCATCATTCCCCCATGTGCATCAGTCCCCCATGTGCATCAGTCCCCCATATGCATCATTCCCCCATGCGCATCAATCTCCCATGCGCATCAATCTCCCATGCGCATCAATCTCCCATGCGCATCAACCCCCAATGTGCAACACCCCCTGATGTGCATAATTCCCCCATGCACATCAACCCCCATGCGCATCATCCCCCCATGTGCAGCATCCTCCCCAATGCAACTCCTCCCTCTGAAAACATCTATCCCAGTGCACCAGGCACCGAGCACCAAATTGTCTGGATCTTGGTCAGTCTTCCATGTTAAGTATAGGACAAAAACATGTTGCACCCCTTTTCACCTCCATAAGGGTTAAATTTCTGCACATTGGTTCTTGTTGGGTGCTCATGTGACATAAGGAACACCCTCCCCGAATTTCACGCTTCTAGGTCCACAGGTTGGGGCAGAGAGTCCCTCAGACAACAATTTTTCAATGCAAAGTATAGGGAAGAAAACGCGTTACACCCCATTTCACCCCCTTCTGGTTGGAATTTCTGAAAACTGGTTCTTAGTGCACCCCTCTGTCACAGAAGGAAGACCCTGCCCAAATTTAATGCTTTTAGGCCCGGTGGTTTTGGCTGGGCGTTAATGAGTCAGTCAATCAGTGAGTTTTCTCTTATATATATTATAGATAGATATAGATATAGTTATTACCATATTTCCCGGACCATGAGATGCACTGGACCATGAGACGCACCAAAATTTAGAGGAGAAAAACAAAAAAAAAATTCTGAACCAAATGGTGTACTAATATATTTAATAAAATGTAGCAGAATTAATATTTCACGATATAGATATAGATTTTAGAAGCCAGGCAAAAGTATCCTGGAATTTGTCTGGAGTTAAATTAGCTCTAGTTTGATAAAGGGTTGTTTTTTGTTTGCATGACTATTGCAAAAATCAAAGTTGTGCAAGTCAAAGAATGAAGCAGTATTTGGTGATCACATCTGATTCACTTTATCGGTTATTATTGACAACCATTGTAGAGACTTTTTCTTTTCATTTGAAAAAAACCAGATCCATACGAGTACTGCCAAGTAATTTAACATACGTAGTTGTAATAAATGTATTAACCTGGAATTATTTTTTGTTTGATTTTTTTTCAGACTCTCCTGGAGATGAAAGAGTCAAGAAGATGTAAGAAGCTAACAAAATTTGAAATGCTGCGTTTTGAAGTTGTTGACTTTCTAGACAGTCTTGTGAGGTAAAACACTATCTTTTTAAAGTTCACATTTGTGCAAGAGTGTCAGTGGCTAGGACCCTTTCTAACTTTCCATGGATAGAATGGGACTTCTCCTGAAAATACACTTGTAAAGTAAAAGGAACACTCCTGACCATAGTGCCATTTGGTGCAGATTTTGCAGAAGCAAAAAACCATCCTTGCATGAAAGTGCAATAGGATTGAAACTGGTGTTATCAACTCAGCAGATGGAATATGGGAAATAAAATATTGAAGCTGGTGTATCAGCTCAACAGGTGAATTGAAAAAAGTTGTAGGACTAGATAAATAGTGATGCTTGGTGTGAGACATGGTTACAGGAAGCCAGTCCACATTATGCAGATAACCTAGAACACACTTTGGTCATATGGTGGAAATCATGCCTTATGGGTGAGTTTCAGAATGATCCAACATCGAATCATGAAGGGAGAATGATATTGATCAATGAGCAGTCAGGCAGAAGGGAGTAGATAATTCAAGAGTGGGAGGAGGAAGTAGCAAAGAATGGTGATCTAGATAGCTGCTGCTGAGTGATATAGATAGCAAAATGGGAGCATAGGAACCAAGAACATTATGAGTTCCCATTTGTGCTCTTAAGACAAGTTCATAGAAACAGACTTCTATTGATTCAGACCAGTGGTTCCCAGCCTGTGAACCATGGATTTCTGGGAAGCCATGGATAGCTGGGGAACAGTGGAATCCTCATGAAAAGCCTACTGCCCTATACAGTATATTGGATTGAAGCCTAAGTGGGGAACTGTGGCCAGTAGCCCTGTTGGTGAAAGGATCTGCCAGTAAAAAAAAAGGTGAGGAGGGGAAGAAACAGCTGATTCAGGGCATTGAGACATCTAGTTCATCATTCATTAGATAGTCCAGCAGTTTATACTTCAGTGTTTCAGGTGGTGTCTTAGCAGTGCTACACTGAGATGCCAGGGATGGAGACTTTGACCTTCTGTGTGCAAAGCAGAATGCACTACTGATGAGCTTCAGCCCTAAACCTGCTTCTTTAATGTAGTAGTAGTAGTAGTAGTAGTAACAGTAATGACAATAATAACAACAACAACTTTATTTTTACTCTGCCTTTCTCCCTGGGGACTTACAACATGTATAAAAACATCAATAAAATCCCATGCATTTAAAAACAGTTAAAATGTATTAAAACAATAAATAAAAAACATCTCCATTTAAAAAACTGATTAAACTAGTGATGAACTAAAACTGATTAAAACCAGTAATAAAAACTGGTTTTTATTACGAAATTTTATTAATAAAAAGTGGCAGACCCAAAAAACCAGATTGCTAGAAACAGCAATCATGTTGCTGTTTGAAATGAAATGAAAAATTTTCATTTTACCTATGAATTCAAACTAAAAAGAAAATGTCAAATAGGAAGGAAACAGGCATTTAGAGATGCATTTAGGAACAGGCATTTACAGTCCTGAAGGAGGATGTTTGTCTTCCTATACTTTGTGGGAAAATGTGTTGTCAGTTAAAAAAAAAACCACACATCCTAAGGACTTAGCTCCAAAATCAGATTTTGGAGAGATCTGGAAATGGCAAGTTTCATGGATAGCTCTGTTCTTGGTCATTTAATTACTGACCATTTTCATCAGGTGCTAGGATTGGATGGAGAATTTTATATAGCAAACATTCAAAAAGGAGTCAAGAATTAGTGAATTGGGTGGCATCCCAGCTAGTATTCTTAATGTCAGGAGCTACCTCTGCATATGGAAGCATCCTCCATGTACAGAAGGACCCCTTCCACAAGTAGAATGCACCTTCTATACTCAGATAAGATTCGATTTGCAGAGTGAGTTCCCGACAGCAGAAGCACTAGCTGGGATATCATCTTATATATATAAAACTGAAAAGTCACTGTCTCACTGACTCACTCATCAATGAGCAGCCAAAACTGCCAGGCCTAGAAGCGTGAAATTTGGAGAATGTATTCTTTCTGTGATGGAGGCATCCACTAAGAACCGGTTTTCAGAAATTCCAGTTGGAAGGGGGTGAAAAGGGGCGCAACACGTTTTCCTCCCTATACTTTATATCAGTGGTCTATGGCCATTTTGTCCTGGGACCCCCTTTCAAACTTTTGAATCTGTCTGGGATCCCCCCTATCCAACCTGCTATTCCCAGTCCAGGACACAATGCTAAAAAAGAGGACATGTCCTGGAAAAACAGGGCATATGGTTACCCTGCTCTCCCAAGACCCCAGGCTCTCTCACTCCCCCACTGTCCCCAACCTCCAGTCCTCTCTTACTTCTCCCTCCACTGTCCTCAGTACCCACATGCTCTCTCATATACCTTTCACACACACCTTTCATCACATGCACCCACAACACACACAAACATACATAAACACAGACACAAACAGCATCCATTCACAGCACTCTCTCACACACATATACACACCATGTACTCATTCACAGACATACACATAGACAAACACAGACATATTCACCATACACTCACACACACAAACGCCATGCACTCACTCACACACAAATACACACACAAACATACCATTCACTCACATGCACACGCACAACACACACACACACAGTCAGCACTCACTCCCAACACTCAGGGTGCTTACTTTCTACTCAAAAGTAAGCCCCATTGTGTTCAATGGGTCTTACACCTAGGAAAGTGTCTTTTAGGATTGCAGCCTCACTCACACACATAAACATATATGCATGTAAACCATGCACTCACTCACAGACAACACACAAACACACAGCATTCACCCACACACATAAACATACAAACACACACACACACACCATGCACTCACTCAGACATACACACACACACAGCCACTCACACACACACTCATCTTAAGGCAGCCCCCCCCCCCCCCTTCCTGCTGGAGCACTTTGCAAAACTGCAGGAGTGTGCTTCTGAAATGTGCCCTGGCTGGGGGTCCTGGCAGAGACTGTGACTTCCTGCTTAGGAAGGAGGAAGCGGCAGGGCATCCCAAAAAGACCACCTGAGCAACTGAGGTCCTGGTTCTCTGTTTTAGATGTCCTCCCCAAGCAGGAAGTCACAATTCTTGCCAGGACCCCCAGCCACCCTCCCTGGTATTCCGGGGTGGGGGCTCCTTTCAGAAGCACACCCTTAGAACTCTTTGGAGTGCTCCGGCAGTAATAGGGGGCTTTTGGGCTGCCTGTAAGGGTGCCATCTCAGCCTTAAGTCTGCAGTGCTCCCCTGATGTTGCGAATTTGGTGACCTTGAGGGATCACCAGCGTTGCAGAGAGGGGGACCAAGATGGCGGCCTCTCAGCCTTCGTGACCCACCTGATGACCCACAATGACCCACCTGGGGGTCACGACCCCCACTTTGAAGACCACTGCTTCACATTGAGAGTCTCTGACTGTTCCCTAACCCTCTCCCAACACCTGGACCGAGAAGCATGAAATTTGGGGAGGGTGTTCCTTCTGTGACATCAACACCCACCAAGAACCAGTGTTGAGAAATTTAACCATTAATGCACTGAAAAGGGGTAAAACGTGTTTTTGTCCTATACTTTTCATGGAAGACTGACCAACATCCAGCCAGTTTGGTGCTCAGTACCTGATGCACTCTGGGGGGATGGTGTGCATGGAGAGGTTGATGTGCATGGGGGGGGGGTTGATGCACTGTGGGTGAGCGTTGCACATTTGGTATGTGTTATGCATGGGGATGATGCACAATGGGGGTATTTTACTCCTGCAACGCGGGTACATTTTGCTACTAAATATAAAACTGAAAAGTCACTGACTGACTGACTCATCAACACGCAGCCAAAAATGCTGGGCCTAGAAGTGTGAAGTTTGGGGAGGGTGTTTCTTCCATAATGAAGGGATCCACTAAGAACCATTCTTTAGAAATTCCCACCAGAAGATGGTGAAATGGGGTGCAACACGTTTTCTTCTCCATACTTTACATTGAAGAATTCCTGACTGATGGACGCTCTGCCCCAACCCCTGGACCTAGAAACATGAAATTTGAGGAAAGTATTCCTTCAGGATTCCTCCACCAAGAATTGATTTCTAGAAATTTAACCCCTAAGGGTCTGAAAAGGGGTTTTCAGCCAATATTTAACATTGAAGACTGATTGATCAACATCCAGCTGATGCACTGGGAGGAAGGGTGCACAGGGGGTGATGGTGCACATGGGGAGGGTTTTGTGCATTGTGAGGTTGATGAGCATGGGGGTGATGCGCATGGGGAGTTGAGGCACAGTGGGAGGAAGATGCACATTGGGGGAGTTGATGCGCGAGGGGATGTTGCACATGGGAGGGTTGGTGCTCATGGGAGGGTGATGTGCTAGGGGGGTGATGTGCATGGAGAGTGGTCCACATGGGAAGGTGATGTGCATAGGGGGGATGATGAGCATGGCGGGATGATGCACATGGAGGGTTGATGCGCTTGGGAGGGTGATGCGCAGTGGGAGAATGATGTGCAGGGGGGGTGATGCGCATTGGGGTTTGATGCGCAAGAGGGGTTGTTGCGCATGGGGGTGGTGCATATAGGGTTGTTGCCATTTGGGGTGATGGTGTATGGGGGGAATTTTACTCCAGCAATGCAGATACGTTTTCGCCAATTCATTATTATTAAAAAATAAATCTTCCTCATTTATCTGATCATGGATAAGATGCAATACCAAAGTACAGTGGAATATCTGTGGACCTGCCATTCACTGCAATTGTTGTAGGTGTTACAGTTGGTCTCCTCCCATAGCCATTGTTTCATGTGCTTTTTCAGAAAACATCTTCTACCTGCAGAGACACAGATCTTGCATGAGGTGGTATATTTCAGCTCCACTCATATCCTCCGTGAGCGTTTGAATGCTGCTCCCCGTGTTGCTCTCCATACTGCTCTCAACAATCCATATTTCTACTTGAAGGTAAGAGATGGAGGGGCTTGGCAATATCCCTGTGTCCTTCTTAAATCAAGTACTCCTAGCTTGACAGCTATCTGCTTTCAGAACAGGCTTCCCTGACTTCCCACATTTGACTGATGATGTCCCTCAGTGCGCCAAAACTTAAAATGTTGCTTAGTTAGATTTTTTGAAATTTGGCACAAGTCATTTATGAGAAGTGTGTTATATCAAAACTCAGGAGCTATATATTTGTTAATTATTAATGTATTAACAAAGTATATATAAAAGTGAAAAGTCACTGACTGACTCACTGACTCATAATGCCCAGCCAAAACCACTGGGCCTAAGCATAAAATTTGGGGAGGGTGTTCCTTTCATGATGGAGTCACTCACTAAGAACCAGTTTTTGGAAATTCCAAACAGAAAGGGGTGAAAAGGGGCACAACGCATTTTCCTCTGATTACATTGAATAATCCTTGACCCCCACTTTGAGAAACGCTGTCCTAAGGGATCATGTTGCTGTCTTCCCCCCTCCCCTGCAATAACTTCCAGTGCACTCTCAACTCCCTTATAAGAGTTTGGGAAGCTCCACTCCAACGCCTTGAAGATTTACTGTCTCTTGCTGAGGTTTTATTCCAGACATTTAAATTTTTTAATGTATATTATTTTAACGTTTTTTGTTAACTGTCTTGATGCTGCCTTTTAATAGGACAGAAATATAGAACACTAGCAAAATGCAGGAGTAAAACTTCAAGAATATTTCTAACCTGAACCCCTGTGCAACAGCCTCCTGCAAACAACCCCCCATGTACACCACCCTCATGCACACCATTCCCGCATCCCAGTGCATCAGGTACCCAGCAGCAAATTGGCTGGATGCTGATGTCAGTCTTCAATGTTTATAGGGAAAAAATATTGTCTTTGTATGCTGAAGTGTAAGGAAAAAAGAAAGGAATTTCCAGTTTCATTGCCAAAATTGGAAGTGCCCTTTCCCCCATACTGGGAAAACAATGAAAAATGTGTGTCTGCTTGCTTGTCTTGCACATTTATCTATTTTAAACAGACATTAAAAATAGACAGGTTAAAAACCTAGTCTTCAGTCTTGTGCATCAGATGATTTTTTTAATGCAGTTTTGCCAAATGTTTTGGGTATCTGTGATTAACAATCTCTCCATACTCCTAGGTACAGAATTGTGTGTTGAAGGAAATAATTTTGTATTGTAAGTGTTCAGCACAGTCTGTTCTTCCATGAATTATAAAACAAGGATAAAAGTTCTCTTGATAAATATCTCACTAGAACTACAAAGAGATGCAGACAGTAAAGTATCATCACATGATGAATTAACTGATACTGCTCCTCCTGGAGATGTAATCCAGATAATAGTTCTGGTAGCCTCCCAGATGAGTACTAAAAATGTACCAGTCCTTGAAGAACACTACAGGTCTTTCCATTCTCATCCCTTGCTGTCATTTATATGATTCAGTGATGTAGAGGCTGAGAGCACCACAAGAAATCACTGGCCCATGAAGAAATTACTGTAACTGTTGCACATTCTGTTACAGCCCTCAGTCTATTAATTTAAAAGCAAGTCACATCTGGGGACAGAAGGACATTCCAGGGGTGGCAGGGAGGGGGTGATCAGCACCAAGTACTGGAATGCATACCTGCGTACCTAATACTCCCTGGACTTAGAAACCAACATGGGCCGCTTGGATTTGCACCAGCTAAATAGCTGTAGATCTGAGTAACTGCATAGAGCAGTTACTCTATTAGGGGTGTGAACAGAAAGATAATTTTTATTTAAACTGATAATATCCCTCGACTTAAGGTGTCCTCCAATTGCCTCCAACCATGAATGGATACAATGCAGGGTTAGGATTGCATTCTTAATGGAGCAATATCCTGGTTCTTTCTCTACAGCAGCAAACTTCTCTAGAATATGTACAGACTAGTGGTTAGAATTCCCCTTTTAGAACCACAAGCAACAAAAAAGCAGCTGAATTAAGAGTTTTGCCTTAGTAGGATGGGACACTTTCTTGTACATCAAACCTCAATGCAGCCTGAGAAACCTTGGGGGAGAAGACTGCACATGACAACTATGCATATGGGGCTAGTGAATATGTAGGAGGCATTGCACAATGAAGTGGACAAGACGCCTGGTACAGAGAGAGAGAGAGAGAGAGAGCGTTCCAGCCCAACTGGTAGAGTGTTTTGTGAGCAAAGGGAGGGAAATGAGACCTGAGTAATGTAGAATGAGAAATGCCTGACAGATAGGGCTCAGTCTGTTCAAGTACTAGCAACTGTTCCTTTTACTTGCCTGAAAACACTGTTCAAAATTTAAAACTGCATTAAGAAATCAAGTCGGCATGTGTTTTAAAAGAAAAGTAAAACTTGTACTATGTTTCTACCAGCAGCTATGAGGCTTGCTGTAAAAGCAGGGAATAAGATTATTTATCTTATATACTATCTTATATACTATCCTTCCTTCTGATTGAATGGTGTGCTCAAGTTTGCTGATCATTGTTTGCTAATTCAGGTTTCCTGCAAAATTGATGAATATTAGGAATAGGGGGTCAAGGGGTAACAAGTGCCTTAGTATAAATGAGGTTAGCTTGGGGGGGAGGCATGCATAATGACATCATTGGCATGTAAATGTAAACTGGTGTGTCAGTTCTCAGGTGTGCCACTGGAATTTGGAGATTGACTTTCATAAATAGGAAAATGGGAAGATTTGAACTGTCTGGTGTGCCTTGTCAATGGTAAAAACAACTGATGGCGTGCCTTGACAATTTCAGTGTCTTGTCAAGTGTGCCTTGAGATGAAAAAGGTTGAAAATACAGTAATGCCTTTCTCATTATGATTTTATCAGAATGAAGCCTTGAAAAGTGATGCAGGATGTATCTCTAATGCAGCTCCCGATATCTGCATAGCATACAAGCTTCATTTGGAGTGTGGCAGACTAATTAACCTTGTTGATTGGTTAGAGGTATGTGAACAGGAATTGGTTAAGTCCACTTTTAAATGTGTTATCATTTTGTTTATGTGCAGCAGCCCCCTTCATCATATTTCAAGGCCCACAAATCACAGTGTCATCTTCCCAACTAGGACAAAGAGGAACCTGTTATCAGCATTGCTGGTGTTCTAGCAAGGAGCATGCAAGGAGCATGCAAGATGCAAGGAGCTAAATGTAACTAAAGATCAAGGGCTTAATGCTGTGATCACAATGTTTTGCTTAGATTTGGAGCCTGACTACACAGGGAGCAATTTGCATACAGTTAAAAACACCTGTAAAATAATCTGGTTTCCTCTTCTGTTGGGCCACATCTCTTTCTCCAGCTTTCTCCTGGTAGTTGGTGACTTCTGAAGTACATCTGATGTAAATAAAATTGAGGACACACATGGCAGCAGATGACAGTAGTAGTGATGATAGCACGATACTTTGTAGTATCAAATTTAATCTCCTGATCCCTGTATGAGTTTGCTGGGCATTAATAAAATTATATTAAATGTTATGTTTTCTCTCAGGCTTTTTCAACTGTTGTAACGGCAGCTGAAGACCCAAATTCCACAGCTAAGGACCAGATAGACGATATTATCCAGTATCCTTTTTTGACTTCTTTTGGGCTTAATTTCCCTGTTAATGTGAGTACAAATTTAAAAAGCTCTAGAAAAATGTTTTGGAGAATCTCCTAAATGCATAAAACTGGGCTGATTTAAAATGGGGGAAAGCATAGAATTTGTCAAATACATTATGAGACAAGTACTACATAGTACTATGTACAGACAAGTACTATGTACAGTACTACATACATTGTTAGAGGCTAGATTTTTGTTCCATAAAATTAAAGCTGGCTTTCAAAATGTTGTTGGTGTTGGTGTCTGTTGGTGTAAGTCAACTGACTCACTGTTGGTTCTAAAAAACAAAGGCTGTATTCTAATTTTCTGCAAATGCAACATAGTGCTGCTTATTGGGAAGGGGGCCTTTGCTCCAAACACAGTCCTGATCTGAAGAACGCTCCAACTCTCCTTTGGAGTGTGTGCAGAAAGGAGCTGCAGGGAAGTGGCAACAGGTAAGCTCCCTTCTGCATTTACTCTAAGGCTGCCATTAAATATTTCATTAAGTTGGGATAACAGAATGCAAATTCTATCAAATGTCATCAGATTTATTCGTATGAATCTGGAAAATGTATTATTTCAGTATATGCCTTAGTTGAGAGCATTCTCAATTATGAAAACAAAAAAAATTCATGCTAGAATCTGAACTACACTTGACTGAAAGAGCAAACTTAGAATTTAGACTGTTTAGTTCCTGTTCGGTAGCTCTCCTTATAGGTGGGGATGTCTGAAAATTGTGTTTACACAGAAGTAAGTCTGTGTGTTTAGTTAAGGCTTAAGGTTTACTGCCTAACTTACTAAATTGAAACCACCATCTCTACTTACAATTATTTAAGAACAAAAGGCTGCATCATAAATGGATTATGATGTATTCACCCTGTGTTACAAAATGAATTCCTGTAGCAAATTGATTCCACAATTTAGTCTGACCCATATCCCCATGTAAATTGAGGGGACACATAATGAACAGACTCTTATAGCTGTTCCAAATATGTCAGCTTCTTGAGTGTTTCTAACTTTCTAATTAGTGCCTCAGTGAATTACCAGAATTCATTCTCTATTTGGGAAGAAAACATATTCAGTGTGTTTTCTTGTGGCGGGGAAAAGATGTCCTTTTTCCTTAACTGAATTCCCAAGCGCTCGTTTCATTAGAGCCGTTTCCGAATTAGAACTCCTGGGATTCATAAAGCCTACCAAGCAGAAAACAGATCATGTGGCAAGGCTGACGTGGGGCAGCTGCTAATACAAATTCCAAAGAAAGATGAACTCAGTCCTTTGAAAGCTGCTCTGTATGGTGCTAACAACTGTGGTATCAGCTGGCTCGCCTACAGGAGAAACTCTTGTCTTGTTACTGTAAAGCTGACAATAAAAGGAATTGAAAATGCCTTTTTTACTCTGCATCAGAACAGCCATTTTAAAAGGGAAAGTGCTGCTGATGGTACTTCCTTAATACATTTCCTGCTACTGCAGTGTGACTCCTGTTCATTTTGGGGATGGTTTATCAGTTGGCTCCTGCATAAAACTACTTTCATTTTCAGTAGTTAATGTTTTAATTCATGCTATTAGTTTCTCTATAAAGTGCATTCTTTGCAAAAGATAGCTCATCTTGTCAGAATGCTGCTACATGAAGCAAGCTAGTTTTCATCAAAGACAGACAACAGTACTGCTGCCGGAAGCACTATGGATCAAAATATATTTGTACTGTACATCAATATACATTGAATAGGTACATTTAAAATTGATTTGTTGTATATTTTATAATTTAATTTTACTATGTAAGTTAGGGCAGCGGTTCAGTGGCTTAAAATACCGTGCTTGTTGAACTGTTGTTTGATACCTGAGTAAAACAGTAAGAGCTCCTGTCCAATTCCTGCTAACATACCAGTTCAAAAGCATGTACAGTGGCGCCTCACGTAAAGTATGTTTCACATAACAAACAAAAATTTCTCTAGAATTCTGCTTCACGTAACAAACTCTGCTTCACATAACAAACTCGTTGGCAGTTGCAGCAGACGCGCTGGCCGGCAGCCCTTTTCAAAAGCATCAGGGCTGCCTAGCTCACCTGCCCATAGCAAAAGCAACACTTCCGCGCTGTTCCTCCTGTGGCCGGGCGTCTGCTGGGCAGAGAAGAGCACTGGAGAAGAGGGAAGCAGTTCAGGGCTAGCCAGAAGGGAGCAGAGGAGAGAGAGGCTCAGGATGGAGAGAAGGAGAAAGTGGGGAGACACTCTGAAAGTACCTTGGATTGCAGAAGAAAGTGTCTTTAATTGCAGCCTCCTAACCATGACTACCCAGAAGTAAGCCTCATTGTGTTAAATAGGGATTACTCCCAGGAAAGTGTCTTTAGGGTTGCAGCCTAAGTAGACTTCAGAGGATCATGCACATTGAATGCATGTTTGGAATTCAATTCCAGTGTTTTGTCATCTTTTTTACATCCAGTTAATATTTTTATATATTTTTTTGGTTCTGCAACCAATCACCAGAGTTTCCATTATTTCCTATGGGAAAATCCACTTCACGTAACAAACATGCCTCCAGAACGAATTAAATTTGTTATGTGAGGTGCCACTGTACATGCAAGTAGATAAATAGGTATCACTTTGGCGGGAAGGTTACAGCGTTCCGTGCGCCATGCCAACCACATGACCACAGATTTCTTCAGACAACACTGGCTCTTTAATTCTGAAATGGAGATAAGCACCACATCTTATAGTCGGTCACAGCCAGCAGGCCAACCTGCAAGGGATATCTTTACCAAGAGATATATCCTTAAATACACTTCTTGACTGAGTTAACAGCTTTAAATCAGCTTACCCATTTTAAAGAACATGTCAAACACTTTTAGACTAAACCCAGGAATAGGGGTTGTGAGATTAAGGGTGCTATCCGAACCCTGTTTACTCAGAAGCCCCATTATATTGAATGGGGTTTACTCCCAGGAAAGTGTGTTTAGGATTGCAGTCTTAGGCCGGTGTAAGCCCCAGGACATGTCCCCTGCTGGCCTGGGAATGTCACAGAAGTGCTGAAAGGGTTAGGGTTAGCACCACTCTTGGGAAATGTGCTTGCCTCCCTACATATCCATGGGAATGGGAAAACTGATGAGTTGCAGTGGCCTGGGTTAGAATTGCACACCATGTGATACTATTGCACTGGCTCACGGAGAGGAAAAAACATTTGTGAAAGTTTAAAGAACTTGAAATCTTTATCTGCTTGTATAAATCAATCATACTGAATAATATGATTTGTCTAGATGTGGTGCAATATGTGTATCTCTTTTTTAAGTTCTACTTTGGTTAGTCTTTGAACATTTCACTTTAATTTTCACTTGGCAGGCTGCTGCAAATGTTTTTGCTTGGTAAAAAAGGTAGCTCACATATTTTAGAGCTAAATTTAGAATAAAACTTAAATGTTAGCAGTGCTTTTTAATCAGATCTCACTACAAGTAAAATAAGAATTAGGTGACAAAATGAATGTGATACTGCCAAGAAAATAACTGGTTCAAAATGCAGCTACCAGCATTAACTGTATATAATTCCAATATTCTAATTCCCAGTCGAGTTTTAGGTTATATTCAAAGTGCTGGTTTTTAAAAGACTCAAAACAAATATGGAACCATTATTATCATGAAAAGCTGGCCATAAGAACTCATCCACATACACAAATCCTAGACTAAGGCATTGCTTGATATGCCCTTGAAGGTGCCTTCCCAGATGCTACACACCCTTTAGAACTTGGAAGTTCTTAAGACATCTTTTGGCATCTAACCCTACAATCCAGAGTAACTACGGGAGCACGTAAGAGACTTTACGTGCACCCGTAGTTACTGCACCACCTAGTGAAAACCTATGGGAAATTCATATTGCAATCCAGAGCAAATTGTTCTTACACCGGAGCAAGGACTCCCCGTAGTTACTCTGGATTGCACCCTAAATGTTCCTCATATTTGTGACTGTATTTAGCTTTACAGATCTTTAAGTTCAACTATGATACAGCTTTGGAAATTGTAAATCTAGTGCAATAACACTAACGCTTGGGAGATCAGGTATTATACAATTGCTGAAAGCATTTTGGAACTTTTCTCATAAGGACAAACGATACTATTAGTCTAGCAGGCTCCTTGGAAAGGTTTTTGAGGATCAGCTTAGTCACACTATAATTGCATTAATTGGTTTTATTAATTTGTTCAGTAAATTGTGCAGAAAGGACTCTTAAGCAGCTAACCTCTGCCATTTTACATGGGGACATTCAGGTTGCAATCTACTTTCCTGGGAGTAAGTCATTGAACACAATGGGACCTCCAAGTTCCAATTTAGGAGCTCTGGCATGATAGAGATGTCTGATGGCACTTCCAGCCATATCACTTTCCAGACTGATAACATTGCTTCTGGGGCATTCTAGCCCCAGGGGGACTATATGCCCCTTCTGCCAGGACATGCCCTGAATTTTAGCCTTGTGTCCTGGAAAAAATATCATTGTCCTCCTTTTCCTTGTAAGAGGGGAGCATGTAGCCTTCTTGTAATTAATAATTTGTGTAATAAATTGCACGTACCATAATAGTTTTAAATTTAATAAGTAACAGTGTTTAAGTACATAAAAGCAATATGATTGTTTTTAGCTTTTATGACCTACATTTTTCTTGTATGTACTGCATTGTGGAGGGTGTTCTCTTTTTTTTTTTTGGTTATGGCATATGGTCACCTTACCTAGCCCTGCTCTGGTATCTTGGGGTCCATGTGACCCCACTCCTTTTTGACATTTTTTTTAAAAAACAATCTTTCACTTATTTTTCTATGAGGCCCTTCTAACAATATGACTCATGGTCACTAGTGTTCTTGTTTTTCTGTTTTTTTAATTTTTATTTCGTTGCTGACAGACTTGGGTTAAGTTACCAGGAGTGAGATCAAATACACCCTATGATACCACAGCAAAGTTATTTGGATTTTGAAAGTTATTTGAACATTAAGGCACACATGCTTCTGTTTATCAATATTCAAATACAAATGTTTAGTGTGTTATTTGAGAAAAAAAGTTTTTACAATGGGGTCCAATTTGACCCTCCTCATACTATTGCTTTTACAATGGGATCAAATAAGATGGTACAAAGTAAGTTTTCTTAAGGTGACTAGAGCACAGCTAGATAGATTGCAATTCTCAAGAGGGTCAGAGCTTAAATCCTATAGAACAGAGTCTCAACATTTCAGCCCATGGCCATGTCACAAACCTGGCAAGATGTCAGGGGCCAGAAAATACTTAAAATACACAAATGGATTCCCACTTTACCTTCTAAAGCAGGAGTGTCCAACCTCTTAGCTTCCCTGGGCTGCACTGGAAAAAGACACATTGGTTTGGGCCGCGCATAAATACTAACAATAGCTGATATCCAAAAAACCATAGAAAACATAGTTAACATACTTGTAGTCAGTTAGTGAGATGTTTGACATTATTTCTGAGTCAGTCTGCTCCACAGCCCACTCCAACAAGGTTAAATGGGGGCTTTACTCCCAGGAAAGTGTGGCTATGAGGGCTGCCTGAAGGCAGGTCCCCTCCAGTGGCAGGGAGATCCCCAGGATGCTGCAGAGCCCTGCAGGGGGAGGAGTTCATGGCCCTCCTCAAAGCACACTGGGAAGACCAGAGCTCTACATGTGCCATTTAAAGATGGCAGTGCCCATGGAGCTGTTCAACACATGGCCCAGTATTTACTGGGCCACATTCATGGCCAAACTTGGCCACATGTTGCCCGCGGACCACGTGTTGGACAAGCCTGTTCTAAAGCCTTAAAGTTACTTCTGGTTTTGGGGAAAATCAGGAAGTTATTTTTAGGCCCTCAGAGCACCATCCAGACATGACCAGAGCATCTTCCCGTAGTGTTTGGTCAAGTAGACCAAAAAATTGCAGGGGACGAGAATGTCTAAAAGCCACATTCGGCCCCTGGGCCTGGGTTTAAGGATCACTGCAGTAAAGTGTCTGAAAGACTTCACTACAAGCTCTGGCTGCAGTCAGGGCTTGGAAGCTCCTGAACTCAACTCAGTTTCATGCAGAATTTGGGAGGAGTGCAAGAATAGAAAACTTTGTGGGTAACAAGGGTCCACCTCTTGTATCCAAATACCAAAGCCAAATCTGTGAGATACTGGAGCCAGACTGAACAAAATCAGGGTGGAGGACAGAAAAACCACTCCAGTCTTCTCTGCAGCAGAATTTCCATATAGAGGAAATAGAAGCAAAATTCTAACAGGATAGCAGAATCCATAGCTATGCAGGGACTAGGTAATTCAAGTGGAAGTTGCCAGTAGAAAAGCTCCTAGAAATTATCGGAGTATCTGAAGGGTTTCAAGTTTAGAACTCCCTTTAAGAATGTCAGTTGCATGCACAATGCTGGGTATTAGGAGACAGTGCAACAAATTTAACTGAAAAATGCACACACCTGAGAAAGCACCTTTCTATACAAGTATGGAACATCTTTAGGAAATTGAGTCACCCATGACACTCAGTACATAACCAGCCATTCTCAAGATTACAATCTTAAGATGTCTGAATAAAAAGGAACAAGGTCTCACTTTACAAAAAAACTTCTGTTCTACATAAATGTAAGTTGCAGATGAAGCACTGATTAAATTTTATCCATCTTGAAAGAAGTGATAACACCATACAAATAAAGACGATTTATAAATGGAGGTGGTTGAAGACAATATGCTTTATCTGTCTACAGTATTTATATATTTGGATTTATGGATTTGGAAGCTGTTGGGCATGAGTATGAATACCAGTTGTCACTTGCTTAAACACCTCCACCCGCCCAAGATAAAACAAGTAGAAATTAGATTAAACCACCCACTTCTGTTTCTTGCTCCTAATGGAATAAGGTGCCTTGGTATCTGCAGGGACTACCTACTGATACCAAAATGTTGAATAAAAGCAGTTTTTTAAGTGTGTGCTTGACAATAATTTACAATCAGTTTTCCTTACTGTTACAGAGAGGCTGTTAGCAATTAAAAATGCAAACAACCCTTCCTATGCCTGACGAATGGAATGATTGTTTGCAAGACTGCCTTTCTAGAACAGTAAGAAAAGCAGTTTTTCTTTTAAGGGCTTCATCTTCCCCCTTCTCCACAGCTCAGCATATTCCTTCAATGGCCATTTGTGTTGAGTCAAATCCATATATAAAATCCATGTATTTTAATTGGACATGTATTAGAGTGGCAGCATTTGTGGATCCTACCACAGAAGCACAGATCGCTACCTATTAATCTTGAAACAGTTCTGTGTAATGACGATGCACTTACTGCAGTTTCTCATAGCTCTGGGAGCAGCCAAACCAATGCACAAGCAGGTTGTAATGAAGCTTCTGAAATTTCACCTTTGAGAAAAGCAACCTGGCTCTTCACATTTTTGGTCCATTGTTTCTGAAGCAGGAGGTTCAGTCATTTACCGACAAAATACAGTCATCGGCTTCTGCATTATGTTAGTGTTCTACTACAGCAGTCTACACATTAGTAAATTATAATATGGAGAAAAACCCTAAACCTATTTCACATCTACACCTCTCCTTCCTGAGCTAAATATTAGTAAGTAGACATTCTCACTTAATATGGTCATTAACTATTTTATTCAGATGGTGGCAAAAATGCCACCTGCATATTAAAAACAAACAGGTTAGAAGTAAATGTTTTATTCTTTCAACTAAATTCCAGTACTACAAGGGCAGTAAAACAATGATACACTGAAAAATTGCAGCAATAAACATTTGTTAAAGACTGATAGAATAAATAAAAACTACAAAAATGAGAAATTATATAAACCCATTCTTAACCCCCCAAAAAGTCATGGAATACAGAAATGCCCTCCTTCACTATTTCACAGGAAGTACTGTGGGCTATCTTGCTTAAAGTTGTCCAGGGATTACATTCTAATTTAACTGTGATTACAGCTTTGCAGTGCACAGTTATGAAAACCACACTAACTTCAGTCAGAAGTGTCATTCTACTCTTTTATTTACACAACCAGTGAAGGGCAGAGTTCTAGTACACCAGCTTTAATCCTTTTACTTTTCAAACTTATTAACATAAGCCAAATTGTAATGATACAGCAAATGAGACCACTGGTATTAACAGGTAGCAAAGGTCCACATCCAGGTGGTACTGACATCAGGGAGCACTCCAAAACCAGTTGCTGCATAAGAGTGGTTGCCACTGACAAAAGCTTGAAATAACCAGTGTATACAGGGAGGGAAGGGGGATTATGGCATTGTTGCAAGTCTTTAAAGGACAGCTTGCAACAATAGAACAGGGTTTCAGGGCTGCCCACATATGCAGAAAACATGATTCATGAAACATCTGAAAAAAAGAAAAAAGCAGCATATTAGTGCTTACAGATGACAATGTTAACAAATGTTGTATAATCACTGAATTGCAACTTTTCTAGTATACAGAAGGTCAGTTTAAAAAATGACACGACTCAACATAACAATATTCCTGGAAACACCATCACATACCAAAAAAGTGAGATTGACAGCAATCAAATGGTAGCTCAAATACTTACAACTTGCAGGCTGTTCTCCATATCGTCGCATGATCTGGTCATGCGTGAACTTCACAAAAGCGTCATACTGTTCTGTAATCAATGAATATTCAAAGAATAACTATACACAACTATTACTAAAATAATCTCTCATATACAAAAAACCGAAGTATTTAATTTTTCCTTAAGTATATTTGCCCATGCATGTGCTCCTATGCTAGCTCACTTGTGTACTTCTGCTAACTCTCTCAACCACACTGTCCTTACAGATTAGATTAACAAAATTCCCAGTCATTATATGAAAAAGTACAAACAGACATTAAGTGATTGCCAACAAGCATTTCCAGATAGCTAAGCAAAACAATATGCTTTTGAAACAAAACTGTTTTCATCTTCTGTGACGCTGCAGTCCTAATCTCCAGTTAGGCCAACATAAGCACCGGCCCAAGTCCCATGATAGCCTGTGGTTATCACAAAAGCACCTTAGGGCACATGCTCCACTCTGGGGGGGGGGAGAGTTTAGGTCAGCGCATAGGCATACATTGACATCCCCACACCCTGATACGCCATGGGAGTTATGCTGGCCTAAACTGGTTAGGACTGCACCTGAATCATCTAGTTTCAGGAACAGAAAATAAGATTTGCCGATAGTGATCAGGATTGATGATACTGCCTAGATTACTGTCACATTAACAGAGTAAAAAACCTGGCTATTGCATGCTCAATAAAATATAACTATATATTAGTGCTTCAACTCCCAAGCGGCTAGCCCACTTGAATGATATGCCCTTGCAGTTGCACTCCATTTAGCCAATAATCAAGTCTAAAAGTCAGCCATTTGCACAAACTCTTCACTGAAGCAGAAAGAACCAAAATCAGAATCCTAAGGGTAAAATATCAAAAGTGCAAGTCGCTTGGAGGCAACAAAAATACTCAGCTGAACTAATGTAAACACTGATCTGGTCAAGAAAACATGTTTGCAGAATTAAAGCAGGCCTCCGTCAGTCTTGAAAGACTATGGTATCATGCTTGGCGCTGCATACGCTGCACGCGAAGCACGAAAGCCTGAGTTGGATTGTTATGGAGGATAGGCTATTACCCAAACAGCAAATCCCCCCTCTCCACGCCACTGAATTAGTCCAATGGAAAGGCAGAGCCTGTATGATTGGATCCAGCTGGCGTCGCAGAGCTGGGCTAAGGACAGGAGCTCACCCTGTCTTGTGGGGCCGACCTGGGAATCGAACCCTGGCCTGCTGGTTAACAGGCACAGCATCTTTATTGCTTGCACCACCCACAGCCCAGAATAAGAGGGGACTAAAATAAAAACGTGGAGGACTAAAACAGTCATTGTACTGATGCAGTACTTGGTCACTGCAAATTTATGGGAAAGGAATCTGCCTTCTTTCCTCCGTATTAATTAGCTATTATTTTTCCATTTTCTTTGTAAACCGCTTTGTGAACTTGTTAGTTGAAAAGCGGTATATAAATACTATAGATATATAAATATTGTAGATAATTGTGACTCATAACTCATGAGAACGAAGTTCAGGTGCCATTATTACCCAACGGAGACATATTATTCTCAAGAGGCTGCTATGACTAGAATAACATCTCTGTCTTTTTATACCTGCAAGTTTTGTGGTCAAGATTTCTTCATACTCTTCACGGATTTTCTCTTCACATTCTTTAAGCAAGCGTTCACAGATCATTCCAACTTGTCTTAGAGTAAAGAGAGGTTGTTCTTTTTTCAGTGGCGATGATGCTGCAGATGAAGTACCTATGAATAAGCATATCAGAGACTGATTTGTCACATTATGGTATATTGTAGATCAGTGTACATAATACTTCCACTGTCATTTTGAGAAACCCTTTTAAGGCTCAATCTATGAAACTTTTATTCTATATTAAAGAAAGGTAGTTTTGTCCAAAGTACTACAGATGTCCAGATTTCTGTATGGCTGCTTTTCTCTGGGCAAGGGATTTGTAGCACAGTTTATCAAACCAAATACCTGTCCATCTAAAAAAAAAATTCAACATTCAGCCACCTCCTTTGAAACCATTTTCCATTAAATTATTTTAAGTAAGCTGTTGGAGCTTTGTTGGTTGATGGGTAGGCTACAAATATTTTAATTAAAAAAACTTCACCTGGCAAAGCTGGTCCAGTAAGGAGAAATGCTTGTGACTGTGCATCAGTAGAACAACAGGGATCTGTTTGCTGAAAGTTTTCTAAGTGTCTCCTCTTCTGCATGCGTTTGTATTCCTGTTTTATATTGTACAGGATTTGTTCTAGAAAAAGAAAAAAATACATTAATTTTGGTTATGCCATCAACTGTGTGGACAGATTTCAAAATCAAAATAGTGGAATTTAACAAACTGAAGTCTGTGCAAGTTTTAATACAGTAAATACAAAGCTCTTCAATTGCTTTTTATAACTTGCGTAGAAAAACATTAGCCAGTTACGTTATTATCAGTTTATAACATTCATTTTTATAATAAAATGAAATTTTGTTTAAAGAACTTAACTTTATATAGCTGCCACACTAAATTCCCAGCACAAAAAGGGTTTCAGAGAATTCATGCCCACTGCCTCTCTCCTATACCCCACACCATTACCTTCCCCTATAAAACAGGGAACAATGCAAATAATCACACATTCCCTCCCCTTTCAAAGTTAGAACTGCAAGTTAGAAAGAACTGAAGGTTTCATCTTTTTAAGTTCTATGCAGCATATCTCTGCAGCATTTTGCATTTACCACCACTAATTTTAACAGAAAAAAGTATGAATAGCCAAACATAGACCTTCATAGCTAAGCAAACAGGTCGTTTACATGATATTTTGGATTATACCCATAATTCAGATAGAGCACAGCTCTTCCTTGTAGAAGAAATACTGTACCCACACAAGTCTCACATGAGAACAAGTGGTCCTTGCAGGTGTAGGATGTTCTTTCTATAAGCAGAGGAAGCTACAGTCTGACCAAGCTGAAATACAGTTCTCTGTGTTCTGCACTTTCTTCAAATACACCTTTGTGAAAATCACTGTTGAGTATTGCATACATACTAGTATATAAAAGGGCTTAGTTAACCAACCAACATTTCTATGCAACTGACTTAACTTGATTACACCTGGCCCTTTCAGTCCCCATGTATATGGATCAGAGCTGGGGAGTAGTGGGGAGTAATGACGAATACCTCCTACTCATACTCAAGAGCATTTTTTCTTAATGTTACGCCTACTCCTGTGAAAACCTCTTACGCCTTTACTCCCATTTCTCTTACTCCTACTTCCCAGCTCTAAATATACCCTTTGAATTTAGTAGCTGTCATTGCTATAGCACTTTTTGAGGCTCAAAGTGTTATATTTTTTTCCTCTACTTTTACAACCGGTGCTCGAACTTGATGACTTTTTGTTGCTTTGTTTGTATATATGGTGGACTCTCCCACACTGGGCATCTTCAAGCAGAGGCTCGACAAGCACCTGTCAGAGATGCTCTGGAACAGTGATTTTGCAAAATCTAATACCTGTGGAAATTCTCAGTTTGCAGGAAAGAGACAACCAGACTGCCAGCTTTGTAGCATTTGTCCCTCAGTGAGACTAAGCTGGGGGGAGAGAAAGCAGAGCAGAATGGCTTCACTTCATGGTGTTTATATGTTACTGATGGAAGTCTTACCAGCCTGCTATGTGCCTGTTGTAAGCAGACACTTTCACAGCAGACTTAGCAATGCATCTCCCAAACCTACAAAAAAAAGCATTCAACTTTTATTGTATTGTTGAGATGAAATAGGTTAAAAATATCTGGTCTAAATAAGAGAGAAGAAAGCAGGAGAAGCAATCTCTCCTTCCTTCCCTGTTGAACTTCTCAAATTCTCCCTTGCTATCTCATGCCAGGAACTCAAGAATGCCAACCAAGCACATGCATAATGAACAAGCCTTTGTGCCACCCCCTACCAAAGACACTGGTGAAGCTCTATTTTCAAATACAGGTTGAACCTTGCCATCCCTGTTGCTGGGTTCCAGGAACCTATGTGGACACCTCTTGTACTTGGCTTGGGGAAGGTTAACATTATCCTGAACTATATCTTTGAGGGAATTATTTGGATTATGAGCCTTTTTGGAACAAGATGCCATTTATTATGCCATTTGTCTATAAAACTGTGGACGTTGAAATGTGGTATATATGGTAAATATACTTAATAACCACCATTCGCCACATGGATTCTCCGCATGACAAGAGGAGGGAGGAAATCACTACACCCTTTTTGCTAAAACAGATGATACACCAACCCACAACTGTGGTTGCATTCACGAAGCAGCCCTCATCTCTCAAGCCAATACTATGAAACAAGGAAAAACTCACATTCCTGTGGTGATCTCCTAATCTCCTTTGGTCAAGACAGCTTGTTCAATGGCAGAGGCTAGCTCCCCATCACAAGTGGCTTGTTTCTTGGCTGACCACTTACCTGCAACCTTTGTCTAAGGAAACTACCTCATACCTGAACCTGTTTCTCTCTTTCTCTCCTCCCCACATTTCTTCCTTTACCCTCTTTTCCAGTACCCCACAATTCTCAAATTTCCTCTTCCCATGCCAACTAATCTCCTTATTCACTTTTGGATCATGTGCTCCCCTTTTCTACTCCGCCCTTTTCCCTTCCAAGGGAGATCCCCTCTCCTCCTGCACAACTGCTAGCTACAACATTCTCTGCCGAATTCCAATCTGAATTTCCTTTTTGAGTTCGGAACATCAAATTCTTTGAGCAATTCATTCTTGCCTCAGTTTTACTTTCCCTGCCAAATTATACAGCTGCACACATTGGCCACTGCACAAGATCCCTACACATTATTGTTCTTTCTCCCCATGTGCACACAAACACTGCCAATAATATTAGGTAAACTCATTCATCTCACATTAAAAATATGCATGACTGATCAGTATCAAGTCCAATAACATAAGCACTAACTTTCTAAAATCAATATCAGCACTTTGGAAGGCTGAAAAAAATGTAAGCTTTTAGTTAGAAAGTTCTCACACACAAGTGTTTTGATGTTCAGATACCAAATAGGTTAACCTAAACTCATTCAAAACTAAACTCATTCAAACCTACATACAACCTCATTTATTCCAATATGCTCATCCAGGCCTGCCACTTATTTATTCAGAATTTTGTTTCTTCAATCCTTAGATTATCCCTAAAAGTTGCCAAAACACAGAAATCTACAAAGACAGCTCCATTATCGTGTACCCTCTCAGAATACTGCACACAATATTAAGAGGACACAAAAGCAGGTATAGAATTAACCAGATGCTTTTCATCATGCTCTGAAAGCAAAAGACAAACTATGGATCACTAGCATGCTAGTTCCAAGAAGTCCAGTGCTACTCAAATCATGCTAGTTCAGTGGGCTACTCAAATTAGAGCGGTTGGGATCCCTTTGGGTGATCGCAAGAAGGTAATATCTGCCACCTTGGAAATCTGGCACTAGTTTTCCACTGAACACAATGGGATTTACTTTGGAGTAGACATGGAGGTAATCTGGCATCACAGTGATATCACATCTCTGTAAGTTTGACAAGGTGCCCCTGGACAGATTTTCAAGTTTCAAAGAGGGAACCTTGCTGAAATGCCTGGGTACCACTATACCATCCTTAACTCAGTGATTTTCAATCTCACGGCACACTTAACAAGGCACTGAAATTGTCAATGTACACCATCAATTGTTTTTACCATTCACAAAGCACAAATCACATAATTTTCCTATTAATGTTAATCCCCAAATTCCTGTGGCACACTGGTTGAAAATCACTGCCTTAGCTAATGGTGCACATTTATAGCTTCAGAACACACTCCTTAAAAGCTTCTCTACCAGGTTTGTTGTATTTAACATTGTTTGGCATGAAAACCAACGGATAAGAAAACCTCATTTTTATGAATCTGTCTTAGCAATCCAATTTAAAAACTGATTTTTCCAAAATCAGATTTAATCTTCCTATTACTAGTACCAAGACAAGCTTCTTTGTACTTGGAAGAACTTTATACTGTTATACTGTACATCTAAGTTTAAATGCAATGGCAGCACAATTCCTGACAAGGTCAAAAACCACATTATTCACATTTGTAAAATGTTCAACGTGTTTCAATTTTATACTTCTCCCGTGTCAACTTTTATTGGACCAAGGAAATCTCATGAGACTAGTGGCAGCTGCCACCACAGAAGTAGATTGGGAATTCCCATGGGGGAAGCAGTGGAGATAGGAGTGCCTCAGTCACTACAGACAAGTGCATGATTGCCAACTATGAAGTCATCTTCACAGATACCAACAGCAGGATCAGCAACCCATAGTAAAAGTGTTGAAGACTGCAGCACAGTACAGAAGACTAAGATAAGTTGACAACACAATGCTGGGGGCCTCATCAGAAATAAGGTTCTGTCTTCTTGACATGCTAGGCTGCATAGAGCCCAGCAATAAATAATATCTCAGCCATTAAGAAAAATAGCACAAGCTCTGTTCAAGTAATGGGAGAAGGTTCACTAGTGTTAACTAAGAAGCAAGTTTACACACAAACATAAACCAAAAAAACCCACTAAATGGGGGAGGATACATTCAAAAGCCTGACTCATTTGTTCAGGTATCGTCTTCCCTTGTCCACAAGAGCACACTGTAATTGCAGGTTGAGAGCTGAGAAACTAAATACAGTAATTGAAGTAATTTGCTAGAACTTGGGCAGGATTCATGTCCAGAAACTGTCTGCAGCCCTAGACATCCTGGCCAATTCAGTCTTAAGGAAACAGTGTTCTCTAGCAAGCACAGAAGGCATCATAGCCTGCTAAATTGCAAAAAATACATTTTTTCTCATTCACTGTCTAGTAAACCAGGGGGATAACAAACTCATTTCACATAGCAGGCTGAAGAGCATTAATAACACCTGCTAAGGGCCAGATATGCCTTCATCAAGCAGGAAGTGACATCATTAGATAATGATGACCAGAAAATAAGCATTTTTTCCTCACTTAGGAACTCATTCAAAGCAAGTGTCAGAAGAGAAATTATGCAAATCTTTTCAAGAGATGGGACAATTCAATTATCATGCAGGCTGACCTTTCAACCATGATAGCTCAGCAGCAACAGCAGTTGATACTAGAAGAATTTTGGGATCAGATAACTTGTACAGGCCGCATCCAGCCTGTGAACCTTATGTTTGATACCCTTAACTAACCATAACTCAGAGGTTACATAGGGGTAAATGCCCTTTCTCTATAATTTAAGCAAGCAAGAAAAAAAATCCCTCTGCAGTATATGCACCCTGTAAGAACTCCATACTATGAGCAGTGAAATGCATGGGGTGGTTCAGCAGAGTCAGTATGTACACCGTTTAAAGGTCTTGCCAGATGGGAGTTCTCACTGGAAAAAAGCCCCAGCCCCAGCCCTCACTTCAGCATTTCTTTGAGGGCATCCACAGCAAGCAGAAAAGACTGAAGCAGCTGTGGGAGAAAAGTACATTAACAAGCATCAATAGCTGCAAATACTGCTTTTCTGCCTTCACCCAATTCTGAAAACTGTCCAGTTTTGTATATATTTTCACATGTATTCAACAGATCATATGAATGAAAGATAATTCCTCACCAATGTCTAAGTCTGGCAATTTTGTTGAGTGACTATAAAAAAATGGTGCCATTCATTTCTGGCAGAAGCCCATGCAAAAAGTTTCCAGATAAGGTAACTACAGATTTGCAGAGTGCAGACTGAATCATTATATCTTCCCAACCACCTCCCAATGGTTATGAGAATGAGGAAGGACTCCTTTTCCCACCATTTCCAACTGCCCTGCAATTAACAAACCCATAGGAATTCATCTACCTTCTGCATCAGCCTGTTATGGTTAATTCTATATAATGAGCCCTCCCCTAAATAAGCCCTCAATAAAATATAACCATACCAAAAAGAACCTGGAACAAAAGTCAGCAATGGATATGAATGAATACCAGTTCAAAATCTGATTTTCTACCTTTTTATATCTATCATTAGTGCTGTGTTTAACATGGCTGTGGGTGATGCAAGTGGTTAAGACACTGTGCCTGTTAACCAGCAGACCAGGGTTCAAGACCAGTGTCCCCACAAGACAGTGGGGACCACCTCCCAATGGAACCAACTGTATTGGCACTGCCGTTCCTTGGGCTATTTCAGTGGCAAGGAGAGGGGGAATTTGCTGCTTGGGTAACAGCCTATCCTCCATATTAATCTACCCAGGCCTTTGTGCTTTGCATACAGCGTCTAGCATGATACCATAGTCTTTTGAGACAGATGGATGTCAATGCTTAGCATACCAAGAACTTTGCCGCTTTAAATGAGGTACTACCAAGAGAAAGAAGTATTTACACAACAGTCATGGCCTTGCAATCCCTGCATGCCATTATACCTACACTCGGGGGTTCAGGGTGGGTAAGGATACCTCCAATGTGTTTATTTACCTTATTTATTTACCTTGTAAGGTCATATACGTACAAGCATGACCTTACTTGTAGAGACCCAAGGCAGTTAATATAGGCCTCTTTTCCCTAACACATAGGGAAAGAATATTCTGCAAAGACTGCAGCAAGTAGAAAATATACTATACTCAATGACAAATGTTGAATCAGATTCATATGGGCAACTAGGAATCCCATCCTAACCACTCTCAACACCATAGCAGGTACAAGTGAAGATATCCTAAGAAATTACTGAGCACAAAACAAATCTGTGCACAAGATACTAAGTTCAAGAGAATTGTAATGTTAGAGGTTCTCATCCAAATTCAGTAGTTGTGTTTCAAATTTTGTTTGACTGTGAAAGCGAGAGAGACAAAGATGTTATTTTCCATTAACATGCACAAGATAGTACAGAGTGGGAATTGATAAGATACAAAGAACTCTACCACCACAGACAGACATCAGGGAAATCACCAAAGCAAGGTTCTCTGGAACAACAAACCCCAAACTTTCCCAAAAGTAATTCTGAATACATTCAGATTCCAATACTGGCTCAAGTGTATAAAGTCTATTTAATAATGAAAACTGCTGCAAGAAATAATTGTTTTCATTTTAATAAGGGTGACACCACTTCCATACCAAATTTTAGCTATTACGAAAGAGTTGAGATCAATGACTGATAGTTTGTTATTCTTGAAAAAGATTCACTGAGTAGTGACTGAATTAGTGGTGGTTTAGGTGTTGTATTCAGCTCTTGTCTTATCAAGCTGTTACACCCCAACTTGGTATGAACTTATCTATGATGGTATGACCACCTGTATGAGCAACCACCATGTGGGCTTTTTGTGTCAGGTGTTTCATTTTGTAAGAGAGTAAAAGGGACAAGGAAAAACACAAAATATGCAAAAAAAATTTCAATGTTGCTGGAATGAGTTAAGACAGAGACTACTAGAATAAAGACATATGAATGGGTGATATACAGTATTACAAATAATTTCCACTGTTCCAAGTTCAGACTAGATGGAAGAATGTTTTTCTCTGCTATGTTCTATTTCCTACAAACTTAATTTATGATTTGTATATTAAAATACACAACTTTCAAACAAGGAACAAGAAAAACATGTTTTGAGACAATATCATGATACTTTGTTTAAAACAATAGTTTTCAGCTTATTTGAAAGAAGACCCAGAAAAAAATCTTAGGGACCATACACCCATACGTTCACTTGTTAATCCTGATGGTTTGCATCTTCATGTGTAAACGCTGAAAAATACATTGGGAGGAAACCCTGGAGAACAGGTATTATGGTACATGTTGTCATGGCTCAAGTTTACAAATCAAGTTATGAACTTGATAGAACTATATAAGGAAGATTAGCAACATCTTACCACCAATGAATGACAAATTCATTGCAAAGACATTTTGCAAGAGACCTGTATTCGGAATTTATTGATCAGCAAAATGTTGGTCTAGTTTTCACTGAGATGGTAAACCTAATGTCCACCATCTGTACACCATCCAGCTGGTGGATGCTTCACATCAGTAAATAAATGTTCCTTCATCCAAGTTAACAAACCATCCTCTGACAAACCTTTCCTATACCATTTTTCAGTGGAAGTTCACAAATGATTAACATGGCATAATAAAAAAATGGGCTCCCTGTCACTCAAAGCAAGAGAGAGTGCTAGAGAGAGCTAGAGATCACTAGCAAACAGCTATCAGAGAAGATCCTTTGTAAAAATGAATAGAGATAATTGTCGTCCCCTTCTAAATAAAAAAGCCACCACAGACTAGTTTTCTACATAGAGGAATGCCATTTTGTACACCTGAAAGTTCAGTTATGTTTTCCCACTACTGAGTAATTATGACCAGACAAATTTATCAGCTCAGTAAGAACAAAGTTTAATCTACAGCCAGCAAAAATAAAATATCAAAGCATTACAAAAGGCATCCAATTTTATCTTTTTTAAAATTAATTTGCTTTATTTAAAAGCCTATGAATTATTCTGTTCTAGAATTAAACCTAACCAACCTACAAGTCGCAAGAAGTTATAGTTCCTCTTTATTCTGCATTGGTTAGACCTCACCTTGAGTTCAGTTCTGGGCACTTCACTTTAATAAAGATGAAGCCAAACTGGAGCAAGTCCAGAGAAGAGCAACAAGAATGATCAGTGGGATGGAAGGGAAGCCCTATGAGGAAAGGTTGGGGGAACTTGGGATGTTCAGCCTGGAGAAGAGAAGGCTAAGAGGAGATGTAATTGCCCTCTTCAGATACCTGAAGGGATGTCATATGGAGGAAGGGGTTCGTTTGTTCATAGCTGCCTCTGAAAGCAGAACAAGAACCAATGTGTACAAATTGTAAGCAAGGAGATTCTGGTTGGATATCAGGAAAAATTCCTGATGATGAGGGCGGTTTGGCAGTGGAACAGATTGCCAAGGGTGGTGGGCTCTCCAACTGGGGATCTTCAAGCAGAGGCTCTATGAGCACCTGTCAGGGATGCTCAAGGAGGAATTCCTGATACAGGCAGGGGGTTGGACTAGATGACCTACTGGGTCCCTTCCAGCTCTAGGATTCTATGATCTATAGAAAAAACTTTTGCAACAATAGACTTCTCTATTTTGGGCGGCGGGAGGGGGGGGGAAACGGAACAAATTCATCCTCTCCATGTAAAATGAATGGTATACTTACATTAAATCTTTGCCTTACAAAGAGATACAATTACCAGACATCAGTTAAACAAAAAATAGAAAATCAACAGGAAATAAAGATAGTTCTTTCAGTATGCAACATGAAACAGCAAAGCAGCTGTCCAAACAATGTTAAAACTATTAGATGCAATATTTACACTGAATGTTTCCTTTCTCCCCTAGCACAGTGTCTATTTACCTATACTTTACACTCAACACAGCTGGTGTCTCCATTTTGGAGACAACACCCACCAACCACAAAATTGGCTTTTTCTTCACAATACATTTGCCATACAAAAGCTAATTTATTATATCTATCCACCTCTCAAAAACAAGTAACGGACCAAATTAAGGTACTAAACAATCCCATTTATTATTTTGTTATTTCCTAAAATGCATTCTTATTGCTGTATAAAAATGTCAGTTTATTGAGATTTCATTCCAACAACAAAACCTTGCTTTTAATTCCTGCACAGTTTACACATGCCACATTTTTTCTTTATGACTCAGCATAAGGATTTCTTCCCAATATTTTTGAATACTGTACATCTCGAGTTGTTGCCATGGCAGGTTTTTGCTAATAGGTGTGGATGGTAACCAACACTTAAAAGGCTATTCTTCTGCCCAGTGTTCCTTTCTGTTTCAATGTGGCCTTCTCCCTTGACATAGTTAATGTGCCCTGGAAGTTATGGGGCAGTACTAGAGCAAAACATTTCCAGACCCTGACACCAAACATCAAGATTATACAAAGTATATTCAATATTACATTATATGATATGACAACAAGCAAAGATTTTTTTACCTGATACACCTCTTTACCACAAGTTTTAACAGCTTGCAACCAGTTTAAAAATATTATATATTTGCAAGAAGTTTAGAGTTTAAATCAGGTTGTCTTAATGAGAAAATTAGAGCTAAATCTTTTTTTATTC
The DNA here is from genome assembly GCA_030015325.1 of Cryptoblepharus egeriae. Classification (NCBI taxonomy): domain Eukaryota; kingdom Metazoa; phylum Chordata; class Lepidosauria; order Squamata; family Scincidae; genus Cryptoblepharus; species Cryptoblepharus egeriae. Next base: position 157,269,798 of record JAREYC010000001.1, read on the forward strand.
ACCATATGGTTGCTATACTTTTAATATCAATTTAAGATAAATTTAAAATATTTTAGATTTAATTGCTTCAAACTATTTGCTTTTAAAAAGGGAATGTCTGTTGTGCGAGCCAGTTGTTGACACAGCAATTAAGGAATTAGCAAGGTTCTAGCACTGAAATGAGGACACAACTTGTTCCACTACACCAAAACAGGAATCAGACCACAAGCACAAGTACAGCAACTATGAATGGCAAGGTGGTTCTGTCCAGGTCATGTTGGGGGAACTGCTGTGCAACATGAGGTTCCTCAACTCTGGAAGGGAGCAGGTTGAAGAAAAACTAATTACATAGGATACTAAAGATACATAGGATAGTAAGTATTACAATACTATATTATGCAAAGGGAATTGCATATTGGTGTTGCATATTTTTGCAAATATACAGCATTTGTTAAAAATATCCATGTCAGTGAACACAATGAAAATTGTATTATGACAGCTTCGTGACATCACACTAAGCAACTGCACTGGCACCCACTTGAACATTTAATGATATTGATCACTCAGCAATGTACAAAATAATATATTAAGATATAATCTGCTTTCTTCTTTTAAAAATAATTATTCACTAGACAATCTCTCTGCTAAACCTGGATAGCAATATATATACATAAATACTTTTAGATCCTATTTGCCTTGCTCTAAAACAATTGTCTATCTGTCCAGATGCTTACAGGAATGAATAAGTTTCATATGATACTTTAACTAGGTTAAAAGCCTATGAAAATAAAAAGCTTTACTTTATATGGATTTTTCAGGACTGTGGTCTCAATGAAGATATGTTTCTATCACTGTCTTCAAAGTTGTATACAGTTACTTGACAGGCCCAGCTGTTAACATTACTGAATCAATTTTTAAACCCTTCTTTATATTACACATTCCTAACTTAGGTATTTCTACTTCCCAACAAAGTCACCCTATCCAGTGTTGATTTATATTTAAAGTATCCCAATATTCTTCCTGCATGCACATCTGTCTTTGAGCCCATTCCTGTGAAAGTCCCATTATAGTGAGTGTGGTTTTTTCTCCAGGTAAGTATACATAGGATTACAGCATTTAGCAATTTTATGATTCACACTAAGCTGTAGTGCAGATGACACACAATACACCCCAATGACACCAGCTATTTATAAGAAAGGTGTTTAGGGAGGCAATGATTCAATAGCCAGTTTTATAACCTGATTAAAATCAGTGTCAATGCATCAGGGTTAATAAGACACTGAATTCAATATCTTGATCATAGGATAGTATGTACTGGGACAATATAATAACTTGTAGCAAATTCTAAGCACCAAAGAGCTTAAGGCAGGGTGAATAAACTCACAAAGCTGTTTGCAATGTAACAATTTGCTTACAATCAAAACCCTGTAATAGGGTCACAACAGACTCTCCCCTCCATCACAGACCCAACATCTCTTGTAGCACTAAAGGCAATTTTGTTCATATGCAGATTGTTGTATCTGAAATGTTCATGTCAATTCATTAAAATGTTCATATTCTTAAGACCCCCAGAAATATACAAGTTCAAATTAACTGTTTTCTCTCTTCCACACTCTCTCCTCCCCTCCCCCCAACATATTAGGAATGCAAGGAACAACCTGCGTAGCATCTTATACCTGAAAGCATGAGAATTATGAATGTGACACAGATAAGTGACCTGTTACTGTGGTCTAACCGTAGAGATACCATAAGAAGAATATGATGAATACAGATTGTACAGTCACAGACCATGCAGTTGACTTACTAAACATCCTTGGTTGTTTTGAAAAGGGAGAGAAGAAGAAGAGTCAAGAAAGAGTAAAGATGTACTGCTTTGATGTTACCCATTAGGAAAAAAGGAATTGTCTTTGATGAGATGTTCAACCTTTCATCCCCTGACCTATATAGATAACCTAACATCTTATAAAACTGCCTTAACTAGGAGGAGCTTTCTAGAATGAATTGGTAGGCTTAATGCTGAGAGGATTCTTTTTTTGTTGAATAAGGTCCCTGTTACTGCTAGAGGCCTACAGTGGATGATTGATGACAGACCCAGCTCTGCTCCCCCATGTTTGAACTGGAGGAGGCAGAGGCAGCAGCAGCACTACTGTCCTGGCTCAGGCAACACTATCACGCCCAGAGTTAATGGCTGCAACAAATCGATCCCCTGCATGGGGGGGGGGGGGGAGGAGGAAGACTGTAGAGGAGACAAGGGGGGGAAGTGGAGGGGTGGAGAGAGAAAAGATCTTTCCCAAGCAAGATCCTGCTTTCATGGTTCCCCTTTCCACAAACACACCACATACTCCACCTTTCAAACACCCCCCCCATCCAGCCCTCTACCTTTCAATCACAAACCCGGAGGTATCCCTACCCCAGGTACCCTTACCTGCCTCAGACCCCTTACTATCCCTACCTACCTTGAGCTAAAACTAGCCCCACCAATCTCTACCTATAATATCCGGACCTACCCCACCAGTTATCCCAAGCTACTCTGTGCTACCTCCACCTTACCCTTACCCCTCATTGTCCCTACCTACCTAGAGATACCCCTACCCATCCATTGCTACCAGCACTCCAAACTGCCTCTACCCCAACTACCCCTACTTTTAACCCCATCTGTCCCCACCTACCTTGAGCTACTCCTACCTCATCTTATAGTTCCCAAACCTAACCCCACCCTACCCCTCAGCTGTTCCTACCGACTCCTGAGCTGCCCCCACCTTACGCTTACCCCTAGTTATCCCCACCTTTGAGCTATCCCTACTTCCACCTACACCCCAAACTAAGCCTTTTACCTCCATCTATCCCTACCTATACCAAGCTGCCCCGCCTATCCCTACCACGTTTTCCCCACACAGCCCAGCTATTTCTAACTCAACAACCCCCACTGCGTCTATCGCCACCTACCCTGAACTACCCCAACCTAACTTATCCCTACCTACCCCCAACCCTGACCTTCCCCAACCCAGATACCCCTGTCCCCATCTATTTCTACTCCAATTACCCCTGCTTGCACCCTACCTACCTCAACTGGATTTCTACCCCCAACGACCCCTATCTGTCCCCCCAACCCAGACCTACCCCACCCCCAGCTATATCTACCCCAACTATCTCTACCCCCTATCCCTCCCAATCAACCCCACCCTCCAGCTATATCTACCCCATACCTACCCCTGCTCCCATCCATTCAAACCAACCCTAGGGGTGACATGGAGAGAGCCTTTCCCCCCATCCACCCCCCAGAGGACAAGAAGGGAGGTCTCCCCTCCACATATCCACCGGGGCGGCTCAGCAGTCAGCCCCTTGTGCGGCCTCTTCCCCGCCCCCACCGCGGGCAGAGCGGCCATTTCCATTGTGCCGACTCTGCGGCGAAAGAAAGCGGGGGTGGGGAGGGGAGGGAGGCGGCTGGGCGCGGGGGAAGGACCCCCGGGGGGGAGGAGGAGGGGGGCAGCCCCAGCCAGCCAGCCAGCCGACCCCACCCCAGCGCCCCCTTCCTTCCTTCCTCCTTCCTTCCTTCCCGGGCTGACCTGTGGTGAGGCGGGTGGAGGCTTCCCCGAAGGGCGAGGGCTCCATGCGCAGATACTTCTGCGGGGACGAGGCGAAGGAGGAGGCCGAGGAGGAAGAGGCGGCGGCGGCGGAGGACAAAGGGGTGCAGCGCCTCCGCTTCGGCGAGGCCGGGCTCAGCAGAGGGTCGAAATCCAGAGTCCGTTTCAAGGTGGCGCCGCAGGCCATGGCCGAGCAGGGGACGGGGAGGTAGAGGAGGAGGAGGAAGCAGCAGCAGCACCGGCTGCAGGGCCGGCCCGGCCTTGCTCACACCGCCAAGCGCCAGGAAATGTGGCCTCTCGGGGCCGCCGTAGCCTGGCTCTCTCTCACTCTGCGGCCTAGCCGCCCTCCAGGCGCCGGCCTCGCCTGAGACACCAGGCCCGGCTCCAGGCCCGGCTCCGTTGACCTCCGGGGGGGCTCCGCCCTCGGCTAATATAACCCGGGCCGAATCCGGGAAGGTGTCACGGCCGTTGGAGGAGGCTCGACGGGAGGCTACCCGGCCGAGGGCCGCCGATGACGAGCGATGACCGCGGCCCCCCCTCCCTCCGCGGAGCTGGCTGGCGTCTCTCTCTCTGTGACTCTCCCGCACCAGCCAATATGGCGTCAATAACAACGCCGCTGATTCAAAAAACCAGACCCGGACAACGCGCATGCGCCAGCGCGTGGGGGAGGGGAGGGGCGGGTGGGTGAAGTCAAGGCCGCCGCAGAGGACCAAGGGAGTTGTGGTTTTTTCCACGCCCTCCACACAGGTTTAGTATACAGAACAAGAACTACAATTCCCGTCCTGCACCGCGCGCGAGGCTTGGGAGTACCAGGGTGGAATTTTAAATGCCCTCCTGAGGAATGGGAAGGAACTGAGTGCAGGCACTGGGTGGAGGCAGAGATGACCAGCCCATTCATGACAGTGGGGACACAGGGGGGCCGTATCTCATCACCACAAAAAATGTTAAGGAAAAAATATTAATGTTTAAAAAAAATAAAAGAGGACAAGGTATTCACCAAAAATATAGGACACCCAAGAAAAGAGGACATGACAAAATAAAAGCTGAAAACACTCATTTCTATTGCTTTTGTGTGCTTAATTTAAATACTGTATTGCTTATTATTAATTATAATTACAAAAAATTATATTGTTTATTTATTTATTCATTTATTTATATCCCGTCTTTTTTTGTAGGAGTATACCTACATAATAGGTATAATAAGAATATAAGAATAAAGTTATGTTAAAATTTATTTATATCCCGCCTTTCTTCCTAGTAGGACACCCAAGGTGGCTAACAACATTAAAATAACAAAATTCTGTTAAAAATCCAGATAAAATGATTTTATTTATTTATTATTAGATTTGTATTCCGCCTTTCTCCCAGAAAGTTTTAGTAATTGGTTCTGTGTCAACCTGGAGGTCGGTTTCAAGTTGGGTACCCCAAGGCTCTGTCTTGGGCCCGGTTCTCTTTAACATTTTCATTAATGGCTTGGAGGAAGGGATACAGGGGAGCCTGATCAAAATTGCGGATGACACCAGGCTGGGAGGAGTAGCAAACACATCAGAAGACAGGAGAAACCTCCAGGAGGATCTGGATAAACTAGAATCCTGGGCTATAACAAATAGAATGAATTTCAACAGGGAGAAGTGCAAGGTTCTGCACTTAGGAAATAAAAACCAAAAACATAGGTATAAATTGGGGGATACTTGGCTCGGCTGCACAACATGTGAGTGGGACCTTGGAGTCGCCATGGATCACAAGCTGAACATGAGTCAGCAGTGTGATGTGTCTGTAAAGAAGGCAAATGCCATTTTAGGCTGCATTAAGAGGACTGTAGCTTCCAAGTCACGAGAAGTTATAGTTCCTCTTTATTCAGCATTGGTCAGACCTCACCTTGAGTACTGTGTTCAGTTCTGGGCACCTCACTTTAAGAAGGATGCAGCCAAACTGGAGCAAATCCAGAGAAGAGCGACAAGAATGATCAGTAGGATAGAAGCCCTATGAGGAAAGGTTGGGGGAACTTGGGATGTTCAGCCTGGAGAAGAGGAGGCTGAGAGGAGACATGATTGCCCTCTTCAGAAACCGGAAGGGCTGTCATAGGGAGGAAGGGGCTCATTTGTTCATAGCTGCTTCTGAAAGCAGAACTAGAACCAATGGGTACAAACCGCAAGAGAGGAGGTTCCGGTTGGATATCCGGAAAAAATTCCTGACGGTGAGGGCAGTTCGGCAGTGGAACAGATTGCCAAGGAAGGAGGTGGACTCTCCCTCACTGGGGATCTTCAAGCAGAGGCTCGATGAGCATCTGTCGGGGATGATCTAGGGGGATTTCCTGCTGCAGGCAGGGGGTTGGACTAGATGACCTACTAGGTCCCTTCCAACTCTGACTCTATGAAAGGAAACCCAAGGCGACTAACAATCCGTAAAACAATGACAGTAAAATACAACTTAAACAATAAAATACAATTAAAACAATATTGGGGAAAAAAACCACCAAACAGCAGTAAAACCATATCAGGAATGGATGGAATGAAAACATTATGTGGCCTCAAATGCTTTTATAAATAAAAAGGTCTTTAGGCCCTGCCAGAAGGTTAAAAGAGAGGAGGCTGATCTTAATTCAAAGGGGAGGGAGTTCCATAATGCAGGTGCTGCCACGGAGAAGGCCGTTTCTGGCTACCATTCCCCTAACCTCTCTCCATGGTGGCACAACTAACAGGGCCCCCTCAGATGACCTCAGAGACCATGCCAGATTGTACGGAAACAGGCAGTCTCCCAAGTACGCTGGTACCAACCAGACTGTTTTTAGGGTTTTAAAAGTTATAACTAGCCCTTGAATTCGGCTTAGAACTCAACTGGCAGCCAGTGCAGCTGTCAGAACAGCAGAGTGATGAAGTACATGAGCTGCCCCGTTCTGAACTAGCTGTAACTTCCAAATAATTTTCAAGGGTAGCCCCATGTACAGCAGGTTGCAATACTGTTCTTGATGTCACCAAGGCATGGACCACTGTGGCCAGATCCAACTAAGACAGGTTTAGCCATAGTTGGCGCACCAGCCCTAGCTGGGCAAAGGTGCTCCTGGCCACAGCTGACAGCTGAGCATCCAGGAACAGCTGAGAGTCCAGGATCACCCCAAGCTACAAACCTGCAACAATCCAGTATGTGCATTGAGGATTTCTGAACCAGGAGGACCTCTGTCTCATCAGGATTTAATCTCATCTTGTTTGCCCTCCTCCAGATCCCAACAGCCTCCAGACAACGCTCCAGGACAGAGACAGCCCCCTTAGAATTGGGTGGAAAGGAGAGATAGAACCGAGTGTCATCCGCATACTGATGAAAACCAACTACAAATCCCCAGATGACCTCTCCCAGAGGTTTCATGTAGATGTTGAACAACATGGCGGACAATATGTGGCACCCCACACCTCAGGGGCCTGCGTGCCTAACAGGAGTCTCTCATCACTACCATCAGAGACCTGACAGCCAAGAAAGAGTGGAACCACAGTAAAACATTACTCAATCCCCAACTCAGCCAACCACCCCAGACAGACACCATGGTTAATTATTTTAAAAATAATAAAATACAATTGTGGTTTATTATTAAATTTAAAACTATATATATATGTCCACTGGGGCTTACTCAAAGCATGCATAGAAGCACAGCCTTAGGGCACAATCCTATAGCTTGTCTTCTTAGAAGTAAGGCTGCAATCCTAAAGACACTTTCCTGGGAGTAAGACCCATTGAACACAATGGGGCTTACTTTTGAGTAGACATGGTTAGGATTGTGTCTTATAAGATTGTTAGGATTCTGTCTTATAAGATTGTGACTGTTGGTCTTATTGTGGCCCAGGAACATATGGATAGGATTGCAGCTGTAAGACACATTCATATGCATACCTATTCAGAAATTCTTACTAGATCCAATAGGATTTACACCCAGGAAAGTGCATAGCGCTGCAGCCTTATAGCACGATGCCCATCTACTCAGAAGTAAGTCTAACTGAATCCAATGGGTTTTACACCCAGGAAGCAGTAATGGGCTTCAAATAAATTAATAACCGGTTCTCTGCCCATCTGGCAGCCGCTTTTAAATGGATATTTTTAAACTTTATATTGCCTGTCTCTCGTTAACAACCGGTTCTATAGAGTAGGTGCGAACCTGCTGGAGCCCACCACTGCCAGAAAGGTATATGTAGAATTGCAGCCTCTGGGCACAGTCCTAACCAATTTTCCAGCTCCAGGGCAAGGGCATGCAAGGGCATGTTGAAATTATATACAGTCTTTCAGGTTTCGTGCCATGGTCTAGCTCCTTTGTCTAAAAACTAAACAAATCCTTAAAGAGGGGGTGGGGTGTGGCTAACTGCCACCACACTAATTAAAAATTAAAATCTAAAAGCTAAAAAGAATCCTAAGGAGTTAAAACTCAAAACCTAGAAACTAAAGCCAAATCAAGATTAAAACTACATATAAAATGCTAAAAACAAATCTAAAAACAAATCTAAAAACTATAATATATAGAATCTAAAAACCAAAGCTTGTTGCTTTGCCCACAGTTGTCATGAGCTTCCTCAGAAGCAGCAGTTTGGCACAGTTGCCCCAGTGCTAGAAAACAGGATAGGTTTAGACATTTGACCCTTCTATAGAGTTTTCTAGCTGGGATTTTGGAGGGAAAGAAGGAGGGAATCCTTTTCTAAGGCTTTACCATGATAGGGAAGCACTTTCTACTGAAAATATATTACACAAAAAGCAATTAAACTATGGTTCAAGCCCAACCATGTCTACTCATAAGTAAGCCCCATTGAGCTCAGTGGATCTTACTCCCTGAAAGTGTGTTTAGGACTGCAGCCTATATTTCTTTTGCAGTATCTACATCTGATTTCAGAAACTCCGAAGTTCAAGTACACTTACATATGCAAAAAAATATAGATAGTGATGCTTAACTCCTTTTATTGTCCAAGGTGGGATAAGACTATGCTGGTTGTAGAGTGTTTTATTATTGTTATTTTAATTTTGAGCTCAAAACAATAGGTGCAAATTTTAGACCTAAAATCTGTTTTCGACTACAGGAAGTGAATATAGGACTGCATTTTTATCCATCAGACAGGAGTGCAATTAATATCCTTATCTTACATTTTGGAGTGCTCAAAGTTCTGTCTTTTTTTACTAATCCTTCAACCAGGATTACTGCATTTTTTACATCAGGATCCACATAGGAAAATGTTTTCACTTTACAAGCTGCTCAAGCCTCTGTGGATAATAATGGTGATTGAGTAACAATGGTCCCCATGTCCCCCCTCCTACCACCAGTAGTAGGTTGTTTGACTTTTGGCGCACTGAGCCTAATCCAGTGATGGGAATCAAAGAAATTAAGAACCGGTTCTCTGCCCATCTGGCAGCCACTTTTAAATGGCTATTTTTAAACTTTATATGTCCTATCTCTTGTTAACAACTGGTTCTATAGAGTAGGTGCGAACCTGCTGGAGCCCATCACTGGCCTAATCTGCCCTGTCAGTTTTACAAACCTCCCAAAATTAGGTCACAGTCCACTGGTGACTACAGAACCAGAGTTTGAGAACTGCTGTTGAGCAAGTTTCTTAGTTGGGGTACCCCTTTGAAGAAAGCCTTGACCTGGGCACTTAACTGTTTCTCATCTATAAGTCAAGATACAGTGATGCCTCACATAACAAATTTAATTCGTTCTGGAGGCATGTTTGTTACGTGAAATGTTCTTTACGTGAAGCGGATTTTCCCCATAGGAAATAATGGAAACTCAGACAATTGGTTCCACAACCCCAAAAATATTCATATAAAAATATTAACTGGATGTAAAAATGATGACAGAACACTGGGATTGAATTCAAAACATGCATTCAGTGTGCATGATCTTATGAACCCTACAATCCAGAGTAATACGGGAGAACATAAGAGACATTACGTGTACCCGTAGTTACTGCACCAGCTAGTGAAAACCTATGGGAAATTCATATTGCAATCCAGAGCAAATTGTTCTTACACTGGAGCAAGGACTCCCCGTAGTTACTCTGGATTGCACCCGAAGTCTACTTAGAGCACAATCCTAACCATGTCTACTCAAAAGTAAGCCCCACTGTGTTCAATGGGTCTTACTCCCAGGAAAGTGTCTTTAGGATTGCAGCCTTAGGCTGCAGTCCTAAAGACACTTTCCTGGGATTAAGCCCCATTGAACACAATGGGGCTTACTTCTGGGTAGACATGGTTAGGAGGCTGCAATCCAAGACACTTTCTTCTGCAATCCAAGATACTTTCCAAGTGTCTCCCCACTTTCTCCTTCTCTTCATCCTGAGCTCTCTCTCCCCTGCTCCCTTCTGGCTAGCTCTGAGCTGCTTCCCTCTTCTCCACTGCTCTTCTCTCCCTCTGCCCAGCGGACACCTGGCCACAGGAGGAACATCGCAGAAGCATTGCTTTCGCTATGGGCAGGTGCGCTAGGCAGCCCTGACGCTTTTTAAACAGGCTGCCGGCCAGCCCGTCTGCCCCAACTGCCAACGAACGTGTTCGTTATGTGAAACACAGTTTGTAATGTGAAGCAGAATCCTAGATAAATTTTTGTTTGTTACATGAAACATACTATACGTGAGGCGTTCTTTACGCGAGGCGCCACTGTACTGTGAAAACAATTTCATGTGGGAAGAACCTGGTCTGAGACCATCACAGATCAAGATCAGCACTTTCATTTGACCCAGAAATGAAATGGTTGCCACTAAAGCTTATTCAGTGAAAATTATTCACAAATTCACTGACAGTTATTTTAAAATCTAAGCACAGGTGATTGGAGAAAATACATAATGGCGTCTGTTTCAAGCTACAAAATAATCTGAAGTTGCAATGACTATATTTTGAGCTCCAACCAAATGTTAATCTGAAATACCTGTTTTATTTAATTATTTGTGCTGTCTGAAACATAGAAGACCAGCAACACCCCTCAATAAATTAATAAGATGTGTACAGATTATGCAGTTTAGTTATAAGTGAGCTATAATGCCCAGCGGAGGGAGCCCTGATGCCAGTGGATGCCCCTGCTTTACTTCCTTCATCAACATTATATATACATATAGAAAACATACTTGTATATTCATCTAGGGATCACTGTCATGGTTACACAAACACAGGCTGCATGATTAGAGTTATCTCCCTGTAGGTGTGTATCTCACACACTGCACCACTGCAGGATTCCCAAGCGAGGGAGAAGGCCAGAAAGAAATGTAACATACATGAGTCTGCCTGCCTGTGTTCTGGCTAGGTTACTACACAAAGAAGCATAACAGGCACTTATTGACTTACATTAGTAAGCACAAACCTGCCTGATGAATAAGGATTGTGCAAATGCCGCAGCTTGCTTAAGGCAATCCTATAAAAGCAATACTGTGTCTGAAAAGATGAATACTGATTAGAATTGTGATAGGTTTGAATTTAAATATTTAGTACTAAGTTTTGACTTAAGGGGAAAAACCAAGGAGTTCAGTTTACAAGGACCAAGACCAAACATAATGGATTTTTAAAATCAGAAACTTTCAGTTATATATTTATAAACTAATTATATTTGTTTCAACGAAAGGTCATCATAAAACAAAACCTCAATTCCAATCCCACAAGGGCATGCACACAGAGTTACAACAGTAAAGAAAAAGAAACCATAATACAATGGAACAATATTTTATATTATTTTAGACATTTAATATCTAAGAGCCTGCATACTACCTGAATTCATAGAGCAATTTTCTTAGTAGAAGTTGCAGTCCCACCTTCCAGAATCAGAATCCTGAAAACTTGAGTTTCTTTTGCAAATACTAATAAAAAGCTTGACATTTTCCCAAAAGAACCCTACTTAGAATTTTAATAGTGTTGTTTTGATGTAATCTTTATAATTACAATTAGCAAGGTGGGCCATCAGTGAAGCCAACTTAAGCAGTTGCCTGAGGCCGCAGGTTGATTGGAGGCTCTCTTAATTGCCTCCACTGTTCCTTTTGGGAAGGGAACAAAAATAAAGAGGAAATATGGAGGGAAGTAAGCATGAATATTGGAGAGTGAGAATACCAGAGGTTGGTGCATCAGCAAAAAAGGGGGAAAACACTTGATTTGCTGCTTTGGGTAGCCAGTTGTCTTGAGCCTGTCCTTATTATCCCCTTATTAATAAGGGGATTTAATAAGAGAGGAAGCTGCTTACTTAATATCACCTAGTACAAGCCTGTCAACCATAAGGCCCGTGAGATGAATACTACCTGTGGAAAATCTTTCTGTGGCTTTTGGGCTCTCACAGCACTATTTCTGCTGAGGTTTCGGAGAGATAGGAGGGCTCAGAAATAGGGTTATAAACAGGAAACAAACAGTTAACTATTAACCTTTGTATAAAGAAGGAATTTTGGCAGGTGCAGCTTTTTAAGTCCTTCAGTGTTGAGGTGCACCTGCCAAAATTCCTTCTTTACACAATGGTGAAAGCTGTAAATATTCTGCCCCATTTGTTTGCAGGGAGAGCCCTCAGAAGTGCTGTTTCTTCACTTCCCAGAGTACTTCTCAGCTGCTGGGAGAAGTAACACTGGTAATCGGGCTCTCTCATATCTTGAAGATGTAGTCAAAATTTGCATATTTTCAGTTAATGAATTTTGACATGACCACAAAGTGCTTACTTTTTGGCCACCATCTCCTTCCTGATGTCACTTCTTGCCTTCAGCAGGTGCCATGAATGTTACTTGGCTCACTGTATGAAACACTTTTGACACCCTTGACTTAGTGATTTCATAGTAGAGACAAGATTCAGACCAGGAGGACCTGATTCATAGCCCCTTCTCTAGAACTCTACATTACACCACCCACCTCTCATACATTCTGTTACATCATCAGTTCCACAAGTTTATGTTTGTAGTACAAATTTATCAACATAGGTATACTTAATTTAACTTTGTTTGGAGCCATTTGTGGCTCTGAAATGCATGCCTGAATCTTTGTAGAATCATGATAGTCAACACTGGCTTAGTACAAGTAACCACCACTTTCTGATCCTTCGTTTTCAGGCAATCTGTTCTTTCAACACTTTCCAATTACTCATTCATTCAACACAAGTTCAGCTGTTTCAACCTTTCTCTGCTGTTATAAAGGCCAGAATTGCCCTCCGGCATGGTGTAGCTTCAGGGCTAATCCCATCCCTGAAGGAGTTAATGAGTCTGCATTTGCAGAAATTTTTGTGTGGCAGCAGGAATTTGCAAGATAAAGGCGGCATTTGCAATTTGCTAGCTAAAAAAGCACTGGAAGCAACATTTATAAATTTAAAAAGATTGGGTTCCACTTTTCAACATTCACTTTTGGATAGTGTTCCAGTTCCTAACCTGTTCAATAAGTGGGGGATGCCTGTACAGATAAAAAAACAAAGGAAAAGTTAGCAGTGATGGGATCCAAAGAAATTAACAACTGGTTCTCTGCCCATCTGGCAGGCACTTTTAAATGGCTATTTTAAAACTTTATATGTCCTATTTCTAGTTAACAACCAGTTCTACAGAGTAGATGCGAACCTGCTGGAGCCCACCACTGAAATTTAGGTATTACAGTTGTGTAATTTCTTATTTGTAAAGGGTGTGATCCAAAGGGTCCTTGTTCAGCAACCCCCTGAGAAATTTAAAGCTCTTTATAGATACCTACCTCATTTGATTTTCCTTTAATATTCTCAGATGTCATGTCAAATGTTGATATTTTGAAATTTCAGTGCCATCCCTGTCACTTAAGATTTCCATGACCAAGGCTGCAATCATATACCCATCGATGACAGTGGGATTTAATTTTGAGCAGGTATGCATAGGATTGCAAGATATCTACCGTTCCTGAAATGCTTATTCTTTAAGCAAATTCACATTAGAGTGCCTCCTGCTAACAGAGAACATTTTCTGTTTAACACTGAACATCAGAGTGAATTTCACAAGGGATATTTAGGCTGCCAGCCCATGTGAAAAATGCTTCCTCACTGAATCAGGATGTGTATGGTTATCTCTAGCAAACAAACATGGCAACCAAAGGTTGAAAGTCACTCATGAATAAATGGCATGGCAAGGAAATTTATTCTGCTGCTTTCCTGAGCAAACATCCTTGGCATTTAGAAAGTTTCTCCTATACAGTTCACAAGTCAAACTCTCAAGTACCAGTAGACCCATATGTCATGTTAATAGCATTACACTACAATCAGTAATTTGTTTTGTGTCTTCTGCCTTTTTTCATTCTGACACAAGAAACAGGCCAGCTAAAAGGACTATTAAACTAGACAGGCGGAGAAATGAAAAATATGGAAAGTTGCTTTCCTTCTCCAAGCCTGTGATGATCTAGTAAGGGTATTATAGGACATGGTGCAGGGAGAGGAGAAAAGCAAGGGTGACCATATGTCATAACCGCAAAGGTGCCCCAAAATGTAGGTCATGATAAATAAAAGCTAAAAAAACACTCAAATAAATTGCTCTCAGGTGGTTAATTTAAATACTATATTCCTTACTTTTGAGTAGAAATGGTTAGGATTGTGTTCATAATTTATAAATTAAAAGAAGGCTACATGCTGCCTGCTCACAAGGGAAGGAGTACAATGAAGATGTTTTTTTCAAGGACACAAGACTAAAAATGAGGACACATCCTGGAAAAAGAGGCTGTAGAACCCTGCATAGAACCTTCCTGTACACCCCAGGAATCTCATCAGGTGACAGTGACAGACACAGCGTCTTGCTACTGGCAGTTCTACAAAAGGTATGATGCTGCAGTGAGAAGGCAAAACAAACCCAAAAAGGAGTGCCTTCCTAATTCCTGCCTCTCATCTAGGGTAAGACCAATTACAAGGATTTCCTCTGCACAGAAGCGGGTTATGAAAGGCGTGCAGACCTGTCTGACCCTGCTTTCTGTGCATTGCACCTACACACACAGCATTGTAGCATTAGTCAGGAGCCATCTGGAAGAGAGTGAGGGAACCAGCTCTTCACTCTGAATGCAACAGGCCTATGAGTTTTCAAAAACAGAAATACAGTTTATTAAGGAAGTTTATAGTGGGTGAGCAAGTGAGACTATCAGGAAGGTTCAAATGAGGACAAGAAAAGCCCTTGGAATTAAAGGCAAAATGATATCAAATCCTAATGTAAACTACGGTACCTAGATTTTTCCCTCTCTAGAATTCATCTACTTGCATTTTCATTCACCTCCAGAGATTGGAGGTTTGAGACTAGCGATTAGCTCTGCGATATGCGATTAACTCTGGGATATGTTTTTGGGTTTGGGATATGTGATTAGCTCTGCAAATTCTGGAGTAAAATGCATACTATCTAAATTCAACCTTAGTTTGAGGGGATCAGGTTTCTTCTTTTTCCATTGGCTGTTCCAAGAGTGAGAAACCTAGGCCACACCTGTGGACCACAGCCGTGAGGTGGATGGACAGCTGTCAGGTGGTTGACTGATGGACAAGTTTATGAATAAGCTCTGTGGGGTGCTGAAATTTTCCTTTTGGCCAATTATTCTGTTGAAGTGTCAGGTAAACTGAGACTGCCAATACTTATTCTATGACAAAATGGAGATGCAGGCCACAGAGATCAAGACTGACAAAATAATACCTGTATTGTATTCAGGCATTTCAGCCCAGGACCCCCTTTCAAAGTCATAAATCTGTCCAAGATCCCCCAGACAAACTTACTGGGATGTTCTTCCATGATAAGTCCCATTTTGTTCAATGAGACTTACTCCCAAAAAAGCCCAGTGCCAGATTCCAAGATGGTGGATCCCACCCTCTTGCAACCCATCCTCACCTAACGTTGAGACCTGAAGGGGGTCCTGACAATCACTTTAAAGCCCACTGTTATATACTAGTTTCCCACTAAACGAGGGTAAAAGTTTCCCACATATCTTATTTCTGCTCCATCCTCCATTATGGAGGTCACTCTTTGTCATTAAGACTCACAGTGCAATCCTAAGAACATCTACTCAGAACTCGTATTGTATTCAGTGGAGCCTACTTCCAAAAAAGTGTATTTAGGATTGCAAACTAAATAGCAGAAAATAAATCTAAGGGCCTGATCCTGTCCAACTTTCCAATGTGAATGCAGTTGTGTCAATGGAGGGACATTCTGTAATGGAGGGACAGTCACACAAGCCTCCCCAAAGTAAGGGAATCTTTGTTCTTTTATCTCAAGGCTACCCCACTGCCAGAAAGCTGGATAGGATGAGACTCCACTGTAAAGACTTGATTTTCCAAAATTCAGCTCCAGGTCTTCTTCCTCCACTTTGAAGCTTATATATTTCTTATTTAAATCCCTTTCTCTCAGAAGCAGTGTCAAATTATGCTTGTCCATGGAGCATGCCATGCCAGAGGCTACCAGAGAGACTCACCATCCCATCAACAACTGGAGGGGCAGTCACTGGTGTCTTCTCAAGGTATGGGAACATGTGTTCCCTTACCAGTGGGCTGCATTGTAGCTGCATCAGAGCTAGTAGGATAGGACTGGGCCCTTTCCTGGTTGGCTGGCTGGCTGGCTGGGCAGGTGGCGAGGCAAGTAGAGGGGTGCAGGGTTTGTTCTTAGAGTCTCTCTGCAGGACCACATTAGCTAGGCAAGGGATGGGGAAGAGAAGGAAGAGCCTGTACAAGTCACACACTGGTTTTTCCTCCATCCGTCACCCCCCATTAAACAGTTGCACTGTATGTACTCAGTGGTGGGCTCCAGCAGGTTTGTACCTGCTGTATAGAACCAGTAGTTAATGAGAGATAGGACATATCAAGTTTAAAAATAGCCAGTTAAAAGTGGCTGCCGGTTGGGCAGAGAACCAGTTGTTAATTCCTTTGAATCCCATCACTGAATATACTGTACCTTTTGTGGTCAGAAAATCCACGCAGAGTAAGGGTCTGGAATGGATCATGAGGGTTAGGATCAATGCCGGACTCATGCTGGTCCTTCTCCTATTTCTCCAGTCAATAATGCTTGAAAGGTGGCCATGGAGTGATCAGAGTATATGTTTTCTTTTTTCAGGCCATGTCCTCTTTTTTAGCCTTGTGTCTTCATTGCCCTTCTTTTCCTTGTGAGCAGGCAACATGTAGCTTTCTTGTAATTGATAAATTATATGCACGATGTTATGTATATGTAATACGTATTATACAATATGTAGTATACAATGTCTATGTAAAAGTTTTAAATTTAATAATAAATAACATAGTGTTTAAATTAACCATATGAAAGCAATATGTACAAATATTATTAGCTTTAATTTTATCATGTCCTACATTTTCCTTGGGTGTCCTACATTTTGGGATGGCTTTGTCCTCTTTTGGGTTTATGACACATGGTCATCTTGTGGTGACATATGTACTTAATTGAGATGTATTGCTCCACCCCTGCTCAATGTGAAGATACCGGGGGCTGTTTTAGGGGTCCACTGGCTAGGCCGTTGGGCACGTGGACCATCAACAAGGGTCTGACCCAGCCAGCCACTGCTGCCTACCCTGCTCTTTCTTCAGATTTTTGGCAATCATTTTTTGTTCTGAAAGAACACTTTCTTCTACTCCTAAACAAGGTCACAAAGCAGCTCTATTGCTAGAGCCAGACAGATCTTCTTATCCTCTTTTCAATGTCTTACTTGATATGTGTTCAGTAGACTCTGCTGACTTGCAGCAGATCTTTCACAAAGCATCTCTGAATAGTTATTTCTTAGTACAGTTTCCTTAGCCATCATGAGGAGTACCAATTCTGCCTCGTAAAACAGCAAGTACTGTTTGGTCTTGCCATATCTTGATGTGACATACTGTACCCATGATAAGTTTATAGTATTCTGTGTGCATCTTGAGGCTGTACCTGTGCTAGTGCCTGACTCGGACGCTATCCATGCCGGTTTGTACTGCACATACTGTGAGCACAGTGAGAGCACTCTGAGGAGTACTACTGCGATCACATCCTTCCTGTTCCAAGAGAATTAGAAATACTGTATCTTCAAAATATATGATCTAAAGGAAACTCCCATTTATATTAATGTAATTAGTTTTATGTGCAGTGTTGTGATTCTATTGTAATGAAAATAATTAAGTAATGTAATGAAAGTAATTTCAAATAATATTTGCGTTGACTTTCAGAGAAATTAACTCCTACCATACACAAATGAAACACAAAGCCTAGATCCAAGAACTTTAGGATTATATGTCAAACAAAAGAAGAAGGCAATTAGAATGATAAAAAGTTAATTAAAGCACATGCAAATCAAATGAACAACTTAGGACTCAAACCACAATCAATCCATTAAATCAGATAAGCAATGACCAGCACAATCCTAACTTGTTCTAGAGCAGGCAGACTGGCATCCTTGAGCTGCATCCAGCAGACTGCCAGGGAACAGGGCTAGGAACTGGTACAAGTGCTGGATCCTGGCCCAACCTCCCTGCCCCCAGTCCTGCAGCGGCCCACTCCTTCCACCACAGAATGCCTCCCCCCTACCACCTACTCCCCCCTTCCTCATACTCTTGTGATGGCTGTGATCAGCCAACACAACTCATCAAGCCTAGGGGCCCATGCTGGTGCAACTCCTTGGGTGGTGCAAACTTTTCTGGGTGGTGCAAATGAGCTTTACAGCAAGTCTGTGACACCCTTGCGCTGGTGCAAATTATTTTTGAATTTAGTAATCATACACAATAAGCAGTGATGGGCTTCAAAGAAATTAAGAACCGGTTCTCTGTCCATCTGGCAGCCACTTTTAAATGGCTATTTTTAAACTTTATATGTACTATCTCTTGTTAAGAACCGGTTCTATAGAGTAGGTGCGAACCTGCTGCTGCCCACCACTGACAACAAGGTGTCCTGCACAGTGCATATGAGAAAACCACACAGAGTGGTAATTTGTGTCATGGCTGGCCCAAGGTCTCCTGCCAAGGCACCTTCGGTGGCATGACAAACACTGCTCGCCTTCCTTGTTAATGTGCCAGCCTTTGCTATTCTAACACTGTAGCTCACCACTTTTCTTTCTATCACACCCACTTCATCGCCCTCTTCTTCTAGTCCATCGCCCTTAATCCAGGAAGTGGGACGACAAGTATGCAATGGAAGTGGGCAGACCCACAATGAGTCAACCAGTTCACTTGGCTTTAAGGATGGGCTGAGCCTGCGTGGCATCCACATATGACTTGCACAGAGATCCTGATTTCCCTTTATGCTGTAGCTTTATATTGATACTGCCTTCTCTTGACTGTCACAAAATCAAGCATATGACTTTCCTGAGATTATTGATCTGGAGGAGATGCCAAAAATGCAGCCTTGGACTGTCAACTTGCAAAGAATGCGCACCTACTCACCCATGGGCCCTCCACATTACATTGGTTTCATACAGAATTAGATGCAAATGGTGATCCAGCAGCACATCTTCTGTATGGACAAATACCTACAGATATATTAACAGGGATAAATATATCCCTGTATTTTCAGGGATAAGAAGCCATTCTCAATTTAAGGGATAGAATTTAGCTGGAGTGAACCAGTGGAAATGATGAGCATTTCATGCCCTGTGTTTGTTCCTTAAGAATGTTGATGATTATTGTTTTTAGCAGGCTAGTTAAATGTTCATCCTGGTTTAATGGCTGATCCATTTTCCGTTTGCCTTAGGCCTGGGAGGCAGGTTTCTTGGATGAACAATCTTCATCTTGACTCTGCTGCTTAAGAGGGTGATTAAAAAGTAACTCCCAATTGTAAAATACTTATAAATTACAATTTAGGGAGTTACTTTTCAATCAGGCTGTGTATCTGAAAAAATTAGGTATGCACACAGTTAAACATTTTGAAAGCATGACTTGTAAACATCTTTAATATACCACTTTGTTAGCACAAAAGATAGCATCATTCAACTGGTATAATTATCACTGGAAAAATGTTCACCCTCTGCTTTATGTAACCAAACATGTTGTACTTAAAGCAATTTCTCAATGTCTCTTCCCAAAAGCACCTGAGTGAGCAAACCAATAATTCTGTGTTCCATCCTTGCTGCTGTTATGTAGTTTAAAATGCTGAGTTATGATAAAGTTTGCATTGAGTTGTCCCAATATAGTGATTTTTACATGCTTATCTAGAGAGATTTTTCCATTCTTATTCTAATCTGAGCTGTGGATTAATGAAGAGACACAACTGTCTTCCTTCAAAGCCATTTCACTATCTGAAAGCTTTTTCCTTTTAATTTATACATTTACTAATTGCCTAATTTATGCCCAATCTTTCAAGAAATAAAGATGAAGTGTAGATTGGCCATTTTATTATGCTTTGACTATTTCAGGGTGACTGTATGTCCTCTTTTTCCAGGACATCCCTTTTTAAGCCTTGTGTCCTGGAAAAAAAAAACTTTATTGCCCTTCTTTTTTCTTGTGACCAGGCAAGGTGTACCCTTCTTGTAATTAATAAATTACATGTACCAGTATCTATATAAAATTGAAAAGTCACTGACTGACTCACTGACTCACTCAATGACTCATTAACGCCCAGCCAAAACTTTTGGGCCTAGAAGCATGAAGGGGATGTTGCGCATGGAGGGGATGTTGCGCATGGAGGGGATGTTGCGCATGGGGGGTTGATGTGCATGGGGGGTTGATACACATGGGGGGTTGATGCTCATGGGGGACTGATGCGCATGGGGGGGATGTTGCGTATGGGGGGATGTTGCTCATGGGGGATGCACCGTGGGGGGAAGGCGTATGGGAGAATTTTATTCCTGCAACTTGGGTATACTTTTCACTAGTTATATTCATATAATTTATTTAGTTATTGTCCTTCTCCATATGAAAAGTGTGGTGGTTCTGAATAGACAAATGGTAGGAAGGGAGAATGTTAAGCAGGCCTGCCCCCTTATTTCTTCCACTCGTATAGTCAGTCTTCAAACAGCTCAATCCTATACTCAAGGTATGATATTTTGAATGGCATACCCAATGGCATATGATCATAGATGCTGGCAAAGTGATCGCCCCACCAGCTCAGCAGTCTGCTGGCTAGTGGATGAGTTTTGCATACCAGCACAACACAGCACCAATGCATCTAAAATGCTGGTGTAAGTCCACTGGTGATGATGCCTTAGGATGGGATAGGGGGAGGCTGTGCCATCAGGCTCTGCAGCATTTTCACTGTGTGACTCCTTGGACTCCATAGTGAGGGGACACTCTTCATCGATCATGCCCACTTTGTTCTGTTCAATAAAGCAGACAGTTGCAGGGGAGGACAGCCATGTCCACTTAGCCATGCTGGTAGTTGTTACCAATAATACAAAGGGCATGCAGTGTGTGTGGATGCAGCTAGAGAGCCAGGCTGCCACAGTTAGGGACCTGTGTCACATAGTAGCCTGAAGATTGGTCCATGTGCTAATTCCTCATAGCCAGGTATGCCCATCTGGAATGATATGGGAGCTTAAGTGCCAGATAAAGTGCTCTTTACCTGTTCCTGCTGTGCCTGAGTGATGAGAAAGCAGCTTTGGGGAGTGACCAGTGTGGGTTCTGAACCTGCTTCAACCTTCTTTTGCCCCCGTCATGGGTGTGGGTGTTTCGTGCCTGGCTTAAATCTGTCTCATCTGGCTGCTGGCCTGTGTCTACCTGCATTTGCCTGAGTGCCATAGAGAATCACAAGTGCCTTTGTGGTTCTTTAAATCTATTTTTCCTTTTGTTTTATCCACAGCTTTTTTTAATCCATGGGAGGTTCTGGAATGGAATACAAATGGTTAATGAGGGACCCCTGTATTCTAACCCCATTCCTGGGAGACATGGGTTTCCTTGAAACTGCACCCATTCAATGGTGGGTGCAGATTCAAGAATACCCATTTGAGTCATATGTGTAATATTGTAAGGGGAGCATAAGCTCCATTACCCAAAGTAGACCTGGCTCTGCTTCCCAGCTCCATGAGATGCAGCAATCACCATTTTGGTGTTGATGAAGCCCTGGGTGCTGGAAAGCACAGGTTGGAGTGAAAAGCAGCTTGTAAAGTGAGGACCAGGAGGACTGTCCTGGTAAAGAGAGGACTCCTTAAAATGAATTAAAAAAATGTTGAATGTAAGATTCTAACATAAAAATTCCACCTTTCACATCTGACACTCACATAGTAAAATTTTCCCAATTTCAATAAGATGAGGAAGCAAACGATAGAAGACTTGTGGGTCTATGATTAGCTGATAATAAGAACTTTGGCTTTAAGAGATTAAGAAATTCAAAATTCAAAAGCATATTTCTTGGCTTATTCACCATGAATCATCACTGTTTATAAGGAATCCAAGTATGCAGAAAGTCCTGAGGCAACCTTGTTGGTGAAGATATGAATGAGACAATGATGTTGCTTTATGGACTTGAGGAACACCTGTTGTGAAAGATATTTTGATTCCAATGGCCAGAGGCGTCACTAGGATTTGCGTCACCTGGTATGCGAGGATAGTGCATCACCCCCATGCAGTGGGCAGAGCAACAACCTGAATGGTGTGCATGGTTAAGTGCTATTACCCCACCTCCTCTGGAGACTTGCACACTTCCCTGGACTGACCTTCCACACCAGCCAAAGCATGCTTCCTTAGTTGATAGTAAACATGGCTTTGCAGTTCACTTTCATGCAATTCAATGCAATCAGGGACCTCTTGTGGGGTAATTTGTGGGGGCTGTGTTCATTGGATCAGGACAATTCTGGTCTCCTTGGATTCCTCTCAGTGTTCCCTTTCCAATGGACTATGGCACGTTTGCCTACTTGCAAGTATAGTCACACTATGGATCATTTTCACTTTCCACAGAGTTCAATGCATATTATATATTTTTTTTAGTTTTTTGGCCATCACCTTTGATTATAACAGAAATTGTAACAGAAGCCATAACAGAAGTTGCTATTTCAAAACGGATTTTTGCACTGAATTTTGCTCTTCTATACAAATGCAACTGTATATGACATGATGGGTCTTCTGCAGATTGCAAAATTGCATTTTGGGGGTCCCTCTGGTGCGTCATCTGATGCAGACCGCACCCCCTCAGGTGACACCCCTGACAATGGCAATCCATTTTTTTGAGGGGAAAGAATAATATCTAAACAACAGCTTTAAACTGGACTAATAGTAATCATTAGAATACCTTTTGAGGTACCGTGGACACTACAAATCCTTGGAATGAGAATTTTCCTAAAAGAGCATTGTAAGCATCCTATAGTTCCCAAAATTTTCCCAAGGGAATTGTCAATGGTTTGGAAACTAAATATTCTTGATGATGATGAAGAAATCATCATCGTCATCACCATCATTTCCCCCTCTTTTGTTGTCTCAATGCTCAGTCTAAATTTCTTGAGAAAAGAAAAAAAAAAAGAATTGGCAATCTCCTGAGCCTTTTCCATCATTTGATTCTTCCTCCAACTTCTTGCCCTCTGATGGCTTGTTATTGCTTCTGTTTTTGACATATTAGTGGATGCATATTATTCTTTTGTGCTGCTGCAGCATGGAGAAACTCCTGAGTTTGTTGTTAGCCGCCTTGTGCTCCCTCTTGTAGGAGAGGAAAGGTGGGATATAAATAAATAAATAAATAAATAAATAAATAAATAAATAAATAAATAAATAAATAAATAAATAAATAAATTTATTCCACTTCTACAGAAGATGCAATGTGTTACACTGTGCTTTCTCATGACTGTGTGTTCTCATGTTAAGTAAGGTTTTGTGTCATTGTGACATAAAAATGATGCATTGCAAGTAGGGTGCTCTTTCACCCTCATGACCCCACTAGCTGGTACTGATCATCCTTTACCTAGCCTGGCGAATACTCATGCACAATATTTTATCCCAAGAGCCTATTCACTAAAAGACAAAAGAAACTGGCTGTGTATGACATTATCTGCATCACAGATTGTCTCTTCCACGGTCTCCAGAGTCTCCTGCTTGCTCACTTACATGGTAACAATTTATGAACATTCCTGTGTAACATGAACTACAGCATTTTCTGCTTGTAAGAAGCTTGTTTCTTTAATCACCGCTGTCAATTCCTTCAACGCAATTTACTTGGTTTTTACTTTTCTACACGGGCGATATATTGACAGGGGCGTGAAAAGTGGCAATGTTTGAAGTTTTGCTTCATTGCTCTGGGTGTTGTATTAAAAATTGCACAAAAGGAATGGAGGTATAGGGGCTGAAGCAATAATTTTGGAAACCAGAATATGCCTTGAAAGATACTTCTTCTAATTCAGTGAATATAAAAGATAACATTATTTTGGCTTATCTCACATAAATTATCTTCATTAACCACATACATGAATTAATAAGCATTTAGGTTCATACCAATATGTTTAACTTCGGGCAAAATCCCTAGCAGTTATGGGTCCACGCAGTTACGTCACGCTCTATTGTTATCCTATGGAAAGT
The DNA here is from genome assembly GCA_030015325.1 of Cryptoblepharus egeriae. Classification (NCBI taxonomy): domain Eukaryota; kingdom Metazoa; phylum Chordata; class Lepidosauria; order Squamata; family Scincidae; genus Cryptoblepharus; species Cryptoblepharus egeriae. Next base: position 157,293,705 of record JAREYC010000001.1, read on the forward strand.
CATCTTAACTGGTCCAGAGCAAGGGGCTTAATTTCACTTTAGGATATTGGCCTTCCTCTAAAATCAAATAGGGCAGGCCTCTGTCATTGTGACATTTTAAAGCTTTGATATTAATTGTGAGGCAAAAAGAAGCTCAGCCCACATATTTCCAAGAGCCACTCATTATATGTCAAAGAGCCATGGACTCCTGGCAGAGTTGTCGTTCTGGAAACATCTACTCATAGCTTTCTAGGGCAAACAGCACACTATGTAGCCTTTAAGGAATCCTCTGCAAGTTGCCTTGCTAGTTGTGACCATCTCTAAGACTGGTGATAATATCTGTTACAAGGCCAAAGAGCCAACATTGTCCAAAGACTCTCCATGCACCCAGCATGACTAAATGCCAAAGGTGAATGCAACACAGTCCCATTGAAGTGGTACCTTAATAATCTACTTGCATTTACATGCTTTTGCACTGCTACGCTGGCAGAAGCTGGGCAAATAAAATGAGCTGACTGCTCCATGTTGCAATACTCGGGTTTTAAACCACCAGCCTGCCAACCTTCAGGTTGACAGGAACAGCATTTTTTCTACTGAGCCACCAAAGCCCTGTATAGCCTTCGAGATGGCAATCATTACTACGATGACTAACTGATTCAAAGGAGCTTATTTCCATGGAATACATTTACTATCAGGTGAAAATATGTGGTACTCATGACTTGTCATCCCTGTGTTGAATTCTGTCCCTTCTTGTGATGTGTGCAAACACTACCTGTGTTTTGATAGTGTTGCATTGCGAGATTTTCCACTCCTACTCCACTAAGCAAAGAGGTACGTCATGTTGTTCTTCATATCTAACAGAGCCAGAGTGGCTATCTGCTCTTCCTAAGATACAGCTGTCCCTCCAAGTGGTTATTCTTTTTTAAAAAGCCAACAGCAGCACTGAAAGTATTTTATGTAGTGCAGAAGAATACAATATAGACAAAGGGCGCAATCTACAGTAACTATGGAGAGTCCTTGCTCCAGTGTAAGAACAATGTACTCTGGATTGCAATATGAATTTCCCATAGGTTTTCACTAGGTGGTGCAGTAACTATGGGTGCATGTAATGTCGCTTACATGCTCCCGTAGTTAATCTGGATTGTAGGGTAAGGCTGCAATCCTAAAGACACTTTCCTCGGAGTAAGATCCACTGAACACAATGGGGCTTACATTTGAGTAGACATGGTTAGGCTTGTGCTTATAGATCATAATAGCCATTCTCATTCGAGTCGTTACTGGGTATCATATAGTACAAGAAGTGATGCGCTTTATAGAATTTACCTTGTAAATGCTATATTGTTTGCAATGATGTCATTGTACAAGGGTGACTTGTATTTTTGAATATTTTTCTACTTAAGGAAAAAAATCAACAGCATTACTGAAGGCAAGGGAAGGAAATCCCCCACCCAGTCTACCCAGAGAATATAGGAATGATGTTATAGCACATAATTGTGTCTGGAACTGCATGTCTCAAATTGTGCAAATTGGAATGTCTTCATTTCCCGTCTCTTGGTCGTTTTATCTACATAATGTTTTATCTACATTTTTTCAACTTACATTTCCCTTACTGATCAAAATAAAACATGAGAACAGAAAGAAATGAAGCAAACAACTCTTTGTGTTCTGAAACAACTCTTTTTGTTACTTTACAATGCATTGTCCCTCAGAATTATTTTTCTGGCACTGTCATTGTTTTAATATCATATTCTTTGCAATGTAAAGAAACTCGAAATCCTTCTTCCAATCTTTTTATTTATTTTGTTCTCTACTAGTGGAGATGAGGCACCATTAATAAAGAAAGGCAAGCATCTCAATGGAAATATTACGCAACTTATCCTCCCACCCAAGACACCTGGAAAGATATATAGCTTGCATACTCAGTCTTGGCAATCTAGTATGAAATAATAAATGATGTATATGAGGCTACTGGGATTCCACACCCTTTTTTGTACTTGGAAGACATCCTTTTATCAAAATAATTATTATTTACTTATCATGTAATGGGCCAGGCATGTAAAAAAATTTACTCCATCATAAACTGTTGTGATAACATCTATACAAGTGGGAAACTGTGTTAACACTTATATAACAGAAGCTGAATTTTTTTCAGCAATTATGTGCTGTATCAGTTTTATGTATTCTGACACATGTGCTTTTCACTCATCAATTTTATTTATTCAGTTAAGTGAATTTATATTAACTGAGTATTATGTGTATTAACTGAATGTTATTCTTAACTGAATACAGTGGTACCTTGTAAGACAAACACTTTGTAAGACAAACACTCCCATGCGCAACATCCTCCCATGTGCAATATCCCCACATGTGCAATATCCCCTCACCACGTGCACTATTCCCCCACAACTGTGGGCACCTCTACCAGGCAGGTGCAGAACTGGGGCTGGGTGTTGACCTGTCTTCAGTGGTAAGTGCAGGTGAAAATGTATTGTACCTGTTTTCAGCCCCGAAGGGATTAAATTTCTAGACACTGATTCTTGGTAGGTGTTGATATCACAGAAGGAACACCATCCCTCAGTCAGGGATTCTTCAATGTAAAGTATAGGAAGGAAAACTTGTTGCGCCCCATTTCATCTCCTTCCAATTGGAATTTCCAAAAACTGGTTCTTAGTGGGTGTCTCTGTCACGGAAGGAACACCCACCACAAATTTCACACTTCTAGGTCCAGTGGTTTTGACTGGGCATTGATGAGTGAGTCAGTGAGTGAGTGAGAGAGTCAGTGAGTCGGTGAATGACTTTTCAGTTTTATATACAGTGGTACCTCACTGAACAGGTGCCTCGCTTAACAAGTGATCCACATAACAAGCAAAAATTTCTCTAGGATTCTGCCTCACCAAACAAGTGTTGCTTCATTTAACAAGCACAGTTGTTGGCAGTTGGGGCAGATGCGCTGGCCGGCAGCCCTTTTAAAAAGCATCAGGGCTGCCTAGCGTGCCTGCCCATGGTGCGCCAGAGCAACACTTCCATGCTGTTCCTCCTGTGGCCGGGCATCCGCTGGGCAGAGAGAGAGAACAGCAATGGAGGAGATGGAAGCAGCTCAGGGCTAGTCAGAAGGGAGCAGGAGAGAGAGGGGCTCAGGGTGAAGAGAAGAAGAAAGTGGGGAGGCACTTTGAAAGTGTCTTGGATTGCAGAAGAAATTGTCTTTGATTGCAGGCTCCTAACCATGTCTACCCTGAAGTAAGCCCCTTTGTGTTAAATGGGGAAAGTGTCTTTAGGATTGCAGCCTAAGTAGACTTCATAGGATCATGCACATTGAATGCATGTTCTTAATTCAATTCCATCATTTTGTCATCATTTTTACATCCAGTTAATATTTTTATATGAATATTTTTGGCTTTGTGGAACCAATCGTCTGAGTTTCCATTATTTCCAATGAGAAAATCTGCTTCACCTAAAGAGTGTTTCACATAACAAGCATGATTCCAGAATGAATTAAATTTGTTATGTGAGGCACCACTGTATATAGATAAATATTTTGGGAATTCTCAAAAATGTTATGCATTATTGTCACTTATACCAGTCTGAAAACCTTCCCCAAAGTATTAACTGCAGTAAATGAATTCCATGAATGTTTCAAATCCCAGTTCCTGTTTGGCCACACTGGCTCCTCATCAAACCACAAGGCGATATGTCTACCTACGTACTGGGTGATGCTTGTTATTAAAAAGTGCTGTCAAAACGGGTTGACACCTTTAAAAAAAATACCCTATGCTGTGCATTTAGCAAGTTTATTGCTTCTGGAGCTGGTGACATTCTTCAGCTTGCCTGCAATAGCTCCCATACAGAGCAGCCTATCTGCAAAACGTGAAATGGAAAATAATAATGTTAAAATGGGCTAATAGTACATTTTTGTTTCACAGAATACCTGGCAGGAAGATTACTGAATCTGTCATGCTATTGATTCACCTTCTTCTGTGTTGTCAAACTTGATTATCTCAATTTCTCTAGGCTTGGCATGATGAAAAAAGTAGCGTAGCAGGCTATCCAGAGACTGAACGCAGGAACAAGCAAAATGTGAACACCCAAACACACAGAATAGCCTTGGAGCAAAAGGTTTCAACATGGAGGTGGAAAATAATAGAGTTCAGTATACATTTATTTTAGTCTTGGTCCCCTGAATAAATTAGGTCAGGAATACATAATGCTTTCTTTTCCTTCATGTGTCAGCTTTCAGATAGAGATGGAAAAAACGGCATGCTTTAGCCTGCCTCCTCTGTGGGCTACACCCTTAAATAGACGATGATGATGGTTACTAAAATTTCCTCTATTTCAGGTAAGTTGGGTGTGGTTGGTCATTACAGAAGCGGCAAGTTTCCATTACAGTCATTAATCAGGAAGAAATCGAAGCAATCTTGCATTGTTGACAGTGCCGGATTTACGTATAGTGGTGCCTCCCATAAAGAACTTAATTCATTCCGGAGGCATGCTCTTTAAGTGAAATGCTCTTTAAGTGAAAAGGATTTTCTCACAGGAAACAATGGAGAATCAGACGATTGGTTTCACAACCCCAAAAATATTCATATAAAAATACTAACTGTATGTAAAAATGATGACAAAACACAGGAATTGAATTCAAAACACTATAATATAATACAGACCACAATTACTGTAATAAAACCCTGTAATATTCTGTACAGTAAAAAAGAAAAGAAAAAACTTTATGGCCAAGGATGACTAGTTTTCACTAAAAGAGTCACTGGTGTCTTTTGGAGCATCTTTAACAAGGAACCTCTCTGTGTGTGAGATCTGTCTATGCAAACTAGGTAGGCAGTCTGCAACAGCAAAGGGGCCAGATCCCATGCTGTCTACTCAGAATCAAGCTCCATTGAATCCACTGGGGCTTACTCACAGGAAAGTGTGTAGGATGCAGCCTGACTCTTTCTAGATTTGAATGAAGTGCAACAGCAGAAGGGCACAGAAGGGTCTACTCAGAATCAAGCCCCATAGAATCCACTGGGGCTTACAGGAAAGGAAAAGTGCAGGCAAGAAAGTTGGTGGGGGGAAGAGAGTGGTTGTAGTGGGGTCTAGGCGGGGGGGGGGCTTCCTTGGGGGTGAAGGGGTCTTTTGAGGGGGGCTCCAGATGGGGTGCAGGAGGAGTTTTCCCTCCTACCTGATGGAGGCTTCAGAAGCTGGGCTGTCCTCATGTTTTCTGGCTGCAGGAAGCAGTCATGTTTGTTCCTCCAACTGAAGAGGCTCTTCTGCTCCCTCTCCTGGCCTTTTCGCTGGTACAGAAGGCAAGGGGAGAAAGTCCCACCTCAATGCCTCAGCCCAGCCAATGCAGGGAAGATGAGGGGGAGCCCAGCCAATAGGCACTCGTTATGCGAATCATGCTCTTTAAAAGAGGCAGAAGCCCCCACAAATTTTTACTCGTTATGTGGTACACTCGCTATTTGAGGCACTCGATAAGCGAGTTACCACCATATAAGCTAAACAAGCTATTGCTTAGGGCCCCACTGTCTTGGAGGCCCCTCCAGAAATTTAAATTGCATTTCAGTTCAACAATTCAAAAAAATTACATATTTTGTTATGTGCAAATGGCTTTAGATACCTATTAGATCCATAACAAAAAAGTGACAATTTGTTGTTGACAAAGGACAGCTGGACATAAAAAGGGCCCCGTTACATTCAATAGCTTAGGGCCTCATCAAACCTAAATCCGGCCCTGATTGTTGACCTGTCTTGTTAATTGCTGTATTTCTTGACAGCCTGTTCTAATCCTAAGGGTTTTAGTGCTGGTGGAACACTTGGTGGAACACTATGGGTTACCATATGTCCAGAAAAACATGCCCCAATTCTGAAACTGTGCTCACATACTGGCGAGTATGGCAGAAAAATGTTATAGATCTGTATTTTAACAGGCTATTATTTATATGTTTATAACTATGATAATAAATAGGACTTTCTCCCAGGTAAGTGTGGATTGTAAGTACAAATAGGATTGTAGCCTAGGATTGTAAAAGAAATTCCTGCTTGATGATGTCAGTTCTAGTCATGACATAACTTCTGGTGGGTCTTCATAGATTTTCATTCTAAAAAGTGGGTCCTGGTGCTAAAAACCTTGAGAATTACTGAACTATCCCTACAATCCAGAGTAACTACGGGAGCACATAAGAGACCTTATGTGTACCCGTAGTTACTGCATGACCTAGTGAAAACTTATGGGAAATTCATATTGCAATCCAGAGCAAATTGTTTTTACACCAGAGCAAGGACTCCCCATAGTTACTCTGGATTGCACCCTATATCAGGGTTGAATAAGCCCAGCACAGGCTTCTCCAGTCTGTATCTGCAATTTAGATGGAACAGATGTGAGAAGCTCCATTGTAGAGGCTAATGACTCTTCCTCCAAGGAGACCTTCAGGGGTTTCTCTGAGCCCATGGGATACAGTGGTGTACAATTTGGCACTGCTGTAGGCCACAGTTTAGGATTGGGCTGCCCAATGGACATGCAGTCATGCTATGGAGGATGGTGCTGTATATTGTGGTGGGAAGGATTCAGGATTCAGAAAGCCTCCTCAAGGTACAGAAAAATTATTCCCTTACCTCTTGGTAGTCTCCTTACTTTTTTCTGGTTGTTTGGAATGAAAATTTTGTAAACTGCCTAGGGCATTTCCTTTGGCAAAGGAGAAAGAAACAGGGTGGAAAAATTTTAAATTTGTAATCTCAGTTCTATTGTTCAGGAGTAATCTCAAATTGTTCATTCATACCTGTTTAAAATTCAACTTTTGTTTTTACACAGAAACAAGTCACAATGAGTTCAAAGGTTGGCCCTGGAAAGATGTAGCTGATCCATGTTTCCAAATAGGTGGAAAGGTCAAGATCTGCCTCTAAAAGGATGAATGGATAAAAAACTTGGCATCCATCAGTCTTGAAAGACTATGGTATCATGCTTGATGCTGCATGCGAAGCACGAAGGCCTGGGTAGATTGAAATGGAGGATACACTGTTACCCAAGCAGCAAATCCCCCCTCTCCATGCCACTGAAATAGTCCAATGGAATGGCAGAGCCGATACGATTGGTTCCAGCTGCATCACAGAGCTGCGCTAAGGACAGGAGCTCACCTTGTCTTGTGGAGACCTGGGTCTTGAATCCTGGCCTTCTGGTTAACAGGCACAGTGTCTTAACCTCTTGCGCCACCCTGAATCTCTCCCTGATATCTGCTGCCACTTTCCTCCCTCCAACTGCCTCTATTTGCCAATGATGACTGGCCCAAGTCACCGACTTTGCTTTATGGCTGAGTGGGAATTTGAACTTGGGTCTACCTAAAGGTTTTTTTTGAAGGGTACTCACTAATATGGAGTACTGGCACAGCTGTGTGAGTACGGGCACTTTGTGTGTTGAGTACCGGCCCCTCTGTGGCCCGCAAGTAGACATGCCTATGATTAAAAATAACAACTTCACGGTGTTAGTTATATAACTTGGTGTTAGTATATAACATGGTGTTAGTATATTACTCACCCTTCATGGTGAATATCCCTGGTGAGTACTCCACCTTTATTTCTAGAAAAAAGCCCTGGGTCCAATCTTGTCCTGACCACCACATTGCACTGGTTCTGTACTCCTTACTCATCTACTTTATTTCTGAGATAGGTCTTAGATGACCGTCTAAAAATAGCCTAATTTGCATAAATTATAATTTCTGGTCAATGGATCTGGTTGGTCATCTAAGGGTTATGCATCTGCCAGTGAACTAGTCCAGTTTGGATGGACTCTGGATCGGAAATGCCTCCTAAATTTTAAATTTGATACTGCATAAATCACCAATGAGGGAGGAAAATTATTTAATGTGGGAGAGAGGTAAGAAAGCCTTTTAGAATTTTTCTGACTGTAACCTTGTTCTTTATGAATGCTGGTCCTTGAATATAGTTCTTGAATGTAGTAAAACTCTTAACACTGAAATACTGCTAGAAACAAAACACAATTGATGGTAACTGTACAAAAACAATATTGCTTTGGCTCTTGAATGAAGATGTAGGCTTGGGTTGGGTTCTGTGCTATAAGAATGCAATGATCAGACTTTTCAATGTGAAGAAAAATTGGCTAATTTGACAATAGCTGTCTGGCTAGGTCACTCTGACTGTCAGTGACCCTTGTCTGTAATGAGGGCAATGCGAGGAGAGGTGAGAACATAATTAATACAAACCTGCTGGTTTTTCCATTAATGCTTTTCAGCCTGTCGAGATAAAACGATCCAGCTGTTTCTTGCCTCATCCTTTGAGGACAGGGTTGATGTTCCAAATGCATGCTTAATTATCTGGATCTAAATTAAAATCACATTAACTTAAGTGGCCCTGATGTTTGTGAAAAATCAGGAGTTAATAAAAATTAATCTAATTTTGTAGCAGCCTCATCATCCTCCACTCATACACACAATCCATAAACATTTATCCAATCTGATCTCCTGCCAGCCCACGCAATGCAGTGTCTGAAGGAAGTAAATAAAACTATTTAACAAAAACATTTTTTTATTATTTCCCTATTGAGGAAAGGTATGGGCCCCTGCTTTGGTGCCCCCTGGATACTCCTACCACCAGCTTATGTGCGTTGGCATGACCTGTGTGAACCATTGGGACATGCATAGCTCCTCCAGCCAATTTCTGCTGGAGAATCTGCAGCACGCAACAGCAGTGCGCCTTTTGTGACACCTAGCCAGGATAAGATCTGTTGTTGTGAGCTCAGGAAAGAATAAATAAATCATTTGTTGCATCTTTCATCTTCATCTCCATTTTCTCATCTCAGCTACTTATGCAGTGTCCCCATTGGCTGTTACACAGGATCTTTGTGCATAATTATGTTGCCCCCTCCACACACACACACACACACACACACACACTACATGTGTTTTTAAAAAGTACAGCTGATAACAATATTATGTTGGAAATATGCCCAAACGTAGTGGATGAAAAAAATCCATGAAAACCTGCCTAGAGCTCTCTTGTCTGAAAAAGCATCATCCACAGAGCAAAAAAAAGATATTAATAATTTAACATAAGACAATCAAGCAATCATTATTTTGAACTTTAGCAAAGCCCCATAGGCTTATTTTTCCAACACGGCAGCTGAGACTAAGACAAATGAATTTGTTGAAATAATAAATAGAAAATCTGTCTTTCTCTGTGCACGTGTGTGTGTGCCCTAGGCAGTTTTTTGACTAATGGACACCACTTCAGACAAAAGCTTTCTGTGAGCATCAGGTGTGCTAACAGAATCAGAGCTTTGTACAGGGACTGTAAAGATACAGTGGTTCATACAAGGATTGTATGCTAGCCAATCCTTGTTGCTAATTGTTGCTAGCCAGCTGGACAGGATCAGACAATTGAAACCGGACCTGTCTAGCACCAAAACTCTGTGCTAGTTGGTTTCTTTCATATGACATACTCCTTCACACTTCCTGCTTGGTATTAATATCACTGGGGGAAGCAGCTGGTGTCTGTGAGAAGTTTTTTTATCTGATAGATTTCTTTAAAAGGTTGTGTACCCCGTAAATTGATTTAATTAAAGAGTTGGGAAAGCATAATTTCATTTTTTTAAAAAGCTGAGCAAATGAAATGAAGCTTCATTTCTTCATATCAAACTTATACTGGTGACAGCACAATCCAAAATGCTTTTTTGGGCCAGCATAAGTGACTTGTGCCAGATCAGGGTGTTGCAAACATGTAGTACGTAAGGCATGTCCTCGCCACACAGAGAGGAGAGTTGTCCAACATGGGGAGTCAGATTCCCTTGGTGCACCACCCTTGGTGGTGCAAACAGGCGAGTGGAGCTGACTGGTCCAGTGCAGGGATTTAGAGGGGGCTGCAAAGAGTGGGAAGGAGGTATGAGGGTCAGGGGGGTTGCTAGGGGGGCACAGTCAGCACCAGGTGATGCACCGGGGGGGGGGGGGTGACGTGCACTGGGGTACCCCAAAATGAAAACTCCATCATGTCATATACTCTTGAATTTGTATTGAGGAGCAGAATCCAATGCAAAAATCCGTTTTGAAATAGCACCTTCCAATCCAAAGGTATGGCCAAAAAACTTAAAAAATGCATTGAACTCTATGGAAAGTGAAAGTGACCCGTATTGTGGCTTTACTCTGAATAGGCAAACATTGGAAAGGGCAGGCTGAGCAGAATCCAAGGACATCAGAATTGTCCTGATCCAGTGAATGCAGCCCCCACAAATCACCCGAGAAGGAGGTCCCTCATGATTGCATTGAAATGCATTGAAAATGAAAGTGAACTGCACAGCCGTGTTTGCTAGCGAGTAAGCAGGCTTGGCTTGGCTGGTGTGGAAGGTCAGTCCAGGGAGTGCAAGGTTTCCAAAATGGTCCCAATCAGGAATATCACCAGGTTGTTAGAAAGGTGTCACCCTTGTGGGGGATGACACAACTACTGACCAAAATGGCTAAAATTATGGTTTGTAGAAATAATCCTATGATTTAATATACTGGTTGGATGTGTAATTTACAGCATAATGCAGTAAAACAGACCAGGTCTTTAAAATGTCTTTATTTTATCAAAATGTATGGCAAAAAAGTGAAGGCCATTGCCCCACCAGCAAAGGGAGGGACAATGGCACATGACTATGCCCGTTGTTGCCTCCCCCTCTGCATGGGGGTGATGTACTCCTGCACTGGGTAACACGAACCCTTGTGACGCTCCTGGAAAGGGCATTTCTGGGGGTATGTGGGGAGTGGAACGCAAGGCTCAAATCCAGCAATTATGTTTGTTCCAAGCCTCCATCCCTGGGCAGCAGCCAGGAGCAGCCTCCAGAGGTAACCAAAATCCAAGTAGACCTGTTGGGGCTGCACTTGTATTACCCAAGGGAAAGAGAAAAGCTTTTATTCCCTGAGATAGTGCAACAGCAGTCCCAATCCTTGTGCTGTATTGCACTGTCCATTCTTCGAGAATTCACCTATTTTAATGTTCACCACTACCAGTTTAAATGGTGCTTAAATATGTTTAAATTTAAACAGACATTTTCATTTTGAGTTTACTCTGTTTATATATTATCATTATTAATAATAATATTTATATACCACTTTTCCACAAGAGTAATCCAAAAAAAGCTGCTTCAATAGTAGAGCAAATCAATAAATGGTTCCCAGTCTCCAAGGGACTCACAATCTGAAAACAAGAAATTAAACAGAATAGACCTAGGTACAACATCTGGAAAATATGCAATGATGGGATGAAGAGGGACAGTTGCTCTCCTCATGTTAAATATAACATGGCTTCTGTCCCCCGGTTAGCAGGGGTAATTGATAAGAACTGTCACCCTCCAACAGAAAGGGAAGCTAATGACACTGTATCTTTTGGAAATGCAGTATGATCAGTTTGACAAGGCAACTCTAGTTTATATTGGAGTTTCAATATAAAACAAAACTTTACTACAGTTTATATCTATGATCAAAACTTGAACATTACATATGGAATAAGCAGATGTATTTATAGTTCATGTGACAGGATGTCCTTTTAAACATTTATGATATTACTTATAGCACACTCTCATGAGACGCATATAGCAGGATGATGCAGTTGTTTGTAGGGGATGCAATTTTAAGCTTGGGGTGGGAAGATCTGGGATCAAATTCTTCAAATTCTGTGAAGCTCACCAAGTGATATTGCGCTATCTACCGCATAAGGCTTTTATGAGAATAAAATTGTCCTTCCGTTGCTTGGAGGAAGGGTAAAATATATAATCCTCCTCCTCAGAAACCTATCAATTCACATTGTCTACCCAAGTTGAAGATTAGTACTGTAATGTGATCAGCACTTTTATGACTTAAAACTGATCAGCAGAATTTGGAGTTTGAGATTTATGAGACAAAACACATTAATGATGCTGCTTACATATAATCCTATTTTATCTGTGTGCTCCTCAGCAGCTAGAGTAGATTCCTTTGTGATATTATCACTGCACCCTTCTTCTAATTCTGGCTTTGTAAAAGGTCTCCATAAAACTGCAAGCTTCTTAAAATCATCATCCAGTTCTCTTTGAAATCAGCTGGATCTTTTCACCAAATGTTAAATACAGTATTTCTCTACAGTATTTGAATATAAAGTTATATAATTAGGGGAATGTGCTAGCAAACCACTAGAGAAGAATCTGAGAGCAAGTGCTCTGAACTCATCTATTTGCATATACTTCTGAGTAAACCTGGTTTGAATCAGGTCAGGTTTCCTGTGTGACATATTAACTAGTAGATATGCTCTGAGAGTGTGGAGACTTAGGCTGCAAACAAGACACTTTCCTGGGAGTAAGACCCATTGAACATAATGGGATTTACTTTTGAGTAGACATGGTTAGGATTGTGCTCTTAGGCTGCAAACTTAGCACCCAGTTAGGCTGCACAAGTGCAGGCATAAATTGCAGCACAGGTCCTGTGCTGGCCTAGAAGGGTCACAAAAGTGCCACAAGGTACTTCTGCACCACTTCTAGAGGGGTTGCTCCAGTGCATAGACATGTGCCAGCCTCCTCACACCAGTAGGGGAACAGGGATACAGGTTTGCTCGCCTAAACTGGTTAGGATTTTTCCCTCACAGACACAAGGATGGACAGCACAGGCTGCAGTGCTATACACAAGTGTTTCTCAGTGTTTGTCTCTGTTGTATCACTTTACGTGGTCTACCCACCTTAAGCACCACCGGAAGTAATTGGCAAAGATATAATTGCCAATTTCTTCTGATCTGGAAGGTTAGATGCAACGTAACAAACACCAGTGAAAGAAACTCAGGATAGGCAGAAGGGCTTTTCTGAGCATGGAAAAGCATGCTTTGGAGGCTCCTACCACTATTTGTTGTGTTATGTTCCTGGTCTTGCCGCTGCACACAGGTTTCCAGCGTTCCATGAGTACCACCAGACATCTTAAGTACCATTAGTGGAACCCATACCACTAGTTGATTAACATTGCTATATACACACAGCTCAGCTGAAATCCAGCCCACATTTCTGAGGGAGTAAGCCCATTCACTACAGTGGGTAGTGTACAGAATGGACAATTGGATTTACTTAAGAATAGAAGGCAACCGGAAGGCAAACAAGCAACTTCATGTGTTTCATTTTAGGCAAGTGGGTTATTTTTGGAAGGAAACAGGTGGTAACAAACAGCCAACATTACTCCACATGGAAGTATGATGCTTAGGTGCTGGTAAGCAGCTGCTCAACTGTTTCCGCATTCCTGTTACTAACAGCCTAGCCTTGTAAGGATGAAGAAGAATGCCTCATAAGTACAAGTGGGGCATTAAATTATGCTATATGTAAATGGAAATTCTCACGTCCTGAAAGGGCATACCTTGGGGAAAGTGATATCTGGATGTCTCACCCAAGAAAAGGCAGATGGAGCATGCTCAGAAGGTACAAAAGGCTTTAAGATGAGATGGCCAAAGATGAGATGGAGATAGCTAAGGAAGCTAAGGATGAGGGTTCTCTCTGGCAACTTCCTATCTGCCAGAACTTGGGACCCAAGGAAATAGCTTGGGTAGATCTCAACAACTCCTTCATCTCTCTTCACCTTCTAGTAGGAATTCAAGCAGTTACTGGATCTTTATTTTTCCATCTCCTTTTTATGGAATTTTCACCTCTGTCAGGCGTAATTCTGGCACTCCCTGTTCAGTTGACGTGCGCCTAACAGGCGCCTGTTAGAAAACTGTCATTAGCATCTAATTAACTCAATTCTAACAATCTTAAAGTGATCAGTGACCTTCATTAGGATGTACAAAGAGAGAATATTCGAAATGTGATTGAAAAACCTCATTTATTGACCTTAAACAAGTAACAAAAAATACTGAAAATTTTCAGGTGCAGTCAGGCGCAGTGTGCCTGGGAGGTCACCCTGGACAAACCTATATATTTCTGCAAAAGGACGAATTCAGGCGAAGGTGGCCTGAGAGGCCAGGAGGGTCACTACCGCACCCCTCGCAGGCAGCGGGAAAACTGATTAAGGGGGTTTCAAACAGCACCTAGAGATAGGAAGGTACTAGGAGGGACACCTCTTGGCCACCTTGGCGTGGAGAGGGGAGCGAGAACAGCTTTGAAGCACCTGTCAGGTCAGTTTCAACAGAATGCAAAACAAGCCATGCAAATCTAAAACATCATGCAGATGAGAGAATGAGTTTGGAATCTGATAATGCTATTTCCTTCCAGCTCTCCTATATTTCCAGTTAATCTCAAAATTCATCAAGTTCCTTTTGGACATCCTATTCTAACTGTAAGTAGCTTTGACAAGATTCCTCGAGGCTTGTACTATATCATACGGATTTTTAAAGCTCCGTGTTGCAAAGAGAAGATCAAAAGTCCCGATCAACAAAAAGCCTCCTGAGTAACAAACACTTCAGCGTACTTATTTCTTTATCATGCACAGTAACCATGGTGACTGTTTTCTTTTGAATTCTTTTGGAGTAAGTTCATGGTTATCGCTCCATGTCATCCCGTTTGACAAATTCGTATGTAGTTCCTGATGCTATCAGGTTGTTACACCATGACAGGACAGATCTAAACAAGAACTGCAGGGTAATGTCAGGAATGGCCAGGACATTTGATCCTTTTCTGCCGTGGGAGGTGTTTGTTATGGGAAACGGGGAGCTAGATAATATCCCCCTGCTGAATTGAAAATTCTGCCACACTCCCTCAGGGGTGAAGGAGTTGCTCTTATCAGTCAGTTTCATTTTACATGCTTGTTGTTTAGTGGCTTTAGTTGTGTCTCCCATGAGCCAGAAGAGGCCCTGTTCTGGTTCTAATAAAGATCTCACTTTTATTTAGGGTGTCTGCAGGCTTACTGTTTTTTGTAGCTGCACCAGTTAAGACACACTTAATGTACTGGAAAGCCAGAGAGAGTGAGGGTACAATCCTAACTCATTTAGGCCTGCACAACTCATTCATCTCCGTTTCCCACGGTGGCTTTGGGAGGCCAGTGTATGTCTGCGCACTGGCTGAACCTCCCCCCAGCAGTGGGGCAAAAGTGCCTTACTTCATTTTTGTGACACTCCCAAGCCAGCATGGGACTTGTGAAGGGACTTGTACTGGCCTAACCAGGGGTTAGGATTGCATGAGAGAGCCAGAGTGGGAACTTGGGAAGGATTTAGTTTTTCAATCTGTGGTATACATCACAACTGCTGTTTTCTCATAACCTGTCCCTTTTCTTAGGCAGCAATCCTGAAATCCATAGGTTTGCATAAATTACAGTGTACTCCTAATCCCCACTTAGGCTGGCCTAAGCTTCGGCATAAATCCTGTGCAGACCTGAGGGTGTCACAAAAGTGCCATAAGACACTTCTGCACCTCTCCTGGGGGAAGGTTATGTGCTTGCCCCCCTCCATCACCAAAGGAATGAGTTGTGCCAGCCTAGTTGTGCCCTCCCTAAAAGAGAGAAGAAGGGAAGGTTCATCTTCTCAGGGGAAGTGTGTGGTGGTGACCATGCAGAGGGTCTTTTTGGTTGTGGTCTTTGGTCATGGCTTTTGCTTCTATAGCTAAGGCAAGGGGAAGACTGCTTTACACTGCCAAGCATCTGAAGAAACTTAGCAATCCCCTCCTCTCCAGGAATGTCAGTGCTCTTTGAAACTCTCTCCTCAGTGAGACTTGAACCTGTTATACTTTTGGTGTCAGGTGAAGACTTGTGGTATATATCTGACTGGAATTTTTAGGATACTTCTTAAGCACCTAGTGATGGTCTGTGGTTTAAATGATCTCAAACTTGCTTGTCGTTTGACTGTACATTTTTCATTAATTGTTGTGGTTTGATGTTTTTAGGCAAATCACTTGGGACAATTCACCGAAAAGCTGCCAAAGAAATGAATTAAAGCAACATATTGATGTCAAATGGTTGCAGTCCATCTCCTCAGAGATGGCATCACAAGGGGGATGCGCTAGGCTGGCTGACAGTTGACTACTATCAGAGGAACTATCAAGACACAAACTGTGAGTCTACGTGCATTGGCATATGAATGTCATTTGTCACCTGGGGCCCATAATTTTTTTGGCACCCCGCCTACAATGAAATCATTATTGTTTGATTCAAATATATTATTTTTTAATATTTTTAATGTATTTAATGATTAAAATATCATTCAAACATTATCAGTAAAGGGAAAGTTGTCTGCCACAGTTTGCACTAGGGGGTGGTGCTCATCACTGTAACAAGGCCAAAGAGCCAGTGTTATCAGAAGATTTCTTCGTGGTCCTAGATGACTAAACAACATTGCAGTAGCATTGGCACTGTAAAGATAGGTAGGATTGGACTATGATGCTGCTATTATTTGGCCACTTTGCATACTCCAGCTGACTCACCCCCATTTCCTGCTGCTTTGTGATTCACTGGCTTGTGCAGACTGCTGATGCAGCAGCCAGCAGATGCTCTGAAGTTGGCAGCAGCCGCAGTGACAACCTGCAGCTTGGTGGCAGTGATAACCAATGCACCATTAAGGGAAGGTAAGTTCAATGGGGGCAATGTGATGCATTGCCCTAAGGCTACCAGCAACTCGGTGCCAGCACTGCTTGTTCTCCCATATCAAGACCTCGTTGTTGGGGAAGTTTTTTTATTTTTCATAATATCAATCTGTAGCCTATTCACTATGGTCAGGAAAAACAATGCTTTCTTCAGCAGGAGGCAAGCTGTTTCACTATCAAGCAGTGGTGTAGCTAAGGCGGTGCAGAGGGGTAGCAGATGCACTGGGCAGGAAGCAATAGGGAGGCGACAAGATGAGCTTGATATTAGTGGTCAAAATTATGAAAACCAGGGTATATGTGAATGACAATATCATCATTTTATATATCAATGGAAAGGTAATTAAAGCAAATTAAATTAAAGCAAAATGTAATGAAATATACTGTACTGGAATCTGTATTCTATCAACAGTTATGGTCAATTAACCATAATTAACAGTTATGGTCAATTATGGTAAATTAACCAGGAAATGAAAACACCAACTGCCGATGGAACAAAGAGTGGATTTTCTTAATTCAGGAGAGCATGATTAAATCCCAATACAGTGGTACCTTGCATAATAAGTGCCCCACATAATGTGTGTTTCAGGTAGCAAACATGCTGTTAAGCCTCCTGCCTCCTGTAGCAAGCATAAATGCATCTAACAAGCACTGGTTGGCAGCCCTTTAAAGTTTAAAGGGCTGCTGGCCAGCACTCGTTAGGTGCATTTATGCTGGAGTCCAGGCTTCTGGGGGTGGGAGGGTGTTTGGAGACATGGGGGGAATAGAGACAGCCGCAGCTCGCTTTTGTGCGTGCCTCTCTAGGATCTCTGATTAGGCCTGTCAGCGAGACAGAGAGATCCTAGAGAGGTGCACGGGGTGATTGGATGCTCCGCCCATGTGCGCACTCTAGGAAGTCTCTGTCTAGGAAGCCAGCTATCTAAGAAGGCTAGCTTTTAAAACGGAAGCCACAGCTCAGCGAAGTGAGCTGCGGCTGCCTCTATCTCCCCCCCCAGTACCCCCAAACACCCTTCCACCCTCCAGAAGCCCCCCCCAGAACCCTCCCACCAACACCACCACCAGCAGCCTGCCCAGGTAAGTGTATTCATTGTGTTCAATGGAGCTTATTCCCAGGAAAGTGTCTTTAGGATTTTAGCCTCCTAACCATGTCTACTCAGAAGTAAGCCCCATTGTGTTAAATGGGTCTTACTCCCAGGAAATTGTCTTTAGGATTGCAGCCTCCTAACCATGTCTGCTCAGAAGCAAGCCCCATTGTATTAAATGGGTCTTACTCCCAGGAAAGTGACTTTGATTGCAGTCTCAATCAGTAAAAGGAAGCAAAAGCAAGTGTCATTAGACAGTTTCCTTGTTAAAGCTGCTAAAAAAGACACCAGTGACTCTTAAGTTGAAAATTGTTAGCCGCCTGATGTTAGCCGCCTTGGGCTCCCCCTAGCGGGGGAGGAAAGGCAGGATATAAATTGATTAAATAAATTAAATAAATAAAATTAGTCATCCTTTTATTTTTCTTTTATTGTAGATACAGTAAATTACAATGATTTATTACAGTAATTGTGTTCTGTATTATATAACAATGTTTTGAATTTGATTACAGTATTTTGTCATTATTTTTAAATAGTTAATATTTTATATGAATATTTTTGGGTTGTGGAACCAATCGTCTGAGTTTCCATTATTTCCTATGGAAAAATCCGTTTCACTTAAAGAGTATTTCACATAACAAGCATGCATTCGGAACGAATTAAACTTGTTATGTGAGGCACCATTGTATGTGTGGGAAGAGTCATTGGAGTAACCAAAGGCTTTGGAAGGGCCAAACAAATTATGAAAATGACATTTGCTTAAAGTTATTGACTACATATGTATGTTCTAAATAATACTGCCATTAAACAATACAGAGAGTGCATTTAGACTGCAGAGTTTCTGTATTTAAGATAAGCTCACATTTGACATTTGTTTTCTTTATCAGCATAAATACTAGGTCAATATTGTGGAAAAGCTGTTTTGAAAAGCACAGGACTGCTCACCCAGTAGAAGGATGGGGAAAAGACATTTTAAAAGAAGGCAGAAAATATAAAACTTGTGATTTTTTTTAAAAAAGCACTGAATATTTAACAGTGTGCTCCTAATAAGCACAGGAGCAGGCAGGCTGACATGCTTGAGCTGCATCCAGCATGAGTTTGGGGCTTCTGTTGCACTACAGAGGGAAACTTTTCCCCTTATCCCAGGGAATGCAGCAACAGTCCCAATGGGTTTATTTCAGGGTGACTATATGACTGGATTTTTCCAGATTTGTTCTCTTTTTAGCCATCTGTCCAGAAGTCCTCCAAAAGGTCGTCATTGTCCTCCACATTGGATTCATTTTGGGACTTAGCAATGGTGTGCAGTACCCCATCATGTCATATGTCGTTGGCTTCGTATTGAAGAGCAGAATCCAATGCAAAAATCTGTTTTGAAATATCACCTTCATATCAAAAGATATGGCCAAAAAACTAAAAAATATGCATTGCGCTCTATGGGAAAGTGAAAGTGCTCAATACTACAGTTTTACTTGTGAGTAGGCAAACATGCCATTGTCTGCCGGGAAGGCCAGGCTGAGAGGAATCCAAGACCTTGTCCTCCTTTTGAGGTTTGGGCATCTGGTCACCCTGGTTTATTTGATTCTAAGACCCCAGCAGAGCAGAGCAGAGCAGCCTGGGGCTGCTTCCTGCTGTCAGGGGAACGGTGTTGGGATCTGGTACTAATGCTGGATTCCAGCCCTGCCTCCTGCTCCCCTCCCATTGCCCCAGGAATGCCCTCTACTTGCCCCCCTCGAAGACTTCTGCATTGGCAGAGGTCAGGTGGTGTGGACCTCTTCACCTCTCCTGCCTCGGAGGCTGGATCTGGTGTCTTTGGGCTGGTGCACCTCTGTGCACTAGCATGGCTTACTTCAGAGTTGGTGCAAACATGCTTTTTGCATGTGTGACCCACCTGTGCGGTTCTTGATCATAATGGCTCTTGTACCCACAGCCTCTCTAAGCTTCCACTTTCTCACCATTTTGGTGTTTGGTGACCCAGATGGAGGCTCACTTTTAAACATGACATGAACCTATGGCATTATGTAAGAAAAAAAAATCAAGTACAGTGGACCCTCATTATCTGTGGAGGTTCTGTTCCTGGATCCTATGCTTATAACTATTTTTGCATGAAAGGAGATCACACTAAGTTCAGTGGTCACTGTTCAGTCCTTGCCTAACTTCACTCATTCCCCTCTTTCCAAGGTAAAGAGGGTAAAGCAGTCTGTGGTACTGCTTGCAAATACATTTAATGTCACAGTGCACAGCAATGGTGAGCTTAGCACACTACGGGCGCAATCCAGAGTAACTATGGGGAGTCCTTGCTCTGATGTAAGAACAATTTGCTCTGGATTGCAATATGAATTTCCCATAGGTTTTCATTAGGTGGTGCAGTAACTACGGGTGCACGTAAAGTCTCTTACATGCTCCCATAGTTACTCTGGATTGTAGGGTTAGTACAGATTTGGCCCTCCCCACCGGGAGTTGGTGATGGTTGGATTATCAGTCAGTCAATCAAGCAAGCAAGCAATCAAGCAATCAATAGCATTTATATACTGCCTTTCAACCAAAAATTCACAATCCAGATGCAAGAGCCGATATGTATTGTGGCTGTTAATTTTTTGAGCACCTTCTTCTCATCTGAAAATAGCACAAGCTTAAGAAGAAGATTCAAGTTTGATAAGCAGTGAGACTGAGTTGGGGAATTGAGAGAGTAAATCTAAGGCTGAAATCCAATCTCCAGTTAGGCCAGTCTAAGCCCCAACATAAGTCTTGTGCACTGATCTGGGGGTGTCACAAAAGGGATAAAAATCACTTGTGCCCCACTGCGGTGGGAGGGTTAAACCAGTTCACAGGCATGTGTTTTCCTCCCTACATCACCACAGGAACAGGAAGACTGATGAGTTGCACCATCCTGGGTTAGGACTGTACCCAAAGACACTCGATTAAAGCAATGGAAGTGCTTAGTTAAAGGGTATAAAAGATGAGGACAATAAAAGATGAGGTAACCTCTGTACCAGCAACATTAACATGGCTAGGCAAATATTTAACTCACTTTTGGGGAACATCACTTTATTTTTATTCTCTCTTGCAGACAGATTATTATTTTCTTTAATTAAACATTTTAATTAGAGAGACTAAGGTTCTGATCTCACTTCTGGATATATTCATCTAAACATTAAAAAAAAAATTATTACATGCCATTATGCCATTTCTTTTTTGATGGCAGGATAGTGTATTAATTTAAAACTACATAATTAGAGCTGATGAACCTGACACAGTGTTAATTTAGTAATAGGTGCCAGGTGACTGTAAATCCCTGAAAGAGTCTCTGCCTTTTATCCCTTAGTTTCTGCCACATCTCATAATCTTTCCCCTACATATATTTTCCCTGCTTTATCTTTCCTATCATTAAAGCTTCTTCACTGGATGTTATCAGCTGCCTTTTGCTGCTAGCAAACTCTACTCCAGTGGTTCTTAAACTTTTAGAGAGATTTACTCCTTAAGTAAGTCTTTGCAGGGAAGGGGCAAGAGTAGTGATGCCATTCTCAAGCTCATGTCGCTAAAATGGGGGAAAGAGGAGTACTTTCACTTATGGAGTGCTGCAGCAGGCTCCAGGAGATGTGGGGATCCCTATAGAGTGCTCCCCTTGTGTTCATTTGTGAACTTTCCAAAACTGGGAACCTTTACATGAACTGGGGGGGCTCATGATTCCCAGTTTGAGTACAACTGCTCTACTCCATCCTTTCCAATTTTTTACCAGGTTCTATGATTTTCTATTACTATTATTGTATAGTGTCATAAATGTCCTCTGTGCTTCTCACAGTTCCATCTGGCTTCCAACTCCAAGGGAGATACCTCTCAGTGTGAGCTCCCTTCTTGTCCCTTCAGGGTTATACAAACAAATTAAGTCATTGGCAGCAGGCATGGTCCAAGCTGGCAGCGCCTAGTGTCAGATTCCAAGATGGCGGTGCCCATCTTTTCATGACTCCCCTGTAATGAAGTTGAGACACCCCCCTAAAGGGGTCACCATCTCTACTTTGAGAACCTCTGGTCTAGGTCTGAGCAGTTCCATGTCAGTCCAATCCTCACCTGCATTCCAGTGGCAATGCTGCTGTGCCAGTGGGGCAAGTGCTGCCTTCTGCTGTGGTGGACATTCATGGAGGTCTCCTGAAGGTAAGGGAATGTTTCTTCCTTACCTTGGTTCTGCACAGTCGCTGTATGGGCATAGAAACTTTGGATAGGTTGGCCTGTGTGTGTCTCACTTTGTCCAGTGTTCTCACTCTACCCCAGTCTCACTTGGATCATTCTCAGGACATGGTTTAAATCCTAGAGCCATGTTGAACAAGACATCTATGTTGGTCACCACTCAAGAAGTCATGGCAGACCTTTGATTTGATAATAGGGATGAAACCAATATGCAAGGATGCCTATTTTCATGAGTTTTAACATGAAAGGTATGCTTTAATGCCTCCACCCTCTACTGCAAATCTTCATCCTGTTCAGGTAAAGAAACATATCTCTAAGTAAAAGGGAGTTTGCTGATTCAGGGTAATGACGACATTTGGAAATAAACTTAGTGAGCAAATAGGCCTCTGAGATTTCATTCGGTTCATTCTGTTTTGTAAGTTTGCTACTAAATACAGCCAGGGTTCCCATTTAAAAATAAATGAAAGAGTGGGCAACTAGGCAAAAATAAATGAAAGGTGAGCAACTAGGCTTGTTTGCTACTGGACTGTTTCCCCCTTTAGTTTTTCATATGAAATGTTTTCCTTTTCCACAAACCTCTGCTAACCTCCATGACACCAACTGCCTTGTTTTCAGCTCATCTCATCTCTCAGAACCTACTGTAATCAAAAGCAACTCAGTAGAAGCTGTTGAAGAATGGCCTGCAATTGACCTCATTTCTAAGTTGGAGGGACAACCTATTAAAAAACCAGTTCTCAGAAATTCAGGCACAGAGCCCAATTCTGTCCTCACCCCTTTAAGTGTTTCAGCAGTGCTGAAATGAAGTACATTGTGTCCAGTGGGGGAAGATCTGCAGGTTTCAGATGGGAAAGGAGATTAACAATCCAATCCTAAAGTCCTACTGCAGAATGCTGCAAACTTTCTAGTCCCCATTGTTGGCCCAGTGCTGTTGAAACATCCACACCAGTCAGTGCTGTGCTAGTGCCAGTTCAATGCTGTGCTAGCACCAGGTGCTCTGCTGCTCAGCAGTTACCCAGATCGCTGGGTGCAGAGACAGGAATGGAGGTGTGGGGAGCAGAGGATGGGGTATTCTGAGATGCAGAGATGGGGAGTCGGTGTGGAAGTGGTGTGGTGGAAGAGAAAGTGGGGCTAAAGTAGTATGGGTGGTGGAAGCACTTATGGGGTGGAAGATGAGCTCCACCAGATCCAAAGCCTCCGTGCAGGGACATTTGGCGCTATATGGAGGCTATCTATTCTATTGCAATGCAAGGGTTGCTGCAGAATTAAGTAGCCTCATTGCAGTGCTACTTCCCTTTCTTGGGGGAAGGGGATGAAAGTTCCCTTTTCCTGAGGAGCCACCAACAAGAGCCTGCAGCACTCCAGAATCTGTGGTAGCCATTTTGATGCCACAGTTGTCCTGGTGCTGCATGCAGTGTAGAAGTAGCCTGTAAAATTCCCTTAAACCCTCTGTAAGCCTTGCACTCTAATAGGTCTTCTCAGATCTGCACCAGTACATTAGCTGGTGCAAGTCTGAGGACAGATGAGGGGCAAGGAGGCTGCAGACAGAAAGAATGGGATCCAGTGTACACCTTCACCATTTGATCCCACATGCTCCCAGTCTCCCTTCCTGTTTCTTCTCCTTCCCACCCATTTTTGCTGCCTTTCTTCTCCTACTACCACCTTACCAACTCTGTTGGTTAATTTCATCCTTTGTTAGTTTTGTTTCCAAAAAGCCAATTCTTTAGGCTGAGGTGGCTGTAAGCATTTACAAAGTGTGTTCCTTAGGAACACAGTGCCTCTGAACATACGCAGAGTGTACTTTCTGAAAATATCTTAGTTTAAATCTCTTTTTATAGGGTTGGTTGAGACATAAAGGTCAGATTCGAAGTAGTTCCCTTGATGGTTGGAATTCTTTGTACCCAATATGGATAAGAGTCATGGCTAGGATTCATTATTCAGGCTCTGATGTGCTAGAGTACAAAGGATCATAAGAAGTTTAGACATGTGTGTGATGGGGTAAAGGTAAAGTGTCTCCCACAGGTTATACTGCTAGTCATGACTGACTGTAGGGTGCATTGCTGATCCCCATTTCTAAGCCTTTAGAGCCAGCATTGTCAAAGACACTTCCATGGTCATGGGGCTGGCATGACTGCCAAAGGTGACGGAATGTGTGATGCTGACTGATGAGATAGGACAAACAAAACATACTCAGATGAATCTGCAAGGAAGTCTTATCTATTTACTTTAGGATAAAGGTCAAAAGCTGCCAGATTTGCAAGCCAATGTAAGCTAGGGAACACTTTTGTTTTCTTATCTGTGACATCCCTGCTTATGTCAGTGTAATCCTGCACTTTCAGACTGCAATGGCAAATATACAATAGAAACTTCCCTCCTGAGGCAACTAGCTTAGGGGAATGCAAATAGCTGCACTATGGGGAAAGGATTAAGCCTTTCCACCTATGGCAAATTCCTGATCTGAATAGGACATCCTGTAACATCCTGTGAATATATAGAATATTGTCTACTGATGATGGAATTGGAAAAGACCCTCAACTGCTTTGCTTTGATATGCTTTGTATGCAGATCTCAAAAATGGGGCATCCTATTCATGTGGTCAGTCTTCTGGATGTTGATGATTTTCACCTCTCCAAGAGACTTTTGTGAACAACAAGGGGAGTATGTGCAGAAAATTATTTCCATTATGTACATGTCCTTCAGTAGACAGAGGGACACAGTTCTTTCAGTGTGAAGGAATAATTTCTATTCTCTTTTCCACCTAGTCTGATTTAGAATAGTGATTTTCAACCTAAGAAGAAACTTAGGGAGAACCATCAAAACCTTTTGAATTAGTCAAGAAATAGAACAGGAATATCTCTCCAATCCAAACTCCAAACACAGGTTGGTGTCGTCAGAACAAAGTAGCTGTTCTTCTTGAATCCATGACTTCTCCAGTGGTGCTGAAAAGATTGGACATTATGGAGTCATGCCCATAATTCTCATCCACATCACAGATGGTCTTCTGCCAATTGATACTCAAACTACTCAAGGCTTATTTGGAAGGTGGGGAGGAATGCTCCTTCAGTGTTAGAATCTGTCCTTTCTTGAAATTTGATTTTCATTTTTTTCCTGTTGAGGGAAAGTTGGACAAGTTGTAGTAGTTGTGGTGTTCAAGCTACCAAGAAAATGATTGGGGCATTCAAGGCCTTAGTCTTAAGGGAAAGCACGCCATAGACTGAGCTCTACTGTCTTAATAGGAATGACACTGCAGAACCTCTCATATTGTGAAAATGTCACTCACTTGAGCCTTAGTGTTGATAGGCTTGTCTGAGTGTACCTTCACAGAAATACCTCTGAAAGAATTATTGTTGTATCTAAACCTTGCTATTGTTCCTCTTTATTTTAAGACCATGATTGATAAAAACATAAAAATGCTAGGCACTAGCTTTCAGATTTAAAAGTGAGCAAGAACAATTAATTGGGCCCCCTCTAGGCCCCTGAACATTTGTCAAAGGGCTATGGAATATTGTAATGTGTTTAATTATATCATCTTCTCTCTAGACCAGCGTTTCTCAAAGTGGGGTTTGGGACCCCTTTGGGGGTCACCTAGAGGTTTCCTGGGGGTCGCCTAAAGACCCCTGGTGTAGGGGGTCAGGTCAGGCTTGCCAGACCTCCAGCTGTAGCTGCGCACACACTGGGGCTGACTGACAGCCTCAGGGCCCAATCCTCTGCATGGCTACTCTGAAATAAATCCCATTATAGTCAGGGGGGCCTTTACTCCCATGTAAATGTGGATAGGATTGCAGTCTCAGGGCCCAATCCTATGCATGCCTACTCTGAAATAAATTCCATTGTGTTCAATGTGTGCATAGAACATACATTTCATTTGTAACAATGAAAATACATCCTGCATGTCGGATATTTACATTACGATTCATAACAAAATTACAGTTATAAAGTAGCAACGAAAATAATTCTATAGTTGGGGTTCCCCACATCATGAAGAACTTATAAAGGGGTCACGGCATTTGGAAGATTGAGAACCACTGTTCTAGACTCAAAACAGAATCATTTTCCAGGACCATTTTTAATCCAGCCACTAGAGAGCAAACTTCTTCTTCTTATCAAGCTGTAATTTATATTAGAAAAGAGATGCAGAAGAGGAAGCAGCAGTAAGTTGGGTAATAAGTCATGCTTGAAAAGCTGAGAGAGAGAGAGAGAGAGAGAGAGAGAGAGAGAGAGAGAGAGAGAGTTTGGATGACCTAGAAAAAAGTATGGTGTTTATTTAAATAGGGTGGTCTAATTTTCAGAAGAAAGGAGAGCAAAGTAAACAAGCATGCAGGGCTTTCTGTTGAGTTTTGAGAATACCGGTGTCTGTACAGGAAGCATTCTAGATTCTAGTTTAGCATCCTTTTTAATCCTTGAAGTGTTATATGTGTTGCTTATCCATAACTTAGTGTAGCTCTCAATGGGAAAATTTCTGAAAAATGTTCATTGATGTTAATGGCTAGAGCTCCCAGTAGCTATCATATGCTCCCAGTCCCCTCTGGGCTCCCTCCCCTTAGAACTGAGGAAAGCTCCCTCAATACAGAGCTTCAGGCAGAGCCTTAAAACCTTTTATTTTAAAAAAGCTTTTTAAATGGGGCAGAGGTTGGGGGGGGGGCAGTTTTATTGTTCTATTTTTATATTGTTTTTAACTAATGTTTTTAGTCTGTTTTTATTGTTCTTATTGTATTTTAATCTAATTGTATTTTAATTGTATTTTAATTATGTTTTAATATTTATTTATACATTTTAATGGTGTTTTATTCTGATCCTTGTTAGCTGCCATGGGCTCCCTCTTGCAGGTGAGAAAAGGCAGGATATAAATTAAATAAATAAATAATAAATAAAATAAATAATACGGAATTGTCTAGAGAAGTTCCATGAACTAATCAGATAATGATCCAGATTTTAGACAGGCTGACTAAACATCTGGGAACCCCTGGAAGTCTTAGGAAAAATGACTCTCACTGGACATGATCCGAAACTTCCCCCCTGTCCAGAATTAGAAGCCTGCTGGGCGGGTGCGCAACTTGCTGCGCACTTCTGAGACTGCTGCGGCTTTCTGGGAATGCCTGAAAGGTGAGGAATCAGAACATCCACCATGGCTTGGCTGCACTTCCTGCCTGCGCCTGCTACTCTCTATCAGAGTAGAGAGCCAAGACTAGGAAGGAGGAGGAGTGGCCCCACAGGTGGGCAGAAGCCTACTTGCTCCGGTTCTGGGGGGGGGGGTTTCTTCCAGTCCCCCTGCCGTTGGTGAGCCGGCAGCAGCAGGAGGCCCCCAGAACAATGAGGACCAGTTCAGTCCT
Organism: Cryptoblepharus egeriae; assembly: GCA_030015325.1. NCBI lineage: Eukaryota > Metazoa > Chordata > Lepidosauria > Squamata > Scincidae > Cryptoblepharus > Cryptoblepharus egeriae. Next base: position 157,320,755 of record JAREYC010000001.1, read on the forward strand.
GAGGAGGAAGAGGGCAGCCCTAGCGCGTCCTCCAGCCTTTCCCTGCCGGTGGGGGGGGGGTGCTGAGGAGGAAGAGGGCACCCCCAGCGCATCCTCCAGCCTTTCCCTGAAGGCGGGGGGGGGGGGGCTGAGGAGGAAGAGGGCAGCTCCAGCGCGTCCTCCAGCCTTTCCCTGCCGGCGGGGGCGGGGGGCTGAAGAGGAAGAGGGCAGCCCCAGTGCGTCCTCCAGCCTTTCCCTGCCGGTGGGGGGGGGGGGCTGAGGAGGAAGAGGGCACCCCCAGCGCATCCTCCAGCCTCTCCTTGCCGGTGGGGGTGGGGGGGTGGGGCTGAGAGCCACATCCTATGCAGGTCTACTCTGAAGTAAGTCCCAGTATAGTCAATGGGACTTACTCCCAGGAAAGTGTGGAGAGGACTGCAGTCTCAGAGCCCCATCCTATGCAGGTCTGCTCTGAAGTAAGTCCCAGTATAGTCAATGGGACTTACTCCCAGGAAAGTGTGCAGAGGACAGCAGTCTCAGAGCCCCATCCTATGCAGGTCTGCTCTGAAGAAAGTCCCAGTATAGTCAATGGGACTTACTCCCAGGAAAGTGTAGAGAGACTGCAGTCTCAGAGCCCCATCCTATGCAGGTTTGCTCTGAAGTAAGTCCCTGTATAGTCAATGGGACTTACTCCCTGGAAAGTGTAGAAAGGACTGCAGTCTCAGAGCCCCATCCTATGCAGGTCTGCTCTGAAGTAAGTCCCACTATAGTCAAGGGGACTTACTCCCCGGAAAGTGTGGAGAGGACTGCAGCCTCAGAGCCCCATCCTATGCAGGTCTACTCAGAAGTAAGTCCCAGTATAGTCAATGGGTCTTACACCCTGGAAAGTGTGGAGAGGACTGCAGCCTCAGAGCCCCATCCTAGGCAGGTCTACTTGGAAGTAAGTAATTTTATTTTATTTTTTATTTTTAAATTAAAAGCCTCCCTGGCCCCGCCCCTTGGCCCCGGCCCTGGCCCCACCCCCTGGCCCCACCAGGTTCTTGGGCCAGGTTCTTGGGCCAGGCTGGGCCCACCACTGATTGTAGCCCCCCTCGCCACATGCGCACCTTGGCTGCACAGCAAGTTTCTCCTGCAGGTTCCGGAGTCCTCCACACAACCACCGCCTCCCCCACTGCTTCTCCTCGGCTGCGGTTTGTCCTGGGGCTCCACAGCCCCTGCTGCGCCCTCTCCAGCCCCTGCAGCTTCACTGGCTAGCCCTGGCTCTCTTGTGGTTTCCACGCTGCCTCCAGAGCCTCACTTGCCAGCCTCTGCCTCCTACACAGCCCCCATATGGCCGTCCGCCACTGCTCACCACCGCCACAGTGCCCCCCCGCCGCCACTAAAGTCTCCTCTGGGCCCCTGGACATTTGCAAGTTGCTTCCAATGAGCACCTTGCAGGAGCACCTTCCAAGAACTCCAGCAGTAAGGAAAATTCTAAAATCAAAACTCAGTGCTGGCAATACCATCCAAGCCATCAATACTGTGGATAAATGGGCTGTACCAGTGGTTCCATATACTGCTGGCATATTTAAATGGACTCAAACTGACTTAGAGTACAATCCTAACCATGTCTACTCTAAAGTAAGCCCCATTATGTTCAGTAGGTCTTATTCCCAGGAAAGTGTCTTTAGGATTGCATCCTAAGAGAACTTGGATAGTAAAAACTGAAAAATACTGACCATCAACCATGCACTACACCCACAAAGTGATGTAGACAGATTATGTTTACCATGTAAGGAAGGAGGACGGGGCATGATTCAAGTCCAACAGTCAGTGGAAGAGGAAAAACGATCCCTGGCAGAGTATTTAAGGGGAAGTCAAGAAGAATACTTAAAAGAGGCTCACAAAGAAGGCATCCTAAAGTGTGATGAAACAAAGTAGGATAACAAAATGCAGATGGTTAAGAACAGAAGAGACAAGTGGCGAAGTAAGGCAATGCATGGGCAATACCTGAACAATATTCAAGAGAGTACTAATACTGAATACAAAGCAATGGCTGAGGAAAGAAACATTAAAGAAACAGAAGCCCAAGAACAAGCAGTGCAAACAAATGCAATAAAGTCCAAAATAGACAAGAGCCAGAAATACAGCAAGTGCCAGCTGTGCAAGGAGGCTAAAGAAACAGTGAAACACATCATCTGTGGCTGCAGAAGGATTGCCCAAATGGACTATCTGGAAAGACACAACAAAGTGGCTGCCATGATACATTGGAGTCTGTGCTAAGAGTACAACCTAGTCACAACCAAGAACTGGTGGGACCACAAACCAGAAAAGATAGTCCAGAATGAACAGGCCAAAACCCTGTGGGGGAAGTCCTGTGGGACTTCCGTTTTCAAACTGACCGTCACTTGGAACATATGGTAATACACCAGACATTACCGTGATTGAAGAAAAACAGGTCTGGATAATTGACATTGCAATACCCAGAGATCGTCAGCTTCAAGAGAAAGAACATAAGAAATTATACAGAAGGGAGTTTTGACACAGCTGAGCAGATGTAGAAGCTCCACTGTTAAAAACAAAGTCAACTCAACACATTTACACCAGCTTGAAAGCATTGCTGTCCAATGGTTAAATATTTGATTTAGATATCCAGCCATAGGTCCAGGCACCTAATAGCTGTTCATGTACCGTACTTTATGCATGTGAATTTCATGTAATGCTGCTACATTTTGCCATATGAATAAATAAAAAAGTTCAACTCGCTCCTGCCTGATATCTATCTCAGTAGGCATAGGCCCAGTTTCCATTGAGATGGTCAAGATGGGGCATTTCAACACACACACCTGCACATGGCACAATCCTAACCAATTTTAGCAGCACAACTCAACCATCTCCCCGATCCCATGGTGGCATGGGGAGGCTGGTGCACTGCCTTAACATCCCTAGGAGTGACACAGAAGAGGCTTATGGCACTTTTGTGACACCCCCAGGCCAGCTCAGGATTTGTGCCAACCTAACCATGGGTTAGGATTGCACTGACACACTTCAGTGTATTCAAAACTTGAAATCTCAGTGTTTGGGAGAAGAGTTATAGTGCTGTTTGCCTATGGTTTTTCCCCCTCTCCTTAAGGGAGCAGCATTCCACCGTATGAACATTCAGTGTCAGTCTAAGCAGGATATAACCCAGATCTACATTTACCGGTTCACTTACAACTAGGGCTTGTAGTCAAACTTCATATCAACATTGCAATCAAAATGATTTATGGAAATGATTATCATTTGTGTAATTTCTTCTGTAAGCACAAACTAAATTGGACACATAATTTGGACATTTGCTTTGGGAAAAGTGAGGGAGACCAACTGTGAACTACATGGAGTTAATGTGGACTTCCAGAAATAACACTTCCAGAATAATTGCATAGTACTATCCAGAAATCTTTTGCTACAATATTCTCCTCCTCCACATTCAAAATCTTTCCACAAAGAAACATTGGCCTGTTTCCCTGAGTCAGTTTGCGTAGTTCTCAGGCAGGTAAAGCTGAAAATAAAAATAGTCACAAGGCAAGGTAAATGGAACAAGCTAAGTTTCCACAGCAGCTGCACAGCCAGCCCCTTTGTTGGGTGATTAATTGCCCAGTCCAAACAGTGTCAGTGTAAATTCAGCCCAGGCAGCTGGCAAGCAGATTGCAAACACCTCCACACCCTCTCCAACTGGCAATCTAGCTCTCAAGGTCTTGTGTACCTGCTCAGCAGGTGCTAAGACGAGATGTTGCTGTACAAGCTGATACCAGCTAGAGGCCAAAGCTGCCTAGGGACGAGCGTGCTTGGCATGCACACCCCTCCCTCCAATAGAAGCAGAAAGGAGCTATCTTTTTACTGTATTATAGGAAACTTTCATTGATAGGGCTATCTAATTCTAACTCATTCCAGGAGTGGACATTTTATTATGGACTAGCGAAATGTACCCACGTTGCAGGAGTAAAATACCCCCCGTGTGCCACCCCCCATTGTGCATCACCCCCATTACACAGCATCCCCCATTATGCATCATCCCCCATGTACATCACCCCCATGCACATCATCCCTCCCATACGCATCATCCCCATGTGTATTATCCCCTCATGCAAAACATCCCCCCCATGTGCAACATCTCCCCAAGCGTAACATCCCCCATGTGCATCAAACCCCCATGCGCAACATTGTCCCATGCGCATCATCCCTCATGGGCGACATATCCCCATGCACATCAATCCCCCACGAGCATCACCTGCCATACACATCATCCCTCCCTTGCACATCATCCCTCCATGTGCAGCAAAACCCATGAGCATCAATCCACCATGAACATCAACATCCCATGCACAACATCGCCCCATGCACATCAAACACCCATGCTCAACGTCCCCTATGCGCATCATCCCCCAATGTGCATCCACCCCATGCGCAACATACCTCCATGTGCAGCATCGCCCATGCACAACATCCCCCATGCAGGTCAACCCTCCATGTGTAACATCCCCCCACGCTCAACATCCCCATGTGCATAAACCCCCATGTTCATCAACCCTCCATGAGCATCAACCCCCCATGCGCATCAACACCCCATGTCCAACATCCCCACATGGGTGTCAAGCCCCTGTGAGCGTCAACCCCCCATGCGCAACATCCCCCATGCGCAACATCCCCCATGCACATCAAACCCCATGCGCATCAAACCCCATGCGCATCAACATCCCATGTACATCAACATCCCAGGTGAAACATCCCCCATGCACATTATTCCCTATGCACATTGTCCCCCATGCACGTTGTCCCCCATGCGCATCATCCCTCATTTGCATCAACCCTCATGTGCATCAACCCTCATGTGCAACATCCCTATGCTCAACTTCCCCCATGTGCAGCAACCGCCATGTGCATCAACCCCACATGCTCAACATCCCCCCATGCACATCCTCCTGCCCAGTGCATCAGGCACTGGGCACCAAATTGGCTGGATATTGATCAGTCAGTCTTCCATGTTAAGTATAGGACAAAAAACACGTTGCACATCTTTTCAGCCCCTCTCGGGTTAAATTTCTCAACATTGGTTCTTGGTGGGTGTTGATGTCACAGAAGGAACACCCTCCCCAAATTTCATGCTTCTAGGTCAAGGGGTTCGGACTTGGATCGGGCTTGGATCGGTCCGGGATTCTTCAATGTAAAGTATACGGAGGAAAATGTGTTTTGCCCCTTTTCACCCCCTTCTAGTTGGAATTTCCAAAAAATGGTTCTAAGTGGGTGCCTCCATCATGGAAGGAACACCCTCCCCAAATTTCATGCTTCTAGGTCCAGTGGTTTTGGTGGGGCGTTGATGAGACAGTCAGTCAGTCAATCAGTCAGTGACTTTTCAATTTTATATTTACTAGTCATAGTTATGTCCTGGCCTTTCCCCATGAAGCACAGGAGCGTTTAAACATTTTTTCTTGGACCTCATCCATGAAATTCAGGCTCCACAAGGTTTTCAAACAAACAAACAAAACAAAACCAACATTTATGTACCATTTATCTGACCTTGGGTTTCTCCTTTGGCTTTATTCAAGGCGGTTTACATACAGACTTTTTCTAAGCCTTTACAATGAACAGAGTTCTTGTTCAAGAACTTGACTATATTCCAGCTGGTCACACACTGACACACTGTCTCCCACACTGATAGGCTTCACAGCTGGCTCCTTTTGGTTACCATTACCAAGCAAAGGTGCTCTGCTCAGCTTTTCAAAGTTGCCACTCTAGAATCTTCTAGTGATCTCAACCAGGCAACCTTCAGATGAATTATCTTTGAGCATGCCAGAGCTCAACTCTCTAGACTAGACATTCTGCTCTTTAGACTAGATCTCCTGCCTGGTTTTAGTAGTAACTTCATGACTAGGTTTTAGTAGTAACTTTATTAGTTCATTCATGGAGTTCTGTCTCCCTGGCTTGGATGTTAACACAGAGCACAATGAAAGGAAACAGGCACTCCTACAACAAGTAGCACATCTTCAGAATGTATCTCTTTTCAAAGTGTGCCTAGTTCCAGCTTGAAATATTTGCTTCTTTCCAAATGGCTCTCTCTCTCTCTCTATCTCTCTCTCTCCTTTTTTTAGGACTACTGGCATTTTCAGGACCACAAGATCTCTGGCAAAATATCTGTGGGCACAGTCCTAACCCACTTTCTAGCACTGGTATAAGGCCAATGCAACTCCAAGGTAAGGGAAGAAACATTGCCTTACCTTGAGACTTTCAAGACTCCAGGATGCAACATGTGCCCCACCGGCATAGCTATGCTGGTGCTAGGATTAGTGCTGGATTAGTATTAGTATTGGCTTTTCAGACTATGGTATTGTGCTTGACGCTGTATGTGAAGCACAAAGGCCTACGGTATTGTGCTCGACGCTGTATGTGAAGCACAAAGGCCTACGGTATTGTGCTCGACGCTGTATGCGAAGCACAAAGGCCCAGGTAGATTAATATGGAGGATAGGCTGTTACTCAAGCAACAAATCCCCCCTCTCCACGCCACTGAAATAGTCCAGTGGAATAGGAGAGCTGAAAGGTTAGGTTAGGATTGTGCACTTTATTACTGAGGATTGGTATTCTGAACAGGGCAGGAAATCCATCTGCAATAGTGGTATCTCAGAAGTCACTCTTGGAGGGGGGAAATGGTAAGTTTTCAGGCCCTGAACACCAAAGTTGTATCTTCACCACATCTTTAGAACCATTCACAGCAGCAAGAGCTAAGTGGAGGTATCTTCTCTATCCTCAGTAATTTCTCTTGTCAAAGGTCCTGTCTTCTGTTCATAGCAATCACCGCAATCCAACCAGCCAAACACATAGCCATACAAATCAGCAGGATTCCCTTACCACTACTGTGATGCAATCACGTTTCTGGGCTTGCAGAAGTCCCACAAGCTTTGAAATCTATGTCAGCCCTGCGGCTACAGTAGAAACTAGGATGTATTTCCAATAAATACTATATTCTCAGAGTCTTAGGGATGATGTTCTTTCCACTAAGTCTCCCAGGGAATAGATAACAATGCAAATCTGTTTTATTGGCTGGGGCAAACATTTGCTTCAGTAACTACAGAAAGGAAAGCTTTTCATTTCTGTTTTATCCTTCTCTTTCATCTGGCTGCAAAGTGCATCCATTTTCTTAATTCCTCTCTTTGTGTCTCTGTCTGAAATTAGACAGCTTATTTTCCTTATCTCTTCTGAGGTCCATGGATGTGATTCTTCTCTGGTTCTTATCTTCCTTCTTCCTCCAATTTCTCTCTGGAAAATGTGACTTGTGAGACACTTTTTGAAGTTATGGCACAGAAGATAGGTAACCTGATGGTTGTAAAATAAGGATGTTGTACAGTGCTGGATAGGAATGGGCAGTCATTTGGGATTTGGCTTCTGTTACTTATTACCCTTTTATAAACACCCAGATAACCTCGGCCCCTTTTCAACAGCCTCTAAATCTAAAACTGCATGAGTGAAATGAAATAAGCCTTATAATACATACTCAGGTGTTTCAGAGGTTCTCAAAGTTGGGGTTGGGACCAGTGGTAGGATTCAAATAAATTAACAACAGATTTTATGTCCTATTAGTAACTGGTTCTCAGAATCAGATGCTCATTAGCAAAGGGCCTGTGAGATCCCCCGGAAGCCCACCACTGGTTGCGACCCCCTTGAGGATAGTGATTTATTTTCAAGTGGGTTGCAAGATGTTGGATGTAGCCTTCATTGAATCTGGCACCAGGCGTCGCCATCTTGGAATAGAGCATTCAGGCTGCTTTCCTGGGAGTAAGTCTCATTTAACACAATGGGACTTCCAAATAGACATGGAGGAGCTCTGGCACCCCAGTGATGTCACTTCCTGTTGTCAAGCATGGTTTTTTTATACAATGCAGATTAAATCAAAGTTGAATCCTTTTGTGATTATACTGTATTTTGTTAACCTGGTCAGTAGATCTTCTTGGACCTGGTCCACCAATATTTCTAGTACAAATCTGTGTGGATTCGGGAAGGTGAACTGGGTCTGAAAAGGGGTTCAGGATTTGGGTACTACTGCAACCCCTTCTCAAGCTCAATCTCTTCTCCACTCTGTTGCAGGATCACCTGATCCTTGTCTCTTCCACCTCTCCTAGCCCAGTTCTATCCCTCTCCTCCTCCTTCCCACACATGCAGCCCCCTACATTTGCTGTTTCCTGTAGCAGCCAGGCTGAGTATTTCAGTGTTATTATATTAGTAGCAGCTGGAAAGAACATTCATAATACCCCAATAAAATAGTGCCATATGACAAGTTTGACATTATATCTAGTTTGGCCCTGAGCCATGATTATCATCGTCTGAAGTTCTACTCTGATTTTTTTTATGGTTGGCTTCTAAGCCTGATCACTTACAGAATCATCCTCTGCTTTTTCTTATCGGGTGCTACACATCAAACTTGGCATCCATCAGTCTTGAATGACTATGGTATCGTGCTTGATGCTGCGTGCAAAGCACGAAGGCCTGGGTAGATTGATATGGAGGATAGGCTGTTACCCAACCAGCAAATCCCCCCTCTCCACACCACTGAAATAGTCCAATGGACTAAATAGTCCAATACGATTGGCTCCAGCTGCATTGCAGAGCTGGGCTAAGGACAGGAGCTCACCCTGTCTTGCAGGGACCCGGGTCTTGAACCCTGGCCTATTAGTTAACACATCAAGTTACCAAAGAAATCAACTTAGACCAGTGATGGGCTTCAAAGAAATTAACAACTGGTTCTATGCCCATCCGGCAGCCGCTTTTAAATGGCTATTTTTAAACTTTATATGTCCTATCTCCCATTAACAACCGGTTCTATAGAGTAGGTGCGAACCTGCTGGAGCCCACCACTGACTTAGACCCAGTAGTGTCATTAGGTCATTTGATACCTGGGGTCCCTAAATTTTTGGCACTCCTTATATAATCGGGATATGTAACCCTTTCCTGCCACCTACCATACACACAGCTGGACTGCACTTCCTCTTTACCCTTAGCCTGCTTCAGGAGCAGAGTATGTGCTACAGGGAGGCTGCCTGGGGAGGCGGGGAGGCTGCCTTGCCCCCTTGTGGCACTACTGTGTAGACCTTGAATGCAATTTTCTGGGAAATTTCAGGTATTTCTGGCATACTGAAAGTTGACTGTTGACATCTTTTGAACCAACTGTAATCTAATGTCATTCCTTTGTGTGCATCTAAAAATCATATCTAAATCTCTAAACATGAAACTGATGTTACAAAAAGCACCCAAATAATCCTAAAATGCTATTTTTATCCCCCACATTTTAGAGCAAACTGTTAAAGTAAAGCACAGAGCTTTCCTGGCTCAAAAACCCCCCCCAAAAAAACAAAAACAAAAAACCCCAAGCTGTATAATCCTGTTCTTCACCATCACTCCACACTAACAATAGCAAAACAATAGACCATGTAAGTTGTAAGAGATGTTATTCCCCCCATCTGCAATTATGCCTTAATTGCCGGTTTCAAAAATCCCATTATATCTTCATGCAAAATACACACCCATTGCTGTTAATAAATATGAATATAATTCTCTAGTTCCAGCTGCAAAATCATTTTATTGTGTTGCAAGACAGTTTGATCAACCTCCAAATTTATTTTTTAAATTTTTTTTGCTGAGTTTATCTAAAATTGCAGAACTGCTGCAGGCAGAGCTTGTTGCAAAGAACCAAATGCATTTTACTCTTGAGATTATAATTATTATATCTTTGAAAACATAATTATTTCTGCTTATTTTATACTTCATACAACTATTTGGTACAAATTGCAAAACAGGGTGGAAGAGCTCTCCGGAACTTTTCATTCCAGTTCTCCGCAAACAATGGGAAAGGGAAAGAATTAAGTTGGGATATGTCACACCTGAATGTTATTTGTTCAAGTCTGTCATGGAAATTGCTCATGAGCCTGCTGTGAACGTCACAGAAATTGCTGTAATAAAAGTGTTCTAATAATAGGCAAGCAAGCTTTGCGCTCAACTGAAATTGACACATTAATGTCAAGATGGATGCTGCAGTACTGCTGTGTCCCTGTCTGCATGCTTATCATGCACATTGCCAGGAGCATTAGGTTCACACCTACAGCTTTAAATCAGTGTAACTCTATATCCAGTCTCATCTTCCATTGAGTTAACTTCAGTGTGCACTAAATCCACCCTGCAAAGCCAATGCTGATTTAACTAATTCTGTGCTTCTTTGTGTTTTTGACACCAAAAAAACGATCGATAACCTATCATCTTCTTTTATGAGGTTTGCTACTCTGTTTTGGTAGGAATTAACAGTGTTGGAAACTTGACTCAAAAGGTTTGGAGTTGCATTTTTTGCTGGCTCACCAACTCACAAGTCATATATGTGGGAAGCATCTGAAAAACACTTGAGTCAGGGTCCAGGGTCTTGTATTCAAGTCACCAAGTCCCACAGTGTGACTCTATGATTGTTGCAAAAGTCTGTGTTTGGTCCTTTGATTGCAAACATTAGTGCTAAAGTCTATCTGCTCCTTTGCAGAGATCTTTTCTGATACAAGCTGGGGGTTGGATTAGATGACCTAATGGAGTCCCTTCCAATGGTTTTCATATGGGTGAAATTTCAGTCCTTGCTATGGGCGCCATTTTGCCTCTGCTCCTACCCTATTACCGTTGGACAGGAGTGTGTTTATAGAGAGCTCTGACACTCAGAAAGCTTGGCAGCAGCTCTTCCCCCCCCCCCCCATGGGCCATGGTGGACTTTTTAAAAGGGGTAGGGTGATTCAATTCAAGTTCCATAGAATAGTGAAGGGGTGACTCAAGTACAGTGGTACGTCGCTTAACAAGTGCCTCACTTAACAAGTGATCCACATAACAAGCAAAAATTCAAAAATTCCTCTAGGATTCTGCCTCTCACAACAAGTGTTGCTTCACTTAACAAGCACACTTGTTGGCAGTTGGGGCAGACGCGCTGGCCGGCAGCCCTTTTAAAAAACATCAGGGCTGCCTAGTGTGCCTGCCCACAGCGAAAGCAACACTTCTGCGCTGTTCCTCCTGTGGCTGGACGTCCGCTGGGCAGAGGGAAAGAAGAGCAGTGGAGAAGATGGAAGCAGCTCAGGGCTATCCAAAAGGGAGCAGGGGAGAAAGAGGCTCGGGATGAAGAGAAGGAGAAAGTGGGCAGACACTTGGAAAGTGTCTTTGATTGCAGAACTAAGCTCCATTGTATTAAATGGGTCTTACTCCCAGGAAACTGTCTTGGACTGCAGCCTCCTAACCATGTCTACCCAGAAGTAAGCCCCATTGTGTTAAATGGGGCTTACTCCCATGAAAGTGTCTTTAGGATTGCAGCCTAAGTAGATTTCATAGGATCATGCACATTGAATGCATGTTTTGAATTCAATTCCAGTGTTTTGCCATCATTTTTACATGCAGTTAATATTTTTACATGAATATTTTTTGGGGTTGTGGAACCAATCGTCTGAGTTTCCATTATTTCCTATGGGAAAATCTGCTTCACATAAAGAGAGTTTCATATAACAAGCATGCTTCCGGAACAAATTAAACTTGTTATGTGAGGCACCACTGTACTTGTAAAGTAGCCTGTTATGGCTCATTTTTGACTCAAGTTGCAGGGTGGCTGGTTATTATAGACTCAACTAAAGCCCCATGGGATTTTTCCAACACTGGGAATTAATGTCTCCCCCCAAGTAGATCTGACTCAAGATCTCCTGGCTTCTGTGGCTGTATATCAAATGTCCTCTTACCTGATGATGTGATGTTATGATCTTATGATCTTCTCATTCTATACCATGTTCTAGCTCAGCACATACCTCTCTTCATTTCCTTTTCTTCTTTGTTCTCCTCTTCTTTTTTCTAATCTAGAGAGTGGATAAGGAGGAGGAGCAGTGAGAGCAAACTGGCATAAGGAGATGGGATTCCTTCAACAATTACTGCCACTGTAGTTATTTTAATGGGTAACCTAGCCCTCCCCCCCCCCAATTTAGAGTGTGCACATTCTACTGTACAGGATGTCCCATAAGTTTCCATACATAGGAAAAATAAACATTTTTTTTATGAAAACTATTTTTATTTATATGATATGCTCTACATAACTACCATTGTTTTGAAAACACATTTTGATGCGTATCCTCCACTGCTGAAGAACATGTATAAGCACAGCTGGAGATATGTTTGTAATGGCATTAGTGATATGTTCCTTGAGATGATTTGTGTTTTGTATCTTTTCCTCTTATACCATGGCCTTCAAATGCCCACAAAGAAAAAAAATCAAGTGGGGTGAGATCTGGGGATGTTAAAATGTTAAATAAAAATAAATAAAAATGGCTTTCATAAAAAGTTTGTTTTTCCTATGTATGGAAACTTTCCCCTATGTTTGGAAACTTATGGGACACCCTGCATATATCCAGAACTCCAAGCCCTCACAGTGTATTTTCCAGTCTATTTTGCTTGCCCATACTGTGCTTTCAGATGATGAGCTCTGATGATGTGCAGAGCAATGAGATGTTGCATTGTGTGCTTTAAAATACTGAGCCAGCAACAGAGTTCATGATCGTGTAGCCTTGTGCAGAGCTAAAAATGCTGCTCTGGAAATGATATCATAGCCGGAAGTGACATTATACACTTGTTTTTAAAAAGTGAAAGTGGGAATCGGCTTCCTACCCCGAGTAGCTCACCATAGCAGAAGGCACAATCCAGAAGTTCACCCTATATCTCACTGGACTGACCCAACTGCAAGATAGGCCACCCTAGTTATTCTGGAAAAGGCTTGAGGCAGCCTGAGGCAACATAGGCTGTCCCAAAACAGGTGGACCCTAACTGGGACAGCCTGGACACTTCAGGAGAGGCACGTTGAGGGCATGTTTATCATTGCCTAGGGCAGAACAGTTGCTCTGTATCCAGAGCCTGTTTCCAGGGCAGAAATGCCCTCTCCCTGCTCCTCAGAGTTATACCACCTCAGGAGCTGGTATAGAAATGAGTAGACCCATAGGGGTCCATGATAAGGCTGAGTAAGAATGGCAGTGTTGACCAAAAATCTGAGTTCTTGGTTAGTCTAGCTGCAACCCCTGCCTCTCAACCTCAGGATATGCACAACTATGGCAGCCCACTAACCTGGGGGTACAGCAGGCCACTCCAAGAAGCACCTTCTATTCACTGTAGACTGTCCAGGCATCTCATCAGGGACTCCTTAAAAGGCAGGCACCACAGCTGTTCCTTGTCCTAACTCTACCCCAGGAGAGGGCACTTTTATGGGCACTTACAGCACTTTTATGACACCTCCAGGCCAGCACAGGACTTGTGCTGATTCTTATGCCAGCCTAAGTGGAAGTTAGGATTGCAGAATTCATTTTGTACATCTTTGTGGTCTAAAAGCCAATATCCATATATTAAAAGTTTTCCTTCTGGTCTAAAAATTTCAACACTCTGGCGTTATTTAACCTGACAATATGAAAAGCCTTGAGGGAAGGAGGAGATTAGCGATGTGCCTTGAACTTTATTAGATGTATTGATGGCCTTTGGAAATCCAAACTTAGCTCTCTAGTCAAAGATCTGTATTTTTGGATCTTAATCTTTTCCTTGCTGTCATGTTATAATACGGCTGAGACGTTAATGGGAAATGGTATTGCTGGCAGCTTTGCAGTTTTTTTGTCCCTAGAATTATTACTTTCATTTTTATGGTGATGATATATCATTTATTAAGTACTGTTGTCTAAGATGATACCACACTGTAATGGTCTCAATAACTCTTGACCTGAAAGCCCAATGATGACCCATATGGTTGTTCTTCTACTATCCCTAGCTTCCTAAGGGCCTCATTGTCTGTAAGGTGTTGGAGATGCTCCCTTCTGGGATTTCAGTACTCTAGGTAATCCAGCACTCCAATAGCACTAAGGGTGGAGTGTTATAGAGACAATGCAACTCTCATAATGATCCTGCATTTCTTTGCAATGGAAGTTTGATAGCAAACAAATGGTTCAGCAATGCAATTCAGCTCCAGAACGTCATAGTGAATGGTTAGGGAATTGTCATTACAAATGTACACAATTCAGAATTGCTGTGCTCCAGCGGAAAACAGAAAGTGGAACAGAAAGTGGACCCAATAGGATCGGGCTGTAATTAACTCATCTATTCTTCCTCTACATGTCTTTTTTGCATCTCACTTTTGCAGTGACACTTTTGACTAATTGGTTAGCTTTCCATGTCTTTGCATGCCTGGATCTACTTTTACCATGTCCTCAGTTCGAGGGCACATAACTGTCAGATCTTCTCAAAAGAAATAAGTTATTGCGAACCAAAGCTATACTTCTCAGCGCCTGCCATTTTTTGCCTGCAGCTTTAAATTAAACATATTATAAATTCAGACATGAAAGTGTAAGCTTAAATCAAATCTTTCCCCTTTTAATTTTTAGTGTCTTCTTTTTTCAAAGCGTTAAAGTCTCTTTTGAAGGAGTGAGCTGAATGAAGAGATATATCATAACCATTCTATTAGATGGAATGCTAGCAACCTATTGTCAATGTGTCTCACTCATGGTTTGTAAGTTAAAACTCCAAGAAATTACTATTATGTGTTTCTCAACATGATTCATCAAAACCATAAAATGGTTAATTAAATGAGCAAACTAATGAATGACATTTTGTAAATAACAAAGTAGTGCAGTATAGAAATTATTAATAAGGAGGTGTTTGGCTTTTCTGGCATTTCAGATAAGGTACTTTCTTACATCTCTGAGTAAATGGCACTTTAATATTAGTCTTACCTCCATCTTTTTATGGTCATTATTTTGGACCAAGGAAAAGTTAATTGTTAATGCCTTGGGAATGCTCCTTTTTATGGTCTACTAGAGGATATTGTTTATATATCACCCCTCCAATCCCTATTATACCAAGAAGGAGATGTTATTTCTTGTATCAGAGCCAATATTGGGGTGTTTTATGACAATGGTCTTCAAAGTGGGGGTCAGGATCCCCTTGAGACCCCAGGGAGGGTTGCGAAAAGCTGGATGCAGCCATCTTGGAATCTGGCAGTGGGCACCTTTAATGACACTACTGGGGAGTCCCGGACAGGGGGTCCTGGGCTGAAATGCTTGAATACCACTGTTTTATACTGATGTTTTCCTTTATCTGCTTTATTTTGTGCATGTGAAATGAGTACTGTTATGCATGCAGTGTGGATATTAATTAATGACATTCTGATAACTACCACATATACTCAGATCTAATGCTCCATTGAATCTAATGTGCACCCTATACTTATCAAAATACCACACTTACTCAAATCTAATTAACCATCAAATCAAATGCACACCCTGATTTTGGAGACTAAATTTGGCTGAAAAAGGCGAGCATTAGATTCAAATAAATATAGTAATTTCTAATTTTGTGATTAAATGTGTACTAACTTAATAGTAAATGTGTAGTAACTTAATAGTCTTCCTACTCCATTCTCTTTTCTGCCTACAGCTAACACCATATCAGTATCTATCTATGACAGCACCAGTATCCATTTAAATAATTAAGAAGTGGAAATGAAAACACTTGGATACCTAGAAACAACTTTTTTCTTTCTTGTTTTTTTATTTAAAGCTTGCATTAGGCTGGTCACATGTTGCAGGAATATTGCAGACCCTCCTCCCCTGGTCCAGTAGAAGAAATGGTTGTTCTTCAACTCTTATTTTGCTTGAAAATAAGTTTCACTGATGTCTGTCACTTCCACACAGTTTGCAACTCACATATCTCCCAAGACAAATTTCAGTGCAGGCCAGGTAATGTCAACAGGATGTTGGTCTCCTCACATTTTTTTTTATCTCTACTGCATTTTGTAATGCTTTTCTGTGAAGGATTCTTATACGTATAAAAAAATGAATCTGGCACGGCTGGATACTTTTGCAATATTGAATTTGGAAAAGAATTGCTGGAAGGAACAAAACCAAAGATGAAACAAATTGTAATCAGGAGACGGGGAGGTTGTCACAGACCATATTTTTGCATGGAGAGATAAATGGAAACTTTTTTTCAATTTGCCGACTAAACAGAAGCTTTTTGGAAGTAATCTTTGGTCTTACTCTTCCTTTCCTACACTCGCTACATTTTGAAATGATATAAAATGAAGAAAAGATTGGTGGTGGTGGCCAGGACCATAAAGAAAGTAAGCCTGAAGGGGTGTGGGAGAGGAAGGCTAGGCAGGAGGGAAGTGTGGAAGAGGTGGATCTGGGAAAATGTGGATGGGAGCCACCATAGTGAAGAGATTTGGGGTGGCAGCCGAGTGAAGTGCAGGGGTAACAGGGGTAAGAGGACATGGGACAGAAGGGGTAAAAATGTGTTTGCCATACAAAGCAGATCACAGGGGACAGGTACTGAGCTTGAACCAAGGTGTTATGTGAACTTGGGACAGGCTTGATCATATATATTGAAAGCTCTTTTAAAGTTAGAGCACAATCCTAACCATGTCTACTCAAAAGTAAGCTGCATTGTGTTTAATTTAATAGGTCTTACTCCCAGGACACTGTCTTTAGGATTGTGGCCTTAGTTAGTTAGCTTATTTATTTATTTATCTATCAATCAGATTTGAATGCCGCCTTTGTCCCAGAAGGTCATCCAATATAACAATAATATTACCTTATTATTAGTTGGAATAGTTGGAGTGTCATTGCATGTAGAAGCCTTAAATAATGTTGCATTCCAACTGAGGTTTCTATGAAAGACAGTCCAGACTCCCTCATAGTTTACAATATGTTATTATCACTTCTCTGTAATATAATGCACTGGCTGTGTCGTCCTCACTATGTATCCCCAGCAAAAAAATCTCCAAATCCCAGGCTCAGTGCTTGGTGCAAGTGTGCAATGGGTAAGATCACAGCTACCTTTGAAGAATTGAAATTCTTCAATTATCCAAGATATCAAGAAAACCTGGGTATGAACCTTACTCACCTGGGTATGAATCTTACTCACCTATGAATTAACTGGAATGATTTACGCCAACTTATGCAGACTTCAAAGACTTATGCAAGCAAGTACAGTGGTAACTTGGTTTATGAATGACTTAGATTCTGAAGATTTTGGATTAAGAGCAAAATTTTCCTCAGAAATTTTGACTTGCTGTAAGAGCACTGTCTTGAAAGATGATTGCTTTTGAAGAAGTGCCTGCCCTGCATCACCTCCCTTTCCAGCACTGCCCTGCCTTCTCCCTCTTTGCCTCTGTCCCTCCATTTCTCACCAAACAACCTCCTGTCTTTACCCCAGCACATTGCAGGTATATAATACTACTAATGATAAAAATAGATAAAATTGTGATTTTTAGGAATAATCCCCTCATATTAGATATAATTGGAGGTGTAATTTATAGCAGAATGCCATGAAAAAAGAATGAAATATATCAATTCTGTCAAAAGTTATGGCCATAAAACCAGAAAATTAAAAAAAATGTATGTGTCTTATGTAATTTAGGGCACAATCCTATGAATGTCTACTTATATATGCCAATAAAGGTTCTTGAAATTGAAATTGAATGTCTACTTAAAAGTAAGTCCTATTGTATTTAATGGGGTTTATTCCTAGTATAGTGTGGATAGGATTGCAACCTGAAAAGTACATTTCCTTAATTCAAAACAGACCAATTAAATTGATTATTCAAAGAGCACATAAGATATTATGATGACAAAACATGAAACCAATATCACTCCTTCTTTGTGTAGCCCAGGTGCTTTATCCCTCCCACCTATCTATTCCATGCTGAGATTCTAGCAAGTCATGTAGGTACATGTTTGGAGTCACACTTTACATCAGCCATGGACAAATTTACTATGAACCTCCTTGAGTTCATTTATGGACATTTAAAATATTTATACCCTGCCTTTCCCCATCTATATGGAGGTGTCAAGCTTCGTACCAGATAAATTCTCTTGTTAAAGAACAGCTTATTTTATCCATCCAGAAAAAAACATTTTTGTGACATAGGCATGACTAAGATCTCATAGGTGAACTTTGCTTCTTCAGTCTGAGTATTCTGAGATAGTAGAGAGAAAAAAACAGCCCCTGCATTGTTTACTATGGTCTGTGTGTTCTGAAATAAATAAGGGTTTCTTTGCATAAGAAATAAGCTTTGTTATCTGCTTTAGGAATTTACATTTGAATTTACTGTGATCCAATGTCAAGATCAAAAGCACTACTAAAGTTGTATGGAAGTTGACAACATAGCCCACTCAGAATCCTAGTGCAAGCTGTGAATTCAACCCTATTTTATGAATTTTTTAAAAAACCCACACACTGGCACCTGTTGGTCCTAGGGGGAAACATTTCAGACTGCATCTATAAGTTTTTGCTGTACTGTGGCATTGTGATAACATAAAGCAGGGTAATTTTTTTAGAAAGGTCTAAGGTTGCAGTATGTTATAGAGCTGTCTTGCTGCAGTAGTAGGAAGTCTGTTAATAATGTATACAGACAGCTAAGAATTGCTTCCCTGAAGAATTTTTCCATAGTCCATAAAATCTGATGGGGTGAGTGTTGTTCCCACCCCCAGTCCGAACTTAATCTCACTTCCTAAATTAGTTTTATGACCTCTCTTCAGTTTTTCCACATTATCTTGGGAAGGAGACAGCTATTATTGACCTGTTATCCATCTACCACAAACCTGGGGCTTTGAAACAGAGTGAGTCATCAGTGTGAGAACAGAGGATTCAGGCCAGTCCTGCTAAATTATGACAATACTGTATTTTAGCAACAGTAATTGACACACAGTACTATCTCCCCTGTTTTGGTACTATACTGAAGTGCTGAAGACTACTTATAGTACTGACATTTTGTGTGTTGTTTGTTTAACCCCTTGAGATAAGAAATTGCAAGATGGTTTCCACTTCCTTAGGTGATGAAGAAGGGTGATGAGGAACACCTGCACATGTTGACTCTTGACTCAGACGTGCCTAGATGCTCACTGAGGGTCATCCACTGGGAAACATAGTTGGTCATTCCTTTCTTTCCCCAGGACCACCTGAAAAGGAATGCTTAGAGATAAGTTCTCTCCTTTCCCAACCTAGATGGATTGCAATGGGAAAGGAAATTTTTGACTGTTTCTCCCTTGATCCTGGTGGCATAATGGAAAGAGCATTCAGTGGCCTACTCTTTGCCTTTCTGAGGAAGGTCAGTTATGGACTGGAAGAGTGGGAGTAGGTAACAATGGCCTGAGTCACTCATACCAGCAATAGGGGCCTTGATGGTGGCCTTGCTGTGACTCTAGAGGCGCACTGTCTGTCTTCACAGGGAACAAAAGAGGTGATTTACCTTTTGTAAATCAGTGTTGTAAATCAGTGTTGTAAATCAGAGTCAGTGTTGTACATAATTTTCAGATATCATTTCAGGCTCATAACACTGAACATATTTGAAAGCTGACTCTCTTTTCTGAAGATCATCTGGCAATTCCCTTCTCCTTTCCTTACTGCTCACAGAATGGCCTTCAGTGGGAGAGAAAACATTTTTGTAGCAATGCTGTTCTACTTGTGGAATTCCCTCTGGAGGGATATTAGAATGGCAGCCCCATCCTACCAAATCCACACAGTGATGCGGTGGTGCTTGCGTGACCTCTGCTGCATCTGATGGTGAAACTTTGCCCACTGGAAATCTCCCAGTGTGGACATTTGTCCATTTTTCCTAAGATAAGCTCCAGCAGGCACTATGGGTCAACTTAGACAAGTGTCAGTTGTGTTGCTGGCACAAGTCCTTGTTGACCCATGCTGGTAGATCAGGCCTGGGAAGGGGATTTGGATTTGGTGGGTACCTTTGCTGCTGAACCTGCTCCCTACTGGGCCCACTCCATGCATCCTCTGTCTCATCCACTCCCCCACCCTGTTCCACCCCAATGCGCTGGTCTTACCTGGTCTCACCTGTTCTGATAGACCTCCCATTTTCTGCTGGTACACATAGGATGGCTCTTGCCTTCCCACCAGTGTGCTGGAATTTTGCTCTGCTATAAAACGCTCTACAGAATCATTATGTTTCAACAAAATATTCTTCTAACAGCACTAATCTTCAATAGGATTGGGCTATGCCTCCTTCTGTTACATCCCTTCATATGCATGCTGAATACCTTCTTTTTGAAAGAGCTCTTCATTTTTATTTATATGCACTTTAATTTTTTAAAATAATTTGTTTTGTTTGTCATAAACGGCTTTGGTGATATCCTGGAAAGCAGAATATAAATCTGGTAAGTAAAATAAATAAGTGAAAAGTCAAATTTTACTATTCATTAAAGAATTTCCATGTAATAAAGCACTTTTGAACTGACCAGTGTTCTAGCATATGGTGTGATGTTTGTGCTCTAGAATTTGGTCCACAGGAGCTCTTACACAACTATACAATGGCACAATTAACCAATAAGTACTAACAGTATTCAGGATTCTCACATAATGAGTGAAGGTGAACCAAAAAGCCACAGGAAATTATATAGTGTTAACAGATGACATTGTGTATGCACCTTAATTACGCTGGCATTTTAGATGTACAGATATGGCATGTTAATTGCACTTCTAAATACATTTCCGCTGTATATATTTGAATACATTAGCAAATAGTCAAAGCTTCACCATCCTGCATGAAATAAATTCATGCATCAAGACATACTGAGGAAAAAATGTAGAAATGTAATGGGACAATTTTAAAGATTTATTGCATCAGTCATTTCAGTGATCACGTCTTAATATGTTATCTCAGTACCAAATTGTGATATAAAGGAGACACATTTTCTCAGTTCCATCTATACTCCCTGGGAAGTTCACAAACGTGTCTCAGTGGATCAAGCTCTGAGACATGTTCTGCATTTTACATAAAACTAGTTTCTTGCTCAGTTTCTCTTAAAATAATTGAAACTCTCTCTGTTCAATCCTGAATCAAAAGGAATTGTCCAAACTGTTGTTTTTTGTGACATGCATGAATTATGCAATTGAATGACATGTACATGGTAAATTTGTCTTGCTCCATCCTGATCACTTAAATTCTTTTTCTCCTATGTCTGCCTGATGAAATTTCAGTAGGTATTTCCCATGTAATCACTGGAAAAGCCCAATTTTCTACCCAAATATAGAGGCTCCTCTTCTTTCTCTCTTCATCATCATGTGGTCCATTGTACATTTGGTAGCTAATTAATATTGTCTAAGGAAGCACAGCAGATCCCTGTGGGGTATGATGCCATCTTTAATATCGGAGCTGAATTATGTTTTTCTACTAATGCTATTCTATTAGGACCACTTGTCACTCAGGCAAAATACTTTGTCAAAGAAACTGCTACTGTTATGAATCTGGCAGATGTCACGTTTTGTAGACTTCGTTAGGTCCAACCTCCTAGACATTTTTGTACCCCAGCAGACTGTGTACTGCTCCTCTTGAAATAAAGCTTCAATAATGGGTATTAAACTATGCTTGTGTATTAGCAACATTTAACTTAATATAGAAGTTTTGAATTTGTTAATTCAGAATAAATATTTATATGCTTGCATAATACCATAGGAGATCTTCAGGTTTATTTCCAAGTGTGTATTAATCCTGAGAAGAATGTAATCCAGATTTATTTTAGAGAATAATTTGAGGTCCTTATCCTGTTGATCACACTTGCCCCAGTAGTGAGGTAGCCTTGTCAGCATCCACCTGTGAGAACCCACTGCAGAGGACTGGAGTGAAATCAGACTTCCAAATACAGTTGTTTAGTTGAACCAAGGGCGCTCATCAAGCAACGTGCAGGAACTGGTACACTTGCTGTGTTTCAGGGAAAGTTTTGCTTTCCACCCATCCCCTGCTGCTACTCAAATGACACATGTGCTTGTTTTAAATTCAGTGACAATTTAAACCCCTCTTTTCTCTCATGCTTTGGACAGGATCATAGCTTTATTTGGGGGTTGGGTGGCAGACAACTTTACCAGGTTAAATATTATTCGTAAGTGTTTTTTTAAAAAATTATTTTTATATAATATTTATTTACATTTAGCTCCTTTGGTTCTCAAAGCAATTTTTCTCAAAGCAAAAAATGTACATGTCATACCTATCCATTAGCATGAGTTGACATCATTGCTGCAATTCAGCCACCTCAAGCTGAATTGCTGCTGGATAATAGCCTTGAAAGCCATGTCCTCTGTGCTCCTCTGGAAAATGGTAGAAATTGTGGAAACATGAACATGAAGTCTTTCACTGAATTAGGTAGGTGATTTGGCATTAGGTAGGTTTTGTGTTGTTTAGCTTAAATGATGATGGGGGAAAAGGCAGGGTGACCTGATGTCCAAACCTGAGAAGGAGGACTAACAGAACAATCCAGAGCAACTAATCTGTCCACATAAGAGCCCTTGGGTTGCCCTATCTATCACTAGGGCGGAACAACTGCAAGATGCTCCACCCCAGTTACTCTGGAAAAGGCTTAGGGCAGAGCAAGGCAACATAGGGTGCCCTAAGAGAGGTGGACCTGCTTTGCCCTAACTGGGGCAGCTTAGGCAGCTCAGGAGAGGCATGTTGAGGGCATGTTTAGCATAGGGCAGAGCAGTTATTCTGTATCCTGAGCCTGTTTCCAAGGCAGAAATGCCCTCTTCCAGCCCTCAGAGATATACCACCTCAGGAGAAGGTATAGTAATGAGTAGACCCGTAGGGGTCCATGATGAAGCCCGAGTAAGAATGGCAGTGTTGACCAAAAATCTGAGTTCTTGGCCATCCTAGCTGCAACCCCTGCCTCTCAACCTCAGGATATGGAACAAACTATGGCTGCCCACAAACCTCAGGATACAGCAGGCCACTCCAAGAAGCCCCTTGTATTCACTGTAGAATGTACTGGCATCTCATCAGGGACTCCTTATAAGGCAGGCACCCAGTGGCGTCACCAGACTGGTGCGACTGGTGTGGGCTGCATTGGGAGATGCGCTCCATATGGGGTGATGCGCCGGAGGAGTTTGACTGTCCTTTGGCAGGCCCTGGGCATCAATGCACCCATTCAGGCCTGTTCCAAGGTGGAGCAGCAGCCAGAAGCTGCCACTCATCCTCAGAGCTGGCCCAAATGGCCGTCTGAGGTGCACTGCACAGAAACACACTGAGCATGCTGAACAGCTTCAGAGGAGACTTCCTTAGAACGGAGAAAGTCTGCGCCTCTGCACAGCCATTCGGCCTCGCTCAGGAGGTGGAGCAGCAGCCAAATAGCTTCAGAAGGAGTACTGCACAGGCACCAACACTGACGCCTGCACAGTCTCCTCTGAAGCTGAAAGGCTTCAGAAAAGTACTGCGCAGGTGTCAGAGATGGTGTCCGTGCAGTACTCTTTCTGAAGCCAGTTGGCTTCAGAAACAACTGTGCAGGTGCTAACTTTGGTGACTGCGCAGTCCATGTAGGGGGGTGCACGCATCCCAGAGGTGACGCACAGAATTCCACACCGGGTGATGAGCAGAGTCATGTCACCACTGTAGGCACCACAGCTGTTCCTTGTTCAGTGTGATCTGAGTGTTGTCTCCTCAGGAGCAAGTCCTCCCCATGTGTTAATTACTTAGCATGCTCTGGAGCAGTTAGGGCAGCCCAGGCTTCCTGACTCTCTGGATGCAGCATAACTTTCTGCTCTGGATACAGAATAGTTAGGAGAGAGCAGTTAGGGCAGAGCAGGCTGAACTTGCTCTGGATTGTGCCCAAGGTCTTGGATTCTTCTCAGCCTGGCTTTTGTGGTGGACAATGGCACATTTGCTTATTCATGAGTAAAGTACTCATGAGTATTGGGCACTTTCACTTTCCCATAGAGCTCAATGCATATTTTTTATTTTTAGTTTTTTGGCCATAACGTAATAGGATGTTTTAAAACTGATTTTTGCATTGGACTCTGCTCTTCAGTATGAATCCAACAACATGACATGACAGGGTACTGCACACAATTGCAACATGCCAAAATGAAAATGATCAATTAAAACAGTTGACCAATGATTTTTTAAAAAACTACAGATTCCTCTGTGTCACATTAAATAGATATTTCTGCTCAGCCTATCTAGATTTTGATAGAGATGGCCAAAGCTGACCTTCTCCATCACTGTTATAGTCGAGAACATTTTCTTGGCACTTAACATCTGGTAACATCTCAGAAGCATGTGGGCATGCTTGGCTAATTCAGTTGGCTAATTCCTGATGAAAAAGACGTGCACATAACATATTGTGTGTATGTATGCATGGGTGAGTAAAGATGAATATTTCTTTTTAAGGACTGTGAAATAGTGGGCTGAGAGTGACAAGCGCGGTTTACATCCACCAACGCAGGAAATGCAGATCGATTCATGCAGGCGCTCATCTGTCTGTCATGCTGTCTCACTGTATTGTGATGTTCAAGACTATGACGGTGCCACATATGGCCTTTTGTGTTCCTTGTGGATTTCACACTATGTTTCTTGGAGTAAAGACAGTCACAAACCTACTGGCAACAAGTTCTGTGTCAAGTGCCCAAATTAAAAACAAATAAAAAACGTTTAGGGGATTATTTGGCAGATTCAGTTTTAACTGAAGCTCCTTAACCTTGCCATTTGTGAATGGTATTAGCATATGGCCAAAGAAGGGGTCTTAGTGGGAAACACAATAAATAATTTTTTTGCAATGGGTGTTAGGCCCTCCAGTTTATGCTTCTTATTTCTTCAGTTAAATTGGATATTGGACAACTTGATATCTTGCAGTGCAATCCTAATCCCCAGTTAGGATGACATAAACCCTGGCACAAGTCCCTAGCTGGCCTGGGAGTGTTACAAAAGTGCTGTAAGACACTTCTGCACCAGTGGTGGGCACCAGCAGGTTCGCACCTACTCTATAGAACCGGTTCTTAACAAGAGATAGTACATATAAAGTTTAAAAATAGCCATTTAAAAGTGGCTGCCAGATGGACAGAGAACTGGTTCTTAATTTCTTTGAAGCCCATCACTGTTCTGCACCACTACTGTGCAGAAGGTTAGGCCAGTACCAACGTGTGCTTGCCTCCATACTTCACCACAGAAATGGGAAGACCGATGAGTTGTGCCAGCCTAAGTTAGGATTGCACCCTAAGGCTACAATCCAGAGAAACTACAGGACCTTTTACACTGACGTAGTTACTGTGCCACCTATGGGAAATGCATAGAGCAATCCAGAGTAAGTGCCTCTTACATCTTCCTGTAGTTACTCTGGATTGTAGGGTAAGATTCAATAATATATTTAGGAATTTTTTTAGATTTAAGCCTTACATTTACAAAGTCATCCTTTCCATACAAATAGAAGTCATAAATGCATTTTGTCTACCTAGGTAAAAATCTATGACTCCCAGAAGACCAAGGCTGTACATGTTTTTCCCCTCTTATAGCTGCTGAACTGAAATAAGATGTAACTTATTTCCCAGCAGAGTATCATTTCAAGACCCCTGCTCTCTGAAATATTAAGACACGTCCTGGATTGTAACACATTATATTCCGGTGTACAACTAAAGCATCAAACCAGATTAATGGACATTCCACCATCTTCAAAAAGAACGTGTAACTTTATCTCTGTTATAAGTGTATCAAAACTATAATGGAATTGATAACTCCTATAGGATATAACTCCACTAAAACATTTTCTTCTGAACTTTGTGGGAATTATTTTTCACTTAACTTAGAAGCATTAATGCAATTCTGAAACCTGGGGCTGGAGCAAGAAAGCAGGTCTCATTCCTTCATTCCATGTTACTTCATTCTGAAGGCTCATAGTAGCAATGGTAGAAGCATGTTCAGGCTGCAGGTACAAGATGTACCCATCTTTTCTTCCTTCTCTGCTATGATGCATATATAACATGCCCATGTATGGTACTTAAGTCCCTTCAGGATTGACCCCTAACCTTCATGCTTGCATTCCTGCCCAAAACTGTATAGAGACAGGATTCCCATGGTACATCTTAAGATAATGAATGTCTTGTGACATTTGTGCCTTTGTGTGTAACCAGACAAATAGCCAAGTGATATCTGGATATATCTACTTAGACAAACAGCCAGCAGTTATAGCTAGATATGTCAGCTAGTTCTGTTTCTCATGGAGTTCACAAAGCAGCGGGGGCCTG
Organism: Cryptoblepharus egeriae; assembly: GCA_030015325.1. Taxonomy (NCBI): domain Eukaryota; kingdom Metazoa; phylum Chordata; class Lepidosauria; order Squamata; family Scincidae; genus Cryptoblepharus; species Cryptoblepharus egeriae. The sequence goes on from JAREYC010000001.1 coordinate 157,346,773, forward strand.
CCTGGAACAACAACCCCACGAGGAGCACCTGGGATCACACTGATTACTGCTTCTAGACATGCTGTGGGCTTCTTTATACTCAATACCACTGGCCATGTGGAGAGTCCTATGTCATTTTCTTGTTGGACAGTGGCCTGTGGAGTGCAAAAAGAAACAAGGATAGTGTAGAAAGACATAAACAGCAGCATCACCATGGTCTCTGAATGTCAGTAAGGGGATTGTGTGTGTGCACATAAAGCAAAAGGCATAAAGCAATGCCCGATGTGTGTGCTAACTGTACATGTCATGTTATCTGAGAGGTATATTCCTGTACAATACTTCTTGTCACCTGAGTTCTGTTCTCTCTGGCAGGGCTTTTAGTTCTTTGACTAGCTGTGACGCATAATCTGAATTATGCTCCTCCATAAGAAAGTGGCAGGCTAGGTGATGGGAATTGAAATTTTTCCTGGTGATTTTCCTTCCCATAAAGGGATATTAACCTGCTTTTTAAGGTTGTTTTTATACTGTATATGTGCTTTGGATACTTTCAAGCCCTATATTAAATGCCTAAGGTAACGGTAAAGATGAACCCCACAGGTTGCTCTGCTCGTCATGACCTACTGTAAGGGCTCATTCATGTTATAAGGCCAAAGAGGCAACACTGTCCAAAGACACCTCTATGGTCATGTGGATGGCATGAGCCAAAACACATGGAACACTGTTTACCTTCCCTCAGAAACGGTACCTATTTATCTATTTGCATTTACATGTTTTCCAACGGCTAGGTTGGCAGGAGCTGGATAAGTAATGGGAATTTACTCTGTCATATGGTGCATGTTTCAAACCACCAACAGGCTGAAACTGTTTAGTGTGACAAAGCACAGTATCTTTAACCACTGAGCCTCTGCATCCCCATATTAAATGCCTTTGCTTAGAGTAAATATTTGTGCATTTCTGAAGTGATTTTAATTCCTTCTTCTTCGTGCTTCAAACTTTAAATACTCGTTTAGCCACATTTTTCCCAGGAGGCAAATTCCACCAAAATCCTACCTTCCTTAACTTCACATACGTAGCAACACCTTTCCATTTTGTTGGTTTAATTTTTTACTGAAGTATTAAAAATCTACTTTTTATTTTAAAAATTCCTTTGGAGTTTATTTTTAAAACCACTTTTAGAGGTTGGCAACTCTGGTTCTCTTGGGCTGGAGAACTCACCTTTCTTGGTTTTCCAGAAAGGAGAGAAAGGGAATAGCTGTAGGCTATTCTGTCATCCCAGCATGATGATGTCCCTCATATCATGCTGTTACCCCCATTCATTATGTACAGAGAGGACTTTGTGCTATTTTTACTGAAATGAAAATTTTTATGCTATGCTATAATTTTTATGCAACTATGATTTGAGTGTTCATGTAGTGATGCCTTAAAACCTGCTGATGATTACTGCAGGCTCTCGATGCCTGAACCTACAAACCGCCACACTCCGCATAAACAATTATAAATCCAGGTTTCCCATGCGGGCATGCAGCTGTTCCTACTGGAACAAAGACAGAACCCCTCCATCATCTTCTTTTCAGCTCGGCCAGTTTCCCAGTACTTGTTCTCTCTGTGTGCTGCTTATCTTCCAGCTTGATGTCTCCATCTTTTTTTTACTGGGCAAAACTACATTTTTAGGATAGCATATATAGAACATCAAAACGGCAGGTGCAGCAAATAAAAGAAATTGGATTTCAGGGTGGGAAAATAGACTGCACATCTCCTCTTGGTAATTGCATTTTTATTCCCTTAGTGGTTTTCTCTCTTGAAGTTTTAATGGATCAATTTTCATGTTGTGGTCACTGTAGATGAATATACTGGAAGTAAATTATATGAACTAAGGTGGATCATTCAGTTTTTCTACTAAGAGGAAGAAATGTTCCTCATAACTACCAATTGGATCATTTTGTGTTTCTTTCTCTATTAATCTCTTCACTTTGTATTTGAGTCTCTTTGACAAAGCCTTTTCATCAACATAATCCTCAGAAATTGTAGCATCATCTACCCAAGATTGCAGTTATTATCATACCAGTTCAATACTTTCCTCAAACACTTTGCAGAAAAAGGCAGTGAAATGGATATTGATTATATTATATATGCTGAAGCAGAACCTAATCTATTAAGATGCATTAATGTATAGCACACAAAGATCCAGCTCCCTATATACAGCTTGCAGTAGTGCAGAATGACATATAGATTTTTATTGGCACAGACCGTAGGATTCTACATTATTCATGAGTATTGATGCCTTAGGATACTCCAAATGAATGCCAGTTTTTTTAAAAAAAACCTTATTTGAAAGAGTAGCATTTGCTTTTTGCCCAAAATTTTTCTTATTAGAACATTAAAAGCACAGTTCTTCTCATGTTTTGAAATAAATCTCATTATGTTCAGTGAGTCTAACTCCCAGCAAAATGTTAATAGGACTGCAGTGTAAGTTACCATATATTTACAGAAGAGTGTCACCTGCTTTTTTGTTTGTAGCTCATGATTGTAAAGTAAAACATGGAGCTATGTCATCAAAATATACATTATTTAGTGAACTGTAAATATGCCATCATAGTTTGGTAGCAAAATGCTTGTGTGATATGCTGGGCAAAGGGAATGGAAAGATTCCCAAGCGAGAGATAAAGGTGTTATCTAGAAGCTATCCAAGCTTGTTCCATGGCTGAGTATAACTTCATTCACATTATCGCATGATGCAATAATTATAATAATTCTCTGATGATATGTCTATGTACTTTGAGATGGGGAACACTGAGATGGGAAACATTTCTCTTTACTAAGGCATTGGGGTTTCTCTCCTGTTGCTAGGTTTGCTTTTATTACTGCTTAGCTATGCAGACTGTTTTATCTTATTGTTGCATTTGTTTTTATTTTCTGAAATCATTTGTAATATCATATGGTGCTTTGACAATTTTAAATTATGAATGGAAAAGTGATATATAAATGCTTTAAGCACATAAGAAATCTATTTATACTTAAGAGACACTGCAAGAATGAAAGGCTTGAGAGGCAACTGCATCTGGAGTACTAGATATTCACTAGTTGAGATTGCCATCTGGTCTCTCCTTCATTCTGGACCCTCCGTATCTTCTTAATCAACCTGTACGTTGTCTGGGCCTCTTGAGCGTAGCACCTTGCCACTGGCAAACAGTTGCCCCAGCTATCTCCATTTCTGGTAGAACACATTGTGCAGCAGTACGTAATCTACATGGTCAAGCACATTCAGCCACCCTATGATAGTTATCCCACAGGCTTAAATGGACTAATAGAAGATATCCTTTCGCAACATTGTTAAAAAATCTGGTCATCACTGGTGGGTTTTCTTTATTGCTGCTATTATATTAGGCTAAAACTGAAAGGTTGTAATTAAAAATCCTTGTTATCATCTGTTTTATCTGATATCAGACAGGTTTAATCAATATATATCCAAGACAAATAGGCTGCAAACAAGGGCACTGGCACTTATGTGAAACTTTAGATCATTCAAATTTTTTTTTTTTAAATTGAATTTGTTGTAGTCTGATTTTTTGAACTGACCTGCTGTAATGATTTAGAATAGAGCAAAGGTGGCCAAACTTGCTAAACATGAGAGCTGCATACAGTAACCTTCAGATGTTTGAGAGTCACAATATTGAAGAAGCATTTAATTCTTAACTATATTTTACTTACCACGAACATTAAACGTATGTTTTAATCCACTGGATTCTCAGCAGCAGTGACTTGCATTAGATCATAACCCTATCCCCTTCCTTATTCAGATGGACCTGTGCCAGCAAAATGGCTGATTGGTGTGGTGAAGGAATGGTCCTCTGCCCGCAGGATGCAACACACACATCACTGGCATGGCTGCATCAGTATCTCTCTGTGTGTGGGGTGGGTGATTTGGGTAGGTTTGGTGTGTTAGTGTTTCTAACTCGGTTAAGTCAGACGTAGCCTGAAGATCAGTGAAAGAAAGAGGCAAAGAGATAAAAGTAAGCTAGACACGGTGGTGTAGATGGGCCAAGAACCCAAACTGAAAAATGAAACTATAATTTTGAACCTGGCAACAGTACAGAATAAGCCTAGTTAGGTTCTGCTGGTTGCATTGTCCTGAATTATTCTTTACTTCTTAAGTTTGTAATGCGTTTTTCAAAAGCTGTTTGAAACTGTATTTCTTTGCATGGATTTGTTAATTTAGACTTATTCAAAATGTATAGTCTAGGATGACTGGATGTTATAATCAAAAAATAGGACAAAATGCCAAAAAGTAGGACATCCAAGAAAAATGTAGGCATGACTTGGTTTATGAGCATAATTCATTCTGGAAGCATGCTTGTAATCCAAAATGCTTGAATATTAAAGTGAATATAATACAAAATAAAGAAAATACAAAAATAAAGAAAAATAAAACCAATTAACCTGCCCTCAGTCCCTCAGGCTGCAACCTGCTCCCCTTACACAGGTGTGAGGCCCACAGATTGTATTAAGGCTTACTTTAAAGTGGACATGCAAGGCTAGGTCTCTCAGGCTCCTTTTCATTGTCTCCCCTTACATAGGTGTAGGTACCATTGACTGTAATAGGTTTATTTCAGAGTAGACGTGCATAGGCTGATCTCTCAGGGGAGGCTGAGCAGTGCCGAAACCGGCTGTGTCCTGGTCAGGACTATTTTTTAGCTTGTATTGAAAGACATCGCTTGTTGCAAGACAAAATTTATCTTGTCTTTCAAAATGCTCTCAGTCCAAGGTTTTACTGTATAGTGGTGCCTGGTTCCCTGGAAGTGGGCAGGGCCAGGCCGGGTCAGGGGTGGGGCTGGGGTCAGGGGGTGGGGAGGTTCAGGGGCAGGGCTGCGGGTGTGGATGGGCGGGGTGAGGGGTGGGCCAACATTGGCGCCTGCACAGTGCCTGTACTGAAGCTGGCCGGCCAGCTTCAGTGCAGGCACTGCACAAGTGTCAACGTTGCGCTTCTGGCAACTGGCCAGCTTCAGGGCAGGCACTGCGCAAGCGTCAACGTTGGTGCTTGCGCAGTGCACACACAAAAAAGATGGCGGCTGGCCCGAACCGGTCCGCCGGTTATTTCTTTTCCCCACCACTGCTGGATTGCCAGTGGCAGGGAAATGGGAACATCCAGTTCAGGCGATCCGTCCTGAACCGGTAAGAGCCCATCACTGGTGGTGCCTTGGAAGACAAATTTAATTCGTTCCGGAAGCAAGTTTGTCTTTCAAAGCATACTTCTTACAAAGTGGATTTTCCCATAGGAAATATGGATGATTGGGTCTACAACCCCAAAAATATTAATATAAAAATATTAACTGTATGTAAAAATGATGACAAAACACTGTAATCAAATTCAAAACACTATAATATAATACAGACCACAATTACTGTAATAGAACACTGTAATGTACTGACCAGTAAAACAGAAAAGAAAATCCTTTATGGCCAAGGATGACTAATTTCCACTAAAAGAGTCATTGTTGTCTTTTTGAGCATCTTTAACAAGGAACCCATCTCTGTGTGTGAGATCTATCCATGCAAACCAGTTTGCAGCAGTGAAAGCTTCTGCCATGATGCACGAGGCAAGATTCTATGTTGTATACTCAGAATCAAGGCTTATTGAATCCAGTGGGGCTTACTCACAGGATACAAAAGTGGATACAAAAGTGGCACTGACTCCAGGGTGACCAGATGCCACACCTCAAAATGTAGGACAAGGGTCCCCAAAAGTCCGGATTTTCAGTTTAAAATCCGGACTTTTGGAGGATCTTGTCCTACATTTTTAAATTTTCAAAAAAAATTCAAAATGTAGGACAAAATGTAGGACAAAATGTAGGACATCCTACATTTTGTCCTACATTTTCTTAAAGATTACTCCCGGGGGGCTTAACTTGTCCGAGGATGGGGGGGTAGTGTAGTGCTTTGCGCCAACTAAACTAGCTGCATGGACTGGCGCGCGCCTATAGCGGCCGTCCAAGCAGCCATCTAGGGAGAGAGAAGCTGTGTGCATGCGCACAGCCTCTCTATCCCTGCCCACAGTGTTTTTTTTACAAGCAGAGGCTGCACGCATGCGCACAGCCTCTGCTTGTCCGAGACCATCCGGTCTCCTTTCAGATGGAGTGCGGTCTGCGGCGGCGAAGGATCTCTCCGCAGACCGCTTGCCACAAGCGCGGCTGGCTCCACTGTTGCTCGCTTGTGGCGAGCGGTCTGCGGAGAGATCCTTCACCTCCGCAGACCGCGCTCCATCTGAAAGGAGACCGGACGGTCTCTCCCTAGATGGCTGCTTGGACGGCCGCTATAGGCGTGCCCCAGTCCGTGCAGCTAGTTTAGTTGGCGCAAAGCACTACACTACACCCCCATCTCCGGACAAGCCCCCCGCTGTGCCCGGACAGGCCGGACAAGTCCTCCAATTCCGGACCTGTCTGGGCAATTCCGGGCATCTGGACGCCCTGGCTGACTCACAGGAAAGTGAGTCACAGGTGGAGTGAGGTCCAGGCAGAGAGGAGGTTTCCTTGGGGGGAAGGAGTTTCTTTTGAGGGGAGTCCAGAGGGGGTGTCCAGGCGGGGAGCTCCCTCCTACCTGATGGTGGCTGCTGCAGGGGCTCAGCTAGCTGGGGAACTGGAGGAGACTGTAGACTTGCTGGGGAAGCTCAAAATCCGAGGCCAAGGCTTCCCCATGCTTGCTGCAGAGGCCCAGACAAGGCTTCTCCTGTACCCCATCTGCTGGCCTGCTCACTGGCACTGCAGGCAGGAAGAGGAAAAAGTCCCACCTCAGCCACCCAGCCCAGCCAACAGGGATTTGTCTTACAAAGCACATTTGTATTGCAAGGCAGAATCCCAGAGTAATTTTCATTCATTTTACAAAGCATTCGTCCTATAGGGCATTCGTCTTGCATGGCACCACTGTATATTGCTTTCATGTGGTTAATTTAAACACTATACTACTTATCAGTAAATTATTATTAATTATAATTATCAATAATATAATTATTAATTATTATGTAGTATTATTTATGACATGTAATTTATTAATTACAAGAAGGCTACATGTTGCTTGCTTACAAGGAAAAGGAGGACAGTGGAGATGCTATTTCAGGACAGAAGGCTAAAAAAGGAGGTCTAGTGCTGGAAAAAGACGGCATATGGTCATCCTGATATAGTCAAAATTTTCTTCCCCTGCTTTGATTCTGGAATGTTTTCATCTCAACATTTCTTTTTAATTATGGAACAATTGAAAAGACCAGGTCATAAAGAAAGGTTTTCTTCAGGTAGAGAGGAAGGGGCTGTTTTAAACAGGAAGAACTTCCATTTGGTAACAGCAAGGAAGGGTAGGGCAAGGAGGGGGTCTAAGCAAGCTGTCTTTCCTCCCATTGACAGTTGAGATTACTGCTGGACTATCATATGGAAACAGGAAGTTACTGTGGAGAAGGTATAGCTACGTGAGCTTCTGAATCCTTCTTTTGCACCTGCTAATCCACCCCAAAATACGAGCTGCTTTTGTTCCCCATAGTTGTTTTACTTCTGTTGAAAGTGAAGCAGTATATGAGACCTGCTTGAGAGGTCTCTGAAATCTGAAATTCAGCACAATCCATATTCCAGTATACAGCATATATTATGCTACCGTGGCATTTTATTAGGGACTAAAAGCAATCCAGTGCACATCTACACAGAAGTCACATTGTATTCAATGAGGTTTATACCCAGGAACTGTGTGTAGGTTTGCAGCCTAAGTATCATCTACATCTACAGTATTTATATACCGCTTTTCAACTGAAAAGTTGACAAAGCAGTTTACAAGAAAATGAAAAAATTAATAGCTAATTAATAGCTAATGGGTCCCTGTCCCAAAAGGGCTCACAATCTAAAATGCAAAAAGAATACCAGCAGAAGCCACTAGAACAGACATTGCTGGGGTGTGGAGGGCCAGTTACTCTGCCCCTGCTAAAGAAAAGAGGAACACCCACTTGAAAGAGTGTCTCTTGAGCAGTAAGCAGGGGTAATTCTGTTATAAGTATTCTATTATAAATGAAGGTGCAGGTTAATTGTGCGTGTTATCCTCCAAACAAGGTGACAGAGACATCTCTTTCTACTTTACAGAGCACATCCAGGAGGCTTGCTCTTTCTTCTGCAATATCTCTTGTAAAAACAGGATTGTTTTTAGCTAGCAATTTAATCCTGTACCCTTCAGCAATCTGCATTGCCACTGAAGAACTGTCTTTTCACAAATCACTTTACTGAAGCCCTTTCCAGCTTATTAAAAAGAGAATGTAAACTGGTGTCATGGTCACCTCCTGCAAATCCTCATCTTGATCAAAACAAGAGACTTTGGAATTGGAAAAATAAAGGTGATGTTAATAAAAAAGACTTATAGTGCCATCAAATAATCCCACTGGCTTTTTACTTTCAATATTAGTTTTCAGGGGCTTATTGTTGATATTTCGAATAAGAGCATGGTCAGAATATACTATTTCTTTTTCTTACATTGTTGAGCTTTGAGGGTGTGTGTGTTGGGAACCCGTAAGGACATAAAGCAAGAACAAATCCAGGTCCTTCTATAGGAGCTATAGATGTGCATATCCAGCTATAGACTAACCCCCAAATCCAGACTACGGGAGTAACTACGGGAGCACGTAAGAGTCTTTACGTGCACCCGTAGTTACTGCACCACCTAGTGAAAACCTATGGGAAATTCATATTGGAATCCAGGGTAATTTATTTTTTCACCAGAGCAAGGACTCCCCGTAGTTACTCTGGATTTTGCCCCTAACTACAATTCTTAATTTTGGAAATGAGAGCTATAAGAGCTTAAAGCCACATGGTGGGAGTCACATTCCTGATGTGGAGCCTTCTTCTTCCTAAGCATAGTTGTGAGTGGGATGGACTTGTATTGCTTAGGAAAAAAGGCACTCTGCACATGTTCATACATCTATTAAAAAAAATTTGAACACTTTATATAGTGATCAGAACAGAACAAAGGAGTGATGTCCGTCTCTTCCACTCCTAATCTAATGGAGCAGGGGAAAAAATCAAATTGAAAGCATGGCCTGCCTGATATATGGAAATTGCTATTACCAGGGACAGTGCTCTTACCACAATGTGGCGGGAAACCAACCACCAAATCAAGATCTCAATCCTATTCAGAAGTAAGTCTCATTATTAGGGGTGTCACTAAGGTTCACGTCACCCGGTGTGGGAGGCCAGTGTGTCACTCCCAAGCAGTGGGCAGAGAACAACATAAATGGTAGGCGTGGTTACCTGCCATTGCCTAGCCTCTACTGGTTTTTTTAGCCATACATTTTAATAGAATAAAGATATTTCAAAGTGATTTGTTTCACTGCATTCTGCTGTAAATTACACATTCACAGGTGTATAACATGACAGGATTATTTCTACAAACCATGATTTTAGCCATTTAGGTCGCAAGGGCTTCCACCCATTTCAAGGGTGCCTCCTTTCTAATGCCCTAGTAATGTCCCGGATTGGAACCATTATGGAAGTCTTGTACTCTCCTGGACTGACCTTCCACTCCATTCCTGCATGCTTGCTCGCCAGTAAACACAACTGTGCAGTTCACATCCATTTTCAATAAATTTCAATGCCATAATCAGGGACCTACTTCTGGGATGATTTGTGGGGGCTGTGTTCATTGGCTCAGGTGTCCTTAAGATTCCTCTCAGCCTGCCATTTCCAGTGGACTATGGCATGTTTGCCTACTTGTGAGTAAAGCCACGATATGGGTCACTTTCACTTTCCATAGAGATCAATGCATATTTTAGTTGGCCGTAACATTTGATAGGAAGGAGCAATTCCAAAACAGATTTTTGCACTGGATTCTGCTCTTCAGTACAAATCCAACGGTATATGGCATGGTGGAGTTTGATGCTCCATCACAAAGTTGCAATTTTTAGGTTCCCCTAGTGCGCTTCACCACACCACACCACTACCCTGGTAACGCCACTGCTCATTATAATCAGTGAGGCTTACTTCCAGGTCTAAATCCTATTCTTACTTCAGACGAAGTCCTATTCTTCAGATAATTCTAGATATCTGATGAAACAAAACAAAATATTACTTGGGTTGTATAGCAAGTATTTAGTTCAAGATGTCTCTGGCTGCTGTGACTCCATACAAAACAAAACAGATTGATTGGAATGGATATGGGTTTCCAGAACTAAAAAAGATGGCTGAGCAAGACTGAGTGTTGGTTCAGAAAATAAAACAGCAACATGGTAACTTTTTAGCAGAAGCACCATAATTAAAGCACCCCCAGGGACATCCTCAGGGTTCAGGACAAAGGGCATCCATTCAGTCTTTGAAGCAAAACTATCAAGAGATCATTCATGCTTAAAGGAGACAGCAGAGGAGGCCATTTACATAAGAGGCGAGAGAATCACTTCCCATCATTCTCTTGGGGCACTGCCTTTGGCCAAGCTTTTGACATGTTTCCATGTTGGATCATGCCAGAGAAGAAACAAAGAGGCCAAGTGAGGTTATCTGGCAAAATAATTTAGACTAAGGCAATCCTAAACACACTTTCCTGGGAGTAAGACCCAGTGAACATAATGGGGCTTACTTCTGAGTAGACATGGTTAGGATTGTGTTCTGAGTCACCATTAAAGCATAGCAGCTGAGAGGGAATAAGGGAAAAAGTAGGGATTTCCTTGCCAGGAGTTAGGAGAGATCAGAAATACATAAGGCATCTGTTCCTTCTCGGCCAGGAAGAGCAGCAACCACACTTTTGCTGCTGCTCACTGACTCCAAATGAGAGTGCTCTTTATCAGGCTCAGCAGCTGGAAAAGTGGCCATGTGTGTTTCTCTTCCATATGGGTTCCAGCTGGCTGTGCCTTATGCTTGGAATTCATACTGCAGCTTCTGGCCGACCAAGTGCTCCTCAATCATAGCTTATTTTGTGGAGAGAGGGCCCAATCCTGGCACATTTTCCAATCCTGATGAAGCCACACTGCAGTTGTGGGGTAAGAGAACAAACATCCCCTTATCTTGAGGAGGCCTCCATTGATGCCTCCTATTTTGTTATCCTATGTTAGCCTGAAGTTCTGAAAATCAGGAAAAAATTATTAAGACACTGGGAGCCAAGGCACTTTTTAAAAACTTGCACCACATGCTGCTGTTCATCATGCATGCAATACATCAAATTTCTTGGATTTAGGTTCATCTCCAAATGATATCTTCACACTCTTCATTATGCTGCTCGATGTCAGTTTAAACCACAAAAACTTATCAGTCAAATTGTGCTTTCCTGTTTTTTTAAATTTCTGTAAACAATTTATACATGCAAATTAAAAAACAAACATAAAAACAGAGGTCCCTTGTCCACAGCCGTCAGAGGCATATGTTTTATTGCATCACAAAATTAATTTTAATTAACCTTTTGTTTTGTGAGACAGATATTCAAGGGAATATAAAAATATCCAGTCGAGTAGCTGTTTTCAGTACCTCAGTTGGAAAGGATGTCTTTGTTAATTACTGGAGAGGGATCTTCAATCTGCAGAGAAATAATGAGGGGATAATATATAATATACTTCAAGGTTGGCCATCTTATATTTGTGAGCCACATTACAGTTCCCAGACATTCAAGAAAGTGAATGAAGATACGGCTGTTTATCTCTTCTGTGGCAGTTGCTACTTGGTCATTAGAATGAGATGGCTGCTGCCTGTTGTGAAGAAGATTGGTTTTGAGTCTGTTATAACTAAAATTATATACCCTTTTAAATTACAAAGACTCATTGCTTACTAGATGCATAGCCTGACCAAATGCAACATTAAAGGCAAATGTATTAAGGGTAAAGAATTGTGACATTCTGGTGGCCTAATCTGATCTCTCAATTTATGACAGCAGGGCATAAAAAGCCCTGTGTTAATGTGTGGACCATGTTGTGCCTGGCCAGTTTAAGCTGCCCCCAGAACGTGATGACAGCCTTGGGCAGGGTGACCAGATTATTCCTGAACCCCAGGGCCAAAATTCCTGAACCCCAAGGCCAAAATTCCTACCCGCTTAAAAAAATTGCCCAAAAGTGTATTTTTTGTTTTTGTTTTTTGGTTTTTTTGACCATAGCTTTTGATAGGAAAGAGATATCCCAAAACTGATTTTTGCATTGGATTCTGCTCTTCAATACGAATCCAATGACACATGGCATGATGGGGTACTGTGCACTCTCGTGAAGTTTCAAAATGTAGGACAATGAAACCAAAATGTAGGACACCCAGACAGGAGGCTAAAAATCCAGACAGATCTGGGTTTTTCTGGTCATATGGTCACCCTGGCCTTGGGGCTGTGCTGGTGTTGGGGCATAGACCATGCCATGATAAAGTATGTTAAGCTTGGGGTGGGGGCATTCTGTAAGGAGGGAAGAGGGTTTCCTACCATATGGATGAGAGCAGGAAGTGGGGAGCCAGATTGTGTGGGGGAACTTGGAGGCAAACAAGCATGTTGAATTCTATCCCCATTTTTCAACCTTCCCAGCCCTTAGATTTGCACTAGTGTAGATCTGAAGATTCAGATCTATATTTTGCCTGTCTTAATGGACTGTGGCTGCAATCCTAAGCACACTTTTCTGGAAGTAAGACCTATTAAACACAATGGGGCTTACTTCTGTGTAGACATGTTTAGGATTGTGCTCTAAGACTGGACTAGTAAAGCCTTGCTATGGTGAGATTTAAGTCAGTTTTGTATTTTAGTAGTTTCCTTTTAATTGCTGTGCCTGGGAAGCTCATATGTTCTGTGTCTGCTTTTTGATATATGCCATATTTACTCAAATCTAAAGCACCATCAAATTGAATGCACACCCTGATTTTATAAAGCTTGAGATCTAAAAAAGTTTATTGGTGATTTTAATTCACAGCTGCAAAGCAGCTGCAAAATTTAATTTTATTGCATTAAACAGTGAGTTATATGACAATGGGTTTATATTATGATTTTTACTCCATTGCACTACTTAATACAACATTGGGTTTATACTACATTTTTATTACAATAGAGTAAACTATTAAACTAAATACTGGCCTGTAGTTGTAATCAAAATACTGTAAATACATTTTTACTCGAATCTAATGCACCATCAAATTGAATGTACACAGTGGTGGGCAAGAACCGGTTCTCCAGAAGTGGGCAGGGCCAGGGGGCAGGGCCAGGGTCAAGGGGCGGGGCCAGGGTGGTTTTTAATTTAAGAATTAAAATTTTTTTAAAAAAATTACTTACTTCAGAGTAGACCTGCATAGGATGGTGCTCTGAGGCTGCAGTCCTCTCAACACTGACCTGGGAGTAAGTCCCATTGACTATACTGGAACTTACTTCTGAGTAGACCTGTATAGGATGGGGCTCTGAGGCTGCAGTCCTCTCAACACTGACCTGGGAGTAAGTCCCACTGACTATACTGGAACTTACTTCTGAGTAGACCTGTATAGGATGGGGCTCTGAGGCTTCTCTGAGGCTCTCTTCACAGTGGCCTGGGAGTAAGTCCCATTGACTATACTGGGACTGACTTCAGAGTAGACCTGCTTAGGCTGGGGCTCTGAGACTGCAGTCCTCCCCACACCTGCCTGGGAGTAAGTCCCATTGACTACACTGGGACTTACTTCATAGTAGACCTGTATAGAGAGGAGAGACCTGCATAGGGAGAGGCAGGGAGAGCACGATGGTGGTGCTGCCCCCCCTTCTGTGCCTCCCCACCAGCAGCAGAGGAAGGGAGACCGCGGTGGCGCCCCTGGCCAGCTGGGAGGAAGAGGGAGGAGGGAGGAGGAAGGGAAGCAGCAGCTGTGCTGTGTACTGGTCCCTAGTGTTCTGCTCCTCCTTGGTCCTATCGGCTCCCTATTGGCTGCCAGAAGACAAGAACCTGCTCTTGAGAGTAGGTGCGTCCCCCCTAGTGCCCACCTGTGAATGTACACCCTGATTTTGGAGGCTAAATTTGGCTGAGAAAGCATTAGATTTACTCAAATCTAATGCTTTCTCAGCCAAATTTAGTCACCAAGGACCCTGCTCTATAGAGTGTTAAGGCTCTTAGGAAATGTGGTTTTCCAGTGACTGAAATTAATAGGTATTGTCACTGGCTGTGTAATACTGTTTATGATTCTACATAAACTATCACCATTATCACTATTGGGGAGGCTGTCCTGTCACTTACCTCTGCTTACTAAAAGAAAGCAGACTTTGAGGCCAGGCTAACCATCCAACAAGATAAAACACTAGATTTCTCCTGGCTCTGATCTGCTTCAAACTGTTGATTAGGGGGTTTAACTTTTGAATGCTACTCTGGCATTCTTTATAGAATATTTGAATGCTACCCTGGCACTCTTTATAGCCTTCATAGATCTAACAAAGGCTTTTAATTTGGTTAGTAGGGACAGCCTTTTTAAAATCCTTCCAAGATTGGATGCCCACCTAAGCTCCTCAGCATCATCAGGTCCTTTCACGAGGACATGAAGGGCACTGTAGTTTTTGATGGCTTAACATCAGACTCCTTTCACATCCGAAGTGGAGTGAAGCAGGGCTGCGTCCTCGCACCAACTTTATTTGGGATCTTTTTTGCTGTTGTGCTGAAGCATGCGTTTGGAAATGCAACAGAGGGAGTCTATCTCCGGACCAGATCCGATGGAAAACTCTACAATCCTTCCAGACTAAAAGCAAAGTCCAAAGTCCAGCTGAAATGCTTGCGGGAGTTCCTCTTCGCTGCTGTTACTGCTCACACTGCCAAAGACCTTCAACAACTTATGGACCGTTTTAGCAAAGCCTGCCAAGACTTTGGACTAACAATCAGCTTGAAGAAAACAGAAGTCATGGGTCAGGGTGTGGATCCACCTCCCTGTATCACAATCTCTGAACATGAACTGGAGGTTGTCCATGACTTTGTGTACCTTGGCTCAACTATCTCTGACACTCTCTCCTTAGATACTGAGCTGAATAAACATATTGGTAAAGAGGCTACCACGTTCTCCAAGCTTACAAAGAGAGTATGGCTTAATAAGAAGCTGATGGAACATACAAAGATCCAGGTCTATAGAGTTTGTGTCCTGAGCACACTCTTGTACCGCAGCGAGTCTTGGACCCTTTATGCATGGCAGGAGAGAAAGCTGAACACCTTCCATATGCGCTGTCTCCGACGTATTCTTGGCATCACCTGGCATGACAAAGTCTCAAATGTCGCAGACTTGGAAAGTGCTGGAATCTCTAGCATGTTCACACTTCTGAAACAGCGGCGTCTACGCTGGCTTGGACATGTTGTGAGAATGGCTGATGGTCGGATTCCAAAAGATCTCCTATATGGAGAATTAGTGCAGGGAAACTGCCCTAGAGGGAGACCACAGCTGCGATACAAGGACATCTGCAAGAGGGATCTAAAGGCCTTGGGAATGGACATCAAGAGCTGGGAAAACTTGACTTCCGATCGTTCAGCGTGGAGGCAAAAGACCCAGCATGGCCTTCTCCAACTGGAAGAGACACTTGTTCGGCAGGCTGAAGCAAAGAGACAGATCCGAAAGCAGCGAAACCTGGGGCCTGGGCAGGGGACGGAATTTATTTGTCCTCAGTGTGGAAGGGATTGCAACTCTCGAATTGGCCTTTTTAGCCACACTAGATGTTGTTTCAGGACCTCAAATCAGAGGACGATACCATAGTCTTTCGAGACTGAAGGATGCCAATGATGGTACCCTGGCGCATGGGAAAAATCACTAGAATTCTAGTGCATCAGGTGACAGGTGTTAGCTTGGTTCCCTCCAATTGTGTGCATGTGTGGTGATGATAAGGAGAGTTTGAGGAGGTTGCTTGCCTTGTAGTATGAGTTGGAAGCAATACACTTTTTGTCCAAAGGGATAGAGCAAAATGGAGTGTACAAGCTAGTTTCCAGTGAGATCAAGATTCTGATTTTGGGTTGATAGTGGGAAAAACAAAATCAAACAACCCACATTGTTTTTTTAAAAGCCATGTTATGACTGAGGAAGCCTTAACTCTCCTGCTTCTGACCTCTATTGTAGCAACTGCTGACTAGTGATCAGACTACATTCTGCTGGAGGCCAGTAGGCACAGAGCCTTCGTTCAACAGCTGTTGTCGTTTTGTTGCCTGACAGCTGGAGCATGAATGCTAGATTATTGGATTTTAAAAGTTGATACCATCATCTTCATTCCAATGACTCCCAGAGAAGCCTAAAGAGACCTGAGCTTTGGGAAAGCATCGAGAGATACTGAGTAAATGTCAGCCATGTCTCTGGGCTTTCAGGTTATATAGTCTTTGGAAAATGACCTCACTAATAACACTTTGCATGCACAGAGGGCTAAATCCTGAAGCTAGCCCAAGCATGGAATGTATAGAATTTCTTCACTGCTATAACCTTGGGGCTGCAAAATTCTGTACAACTTCTTCGTGTTCCTCTTCTTCCTAATTTTTTATGCAGATGTGATTCTGATGGCTGGATGGAAAGGATACAGAGACGTTTTCTTTTGTGCAGGGCTGTAGTCCTATGTTACCATTTTGACACAGCTACTGCTCCTCTGGAATAGCACAGATAAGCCTATTCTACTAGGTCTTGAAGAGCTGTAGTGGCTCAGTGGTTAAGACGCCATGCCTGTCAACCAGCAGGCCAGGGTTCAAGACCCGGTTACAACACGACAGAACGAGCTTCCATCAATTGTTCACCTGGAAGTTCAAAAGCAGTTCGGCTTCTCATCTGATGATGCCTCTGGCCTGAATAAGTTGACCTTGGTGCATGTGATCTGGTTGGCTCTCTGGCCATGTCCCCTGGCCCCAAGCAGCCAATGGGCTGCCGCACCTGTTCCTGGCCGCTACTGGCCAAGGAAGGGCAAACCAGACAGTGCACGCATGTGCACCAGCATCATTCTGTTATTAAATGCTGTTTGCTGCATTGGGTATCCTTCCTATAAATCAAATAAATAAACAAATACCAGCAAACAAACAAACAAACAACACATACAGCATGCATACATGCATACATACATACATACATACATACATACTGTTATGGGAGAAAGCTTGGTTTAAGACAGACAGACTTGGGCTAGACTGGTTGGAAAGGTGCTTGTTTATTTATATTTCATTCATACTCCAAGGACTGCATGGTTCTTCCCACCACCATTTTAACTTTGAAGAAGCCTTGGCAGGTATATTTGGCTGAGGGACTGTTGCTGTCTTAAGGCCTTCCAATTGGCTTTATGTCTAAGCAGATATTTGAGTCTAGTCCTAGCCCAACACTCGAGCTTGTTCACCAAGCTTCCTCTCCCCCCCCCCCCACCACCCCGAAGTTGGAAAATCTAAGGCACACATGCAACTTTGAGCAATTCTTATGCAAGTAAAATGCTGCATTTTACAATGGGAGAACAGCAATGGAAGTGTCATATTTGACCCCTTTCCAGGTCATTAGTTATAACAACTCTCAGCTTACGCTGGAAAAAAGATCTGTGATATGTGCAAATACAAGAACTTCTGTGTTGGCATTTGTTTAATGCATCCTATTTCTCAAAGCCAGCAACTGTGATCAGTTAGGAGATTATAATTTAGATAGGCAAACCTTTGCTGAAGTGTTACCTCTCAGAACCATCTGGTATCATATGTGCTTGGAAACTAGATAGACACTTTAATGGTTTCTTATCACTCAGTGTGGCCCGGACAAAATTAATAGCAAAAGTCTCCCTTCATTTCCATTTCAAAGTTGCAATGTGTTTTTTTCAGCAAGTACATGGAAGCTTGACTGTAGAGGTCACCTGAGGTTGGCAGAAAATGTTTTCCACATTAAAAAACTAAATCTTCTGGTCTGTAAACAATGCAAAATCCTTTCATCTCAGTATTTGGATTTGGATCTTATAGTCTTACAAAGTCCAACCATTAGAAAGAGGAAGTACTAGCATTATTTATTATAAGCACACTAGTTTCTTTGTACTCTGGATCCAAAACAAGCTAACCTCTGACTTGCTTGTAGCCATTCAGATGGCAAATGATAAAATAAAAATGTGGCTTAATGAAAATGGTTGATTGTGGATCAAATATAATATGCAGCGGGCCCTATAACCATCACACAAACTCTTGGCAAAAGCAATTATGTAATAACTAAAGCTAGTTAAAGTAAAAACAGAACTTGTAACTGAGTAAGGAAGTGTAAGCATATTGGCTTCCTCGTGGATAGCTGAAAGTGCCTTGTACTGAGAATTGGTACAGATCTGAAGGCGGTAAAGCAGGGCTATGGCTGTCCGTTAGTCAGCACAACATTTTATTCAGACATATTGTGGTGGCTCTTTCAAATTTTAGAAGTACTACAAAGCCTGAAAAATTTATCTGACCAGAAACCACAGTGGGACAGAGATAAAACTACCTTAAAGCCGCAAATTCTCCTATCACAACACCTTAAAGCAGTATTCTTCAAAGTGGGGTTGTGACCTCAAGTCAAGAAAGTATGGAATCCACCATCTTGGAATCTGGCTTTCCCGGGAGTAAGTTTCAATGAACATAATGGGACTTACTTCCAAGTAGACACATGCATAGTTGTCTAAAACATGTACATAAAATTGAATGGGCCCACATGTAAAAATGTTGGAAAAGGGGTATAATAAGAGCAGTAGTCAGTAGAAGAATGCTTTTCCTGTAATAAATTCTGCCACTGACCTCCTGAATTTAGCCAAATAATGTTCCCTCTGTTCAACTTTCTGAAAACAAGTTGCCAGGATGGCTACTACAGAAAGTAAGGGGACAAGGCTCCCTTGGTTTACCTGTAATCCATGCATTGATATTAATCCCTCTAGCATATGTGTCTTCATCTGAAGCTTTTACACATCATATTTGCTTGTGCATACTTTGGAAGAAGCCAAGAAATCTCATGACAATATCATCTTTCATGAGGATGGAAGCATGAAAAGTTCTGTCACGTTTTTGAACTAGGTGTTATTGTGAGGGAAAAGGCGCAGTACAGAAAAGATGAGAGATGAGTGAGATTTGGTCGCTTCAGTGCAGTGATATAACCTAGATATTTTCAACCTCCTCCCTCAGGTGAAAGCTTTTAATGTGTGAGACAGTCATTTTCAGTTCACAATTATGAAAGCCTTTTGAACATCAGTACATGAGGAATAAAGATGGTTCCACGTAAGATGAAAGAAGTGAATGAAATAAAAGGAAAGAAGATCACATGTCTATAAATACAGTAGGTATGATTCTCAAAGCTCAATCCTATGACTGTCTACTCAGAAGCAAGTCCTATTATAGTCAAAGGAGCTTACTACCAGGAAACCCTAACCTCAAGCTCTCAGATAACAATGTGGAAATGGGATATGGCTGTGAGCTATTTATTAGCCTTTATCAGACATTCTGTTTGAGATAAATGTTGCCATATACTCTACTACTGTACTACTAGCCTTGAGATATGGTAATGTCGTGGGGGTTGGAGGGGTAGCCCAAAAGTTTGGGGGTAGCCCAAATGCTCAGTTTCAGCTAGCCTTGGATCCCAATCCCCAGTCTCCCTGACTCCCAATCCTCATTCAACATGCAGCTTTGAGAAAATACTTTTCTCTCAAGTCCAGCTTCAGATGGATGTTAAACAAGATGATCCCATGCGTGCCACCCTGGACACCTGAGAAGATATAGTGATCAATAACTGAATAAATAATACGGCAACTCCTGGAAGTGATGCTGTTGGTGGAAATTAGAAGGAAGCATCTATTGCAATTTAGATGTTCATAACGTAGATGTTTGGGTAGGGTTGCCATCTGTCCTAGAAAACCTGTGAATTGCATTCACATACTAGAAAGTTTGACAGGGGATCCTGTCCAGATTTTGTGGAAGAGAATTATGGCAACCCTATGTTTAGGACAGTATTGTGGTCATATGAAATCAACTTTGGCTGCAATCCTAAAGACACTTTCTTGGGAGTAAGAGTCATTGAACAAATGGGGCTTACTTTTGAGTAGACATGGTTAGGAATGTGCTCTTTGTTACTGACAAAACTTCTTGAACCACTGACATCATCTGTATCCTTGGGCATCACATTAAAGGGCCAGGTAGAATAAAAGTCAAATAAAAAATATTCAAGGTAGTTTATCCAGCTAATTAGGCTGCAATCCTCAGAGCTGCTTTCCTGGGAGTAAGCCCCATTGAATTCAATGGAACATACTTCTGGGTAGACATGAATAGTATTGCACTGTAAGATAAGCAATCATATGAGCTTAACTTTCTCCCATTGACTTAATAATCCTTATATTTTGCTAGCTGGGGCCTTAGTATGCTGGTCTAAAACAGAACTTAGATGTTTTTGAACTTCCCACCTCTGCTAACAATGTATTTGGTGGCTTCCTATGTATTGTGTTCATGCTGATGTGCTGTTGTCTTCCATTCGGAGAATATTGATCCAATACAAAATATTTTAATCTATGGTTTTTCACATTATTTTTTCCACAGTTAATTCTACACATGAAAAAACAGATTTAGCAAACTGATGCTATAAAAATATCTTAATCCACTCTTGTGTGTCCTTTTTTTTCCTTTATCCTATGGGTCCAACATGTGGATATGGACTTATTCATTTAAAGTGTGATGAGAAGACCAAGATGATGAGACAATGGAAGCTTCAACAAAAATCAGAACACTGAGGTAAACTATTTTTTTCCTATTGTTTTGAATATTATATCTTAGTTGTCAAGAAATAATCAATGCATGGCTATAGCCGGCTGGCAGAGGTGCGGAAAAAAATAGATACTGTCGTCATTTTGTCATAGCTGTGAAGAGTACTGACTACATATTTTACAGCCTGACATTATTAATTCATTTCTTCAGACATCTGTGCAATAGAGCAAGTGAGAACTGCAGATGATGTATAGTTTCAGCCATCCCCCCTGTAATTATGCTTGAATAATCTAAATACTGGATTATTCTAACGTAATTATAGAGGGCTACTTGGACTATTAGCTCATTAAAATGCTGTGATGCAAATCGGCATTTTCAAGAGTGTGTGAAAAGGATGACATACATGTATGCACTGGAAAGGGAAATGTCAGTCGTCCTCCATATATCTTGCATTTCATTATAGCCAAAGATGGATAGAGGCCATGAAGGGGTCTTGCCTAGTGTCAAACCATCTTCTTAATGAAGATCATAGTTGGGAAGAAGAGACAGCCTAGTAGCAGCTAGAGATGTGGATTTTGCAACTTTCTGCCTCAACCATATCCTTCTAGAATCACAAAATATTACAAGTGGGTGAAATCTTAAGAGGTCCATCTAGTTCAATTCCCTGTTCAGTTCAGGAAACTACTGCACCATCCCTTTGAAGTCAGGATGGTAGAGGTTAGAGCTGGACAGAGACTCAAGTTCAGATTCCCTCTAGGTGAATTCAAGATATAGGTGACCTTGGGCCAGTCTCTCACTCTCAGCTTTGTCTACCACCCAGAGCTGTTGTGAGGACAAAGGATACAAATCTTTGTCAGGTACTTTGGGCCTTTGCTTAGGCACGGAAAAGGTGAAAAACATCTTTGTCTTGTGTCCTACTCACAAAAGCCACTGAGTATAAATCCCCCATTATTCTTTGTAATAGCTCTTTAGGTATTTGAAGTAGACACATATTTATCTACTTGCATTTACATGGTTTTGAACTGCTGGGTTGGCTCACTCTGTCATGTAGTACTCTGGTCTCGAACCTCTGACCTGCTGATCTTCACACTGACAGGCACAGTGCCGTCAATCAGTCAGTCAGTCAGTCAGTCAGTCAGTCAGTCTGTCTGTCTGTCTGTCTGTCTGTCTGTCTGTCTGTCTATCTATCTATCTATCTATCTATCTATCGGATTTATATACCGCTTTATACACCGCTTTTCAACTGAAAAGTTCACATCATGCTGCTGAACATGAAACTCAGTACAGTGAATGTGGTCAATGGATATGAAGGGAAATGCACTCCTGTTCGAATGCTATTTCTTTCTCTTTTCTCCAGTTGTTGCTTGGCAGTGGCAGCAGCCATCGTCTGGTGGCTGAATGTAGGGTTGCCGACGAAAGCTAAGCAGAAAAATATCAGGATAACTCTTGGATGAGAGGCCTGAAAAGCTGATTATAATGATCACAAGACAACAGAGCCACAGGTGTCGCTGTTTATAGCTTGGGAAACCTGAAAACCCCTTCTGGAAACTTGGAAGACTTTTGCTGATGCCAGATGAAATGATGACCATGCTGTGAAGGATTCCACCTGGATGAGAAGAGAATTCATCTCCCATAGTACATAGAACATGTTCATCTCCATCTCCCATAGAACAATTACCTACCTCACAGGGTTGTAAGGAGAAAAAAAAGGGCAAATGGAAGGAGCCTCAAAGGCTACTATGGAAATGTCATTCCCTGGGCAACACATGAAACTTCACTAGTCGCGAATCCTCCCACCACCAGAATCTCTGGACTCAGTAAATAAATCAATAGTTGCTTTTTGAGGAACTGGAGAAGAAGAAAGCCCTCATCTCTTGTACATTTTCCATAAGCAATCTTTGCATCCATAACTCTTCTCTCTTGCAGGCCTATTGTGAGGACTCTTCATATATGATCTCAGTGTGAGAATCCAGGTAGCATAACTTTGCATTTTGCACTGCAAACAGTCTTACATTAAACTGAACCAGATTACTTTGTGGTTTACAATTTCACTGACACATCTACAAGGAACATTTCAGCTCAAGGTGTGAGCACTGAGGAACATTTTCAGCTCAACACTGCTTTCTTATATAGCAGTGTTCTTTCTGAATTGGAATATGCAAACATAAGTGGAAGCTGTAAACTAGCTACTGCTGTGATAACCTTCATAAAAGGCAGAGGTAGAATAACTGCCTTAGAAAACCACTAGGTGGTGCATAAATACTAGAATACATGGAAGAACATAATCTACAAAGAGTGATAAAAAATATGAGTAGCAAAATGTACCCACGTTGCGGGAGTACAATACCCTCTGTATGCCATACTCCCATTGCACAACAACCTCCCATGCACATCAGCACCCAGGCACATCAACTCTCATGTGCAACACCCTCCCATGTGCATCAGCACCCATGCACATTAAAACGCCATGCACAACATCCCCCATGTGCAACATCCCTCATGCTCATCATCCCCCATGTGCATCAACCCCTATGCGCAACATTCCTCATGCTCATCATCCCCATGCGCAACACCCCCATGCGCAACATCCCCAAGTGCATCAACCCACCATGCACTACATCCATTCATGCACAACATCCCCCAATGTGCATCAACACCCCCCCCATGCACAACATCCTCTCATGCACATCAACACCCATGCACATCAATCTCCCATGCTCAACATCCCCCCAGGTGCACCAAACACCCCCATGCGCAACATCCCCCATGCGCATCATTCCCCATGTACAACATCCCCCAATACACATCATCCACCATTTGCATCAATCCACCATGTGCAACATCCCTCAGGCTCATCATTCCCCATGTGCAACAACCCCCATGTGCATGAACCCCCATGCACAACATCCTCTCATGCACAAGATCCTTCATGCTCATCATCCTTCATGCGCATCTAGCCCCCCATGTGCTACATCCTCTCATGCGCACACCCCCATATTTGCACCATCCTCCATGAATTTGCACCATCCTACCCACATTTGCATCATCCCCCCAGTGCACCCTCCTTCCCAGTACATCAGGCACCAGGCACCAAATTGCTGGAAGTTAATCTTCAATTGGACAAAAACAAGTAGCACCCCTTTTCAGCCCTTAAGGGTTAAATTTCTCAACACTGGTTCTTGGTGGATGTTGATGTCACATAAGGACACCCTCCCCAAATTTCACGCTTCTAGGTCCAGGGGTTGGGGCAGAGCATCCCTCAGTCAGGGATTCTTCAATGGAAAGTATAGGGAGGTAAACATGTTGTGCTCCATTTCGCTCCCTTCCGGTTGAAATTTCCAAAAACTGATTCTTAGTGGGTGCCTCCATCACGGAAGGAACCCCTTCCCAAATTTCACACTTCTTGGTCAAGCAGTTGATGAGTTAGTCAGTGAGTGAGTGAGTCAGTGACATTTCATTTATATATGTATAGATTATGTGCCCTCTTTGCATTGGAGCAGCAGTAGGTGAAACTGGAAGGGACATATGCAGTGGGTAGTAATATATCAAGCATCTTTTCACAAAAGATCAAGTGTTAGTGAGTTGAAGTTCAGAGGCTGTAAGCTAATAAAACTCAGTACATCTCACTTCCGATTGAGCAGAAATGCAAGCATATGGGTGGGATGAACAGAAATGTAAGCTTAGCTGTAGTATAAACATTTAATCAGGAAGTCTCTGGTCAGTTAAAGAATAAATCCTTATTTCCAGGCAGCTAGTTTTGTTTTTGCTCTCTCTCTCTCTCTTCTTAGCTGAATCATAAATTCCTTATCTCATTGCAAAATGCATCAGCATTTGCTACGCTGTTATGCCATTCAAAATGTGGTGAAGGTCAGACAGAGATAGACTTGATAAAAGCTCAGGTGATAGAAGGTGGAAAATTTTTTTTTCTGCTGATGGAGATAGGTAGGTTTTCCAAACACACGCGTGCACACACACACACACACACACACACACACACACACACACACACACACCTTGAAGTTGGCTTGATGTGATCTGTTTTAGAGAGAGAGACTGCAATCTCCAAAGTCAGGTGATAGCATATATGGCCAGAGCTTCTGATCCTGTTGATCAAATATGATTGGAGCTGACACTGAGCACAATCCTAACCACGTCTATTCAAAAGTAAGCTCCATTGTGTTCAATGGGATTTACATCCAGGAAACTGTCTTTAGGATTACAGCCATTGTGGGTGGGAATGAGGATTCATTTGTGTGTTTTATTTCTCTACTTTTTGTTGGTGCTTACAGAAATCCTGGAAATTTGAGTCCATTTATTCATTAATCTAAGTTCCATCTCAAATGTATTTATTAAAATTTTATACAGTATGTAATTTTCCCCCTAGTCATATTTGATGTGGCCCTTTGGCCAAAATTTTTAGAAATGATTGGAGAGGACTAGCAAAGAGGAAAGCTGTATCACTCATTGAATCATAAGGAACATCCAGTGCCTGTCTAGGACATTCATGGAATTGCACGGATTAAATAGCATCACAGCACTATGCTATCCACATTTTCCACTGAAACAGTGTAACATCATTCTGAGTCCACATGTACAGGATCATGCTGTAAGGACACAATCCAGAGCAAATTCAGCCTGCTCTGACCTAACTGCACTCTCCTAACTATTCTGTATCCAGAGCAGAAAGTTATGCTGAATCCAGAGAGTCAGGAAGCCTGGGCTGCCCTAACTGCTCCAGAGCATGCTAAGTAATTGACACAAGGGGAAGACTTGCTCTTGAGGAGACACCAGTGGTGGGCAGCAGCAAGTTCGCACCTACGCTATAGAACCGGTTCTTAACAAGAGATAGTACATATAAAGTTTAAAAATAGCCATTTAAAAGTGGCTACCAGATGGACAGAGAACCGGTTCTTAATTTCTTTGAAGCCCATCACTGGGAGACACCCCTCAGATAACACTGAACAAGGAACAGCTGTGGTGCCTACAGTGGTGACATGACTCTGCACATCACCTGGTGCGGAAGTCTGTGCGTCATCCCTGGGATGCGCGCCCCCCCTACCTGGACTGGCGCCAAAGTTGGTGCCTGCGCAGTTGTTTCTGAAGCCAACTGGCTTCAGAAAGAGTACTGCGCAGGCACCATCTCTGACACCTTTGCAGTACTTTTCTGAAGCCTTTTGGCTTCGGGGGAGACTGTGCAGGCGTCAGAGTTGGTGCCTGTGCAGTACTCTTTCTTAAGCCATTCGGCTGCCGCTCCGCCTCCTGAGTGAGGCCGAATGGCTGTGCAGAGGCGCAGACTTTCTCTGCTCTAAGGAAGTCTCCTCTGAAGCTGTTCGGCATGCTCAGTGTGTTTCTGCGCAGTGCACCTCAGATGGCCGTTCAGGCCAGCTCCTCAGACAAGTGGCAGCTTCTGGCTGCTGGAGCAAGCCTGAATGGGTGTGCTGACGCCTGGGGCCTGCCAAAGGACAGTCAAACTCCTCCGGCACATCACCCCATACGGAGCGCATCACCCAATGCAGCCCACACCAGCCGCACCAGTCTGGTGACGCCACTGGGTGCCTGCCTTCTAAGGAGTCCCTGATGAGATGCCAGTACATTCTACAGTGAATACAAGGGGCTTCTTGGAGTGGCCTGCTGTATCCTGAGGTTTGTGGGCAGCCGTAGTTTGTTCCATATCCTGAGGTTGAGAGGCAGGGGTTGCAGCTAGGCTGGCCAAGAACTCAGATTTTTGGTCAACACTGCCATTCTTACTCGGGCCTTATCATGGACCCCTATGGGTCTACTCATTACTATACCTGCTCCTGAGGTGGTATAACTCTGAGGGCTGGAAGAGGGCATTTCTGCCTTGGAAACAGGCTCTGGATACAGAGTAACTGCTCTGCCCTAGGCAATGCTAAACATGCCCTCAACTTTCCTCTCCTGAGCTGCTTAGGCTGCCCCAGTTAGGGCAGAGCAGGTCCTCCTCTCTTAGGGCACCCTATCTTGCCTTGCTCTGCCCTAAGCCTCTTCCAGAGTAACTGGGCTGGAGCATCTTGCAGTTGCTCCAACCTAGTGTTAGATAGGGCAAACTAAGGGCTCTTATGTGGACAGATTAGTTGCTCTGGATTGTCCTGTAAGTGTACTTTCAGGAGAAACTACATGTTCACTACAAATGATCATGCTTTGAATGCTGGGATATCCTGCAGTGAAGTTCAGCCTCAAGAAAGGATATATTACTAAGAAAAATAGATGAGTATTATAGTATTTTTATTATTACTACTAATAAAATAGATTTATTATTCCCAAATTGTGCAGATTGTGCAGAATGGTCTTTGTGCAAGGGTACATGCAACATACATAAAAAAGGAATGCCCTATGTATCATTTAGGGTACATGCAACATACATAAAAAAGGAATGCCCTATGCTACACAGAAAGTCACCATATTGTTACCAGGCATGCCTAATCTTTCCCATGGTCAAACTTCTGGAAAATCAGATTATTCCAGAAAAAATAGTTTGTGCCTTGTGCCATCACAACCCCCTTCCCTCCACCCTTCTTAACCCCCCTTCCTCCCCCTCTATTCAAATCATTGATATGTTCATTGGTCAATATACTGTGAAGGAAGAGAAAGGTAGGATCACTCTACAAGTGAGAGATCTCACAGGTATTGTGTGGTAGAAATGCAGAGTTAGAATGATTAATGACAGCTAATAGCAGCATTGGTCCCTGTACAGAATCAAGATATGGAAGGAGAATGCAGTTCAAGAATCAGCTCAGCTTATCTGGATTACCTCTTTTTCTGACAGTGTTAAAATACAATGCACGTTAACAGATCAATTGCTGAGGAATATATATGCATCATGCAATCATCAGGAGGGATGACTAAGATAAATGGTGTTATTTTAGTGTATTCAAATAAACATTTATTTTAAATGTTGGATGCATCAGTAACACTAGGATGGGTAAGATCTTGAAAATAAGCACATTTATTATAAACTGGTGACACATTGCAATGATCTTCAGTTGCTGGCAAATAATCTAAGGCAGGGGTTCCAAACCCCTGCCCTCAGCAAGCCTCAAGATCCCTCTATCCAGTGCCTGGGCAAGCCCTCTCCAATACATTCTTATATGTACATTTATGTACATTTATTTAAATTTGAAATATAAAATAGTTTTTTTTGCCCCTGACACAGTGTCAGAGAGATAACGTAGCCCTCCTGCCGAAAGGTTTGGAGACCCCTGATCTTAGGAATAGAAGATTACAGAATCTTGTAATCTTGTTGCAGAACTATCAACAAAGCAGAGGGACCAAGCTGCTAATAGAATGCCATGCCCGATGCATTTTCTTCAGCCAGCAGAAGCAAGTATTTCAGGCTTGCCCAAATTGTGACCCTTCAACTGACTGAAATTGCTTTAGTTGTTGTGGTAGATAGCTTGTGACAGGAGATGAATGAGGTGACCTTTTGAGTCTCTTGGACCAATTAGGGGATTTAATACTATCAGTGATCTCATTCTGGACTTCCTCACATGGAAGAACCATGAAGAGTTGTGCTCAGATGTTTCTTTTTCATACCTGGCCAATTCTAGAAGGTGGTGTTATACTTCCATCCCCTGGTATTTAGCTTATGAGGTGTTCAGAGCCCCATTGCTTCTCCCATTCTCTTATACATCTACTTGGAAGCTGCTGGGAAGAGTCAGCCAGAGATTTGGGCTAAAATGGTGCCCAGCGTGGGTGCCAGCTATCACCTGCAGCCAGCCTCTGATTCCCCGAGACCTTCTGGCCCACTCAGCTGAACATGTCTGGAGCTCTGCTTTGGTCATATCCGGAGGGTGTTTTGAGGGCTGCACCCAGCCTCATCTCAGAACACCTTCTGAACACTTTTTCCATTAGCTTCCTGGAACTGTGCTTACACCCTTCCCTTTCCCAATTTTAATTCCTTCTCTTTTGGATTTTTTTAATAAACCAGTTACTTTTTTACCCTTTGCTTGTAAAGTCCATATTCAGAGGTAATTCACTAGGTTGTCACATCTGATCACCCTGACAGATCTCATATGGCTTTGATTTTTAAATACAAATCCTTGATGTTCTGTATTGAGAAAATGGCCCCATTCTGCCTGGTCTATGTGCCCTGGGATGGTGGCAACAGATATTTCCTCCCCACTCATCTTCTGGCAACAGATAGTTCTCCCCATTTTTCTGTTGATTCTATAAATAAAAGGAGTAAATGGGGAACAGAACAGGTGCCCATGTACTAACCATTATGCACCACTCCTCTAAGTCAGCCTGACTTCTCTGGGTGCTTCCCTGACACCATCTTTGTTGTCATATTCAAACATTCTGCTGACACTTCTGCTAGACCTTCCAGAACGTGAGCAGTGGTGTGCCTTTCCTATGAAAAGCACTTTTTGACCATACACATATGATCCGTGCAAGATCATATGTGTATATTTCCCTTCTGGTATGCACACAGTGTGCTCCTTCCTCAAAAATCTCAAGATACCACATTCTTTTCCTGCCTTTCTTCACTCAAGGGACTTACTTCCAAGTAAACATGCATATGATTGTGTGATGTTCATTAGGTTTTATTGTTTTTAATTATTGATGTGTTTTTTAGCATCAGCCGCCTAGATATGAATTTTGATAATACAGGATATAAATCTTTAAAATAAATCAGCCGGCTAAACCCAAAAGGCAGAAAGAGGCATACACTCAAATTATTTTTGTCGAAGTAGCACAAAAAAAGAGAGAAATGCTTCATCTGGTTTAGAAGCCAGAAAGAATTAGAGTAATATCATCATTTTCTCTCATATAAAATGAGGGGTATTTTTAATAAAAAGGACTGAAGTATAGTGAATTTTAGCAAAGGGTTTCTTGAAGTGGAGGACTTATAGACTGTGGAAGGACTGGGGTTTTCTTTCTTGGGCTCAAGGTCTCCAAACCCTGGCCCTGGGGCCAGATGTGCTTTTGGTCAGACTCCACTGGGCCCTCAGCAAGCCCCTTCCCTCCAGTCCTTGGGCAAGCCCTATAATCCTCCAGAGGTAAGGGGAGCTCTGCTCTCCATTCATCAGGAGGGTATTTTGCGGGCTGGGGTGGCTGCATACATTTTCCCTCTCTGTGTATGAAAGTGCCTATGAACTGGTTTGAAGATCACCCTCTCCCTGTGTGTTGTAATGTGTTAATGAATTGATTTGAATTCATTCATTTATTCCTTTACTAATATATTCATTTATGTAAATTTATTCAAATTTGAAATGTAAATATGCTTTTCTTCCAGCCCCCAACAGTGTATCAGAAAGATGATGTGGCCCTCTTATAAAAAGTTTCCTGTCCTAGACTGTGGAAAAGGGAGGCGTTAAAACAGTGGCATTGCTAGACAGGGTGTCCAAACGTCTGGCTTTCCCCGGACTTCTCTGGGTTTTATTACCTTGTCCAGGGGGTAGGAAAACCCAAGAGTGCCTCCAGAATTTACGAGCCATGCACACAGCTCAGATTTCCTGAGCCCTAAACCTCCAGCTCCTAACCCTTTCAGTGCCCTTTTAACTGTTGCAAGCCATGCAGTTTCCCAAGCCCTATAAATCTCCAGCTCCTAACCTTTTCAGTGCCTCAATTTGGGCAGAAATTGCAAGGGAGCAGCAGCAGCTCTGCCTGCTTCAGCCAACAATTCAGGCTCTGCTCCACTTCCAGACCTGCAAGGTAAATCCTGCCTGGGGATCCTGGTTTTACTCTGCTTCCTCCTTCCCAGTCCTTTACATCCTGGTCCTTCTGGCTCGCTACAGTCTGCTTTTGCACTTGGCCCACCCTCAGGGGCACTGCTGATTTCTCTTGGTGGTTCCAGATCCCATCTCCCTGATGCAGAGATGTCCTCCTTTCTATCCCCCTCTCTGCTTGATATCTTGCTTGTGTGTATGTGTATGAGTGTGTGCTTGCGTGTGTGTATGAGTGTATGTTTGTGTTTATGTGTGTGTATGAGTGTGTGCTTGTGTGTGTGTGAGTGTGTGCTTGTGTTTATGTGCATGCGTATGAGTGTGTGCTTGTGTTTGTCTGGGTCTGAACCACATTGGAGTCACTGGCTTGTGTTAGCTACTACAAACAGTCTCTTTAATGTCTGGGTTTGAATCATGCATTTTACAAGGTTTTCAGTTTTAATAGTGTTGAAATTAAGTACAGGTAAGCAATGAGTATTTTTGCTTTATTTTAACATGTCCTATATATGTCCTACATTTTTGGGGTGTCCTACAATTTTTTAAGTGGGTAGGAATTTTGGGCTGAGGTAGGAATTTCAGCCTGGGAGGTAGGAATTTCAGTCTTGGGGTTCAGGAATTTTGGGTTTGCCATCTGGTCACCCTGATAGCTAGAGAGGGTGCAAAGCACTAAGATTTGCTGGGAGCTTCATTGCAGTGTGCAAGTGGTCTCTCCCACCTCTTTAGAGCCATTTTGGATGGCATATATCTCTGTTTTTTAAAACTGGTTTGAAGAAGAGGGGCCGCTGCCACGCTGTAATGTAAAATGATCGTTATAAGAATTAGTGCTTTGTGTCATTTCTAGTTACACCACAGCACTGAATCTACAAGGCTGTTTTAAAATTTCATTCTACCAGCTGCTAGAGTTCATGTATGTAAGTATGCATGTATGTTTGCATCTTCCCTCCCTCCCTCCCTCCCTCCCTCTTTCTTTCTTTCTTTCTTTCTTTCTTTCTTTCTTTCTTTCTTTCTTTCTTTCTTTCTTTCTTTCTTTCTTTCTTTCTCTGCTTCACCACAGAGGGAGCTGTTGGCTCTTTGGATAGTTCAAATTGACTCTTTGGGCCGGTTCTAGAGAACTGTGAGCTAGTAGCTGATCTATGGATTGAACTGCTTGCTCCTTAAGAATTGACAATGAGGTTGTTTGCTACCTCTAAATGAACAGATACAACAACACTGCATGAAGGAGAGAAAACTAAAAAGCCAGCAAATGCATCTGAAAAGACCTACCACCACTATGTCCTATTGATGATTGTCTGGTCCATTTGATTCCAGGCCAATGGAGTTTCAGTCACTCCACAGGCAGGCTAGAAAAGGCTAGCAAAAACTTGGCTTAGGTGGAACATCACTGGTGAACAAAATTAATGCCCTTCACTTCCATTAAATTAAAGGGGCCAAATATTCCCTCCCACATGCTTCCTCTCCGTAATAAGATTGCCTTGATGCTCCCCTCCAACTGAGCAAGATTTTGATCAGGATTTAGGAGCTCTTTTATTCTTTGAAAACTCCCTGAAACCAGGTATTGCCCTGAAAACTTGAAAAGGCTGCCTGAAAAAAATCAGAGTAGCTCTAAAGTCTTAATCTAGAAATGCTCTCGGTGAAAATTAACCAGTTTTTCCTCCTGTACTTATCTTCCTAGGTAACAACGAAAATAAAGATCCTGTTTTGTAACCTTTTGCTTTCTTGACTTTCTGAAAATGTATCTTTGTAATACTGAATTCAGGCAGGGAAAAAAGAACATTACAAACCAAGGAATTATTACAAACTCCTTGGTTTGGAATAACTTTTTCATTTCTGTTTCTGTATGAAAACACTGCCTCTAAGAACAAATATAACAGGTGATTTCAGTATAATGGTTTGAATGATCAGAATATATATTGCAATATAAAATGGATATATCCCTTTGAACATATCTGAGGCAGGCGAGATTTTCAAAACAACCTTTGCATTTTTTAAATCCATTTCATTTCAAATTATATATTACTGTTCACAAGTAGACCTACTCATTAAAGGAGGGAGACAACAGGTCCACCACAGAGATTTCCTTGGCAACATTTCTTTGTTTGCAACCCCAGTTATTGCTATCCAAGGACAACCACTCAGAAAGCATTTCTTACTTTTATGAATCTTTTCACAAAAGGATCCAGAATAATAAACTCTCAATCATCCAGTTCAAGGTCGTGGAAGATCAGCTTGAGGGTCAAAACATTTGAAATAGTGCTTTATTCACTACCATTTCTTAAAAACAAAAGGTGTACTATACATTGCATATTTATCATAGTGTTTGTATTTTATTTATTTGAAACAGAATTACAGATACATCTATAAAATTTCCCTTTTCTAGTCAGCTTTTTAAGATCACAGGCAATGCAATCCTGCCTTTAGACCAGAAAAATCAGCCCAGCTAAGCTGGCCTAAGTAGGCCATATCCTGAGCTGAAAGGCCAAACCCACAAAGGTAGGAGATATCTAGGATGAGATATCTAGGATGACAGTTTGTACAGGGTTACATTCACACAATATAACAACTGCCATAGTCTTTCTGCTACTGACAAAGCATAAGTGATGTTCATGGTATGTCAGAGGATTCCATGTGACCTAAAAGCCCCTAGATTAAACAGATACCATCTTCCACTGGAGCAGCACAAAAACTTCTTTTCAAGATTATGTTATTAGATACCCACTTGTTTTAATCAGTTTGTGATTAGTTAGTGATTAAGATCTTTTTCCATCTCTGCAGAGACTCCAGTCAGCATGTAAACTTCCCTTTTTATATAAACTGTGCTGTAGTAGTTTATATAAACTGTGGCTGTGGGTGGCGCAAGTGATTAAAGCACTGAACCTGTTAATGAGCAGGCCAGGGTTCGAGACCCAGGTCGGCCCCACAAGACAGGGTGAGCTCCTGTCCTTAGCCCAGCTCTGCGACGCCAGCTGGATCCAATCGTATTGGCTCTGCCTTTCCATTGGACTAATTCAGTGGCGTGAAGAGGGGGGATTTGCTGCTTGGGTAACAGCCTATCCTCCGTAACAATCCAACCAGGCTTTTGAGCTTCGCATGCAGCATATGCAGCGCCGAGCACGATACCATAGTCTTTCAAGACTGACGGAGGCCTGCTGTAGTGGTGGTGATTGTGGGCTATGAGTTTTTTATAGCATCCCTGCTCCATCTGCTGGGTATCAGTTTTCTCTGAGCTTTCCAGTCAAGCTTTCCAGTCAAGCTCAGGCATTTTTCATTATACTATACTTTGTACTTTGCCTCATACATGTACAACTCCAGAGACAGGAGTTGGATGGAGACATGTACAGATTAGGGAGTTGGATGGAGACATTGAAGATCTAGGTTCAAATCCCCCTGCTCCGGCAGTGAAACTTCCTAGCTGATCTTGGGCCAACCACTCACATTCAGCTTCACCAACCTCACAGGGTTGTTGTGAGGACACACAACCTCCCCTACGAAAACACAATATAAAACAACTTCTATTGTAAGGACAGAAGCTTTGTAAGCTGCGTTGGGCATTTGCTCTGGAATGGGAAAAGCGTAATAAAAATCTCTTTCATCAATCAATCAATCAATCAATCAATCAATCAATCAATCAATCAATCAATCAATCAATGGAAAAGATGTGAAATCACTAGATTATCACATCTTTTCACCCTGCTGACACTGTTGTGAGTTTGATTTTTCATAAGAATCCCGGCAGCTCAGTGCTCCACTGGGAAGAATTTTCTTCCTAGGCATCTCCCTCTGCCTGTTCACTGTAGGCTGGGATGGTGGCAAACTACCAAGTTTCCCCCCACCGCCCCATTCTGCTGGTAAAGGAAAAGTGAGGAGTAGGAAGGGGTGCACTAGGACTCATGGAAAGTTACAACTCTCCTTGGTCACTTGGGTTCTCCCAAGAGTCCCTTTCTCTGACACATAGTTGTGTTTAATTAATAACTAAATTATGCTATTCTTCTTGTATTTCCACCAAGTTGGCACACCTCATGGCCCAGCAAAGCCAAATATTTGCCCTATATTGTGGCCTGTCAGATTCCTGATTCTTTTACTTTTCTGAGGTCAGCAGCAGAACTGGGGACTACGGTAAATTGTTGCCCAGTAGATTGCTATACATGGCTAGCGTTTTCTGTGTTCACCCAAGTGTGTATTGCAAGTTGCAGAGGCCCGACTTAATCAGCTCTTTGAGCCATTTGTGAACTGAAACCAGTTGCAGCTTCCCTTTCCTTCACGACAATGAAAATTGGTTCTGGAAGTCCTACTGACTGAATAGTGGAGGTGGAGATGAGGAGAGCACTGCAGCTCTCTTGTAGCTTTCTTTTGGAGTAAAGAGACACATCTTTGCTAAGAGCTAAGCAAGCTCTCATCACTTTTTTTAATGTACCCTCAGATCCATCAGACCTCTGTCCTCTCTCGCTGAGCATGTCAGTTGTGTAACAAGAGAAGAAGAATCTGCAGCCGACAAGAGGAGTTTAGAAGGACTCTATATTCACACTCTTTATTTTTAATGGCTTGGTGGTCCCTAAGTAGCTGTTTTGCTACCAAGGAGGATTGGATAAAAATCCAGAGGAGAAAATAAATACCTAAACGAACAATGGTACATCTGTGCTGGAGCCCTGACCCCTTTCATCGTCTGTCTAAATGGACCATGATAATGACAGGCTCTTATGCGCACTGAAAGGGAACATACAGTATTGAGATGTTGGCAGGAGGGAGGGGGAAACTGCTTGCAAAACTGGCTGGCTGTTCTGACTGAAATGGCTTCATTTGCGAAGCTTTATATGCTCAGATATGATTAAAACAAGAGCACTCTAGTGATATGTGCTTCCTATTCTTTCTGACATAGCGCATGCCTCATCTTGAGTGAAACCTTTATACTTCCATAATGGGAATTGCTGTCTTAATTATTATTATGCCCCTGGAACTGTGCATTGAGCATCACCAGTGATCTCAGAGCGGGGGTCATGGCGAATGATGCTCTTTGTATTAAATGCTTTTACATCTTGAGTTAGCTGGCAATTGTCTCCTCTTTATCTGAACTTTGTGGGCTTAACTCCTTGGGCCTATATTCCAGCCCACTGAAAGACAATCATTATTATATTAACTTCTTAACTGCAGCATCTCATACATGATGAGATATGTTGGAGCAAGTTCCTAGGGGACTTGTTTTTTCCTCTCCAACCTTTCTCTAAATCAATAAGGAAATGAGAAGGTATGATTGGAGCATAGCCCAAACAACATTATCACAGGGTTTTAACCTTCATTTGTGGAAGCTGATGTCTGTGAGAAATCCATATGCCACCATCTGAGCTTGCAGCCAAGATTTTATAGAACACAGGATGTTGGTGCATAGGAGATACTGTTCTCTGAGGGTTTCTTTATATATAAAAGAACCAGAAACAATATAAGAGAACCAGGCTCAGTGCAAAAAGCATTGTGTCGTGAGAGAAGTGATCATAATTGGGACTACGCTATTCAGGGAGGGAAGCATTTCTTTCCTACCATGACTCAGTCCACATGCCCTCCTCCCTAAGGTGCTCTGAGGTTCCATTGGCACCAATGAGAACTCATAGCCCTTGATGTTTTTGGAACTCTGGAAGAGCCGGAGGCTGAGTGTGAGGTTGAGGCTTTGTATTCTGCCTGAAAGAGGGCCAATGATGAAAAAATTTGGAATTTAGGGCGCAATCTAGAGTAACTAAGGGAGTCCTTGCTGCGGTGTAAGAACAATTTGCTCTGGATTGCAATAAGAATTTCCCATAGGTTTTCACTAGGTGGTGCAGTAATTACTGGTACATGTAATGTCTGTTATGTACCCCTGTAGTTTCTCTGGATTGTAGGGGGTTAGTCAGAGAAAGATGAAGAAGTTTCTCTTCCTTGTAAGTTACTTGTAACTCCTGCTGCTTGATAGAGGGGGACAGTACTGCTGTGAAACCAGTGACGTCTGCCTGGGGGCCTGCTCCCTCCACCCCCTTGCTCAGCTTGTATATCTTGAAATAGAGGCTATCACAACCTTGTCAGTCTTTTCTTTTCCCTCTTGTCAAGAACACTGACCCTGTAAAAGCCTGATTTAGAAAACTCCTACTATTTTGGTGGCCCTGCCAGTTTGTGCTGACAACCAAGTTCTGGTACAGAAAGCAAAGAGGGGAGGTAGAGCATGAAATGGATGGACTTGGTCCATACATAACTTTCATAACTTGGAGACTGTGTAGAAAATATTGTTGTGTGCTCCCCTTTTCCCAGAGGAAAGCTCCTGCTACAATGCTTCATCGTTTGATTGCTTTGGGGGAGAGACCAGTGTACTGATAATATTTGCTTCATTTTCCAATATAGAAGCAGAGCACACTGGAAGCAAGCAGAAATTCCTTCAGCAGGCAGCAAATCCCCCAAGGCTGTACCCCAGTTTTCAGCTAACTCCAACTGGATGCCTCTCACCTCTCTTCTTCCATTTTTCTCCTCTCACCTTCAAAACAACAGTTGTTTCCCAGACACACACATCTGCTGAGCACTTATCTCATATCCCCATTTCAGCAGGAGAATTGCCCATTCAGAAAACATCCAGCACCAGTAAAGGAACATTAAGGTTCTTTTGTCAAATCCTGATTCCCATCAAACATCCCTTTAGGCAAAGCTGTAGACTCAGCAATCCGACAGTCAAACTCATAATAATACATTATATCCAGAGTGGAAGAGATGGTTTGGTAAAGAAGACAACAGGCCTACTTTTGATCTTAATCATCCTTGTATTAATTTGTGATTGCCCCTGAAGTATAATTTTGATTTAAAAATTATTCTGGATCTGCAGGAGTATGACTAAATGACTTCCCCCCTCTTTTTTCTCAACAGATTTCAAAGACTGAACGTTAAAAGCAGTAAATAAGGTGGATATCACAGCCAAGGTCTGTGATTGCTTCAGATATACCAACAGTAACAGTTGCCCATCTTCGTTTTATGGATTCCTTTTGTTACAGCATTATTAGATGCCTGATGCTAAAATACTACAGTGCTCATGCATATGGCAAGCATAGACTGAGAAATCTCATGTGAAATGCTATAGGCTGCAGTTGGGATGGCTGATAAATGTGAAGCTGCCTCTCAGCCTGTCCACTGCTGTTGACACTGATGTAGGTGGGGTGGTTGATCAAATAGCCATTAGTTAAAAGGGTATCATGAAGATTACAGCTTAATCCTAACCAGCCTTGGAACTGGCAAGCAGGTAGACTTGCTCACTTCTAGGACAGGGTTGGGTATTCCACAGATGGTGTTGGGCCAGTGCAAGAGACTTACGCCAGCCCAAGCAGAGATTAGGATTGCGCTCTGAGCCTTAGGGTGCAATCTAATCTCCAGTTAGGCCTGCATAAGCTCTGGCATAAGTCCCTTGCTGACCTGGGATGTCACAAAAATGCCATAAGGCACTTCTACCCCACTTCTGGGGGGTTTAGGCCAGTGCACAGGCATATGCACTATGAGAAGATAGGTTGGTTGAGTTAGTTCAGCCTAAATTAGGTAGTTTTGTGCCCTTAGTTTCTCATATGCAACTCATTCCAGTTACAGATCTGCACCATGTTGCTTTAAATGGCCTTTGGGTAGACAAAACAGGATATAAATTTATCAATAAATAAATGTCAAAAATGGGATTGCGGTTCCCAAACTGCTGTAATATAGCCTATATATAGCCTCTCACTATCTGAATTCAAGCTTTTAACAAAGCATCATGAGCTCAGGAATGACCTGGAATAGGCCATATACCCAGGCATTACCTGTTTGCTTGCTTGCTTGCTTATGAAGAAAACATAGGAGACAAGCAGAGTAAATGGCCAAGAAGATGGGTATTTATTTCATCACTTCCTTAGCTATGTCCAGGTGGCAAATCTACCATCTTGTAGTAGGCAATCTAGATAGTGGCTGATGTCTTCTGACAGTAGTTACAAGGTATTTATTTTAATTAGAACTGACAAAAATGGTCACAGTTCTGTCCAGTCTCAGCATTTCAAAGTCCCATTCATTGAAATAAAAGCAGGCCTCCATCAGTCTTGAAAGACTATGGTATTGTGGTGGCACTGCATATGCTGCATGCGAAGCACGAAAGCCTGGGTTGGACTGTTACGGAGGATAGGCTGTTACCCAAGCAGCAAATCCCCCCTCTCCACGCCACTGAATTAGTCCACTTGCACCACCCACAAGCACAAGCCACTGGTGTAAGCGGCTAAGACTCTGTGCCTGTTAACCAGCAGGCCAGGGTTTGAGACCTGGGTCGGTCCCACAAGACAGGGTGAGCTCCTGTTCTTAGCCCAGCTCTGCGGCGCCAGCTGGATCCAATTGTATTGGCTCTGCCTTTCCATTGGACTAATTCAGTGGCGTGGAGAGGGGGGATTTGCTGCTTGGGTAACAGCCTATCCTCCATAACAATCCAAACCAGGATTTCATGCTTTGCATGCAGCATATGCAGCGCTGAGCACAATACCATAGTCTTTCAAGACTGATGGAGGCCTGCTTTCATTGAAATAAGACATGGTAAACATGTGCCTAGCTCTCCCATAAAGATTAATGGAATATGCTTATCTTTGGCTGGATCATGTGTTGCATGGATTACGTCTGGTCTCCAGCTCTCCAGTGTGTGAGTAGTCACCACACAGGGTACAGCATGTGGACACGGAGTAGCCCATGATGTCTACACAAAGCGTCAAGATCAAAATGTATAAATGTAAAAGACAAAACTTCAAGCTTACTGATTTTATTTTTCATACATCTACAATTGTGAAAACAATAGCTGGAAGAGGAAGAAAATATATTTGAAATTATATTTGAAAATATATTTGAAATCTCATGATGGGTAGAAGCTTTCATCAACATTTCCAAATGCCCCAACAATCAAGGCATTCAATTTAGAAAGTACAGGAAAAGTGAGTTCCTATTTATTGTTTCTCACATTGCAATCCTCTCCCCCCCCCCAAAAAAAAACGAAAAAGGAACTCAAATTCAAAGGCAACTCAAAACTAATACAAGGTGATAATTTCACACATCTGATACCAGTCTGTAGAAGCAATTATAAGATATCACAGAGGATGAGAGCCTAATAAGATTAAAAATTAGGTCTTTAGTAGCTGACTGAAATAGCTATTCACGGGGGATGGAAGTAATTCTTTTTATAAGAACAAAAGGGGCTTGCTTGAACAGATGAAAGGCCAAACTATTCAGTACATGAAAGTGCCAGAAACGAACCTGCTTTTTTAAAAAAAAATCTCCTTGCATTGTTTCTCCACCCCAAATTTCCCCCTCCCAAAACTACTTTTTCTTTTTAAAAATGGCTGTTGGAGTTCTGATATAGGTGTTTGCATGCAGCAATGCTTGAAGAACCATCTAATCCAATATTCTCTACCACCGTGATCAGGAGAAGTTTGTAATGGAGAGTACAGAGATGATGACAATTCTTTATTGGCTGCAGCATGTATAGAAAATTACAGGAACATTGCTGTTTAATATGGGTAGGCCTAACCTTCACCTCTTTGTTTCACTCTTGTCACATCATGCCCCTCTTAAATTCCCTTCATGAACTGTTGGTTCTGGCACAAGCACCTCATTCTTACTTTTAAAATCTGATGCGGTTTTCTCATCTTTCTTTTTTCTCATATGTTGCTCACCTACGCCCATTTTTCTTTTGCTTTCTGTGAATTATGTTTTCTGTGAAGCCTTTGATATAGCACCCTATACCATACTACTGTAACAACACCTAATCACCTATTCTTGCAACTCTGCTTGCACTTTCTCTATTTCTTTGTTGCATTTCTTTTTTAGGATGTCATCTAAGTTAGGAACCTGTCTTCTCAACTATTTTCAGGGGGACCATATGGTAGACCTCCAAATGTAGACTTTACTTTTGGAGGACATTGTCCTACATTTTTAAAAATGTAGGACACCCTACATTTTGCCCTACATAAAAAAAAACACTTCCTGGGGGGGGCTTACCTTGTTTGGGGGTCTGCAGGACTGTGTGGAGCCTCTGAGGCCTCTGAGCCCTGCCGGTCAGCGGGGGAAGGCTGTAGCCACGCTGAGGAGCACGCGCAGGTGCCTCTTAGCCTGGCCAGGGAAAGCTGTAGCCACACTGAGGAGTGTGCGGGGGTGACTCTGAGCCCCCTGGCCAGCCGGCTGGGGAAGGCTGTAGCTAGGCTGAGGAGTGCGTGCGGGTGCCTCTGAGCCCCCCTCCCAAGCCGACCGGCCGGCCAGCTGACTCCACGTGGCTGCGGAGGAGGTGAGGGGCTGGAGTGTGGGCAGGGCTTCCAGCCCAGGGCCAATCAGGAGGCAAGAGAGGGATCTCCACCTGGCCCGCCTCCAGTTTCCTCCGCTGTGAAGCAGGAAACTTAAAGCAACTTAAAATGGCGACGCCCATGGGCACCGCTGTCCAAACACAGCAGGGGGTTTCCCTATTGTGCCAGACCCCCTGCCATTTCCGGAGGCGTCCGGGCATTTCCGGACATCTGGACAGCCTGTCTATTGTAAAGTGCCATTTACATAGGGTGAGCAGATGTCAAAACCACAGAAGAGGACAAGACCCCTCCATTATGTAGGAAACCCAAGAAAAATGTAGGACATGACAAAATAAAAGCTAAATACACTCATACATATTTATTTCATGTGGTTAATTTAAGCACTATATATCTATTAAATTTAAAACTGTTACATTTTATTTATTAATTAAAAAATTAATTATTTAAAAAAGGACATATAGTCATGCTGCATTTACGTGGATGGAATTATATAAATTAATACTGATAATAATGAGTTTGACTGATCCTATTATAAGAACATAATTTAACAGAGATGCTGTCCTAAGCTAAGGAGCTCTCTCAGCACGCCACGGCTTGATAATCTACAATCACCAATGAGGATGATTAATTAAGTGCTTCTATATGTTTAGGATTTGAGTCATGCTGATCTGCCAAGGTGAAGCTTAGTATGAACTTCTGTTCTTCATGGGAGTGTATAAAAACAGACGGCTTTGAACTGGGCAGAAAGTGAAACAGTCGGGGTTTTGGGAATTGGCTGACAAAAATTTAGAGAGAGCAGCAGGCTATTGATTGAGGGAGACAGACTCGGTTGTAGGACTAGTATGGTCTGTCAGTTGACCTGCTTTCCCTTTCTCCTTCACTCCTGTATTACAGATAGACAGGTGCAGAGAAACACTACAGATCTTGAGTATCCTCTGCTCACATGGAAACTAACCTAGCAATGCATTAAGCCAAGGTTTGGTTTCCTCTTTTCCTATTAATTTAGAGAATAGAGGAAATGGCTGACAAAGAGAAAGCTGAGCAATGTTCTCTACTGGCAGTTCCTCTAACTCCTACTCATTGAGATTGATCAACCAGCAAGCTTGCATCTGAGACATCCCCACTGATTTCCGACTCAAAGCTTGTTGGATAAACTCCAAAGGCCAGCAGCATTCCTATTAAAAAATTACAGATAGTATCAAATTGGTTACTCCCGACACATTCGAGGAATGTAATTGAGAACTATCAGTCAACCTGTATTACAAGTTTGGTTTTTTGAACTACTTGTATTTAAAAAATTGTGTATCCAAACAACAGGACACTTGGAGGATACAACTGTTTCATCAGAGCATTTTCATTTTTTTGTATAGGAGCATCTGGATAGCCAGTTCACCTGCATAGCTTTTTATAACTGAGCCATTGGCATGCAGTCTGCTTCTCATCCACTAGATCCAGAACATTAATTTCTATTATAGAGGCTGAGGCCTCAAATTAAGCATTGAAGGTCAAGTTTAGAACATACGTACAAAACAGATCTTATGGAATTGCTACTACCTACTCCACAAACTTTAATATAGGATGGATGCCATAACCACAGTAGCCATTATTAAGATGTATTAACATATGATGAAGGAGAGAAATTTCAAAGGTCTGAGATCATGATGTTTTGTGGCTTGACTCTTAAAAGGATACTGAATATTATGCAGAGAAAATGGGTTGTTTCAGGCTCCTTAGTGCAATGGGGCAGAATGGAGGGGTTTATGGATTTTCTCTCAGTGGGTATTTTCTCTTTTCTAATGTCATTGAAATATCCCTGTCACACATCTAGACTCTCTTGTCTCTGTCTCTGCTCTATTGCCTTATCGCTGTCTGTCTGACTGTCTGCTCCATTGCTTTATGCATTTCTCAACTGCCTGCTTTGTTTTGCAAACTTTTCCCACCCTATGGTGTTTTCATATATACCCCTTTTTGTACATTCTGAACAAGATATTCATTTGTATATTATGAACAAAACAAGAAAAAACAAAAGCTGCAAAAACAACTACATGTCTTGTAGCACTAACCAATTTACTTCAGCAGCAGTGTTTGTGAGCTGCAGTCCACGTCAGTCCATGAAAACGTATGCTGAAATAAATTGGTTTCTCTGTAAGGTGAGACATTATTCCTTTTTGTTTTTGCTGAAACACCGCAGGGCTGCAATCCAATGTACTCTTACACATGCCCATCACTGCATCCAGAAGGAGCAGCCACAAATCAGCAAGGTGTTACTTTTTTTTGGCAGATGAACTCCAAACTCCATTTTTTGGCAGCTTATGACCATTGACTCCTTGCCTTCTCGCAGCCTGGTGATCAACAGCATCAGTTTGTGGCTCTGATCTCTCACAACAGCTTATTGACTATGCAGTTTCCCATCCAAATCACAGCCAAGGTTACTGCTACTTAGCTTCTTCTGGAAAGGAACAGCTTTAAACTCCAAAACACACATCCTTCCCAGTGGCTACCATGTAGCAAGAATTCCGCATGACTGCCATAATGAATGTCAGTGACTCACCATATGGACTAATTCTATCTCACAACACACTACCAGGAAAACCAGGAAGGCAAAGTACTTGCATGGAGGTTTTCATACGCTTGGGCAGACATGAGTGGTGTCTATAAGTTATGGCAGCTCTGTGGAACTTTAGTGACAAAGAAGCATTTATTACTAGGGAACCACAGATCTTATCATAAACACATGTGCCTACCATTACACAGGGAGCTATATATCTACAGAAATAAAATCCTGATAGAAAGAAAGAAAGAAAGAAAGAAAGAAAGAAAGAAAGAAAGAAAGAAAGAAAGAAAGAAAGAAAGAAAGAAAGAAGGGAAGGGAAGGACAATGTATACTTGTAAGTTCAGACGGCAGTGCAATCCTAATCCTTGGTTAGGCTGGCACAAGTCCCGGCACAAGTCGTAGGCTGGCTGAGGATTGTTGCAAAAGTGTGGGAAGGGACACTTCTATGCCACACAGTGGGTTAGGCCAGTACAAAGACATGCGCCAGCCTCTCCACACCACAATGAGAACAGGAAGATGGATGAGTAGTGCAGGCTTAAATCGATTAGAATTGCACTCTGGGCAGCATAATGCCTTCCGCCACCCTGCCAAAATGTCCACGTTGCCAGTCTTTGGTCTGATCTGGGTGTTGTTGCATTGTGTTCTCATTGAACAAAAAGATCATTGTCACTGAGAACATGATGAGATGAGGCGCAGCATGGACAAAAGACCATCACATAGAGGCTCAGGAGGCTGGCTTTTCATGTTAAAATACCGGGATTTTTTTTTCATGCTATATGGGTGAATTTTGACCCATATGACCCTGTACTATATTTAGGTACATATAATGTACATATGATGTACATATAATATACATATAATGAATAAATGTTGTGTCAGGTTTTAGTATAATTATTTTTATTGTGAAATAATGATTTTTAGTACAATTTTTATCACCTAAGACTGCACGGGTCAATTTTGACCCGTGCGACCCTGTATTATAGCTAGGTACATACAATGTTCATATAATGTACACATAATGTACATATAATGTACATATAATGAATAATAATTATAATTATAATTAGTATAATATTTTTAGTACAATTTTAGCTAGCAAAATATTGAATAACCAATAAAAGGCAACATGGGTCCAATATGACCTGACTTGGTATAATATGTATAAATTGGATTTTACAGAAAAACTGTAAATTCAAAATCTTCATGCTTTTGGTATTGTGACTGTCTAATTAGCAGGAAAAAAGTCAGAAAGTCTTGTCAGATAATAATAATAAATTCCAGTAAAAACACAACACAAACTTCCTGGCAGGTGATGATGGACCCGGTTGGTATTTGTGGGATAAAGCAACTTGACATTTTGGTGGTAGCATGATGATGCCATGGTAATTCAGCACCAAGATCTTCACTGAAGGTAAGTCATAAGGTAGACGAGTCAAAGAACTACTGGCTTAATTTATTATGCAAGAAGACTTATGCTTGCGAATGAGATTATGCCAAAGCAGGAGCCTGATTTTGCAAGACTTTAGATCAGTGATTCTCAATCCTCCTAATGCCGTGACCCCTTTATAAGTTCCTCATGTTGTGGGGACCCCCAACCATAAAATTATTTTCATTGCTACTTTATAACTGTAATTTTGCTACTGTTATGAATCATAATGTAAATATCCAATATGCAGGATGTATTTTCATTGTTACAAATGAAATGTGTGTTCTATGCACACACTGAACACAATGGGATTTATTTCAGAGAGGCATGCATAGGATTAGGCCCTGAGGCTGTCAGTC
This sequence comes from Cryptoblepharus egeriae, assembly GCA_030015325.1. NCBI lineage: Eukaryota > Metazoa > Chordata > Lepidosauria > Squamata > Scincidae > Cryptoblepharus > Cryptoblepharus egeriae. The sequence goes on from JAREYC010000001.1 coordinate 157,391,641, forward strand.
AGCCCCAGTGCGCGCGCAACTACGGCCGGAGGTCTGGCAAGCCCGACTTGGCCCCCTGCACCAGGAGTCTTTAGGCGACCCTCAAGAAAGCTCTAGGCGACCCCCACTTTGAGAAACACTGCTTTAGATGAAGGTGACATACAGATGCCCTGCAGTGTTACAGTTTTTGTGTTAATCAGAGGCATTTATTTACAAGATCTCTGACAGCCATCCTTCATCCCCTCTGGATTGAAGTTCTGGCTGACTTTTAGCTCTGCATGGTAAGGAACCAAGATAGTCAAGAGAGACTGTACACTTTGGAAAGAGGCAATGGGTCTCTGATTTCTTGACCATGCGGAAAAAGTAAATTAATAAGGCTTAAAACTTTGAGCTAACAACATTTATTTATTATTTGGTTGGTGATAATTAAAAAAAGAATGTTATATTCCTGAAACCTGTTTTCAATGTCATTTATTAGGTTTGGTTCCTCTGTTTACCTATTGTATGGCTATCTACAGAGTTATACATGGCAGCATAGAGAGAGGTTAATGAAGCTGACTGGTACACACAGTAAGCTGGTGCTCAGCTCTGAGACGCAGCTGTGCTTTCCCAGCTGCCATAAACACAGAGATCTCTATTAGTTCTCATCCTCTGATTCACGCACACATTTTCCCACCGATTTGTATACCTCCATACAATACTGAATACAATACTAAATAGAGAAATTTAGTTATGAAGACCAATGAAAAATATTAATTACCATATACCAAACATATACACAATAAACAAATGTGAACACAATAAACAAATATAAACTACAATCCAGAGCAGTGATTTTCAACCTTTTTCATCTCATGGCACACTAACAAGGCACTGAAATTGTAAGGCACACCATCAATTGTTTTTACCTTTGACAGGGCACACCAGGCTGTTCAAATCCCCCAATTTTCCTATTAATTAATGAAACTCCCCAAATTCTCGTGGCACACCTGACGACTATCTGTGGCATACCAGTGTGCCATGGCACACCGGTTGAAAATCACTGATCCAGAGTAACTACGGGACCTTTTACACCGTAACATAGTTACGGTGCCACCTATGGGAAATCTATGGGAAATATGCCACGTAGAGAAATCCAGCTTAAGTGCCTCTTACGTCTGCCCATAATTACTCTGGATTGTAGGGTCTTTTTTGGTCTGGTGTTGGTATGTAGCTGTCCAAAGCCCAGTATTGATTGCTGAATTAGTTGATTAAAAGTAGTGCTTTAGACCCTAGTGACACCAGTTTATGATCACTGGATTGCTCAACACCTCCCTGTAATGAAGTTCTTAAATGTTCAGAAGAAACTTCAAGTGATTAAAAGATGACATAGCCAATCCTGGATTCAACTGCCATAAAAGGGAAGATGCCACATTCCTGGTAATATGGTATTCCTGGTATAAGACCTTACATCACAAATAAAGGCATAAAACAGAGTTCCATAAGACTCCACATTTAGTGGGAAGTGGGGCTAGATCTGAGAGTTATGCTGGATCCAAACCCCGTTCCTGGACAGCCTTGCAGCAGTCCAGAGCTGCTCAGAAATGTGCCATTGAAATTGGTGGTCCAACTCCAAGTAGACTCATTGGGCTGCTAAATTACTGCTTGATATAAGGAGAAAGTTTCCCCATGCCCTGTGGGAGCACTGTAGCAGCACGACCAGCCTGTCTGTTTTTGTGCAAGGTTAAGATTGGGCTGACGAATGCAGAATTACTGGATGGGAAAAGTGTTGTTCGCCCTCTGCCACCTTTCTGCTCTACATTGCCTGCTTTCAAAGTTACTTTTCCTTTTAAAAATATAGTCAACAAGATTCAGACCAGAAGATCAAAACAATCAGAAACATTCCTACTTCATCACACAACATAAAGCCACACAGACCCATTTTCCATTTTCAAGTTGCCTTTTTCACCTCTTGCCTGGAAACACTTTTTTCCCCATTAAGCCAATATACCCACACCTGGTAAATTTGTTATTTTCCAGTAAACTGCTGAAATACCTGTTCTGCCATCAACTGAGAAAGGCATCAGGCACAAGCAAACTATTTTATTACCGCTGCAAAAAATTACATTGTGTATGTTTCCAATAAATTCCTGTGGGAGAATACATGCGTGAAGATGGGTTATGCTCTTAGACAATGTTGTAACTGTTACTGAAAATTGTATGCACTGACTGATAAGCTTTAAGATCTGATGAATACAAAATATTTAGATGGAAGTTATCTTCATCAGCTGCCATGGTTTGACTGATGGAGAGAAGTGGAATTGAACAGCCATGGAGCCACTTCAATCCGTTCATGTGTGAGCAAATCAAATGCATATGTTGCTCAATGGCACTGCATATACTTATACCCTGTAGAGATCCCGGGTCAGTTTCTGGGGAGGACAGGAATACACTGGTGTGCTACTGCCATTCTGATACCAGTACTGACTAGTGGTCTGCCTCATAACCCAATCCTACCCCAGGACAACCCAGAAGATACAGTACTGTTAGCGCAACTTCCTCATCTTCCTGACTGGGACAAGGAAGAGAAAAGTTATGAAGCTTCCTAGGTGGTAATATATTAGTCAATATCTCAGCCCAACCTATATCAGGAGGCTGTTAATGAAGACATAATGGGAAAATGCCATATGTTTTAGTGGAGTGGCATCACATATTGACCAGGTCAAGCACTGGCCAAGGACCCACACCCAGTGGTGGGATTCAAATACATTAACGACAGGTTCTATGTCCCATTAGTAACCAGCTCTCAGAACCAGGCACTCTTTAGCAAAGGATTCTATAGAACCTGTGAGAACCCCCTGAAGCCCACAACTGCACACCAATCAGAGCTCTCACTTGGCCAGGCATCCTGAACCTTTAGTGCTGGTGACAATGTTAGTAGGGGTTCATGTCATGGAGAGTCCAGTGCCACCAACATATGCAGTCTTGAGTCTCTTTGAGGAAGTTTGCAGCCCAAATGTGGTTAATAAATAATGCTGTCAAAATAAGATTTTTTTTTCCTGTTTTCCAAGAACAGATTTGGTACAGAAGTTGCAATTGAATAACGGCAACTTTCTCTTAACAAGATTCATATTATGGGTCAGAGGTTCAAGACGTTCTGTAGAAAATGTAGCTATTTCACCATATGAAGACTAAGATTTTTGTGTGATTGGAGGAATATCTTATTTTGACAGATTTAATCAACTCATTATACAAAATACAGATTCTTCTTTTTCTATGGGAATGCAGAGATACAATCAGAGGCATTTCAATGTTAGATTTTTTTAAAAAAAAATCTGAGATTTCGGTTTTTATATGTGTTCATGCCAAAAGTCTGAATTAATGAAGCTACTGTTTTCACAATCATCACTATTCTCTTAAAAATTTTACATTCCCTAGAAATCTGATGCTTGCTCATGAATAGGCAATTAAATATCTTCTTCCAGGCAGCAAGGGCAGAGTGATGCTTCTCAAGATATATCTATTTCCAGAAAAGCTGGGATTGCAGAAAGAATCACATTGTGCATTCTCAAATAAATTAAGAATAACTTAAAAAATAATGTGAATTATCAGGATGGAGAGATCAATAAAAATGATCTGTATAAGTATGCCACTGTATTTTTAAATCAACACCTTACAATCAGTTCCTACTAGACGATGTCAATAGCAGAATCCTTGCAGAATAGGGTTTGGAATTTGTCAACCTCTGCCTTAAAGCAAAGAGCAACTCTGAGAGTTGATGATCCCAGCCTGAAAACCACACTGATGAAAATATGAATGACCAGTTGGATAAATGGATCTCACTGGAGGCAGCAGTCTACGTAACGCTCAAATATACTCCTGCGAACAGCAATAGACTTTCTGGCAGATGGAGGGATCAATAAAACAGCAACAGTATGCAGCATCAAAAACAATTCAATTCAATAATATCTTATTGGTTTGGCAAGCTGTACAATGCCCCTGTGTATGTATTGTGTGTATGTATGTGTATCAGAGAACAGACGCCTCTGGTATTTATGTGAAAAAGATCTGTTATATTCTAGTCTTGAGTAAGAGAAAATCTCAGCATGAACCAGAAGGAGTGCTGTCTATTGTAGCAGATATTAACAAACCCTAAATATAAATCATAGAATCATAGAATCATAGAATCATAGAGTTGGAAGGGACCCAATAGGTCATCTAGTCCAACCCCCTGCCTGCAGCAGGAATTCCCCCTAGAGCATCTCCAACAGGTGCTCATCGAGCCTCTGCTTGAAGATCCCCAGTGAGGGAGAGTCCACCACCTCCCTTGGCAATCTGTTCCACTGCCGAACCGCCCTCACTGTCAAGAATTTTTTCCGGATTTCCAGCCGGAATCTCCTCTCTTGCAGTTTGTCCCCATTGGTTCTAGTTCTGCTTTCAGAAGCAGCTATGAACAAATTGGCCCCTTCCTCCCTATGACAGCCCTTCAGGTATCTGAAGAGGGCAATCATGTCTCCCCACAGCCTCCTCTTCTCCAGGCTGAACATCCCAAGTTCCCCCAACCTTTCCTCGTAGGGCTTCCCTTCCATCCCACTGATCATTCTTGTCACTCTCCTCTGGACTTGCTCCAGTTTGGCTGCATCTTTCTTCAAGTGAGGTGCCCAGAACTGAACAAGTACTCAAGGTGAGGTCTGACCAATGCAGAATAAAGAGGAACTAGAACTTCTTGTGACTTGGAAGCTACAGTCCTCTTAATGCAACCTAAAATGGCATTTGCCTTCTTTGCAGACACATCACACTGCTGACTCATGTTCAGCTTGTGATCCACGGCGACTCCAAGATCCCGCTCACATGTTGTGCTGCCAAGCCAAGTATCCCCCATTTTATACCTATGTTTTTGGTTTTTATTGCCTAAGTGCGGAACCTTGCACTTCTCCCTGTTGAAATTCATTCTGTTTGTTACAGCCCAGGATTCCAGTTTATCCAGATCCTCCTGGAGGTTTCTCCTATCTTCTGATGCTACTCCTCCCAGTTTGATGTCATCTGCAAATTTGATCAGGCTCCCCCGTATCCCTTCCTCCAAGTCATTGATGAAAATGTTAAAGAGAACCGGTCCCAAGACAGAGCCTTGGGGTACCCCACTAGAAACTGACCTCCAGGTTGACACAGAACCATTTACTAAAACCCTTTGAGTGCGGCCATCGAGCCAGTTGCAGATCCACCTAACAATTGTCCTGTCTAGCCCATATTTTTCCAACTTCCCAATTAAAATGTCATGTGGGACTTTGTCAAATGCTTTGCTGAAGTCAAGATAAATGACATCCACAGCATTGCCACTGTCCAGTAAGCTCGTAACCCGATCAAAAAAGGAGATCAGATTTGTCTGGCAAGATTTATTCTTGGTAAATCCATGCTGGGTTGTTTTGATCACCGAGTACTTGTCTAGATGTGCACAAATTGTGTGTTTTATGATTTGCTCTAATATCTTGCCTGGGATTGAAGTCAAACTGACTGGTCTATAATTTCCCGGGTCTTCTTTTTTCCCCTTCTTAAAGATTGGGACTACATTTGCCCTCTTCCAGTCCAGTGGCACTTCTCCACTCCTCAAGGATTTCTCAAAGATGATCGACAGAGGCTCTGGAAGGACATCTGCCAGTTCCTTAAGAACTCGAGGATGCAGCTCATCCGGTCCAAATGACTTGAATTCATTTAGGCCAGTTAAGTGGTTTCGAACCAGTTCTCTGTCAATCTTAATCTGCTGTTCTGCACCATCCATGTTTTCATTACCTCTTAGGGGATGTAAACACATCCCCGAATCAGTCAATGATCCCGCACCCCCATTTGCACAGCCCTCCTTCTGTGAATAGACGGATGCAAAGTAGGAGTTGAGCAGCTCCGCCTTCTGCTGGTTTCCAGACACCTGTTGTCCATCCTTGTCCAAGAGCAGCCCCAGCCCCTCGTCTCTCCTCCTGTTCCTCTGGGCATATCTAAAGAAGCTCTTTTTGTTATCTTTGACTCCCCTGGCCAGCCTCAGCTCATACTGAGCTTTAGCATCCCTGACCCCCTCCCTACAGGACCGGGCTACCTGCCTGTACTCCTCTCTGGTGATCTTTCCAGTCTTCCACTCCCTATACTTCCCTTTCTTTAACTTCAGCTGATCCCCAAGTTTCCTGTGGAGCCAACCTGGTTTTTTCAGCATTTTCCCCCCTTTCTTTTTTATTGGAATTGTTTCTGACTGTGCTTGTAGAAGCTGCCTCTTAAGGAGCTCCCACCCATCTTGGGCCCCTTTCCCCATTAGATCATCAACCCATGGGATCCCACCTATGACTCCTCTAAGCCTGTTGAATCCAAATAAGTTGTTAGGTTTATTACTTCTATGTTAGGTTTATTACTTCTTTGCTACAATGATAGGGTAGTGGGAGTCAGCTGAGTTACAGAGTTTGGGCTGTTTGATTACATTAGTTTTTTTTGCCTGAAGATAGGATTGTTTTTAAAAAGAAACTAGGGCCATAATCCTAATCTCCAGTTAGGCTGGCCTAGGACCTGGCACAAGTCCTATGCCGACCTGAGGGTATCACCAAAGTGCTGTGAGACACTTCTGCATCACTCCTGGGGGAAGGTTATGCCAGAGCACAGACATGCACTTGCCTCCCTACATCACCACAGGAATGGAAAGACCTATGAGTTCTGCTGGCCTAGTTTAGACTTAAGGCACAATCCAGAGTAACTACGGGAGTACGTAAGAGACATTATGTGCACCCATAGTTACTGCACCACCTAGTGAAAACCTATGGGAAATTCATATTGCAATCCAGAGTAACTTGTTCTTACTCCGGAGCAAGGACTCCCCTTAGTTACTCTGGATTTCACCGATAGGCTGCGATCCTAACCCTAAATTATATACACTTAGCTGGAAGTTAGTCCCCCCAAACTCAGCAGAGCCTACTTCTGAGTGAACATGTATAGGATTGCACAATAAAAGGCCAAACTTGAGCTACCGGTATGTTTTTTTGGTGGCCTGAGATCTCTCTCACCAGCCATCAGGGAATGACACACTCCAGAGAGAAGGGCAGATAAACACACTGGAAACAAGATTTTCAGTTTAAGTTTTAACTCAGGGATGGCAGGCAGATAAGGAGCTTGTTGTTTTATCCATTCAGACACATCTAAGTTCCAACAGTTAGCATCTTTAAAAGGCAGAGTTCTCCTTACTATCCTTACTATCCTTACTCCTTACTAGCGCAGCTTCTTTCAACTGTTAAACATTCTTCTTTGAATTTGTTTTGATAGTATTAAGTCTGCACCAGAGAGTAAAACTGGGAGCTTAGAAACAGCAGCCTTGGGTTTGTTAACAGTGGCGTTATGGAAATCTGATACAGGATCAATAGTACTGGTGGATCATATCTAATCACAGTGATCCATGTCTTGTGACTTCAAGATGACTACTTGAATGCACATTACATGGGACTGTCCAGAAGGCTGCCAGAAACTGCCCGTGTGCTGGTGACCCATATCGTCTTGAGAGCATGACAGTTTGACACAGTCCAAGCCTTGCTTCTGGTGTTCATGCCATAGTCAGCTTGGAATCAGAGTGGTTGAGGAACTGCCTTCTCCCAGTCCAAGATCTTCTGTCTGGCAGTGCAGCAGCTTCTACCACCGTTGTGAAAGCAAAGTTGGTGCCGATTCTGAAGAGGGCCTCCATCATGGCTGCAATACAGTTATAAAACTCCCTCCCAGCAGAATTAAGGACTATGCCATCTCTGCTAGCCTTCTGGTGAGGCTTCAAAACTATTCTTTTAAATTTGAACAGGTTTGCTGATTGGTTTTTTTCCCCCTGTGGTTTATATTTTTTTATTTTTCCTATTTTCTATGTCTGATAATTTTAGACATGCTGCTCATTATTGGTACCCTGCTGCTTTTTTTGCTTTGCATTTTATTTTATCTTGCTGTTTTATTGTTTTAATTGCTTTTTGTCATTTTAATTGCTTTTTATTCTAAGCTACCTTGTGCACCCTATATTTTAGGGAGAAAGGAGGGAGATAAACCTTTTAATTAATTATATAAATTGTTTTACTGTCTGCTTTGTGTGTGTGGAAAGGGTCTACATTTGTCGTTTGGCTCTGCTTGCATAGATATTTATTTAAATAAAAGCAGCATGATAAAAGCATTATCCATCTACAGGGCTCTTTCTATATGAAGGAGATGTAATGTTGTCAGCATTGCACAGAACATTTCACCAATTGAAATGGGGAGCACCTTGGAATACTTCTTACAGCAACATGTCTCTACAAAACCTGCTTTGGGCACCCTTTGAGAAGAATGGTTGAATACAAATCTAACAGGTAAATAGATAAAAAGATAGATAAAAAGATAGATAGATAGATAGATAGATAGATAGATAGATAGATAGATAGATAGATAGATAGATAGATAGATAGATAGATATCTAATAGCAGAAGTACAGTATGTCAACAGCAGCTTCCACTGAAGTGTGAAGCCTGGATTTCCTGTATGTTTCTATGCCTCTGTATGTATTGATGAGTGAGAAACTGACAAGAGTGTGTATCTTTGACACTGGGGCTCACCACCGCTTGCAAATTCCTTCCTTGCAGGTTGGGTAAAACGGTTGGGGTTGCATGTTAGGAACATTCCTGTGTTATTCATCCTCAATGAAATCACATCCCCAAAGTTGATCCAAGTGGTACCTCGAATAATGAGTAACCTGAATTGCGAGTGTTTTGAATAATAATAAATATTGAATAATAATAAGTATTGAATTACAGTTAATGAGCAATGTCTCGCATAATGAGCAAGGCATTGCTGGAATTTGGGTACTCATTGATCCCCAGATAGATGCAGAGCTAAATTGGCCTAAATTGTTTAGGACTGAACCCTCAGCATTCTGGTCATGGAAAGGAAGGGTTTGGTCAAACATAAGATCTGGCCCTCAGGGCAGGGTTCATCCAGCCCTATCGTAACAGGGTTTTCTCAATTCCCCATATACTATGGTTCTGACAGCTTTTTTTTAAGGTTCCATGACCATCACTTGAAGTTTGGCCCTACTTTCCACATTGAACACCACGTAGCACTCCAAAGTAGTATGGCTGTGAAGGAAAATCACACTTCTCCAGTAATTTCCAAGATAATACTAGGGAAGTGCATCTTCTTGACAAAAGGACTATTTCCTTGCAAAAGATGTTTGGGTTCTGCCTAAGGAATGAGCAACATTTGTTGCCCAGCACAATACACTGATTTTTCTGTGAAGGTTCCTACAAGTTTGTGTGTCATGAGAAATGCCAGGGCATAAGCCTGCACTGCATAGCTTTTCATGATTGATTCCAGATTTGACACTAATTTGTGAATCATCCTCTCATTACCTATGTAATATCATGTCTTCTTTTAAACTGCCATGCAGCTTTGACTGCAATCCTAAAGACACTTTCCTAATAGTGAGACCCATTGAACACAATGGGGTTTACTTTTGAGTAGACATGGTTAGGACTGTGCTCTTTGTCTAATAAATGCCACTGTGGTGCTAAGATTATTGTGGTGCCTATCAAACTTGGGCTACAATCCAAAGTAACTACTGGACCTTTTGCACTGATGTAGTTACAGTGGGAAACCTAAGGGAAATGCATAGAGCAATCCAGAGTTATGCCTCTTACGTCTTCCCGTAGTTACTCTGGATTGTAAGGTTAGTGTTTATTAACTAAGTACCATTATACACCATTACCAGTTCTGCTCCTAGAGACTGCCTTTAGATGTAAATGTTGCAAGGAATCCAAAACAGCAGCCCTATTTCAACCTCTGCCATAACATAATATACAGCTTCTCCTTTGTTACATCATGGCAGTATATCGGATGCTGTGGGGACATTAACACTTCCAATAAAATGTACATGTTTCTCATCACATTTGGTTTCGTTTTTACATGCTTTGAGACAGTTACCTTATATGCTACATTTTTACATTTTTACATGCTGAACAGTTACCTTAATAAAATCACTGGGGTTGGGGGGGTCTGAGTTGTGGTGGTACAATTTTTAATATTGATTTCTGCCACACATTTTGGGCTCAGTTGAAATGAAATGCTAGACTTTTGCTTTCTCCTCTGCAGAGGGATGTGATCCAAGTGATCACATCACTGTCTTCCTCCCTGCCAAGTCCTTTAAGCGGGCTAAGGTCAGAGCCCTCAAACTTCAGTTTGAGAACTGCCTTGGGTACTCTTTGGGGTGAAAGGTAGAGTACCAATGAAATTAATAATAATAATAATAATAATAATAATAATAATAATAATAATAATAATAGAAAGCCGCTCTTCTGGGATCAGCACGAATTATACGCCACTACATCACACAGTCCTAGACTCTTGGGAAGGGTCCAACTGGTGATGTGAATGAAACCAGCACAAAATTGTTCGCTGTGTATTTATGGATGATAATAATAATAATAATAATAATAATAATAATAATAATAATAATAATAATAATAATAAAATAACCACTGGCCTCACTGGAAGGTTTGTGATGTATGCCAGTGGAACTGATGCACACCATATTTATATCCTTGTGAACCCCTCTAGAATAGAAATAGGAACATTTGGGGAGATAAAAATGCCAGTTGAGGTTTGGAACCAGAAATCAGTTCTGCTTCTTGGGCAGAATAAATGCTTTGCTATATAACTTGTAGGCTAAGTATTACCAAGCCCTATTTAACAACGAAGCATTGCAAATCGCTTGCAATCTATGACTTCTTTCAGCTAGCTAAAAATGTTTGCCACTCTTCTTTTCTCTTTGATCTGAAAGATGTGATAACCCTGGTGGGTGAGTGTGTGTGGATGAATACACAAACACGCTTTTCTGTTTTCTGAGGGGGATTACCTATACCTGGAAGTCAGAATTAAGGAAATGATAGGGAGGAAAGCAGCATTAAAGAAGTGACAGGTTTCAGAAATGAATGTGATGTTTACAGAATTGAACATGAAATTTTCCAGTGAAAACTGTCACTAGTTTGCCTTAGGACTCCACATGGTTTTATGATATTTTTTCACATTTGCATTTTTCATTCTTCCACCGCAGCAGCAAAGTAAATGTTTACCCCTAAAGAGGCTTGCATAAACCAAAAATGCCTTTTCTTTTTTGAGGGGGTGGGTGCTGGCAGTAGAGAAGATTAATCCTGACCAGGACTGCCAGGCATGACAGAGAAATAGAAGGTCATCTCTTTTCCCTCACACCACTTTTACTGGGGAAAAAATCCCTATCTTCTATCTAGATAAAACTGAAAAGTCACTTAGTGACTCACTGACTCACTCACTCAACTGATTCATCAACGTCCAGCCAAAACTGTCGGTCCTAGAAGCATGAAATTTGGGGAGGGTGTTCCTTCTGTGACATGAACACCCACCAAGAACTGATGTTGAGAAATTTAACTTTTAAAGGGCTGAAAAAGGGTGAAATGTGTTTTTTGTCCTATACTTAACATTGAAGACTGACTGATCAACTTCCAGCAGATGCACTGGGAGGGAAGGTGTGCATGGGGAGATGGTGCGCATGGGGAGGGTGCACATGGAGGAGGGTACATATGGGATTATGTTGTATGGGGTGTTGTGCATGGGGGATGATGCACATGTGAGGTGCTGCATATGGTATGCATGGGTGGATGGAGCACATGGGTAGACGGAGTGCATGGAGAGTGTGCATGGGGGTATTGCACATGGTGGAACGGTGCGCATGGGAGAAGGTATGAATGGGGGGTTGATGTGCATGGGGATGATGCACATGGGGGTTGATGCACATGGGGGTTGATGTGCATGGGGGATGTTGTATGGGGTATTGCTCATGGGTAAAGATGTGCATGGCGACACACATGCATGTTGCACATGGGGGGACAATGCCTATGGGAGGTATATGCATATGGTGCATATATGGGAGGTATATGCATATGGTGCATGGGGTGGCGGCTTGTATGGGGGGATGGCGTACATGGGATGGTGCACATGGTGGGGCAGCACACGTGAGGGGTTGATGAGCATGGGGGTATTGCACACATGTTGCACATGGGGGTTGATGGGCATGCAGGGATGATGTGCATGTGGAGATGATGTGCATGGGAGGTGTTGCGCATGGAGGTGTTGCACATGGAGGTGTTGCAAATGGGGGGACGCTGCACCTGGGGGTGGATGCATATGGGGGAGGGTACATATGGGGATGTTGTATGGGCATATTGTGCATGAGAGAATAATGCACATGGGGATGATGCACATGGGGGATGGTGCGCATGGGGGTGGTGCGCATGTGGGGATGATGTGCATGCAGGACGATGTGTAAAAGGCATTGATTTGCAAGGGGTGTTGATGCACATGAGGTTGAGGTGCATGGGGGTTGAGGCACATGCAGGGTTTTTTGCGCAATGGAGGATGACATACAGGGGGAATTTTACTCCTGCAACGCCAGGGATGAGCCCGGGCCACCCCAACAACCGGTTCACCCGAAGTTGGGGCGGAGCTGAGGTCAGGGGTGGAGCCAGGGGCAGGGCAAGGGCGGGCCCCAATGCCGGCGCACTGCGCATGCGCTAACCCCGATGCATGTGCAGCGCGCTTCCTCCAGGAGACACACTGCGCAAGTGCCACGGTTGGCGCATGCGCATTGCATCTCCTACTGCTAGTCCAAGGTCGGCACGTGCGCAGAGAGTCTCCTCCTGCTGGAGGAGATGCACTGCGCATGTGCCAACCACAGCACTTGCGCAGTGTGTCTCCTGGAGGAGATGAAGGTCGAGGTCAGCGCACACACAGTGTGTCTCCTCTTCCCAGCGTCCGAACCGGTACACCGGGTTTTCAGGTGACCCCGCTGCTACCGGTTCGGTAGCGGCAGGGTCATGGGAACAACCGGTTCGGGCGATCCAGCCCGAACCGGGTTGGGCCCATGCCTGTGCAACGCGGGTATGTTTTCGCTAGTGAAAAATAAAATCCTTAAATCAACTAATCAACATTAGTCATTTAAGTTTTAACTGATGATTAAAACCTGCTCCTACATTAACTGGCAAGGCTGAAAACAAACAAAATTCTGTAACTTTGGTTTCCTGGGGGCTCCTGCATTATCAGGCAGCAAAGGTGTAATGTATTTGTATTTCCAGTATCCATGTGTGATGAAATGTAAGCTTGAGGATTATGTTTTCTTCTAGTTCATATTCAAAGCCAGAAGAGTTATTAAAAATCTCTCCACATGTAATAAAAGACATATCTGTTTCCTTCACAAATTTTTACATTTATTTAAATGCAATCAATGCAATTTTTTACTCATATTACAGCTACACAGTTAATCGATTAAAACTGATAGCCCTGATATACTTCTGCAGATATTTTTGGGAAAAACTCTAGAAAATGTTGTAATCTGGACAACCACTGATACTCTGACTCTGATTTTAGGCTTTTCCTATACAATCCTAAACAAGGAAAGTGTGGTTAGGACTACAGCCATTTCATCATCATATTGAAAATTCAATTAATAAACATGAATCTCTAATAAAATAAAGTAGCAGATCTGTATGACAGCAGATTCTGTTTAAGCAATTCTTTGCAATAAACAGCATTACCTGCAAGGAGAGGGACAGTAGTCAGAGGCAAAGACTGAAATCCTATACACATTTGTCTGGGAGTAAATCCAAACTCAGTGGGACACAGTTGTGAGTAGGCATGGGTAAAAATGCATTGCAACTATGTCCTTTTCATTGTGCTAATGATACTTTGCTAGCAGGTAAAATTTGAACTGCCGACCAACATGGCAGAAGAACAGGATAGACCTATGAGGAAAGGGGTTATGTCTGCAAGGTTTGCTGTGTAGAAGTTTTTTCAGCATCCTGGCCTTGGGGGAGAAAGACTCAAGAAACCTTCGAGCTATTCATGACAGGTATTATACGTAGACTAGACACAATATTGGAAAAGCCAAAGATAATGCAGAACACCAGAGGGGAAAAAAAAACATGGGATAAGAATCAGGAAAAAACCACAAACAACAATATTATTGATGTAGCTCTACTGGATGCCTTTTGCAGAACAATTGCATATTGTGCATAGGGAATATTTATTCCTTTTCTCATCTTTAATTGGCACTAAACTGTTTGGAAGGCCTTCTGTTGAGGTAAATCTGTCAGCCTGGGAAGTGATGGAAGTGAGCCCCATTTAAAAAAAAAACCACATTATAAATCCAACAAATCACTGTGGAAGACAGCTCTCTGGAACCTGGAACTTCATAGCTATTTGATGAGTGTTAAGAACTTGTAAATCTGAACCTGAAATGACAGAGGAGGAAAAATTATAGCTTGTGTATGCCATGATACTGGATTGGTATGATGACAAACTCTTGATTAGACAGACATTGGATTTTTAGGTCCCTTAGACATTTTGCTATGAAGATTTGCACATGGAAGCAAACTGTCATGTACTCATCCTCTTCTGACACATTGCTGTGTAGACCCCATTTCCCCAGGTTATGGGTGTTATACTTTTTGCTAGATTGAAAACATGCCCACATCTGTTGGTCAGTAGTGCCAGCAGCTCTGTTCACCAGAGTCAAATTAACTTTGACAGGAGTTAACTTTGACACTTGGACAGGAGTTGAATGATCAACTGCCCGCTTTCATCACTAATTGGGCTGAAACAAACTACCGTATACCAGATGAACACCCAACACTCTGCTGGGGTGTGTGATATCTCTTACCTGACGCTCACAGCAAACATCAGAAAATCAGCCCTCCCATCCTCCATTGTTCCCATATGGCTCCAAATGGACAGAGCAAGGGCTGTGCATGCATGGCAGAAGACAGTAAAAGTACAGGCACAGGAGGTAATATGGTAACACAGAGGGTGTCATAGCATCACCTGTCTTCAGGTGTCATCCAGCCATGTACCTTCTGTCCATCAGTGACAAATAACAGGGTTTGGCAGAAAGATCCTTGTGTGTCTTGTCCATAATTGCCAGTTCAGGCTTTTTGTACTACTCCGTATGTAATCAAACTGGGACCACAAGTAGACAAAGTAGACAAAGGGAGCCACCTCAATATAGATTGAGATTTGCAAAGTTGTGAAGCTTTCCCCCCAAGAGGTATGAGGGGAAAATCAATCATGACAATTGTGCCCCACTCCCTTCAGTTAGTATCAACATTTGGTTAGTTCCCATCCAAACACAGGAGTTAAAAAGACTTTTAAAATTCTTTTAAAAGTCTTCTCCCCCAGTGGAAAACCACAAGTACCCTTCCCCTGTTGGGTCAAACTCTGATCATTATTGGAGTTGCCCCCAGGAAAAGAAGAAAAGGAAGAGACACAGAAGCAATGACAGATGTTCCTTAACAAACAGCTGGTGATCACTTACACACTACAGGAAAACAAAATGCCAGAACCTCTTCTGATCAAACCCCAAAGGGAAGCCACTGGCAAGAGTGTAATGACACAGATACAAGAAAGGGGGGAGGGAAAGGGGGATGGGGTGGGAGAAGGTGTAGGCAAGACAGACAAACCATATGGGCAAAAAACTATGAAAAAAGATTCACACATACACACAAGTTACAAAAAGGGTTGGAGAGAGATAATGAGTCAAAGGGGAGAACATTGACAAGAGAAAAAATGTGAAATGAGAACAGATTGGCAATTGAGACAGAAAGAGAATGGCACATCAACCTGTGCTGGGCAGTCTGGAAAAACTGACAGAAATATAGAAAGGAAGGGAATATTTTTTTAAAAACAGAGAGGAAAAGGCAAAAGTATTGGTGTGAAAAAACTATATAACGGATGGGATGTGGGGGCAAAAAACTGGAAAAGTCAGGAATGTATGATTTGACCTATTAATAAAAGCAAGACCCAGGATCGCTTTCTGCAGGAGCTGGTGATCTACGGCAACATTCTGTTGTTGCTTCGATCAACACCCACCCAGACTCCCACAGCATTGCGAGGCACTCTGGCGCCTTTATACCTGTTATTTAGTTTTTGAGAGAAAGGCTCGAATGCAGCAAATGGTGTTCCATTTCTTTGAAGGTCAGGTAGTGCTTTGCTGAGCATGTTGTTGTTCTTCTCAAAGGACAATGGACCACCTTGACACGCCTCTGCTTTTCAGAGTGTGAAACAACATCGCTTTGCTAGAGGATGTTAAACCACCTCAGTAGCATACAAAATGGAAAGACCTGAAAGAGTGAGGCAAATTCAGCCTTTTTAAAGTGTAATGACTCTTTCTGGCTATATGCGCTGCAGTATATTGTAACTCAGAAATTCTGAGTTGCCGTCTCATTTCTTCACCAATGGCAGGAAATAGCTTTCCTTTCTGCGATGACAATATGTGAAAAATTAGGGGAAAGTTTTTGTCTAGTGCCCCCTAACAGAACTGAAGAAGGTAACCTCCGTGGTATTGTCCCATACATCAATGCCTCATTTCCCCTGCGGCACATTTTCTTTGTTTCACATTTTAGAACTGAAACATTCATTTGTTGCAATAGCTTGGCAAGTCCTGGCAATGGAGGATTTTAATCATAAGAAAGAAGTAATAAACATCTGTACAAGTTTGCCGGAGTGATGGATCAGAATGTGGTGTGAAAGCAAATGAAAGCATTTGCATCTCCGGGAAGGGATTTGCGTCCTTGAAAACAGAAAACCACGTTTCCCAAGTGACAATTCAGAGTATTGGTTCTCAGGAATAAACTCCTTCTAGACTTCTTGTCGGGAAGTGGAAGCTTCACTGCAGTGGACATTCGACGGCTGGGGAGAACATATTTCAGTACTGTATAAGATCAGTGGTATTGCTAGGGGATGTGGGCCTAGTTGATGTGTGGTCTCTCTGTGTGTAAAACCACACTAGCCCAAAAAAATTTAATCTTTTCAAATAATACCATAGTGTTGTATATATTTTGATCAGTGGTGGGATTCAAATAAATTAACAACAGGTTCTATGTCCTAGTAACCAGTTCTCAGAACCAGGCGCTCATTAGCAAAGGGTTCTATAGAAACTATGAGAACCCCCTGAAGCCCACCACTGATTTTGGTGTATAATTACATGTGGAATGCAATGAAACAAACTGCATTAGTAGGTTCTGTCAAAAGTTGTAGCCAAAAACCAGTGGAGATGGGACAACGGTGCATCACCTGTCACATCCACAGCATGGGTGGTGGTCCATCCAGGGGGTGATGTGATGGCCTCTTGCATCTTCTTGGGTGCGAAGAGGGAGGAGGGTGGGGAGTGGGGAGCAGGAAGTGGGACCAGGACCCAGCAGTTATACAAGATCCTTGCCCCATACCCTGGCAGCCCTTAGCATTTCTGGGCTGCTCAGATTTGCACATGTTTTGGCAATGCAGATCCAAACAGCCCCACTGAAGCTGCTGCAATGTTGTCCTGATAGGGGGAAAGTTCCCCCTTACCATGGGCTGGCACAGCAGCAGCCGATCGCTTGCATTGGATGCAGTATAGGCACTCCAGTCTACTGTTAGGATTGCACTGTACATGTGTATCATGGACACCTGCTCTTGCCACAACTGATTGGAATGCAGACTTGACCATGCTTTGTGTAGGAGAGAGATGTGGAGGGAGACATCATCATCAAACTGTATAGTAAATAGTTTTAGGGAATTTCCACATGTTCAGTTTTAAGTTAGCGCTGCTGAATATGGTAATTCCAAACATGGCAACAACAAAGAACAACAAAAATCACAGAAGGAGGAACGACGGGCACAGAATTTGCTTCCTGATAATAAAATATTTTTGTGTAAAAACAATCAATTAAAGCATATTTCAAGGCCTTAGGAGTCAGAGAAGGTACACTTGAAATTGATACACATCAGTTATCTTTGAATAATAGTCTTTGGATAATTGTGATGTTTTGCATAACCAAGATCTCCGTTACAGAACCTTATGTATGTGCATATAGCTTTGTTGGTAGTTAGTGCCTTCATGTCTGAAGATCAAGCTTTGCCATGCTGAAAATGTAAATGTTAATTAGCTAGTTGAAATCTAAATGTTAATTATTGTTCTGTGCCCACACAATCGTAATTCAATTATAACTTTACTTGAAAAATGATGTGTTTCAAATATAGTTGGGTGTTCATTTATCACCAAAATCAAAATCTACACTGTGTGACAAGGCTGACACTAGAGAACGAAGCCATTATTTTTAATTATTGAAATTTTTTTAAAATGCCTCAGAGAAAGCGTAGTTCTTCCAGCGTTATTAAATGTTTAGAAGGCAAGGCTGGGTTGGCACCAGAGCTACACTAATGGCAAATTTGTCATTGCATGAACCAGCAAGTCTGGTTTTTTCCTAGTAAAACGCCAGTTATAATTAATAGGCTATCCTTTTAAGCTCCTGAATAGATGAAGGAGTGACAAATGACTATGTAGCAAAGTGAATCGCCAAGTTACTGTTTAATGGTTCCCTGGTGAGCTCCGATCATACAAGAGCTCCCCTATAAAAATGGCTTCGCTTAAATCTCCTAGCCTCATGAGACGGATTAATTCAGCCAGACATGGAACCCCAATCGATACACTGTGACTTTATGTTACCATATCTTCATCTTTGTACTACCCCAAATCAAAATGCAAAAATGTTGTGTTGGTTGCCACACAGTCAAACCTACAATCTTGATCCTACTGAATGAATGGAATTGCTCCTGTTGACATTAATTCAGCACGACAGCATTCCGGAAAAATTTTCTGTGAAACATTTCAGAATGAAACAGTTTAATTTCTGGGGTAATAACTTCCTCACTTCCACAATCAAATTCCATTTGCTATGTAATAATTAACTTTAACCATTAACTAGAAATTGGTTTTCAAGACAAATCTTTTCTTGGCATTTGGTAGCAGTGAGGAATTTCCCTCTTTCCAGGTCTGCCTTATACTTTGTAATTTTGACAGGTTTTATTTCAAAATTACCACACTGACATAGACTTTGAGTCAAATGAAAACCAGAACTGTATCATGCTGGGGTAGAGACAGACTACATTTTGGAGAGCAATACCTGTATAATTTGTAGTTTTTGTCTATAGAATATTGTTTTTAAAAAATTAATAATTATCTAGTTGATAATTATAACCAACCAATAATGATTGGTTAAAATTATCCAAATAATTGCTCACATTAACTAATAGCTTTTTAAAGGGTTTGCATGTGCATCAGATGTTGGGCTTTCTCCATAAGGAAGCTTTCAGTTTCAATTGACTGCTGCTGCCCAAATCTTAACTGCATCTTTGGAAACTATTCCCCCGTTTCATGATCTGGTGACTCGACTGTTGAGGAGTTTCTTTTTCCCTGTTCTGCCTTTTCAGTTCTGTGATGGATGTTAATTAGTCTTTATTGAATTATCATTTGCTTCTTGTATTTGTTAAAACTGAAAAGACAAGCCAGTGTTCTGTTTTATTATCTTCTTTTGACCCCAAGTATAATTGTTTTCTTTTCCATGTACTGATTATATATTTCATATTTGATTAAAATCAGCAACAATAATTAGCATTTACATTCTGCTTTCTATTGCATATATTGAAATAGCAACATGTATTATTTCAATAGTCCTTACAGTAGACTTACCCTACAATCCAGAATAACAACGGGTGCACTTAAGAGACTTTACGTGTACCCATAGTTACTGCACCACCCAGTTAAAACCTATGGGAAATTCATATTGCAATCCCGAGCAAGTTGTTCTTACACCGGAGCAAGGACTCCCCGTAGTTACTCTGAATTGCAACTTTAGTCCCGACGTCTTCATGCCATTCCATCCCAGCTTCTCCTTTGCAGAAGATACCAGAATGTTGTGTTAGGGCGATGGAAAAGCCCCGCTGCACTCACCTCTGTCTCCATTTCTTCCATTTTGAATGATTTTGCTGGTTTAAATGATTTTGTTGGTCAGAAAACACAAGTAATTGGTGGTGATAACCTCTGCACCAGCCCAATAGGGAGTCACACAAGGTTGATGCAGCCCCTTGGCTGCTGAAAATTGGGCCACCTTGGCCTGGGAATTCATGGTTGCTGTTGTCAGTGTGCACTGTGACTTGTACAGAAGTCAGAGATAAGTCAAGGACTTGCTCTGAATTACTTGAACTCCAAAATTAGTTACAAATGTAAATAACAAATGGCTTTCAATGGAACCCCCCCCCCCCCCCCGTAAAAATAGTACATGGATGAGAGGCACAAATGCGATCAGAATAGCAAAGCACTAAGTGCTAAAGTTCTCAGTCTTCCATCACAATATCAAGACTTGCAATATTTCATGGCCCACTCTTCACATATTATTTATAACACAAGAGAAAACCTACTGTACTATGTTATACATTTGCCATTATGTGTAGGTGGTTTGGAACATTGGAATTCAACAGATAAGCAGGTTACCTTGAACTTGTGACACCCCACCATCATATTTTGTGTACAGGTCAAGCCTCTATACATGGGGATTAGTTCCAGGCAGGTGTGTGTGTGTGTGAGAGAGAGAGAGAGAGAGAGAGAGAGAGAGAGCCTATGGCTGGCAGATTTTACCTATGGCCAACTAGGGTATGTCCAGAAACTCTGGAGATCAAAAGTTAGCAGGCAAACTTATTTCCCATATTGTAGGTATCAGTGAGCATGATGAAGGAAAAAAAGAAATTGAAATGGGTTCTGCAAATGAAGGAAAATTTAAAACTGCTAAGGTCACATAAGCAAAATTGTTATGGAAATAGCACAGGGGCAGCATTTTGTGAACTTATCCTAGATGAGATTGAAAAATCTTCAGTCATAACTAGAGGCAGAGGAGAAAAAAATAACAATCTAATTTTGTTTTGAGCAGGATTTGAGGAAGCTTAAGATACATTGACTTTTGCCTGGCAGGTTGTAAATAAAATCATTTTATCAATTCTGGGTTCTTTGCAAGGTTTTATTTATGGCTTTGGCACTGAACAAACCATGAATTCCTAGGACTCTTATTATCCCTAGACATTCACCTTGATTTACAAATGATAGATTAGTTTGCTATTCATTAGGGATTCTATGGCAGACTTCTGGTGGAAAAATCCCAGCGTTTCTGCTTGTTATTAGGGCAGAAATGCTGTTCTGGAACCTCAAAGCTATAGCTCTTATTTTCAAATGAATACTTATTTTCAAATGAATACTGAATATTCCGAGTGAAGTCAGTGCCGTCTTTCACATTCTGTTCTCCCTGGGAGTGTTAGTGCGGCTCCTAGCATGGGGAAGAACAGAAGTGATTTCTGGAATTGTTAATGCAATCAGAATATATATATATGTCAGAATACACACCCACACACCCACTGCTGGATAGAAGAAATCCTGGATCACAGCATGGACCCATCGATGCCTGTGGAAGATATCTTCTGACAAGCATTTTAAAAAATCTCAGGCTACATGTACATAACCAAAAATTGATGCATTTGAGCAAAGTTTTAGTATTTGGTCACATATGCACTGATCTGTGGTAAGTACACAAATGGCATACAACATATTTAGATATTCTTGCTGCAGCAGTCATGGGAATAAAAAATAGCATATTAATTTCAATACTGGATACATTTAAGTAGAATGTTTTTATGGTGAGATTTAATCCAGTGTCTCACTGCTGGCCTCTCTCTGTCTCTCTCTGTCTCTCTCTCTTTCTGAGGCATCTAAGATATTGACATCTGCAGAAAGCCAGAGATGTAGGGGATATTTGCCAAAGAGCAAAGATGTCATTCCAATGCGTGGCAGCAGTGAAGAAGGCAAATTCCATGCTTGGGGTCTTTTGGAAAGGGATTTAGAATAAGATAGCAAAAATTATGATGACATTGTACAAACTAATGGTGAAGCCACATTTGGAATACTGTGTCCTGTTCTGGTCACCACATCTCAAAAAGGATATAGAGGAAATGGAGACTAAAATGACCAGTGGTCTGGGACACCTTCCATATGAAGAAAGGCTGCAATGTTTCGGGCTTTTCAGACTAGAGAAGAGGCTCTTGAGAGGAGACATGATTGAGATGTACAAATTATGCAAGGGATGGATAGAGTGGCTAGAGAGATGCTCTTTTCCTTTTCGCATAACACCAGAACGAGGGGATATCCACTAAAATTGAATGTTGGCAGGGTTAGGACAGACAAGAAAAAATATTTCTTTACCCAGCATGTGGATGGTCTGTGGAACTCCCTGCCACAGGATGTGGTGAAGGCTTCTTGCCTCAATGCCTTTAAGAAGGGATTGGATGAACCCCTAGGTGAAAGGACAATCATGGGTTCCAAGCCATGTAGAGGTGGACAATGCCAGGTGCAGGGGTGGCACTTGGATGCAGGTGTCATGTGTGCTCCCTGAGGCATCTGTTGGACCGCTGTGTGATACAAGAAGCTGGTCTAGATGGACCTTTGGCCTGATCCAGGGTGGTTTTTTCCACCCTGACATTTCATTATTTGGAGTTTCCAGAGTATTTGATGTATATGATCATATTTTTCTTTCCCCAGAAGAAGTAAAACTCACAAACTCCAGGCTTGATGGGCTCTGTCTGCTTCATAGGGGGTAAATTCACAGGTATCTATAAAACACATTACCCATTCTTCCTATGCTTTGTCATTGAAAAAAAATATATTTCCTCTTTCACTCTTTGCTCCTTCTTGGCAGTGACAGTGCTCCTCTGCTTCTCAGGAGTGATATAGTAGTTCATATACCTAGCTTTGTGCAAATCAAAAGCAACATGGGAGTACTCTGCAGAGCAGAGAGAAGCAGTTCATTGCTATATGGAGCATAGTTACACTGATTTCAAAAAGCAGCTGGAAATTTTCTAAGAGAAGATTCCTGGGAAATAAGAGAGACTAAGGCTGCAATCCAGAGCAAATTCAGCCTGCTCTGACCTAACTGCACTCTCCTAACTATTCTGTATCCAGAGCAGAAAGTTATGCTGAATCCAGAGAGTCAGGAAGCCTGGGCTGCCCTAACTGCTCCAGAGCATGCTAAGTAATTGACACAAGGGGAAGACTTGCTCCTGAGGAGACACCCCTCAGAACACACTGAACAAGGAACAGCTGTGGTGCCTACAGTGGTGACATGACTCTGCACATCACCTGGTGCGGAAGTCTGTGCGTCATCCTGGGATGCGCCCCCACCCCCGCACCTGGACTGCACAGTCACCAAAGTTGGTGCCTGCGCAGTTGTTTCTGAAGCCAACTGGCTTCAGAAAGAGTACTGCGCAGGCACCATCTCTGACACCTGCGCAGTACTTTTCTGAAGCCTTTTGGCTTCGGGGGAGACTGTGCAGGCGTCAGAGTTGGTGCCTGTGCAGTACTCTTTCTGAAGCCATTCGGCTGCCGTCCGACTCCTGAGTGAGGCCAAATGGCTGTGCAGAGGCGCGGACTTTCTCTGCTCTAAGGAAGTCTCCTCTGAAGCTGTTCAGCATGCTCAGTGTGTTTCTGCGCAGTGCACCTCAGATGGCCGTTCAGGCCAGCTTCTCAGACAAGTGGCAGCTTCTGGCTGATTCTCCGCCTTGGAGCAGGCCTGAATGGGTGTGCTGACGCCCGGGGCCTGCCAAAGGACAGTCAAACACCTCCGGCACATCACCCCATACGGAGCGCATCACCCAATGCAGCCCACACCAGCTGCACTAGTCTGGTGACGCCACTGAGTGTCTTCCTTATAAGGAGTCCCTGATGAGATGCCAGTACATTCTACAGTGAATACAAGGGGCTTCTTGGAGTGGCCTGCTGTATCCTGAGGTTTGTGGGCAGCCGTAGTTTGTTCCATATCCTGAGATTGAGAGGCAGGGGTTGCAGCTAGGATGGCCAAGAACTCAGATTTTTGGTCAACACTGCCATTCTTACTCGGGCCTTATCATGGACCCCTATGGGTCTACTCATTACTATACCTGCTCCTGAGGTGGTATAACTCTGAGGGCTGGAAGAGGGCATTTCTGCCTTGGAAACAGGCTCTGGATACAGAGTAACTGCTCTGCCCTAGGCAATGCTCAACATGCCCTCAACTTGCCTCTCCTGAGCTGCTTAGGCTGCCCCAGTTAGGGCAGAGCAGGTCCACCTCTCTTAGGGCACCCTATCTTGCCTTGCTCTGCCCTAAGCCTCCTTCAGAGTAACTGGGCTGGAGTATCTTGCAGTTGCTCCAACCTAGTGTTAGATAGGGCAACCCAAGGGCTCTTATGTGGACAGATTAGTTGCTCTGGATTGGGCTGCCTCCCTACAATCCAGAGTAACTATGGGATCACATAAAAGACATTACGTGCACCTGTAGTAACTGCACTACCTAGTGAAAACCTATGGGAAATTCATATTGCAATCCACAGTAAATTGTTCTTACACTGGAGCAAGGACTCCCCGTAGTTACTCTGGATTTCGCCCTAAGGGAGGAAAGTGGTGATTCTGGCTCCAGTACCGCTTTGGCCCACAACTGCAAGCTCCTCAATATCACCAGCAAGGAAGCTGGAGGACCAGGGATGCCATGCATAGCCTCCTTGACCTTTCATAGGCCTTGTAAAGTCCCCAGAGGGCCAAAAAACATCACTTCCAATTTCACAGAGGATATCAGAAGTGGCTTTTTTTTTTGCTTCTCTGACTTTCAGAATGCCTTTTAAGGGACTAAAAAGTGAGGGATAATTATTTTTATTTTATTGCCTCCTTTAAATAGTGTGAGCTGCCTTGTAAGTGTCCCTTGTGAGAAAATTATTATAACTTTATTTATTATAACTTTAATTTATAACTTTATTAAAAACTCTTTATTTATAACTTCATTTATAACCCTGCCTTCTTCATAAAGACTCAAGGCGGCTCAAAATGAGGCACAATACTTTTGAATAAATAAGTTAGAACCAAGAGTATCCCTGGAGGCACTTTTCATCTGCTACTAGGCTGGTGACTGTTAACTACTTTTTACACTCTCATTTCTGTACAGATAACCAAATACAAAATACCCATGATCTCTATCAACTGTCAACAGTACATGTGTGTGAGCCATTGTTTTCCTCTTCCAAACACAGGCATCTTGAGAGGCAATTAAGTCCCCACTCATGATTGCTGGGAAAAATGGAAAAGAGCAACTCAGGGACCAGTCAGCAGATCAGTAATTTCACACTTGGATTCCTTAAGAACTCTTAGGTGGATGCCAACTGGGCCTGATGACTTGTTAATTTTTAAACTACAACTTTTATAGTGTACAACAGCTGGGTTGTGCCTTCTGGGATTGGCAGATCCTGAAACACAGTGGAAGGAAGCTTTTACAACTTCACGTGGCCCCATGGCCTCCTTCTCCCCCAACTATTTTTCAAGTAGAAGGCTTCCAAGGGTACCAATTTTAAAAAAGCAGGCCTCCGTCAGTCTTGAAAGACTATGGTATCGTGCTCGGCGCTGCATACGCTACATGTAAAGCACAAAAGCCTGGGTTGGATTTTTATGGAGGATAGGCTGTTACCCAAGCAGCAAATCCCCTCTCTCCACGCCACTGAATTAGTCCAATGGAAAGGCAGAGCCAATACGATTGGATCCAGCTGGCATCGCAGAGCTGGGCTAAGGACAGGAGCTCACCCTGTCTTGTGGGGCTGACCCAGGTCTCGAACCCTGGCCTGCTTGTTAACAGGCACAGTATCTTAACCACTCGCGCTACCAATAGCCTTTTTCTTTTACTAATCACAGCCACAGGGAGATCCTGATCCACATGGTAGGATTACAAGCCCCATCCTTTGCTAGAATTCACAGGACCTAACTCAGACCCAGTTTTACTGTAAAATAAAAAAAATTAAGCCCAGAAGCTCAATTTCTGGTAATGTGTAATTTGACCCCCCAGGCATACTTAGAACTGGGTTGTGGGTTGTCCTGCTTCCTCAATCTTAAGAGAAAACCAGTAAAGTGTTTGCAGTAGCCTGGAATCACTCTCCAGTGTGATACTTAGTAGGAAATAGGGACGGAAGAAGAGATTGCAATTTGAATTTGGACACCAGAGAATCAAATGGCACAGAAACACTGAGTGTGTGGACAACAACATACTGTGGCTGTCCACCCTTTTGGTTTGGGAATTTGGAGCAGGACTTACCATCTTGCCCACTGTCTTAGGAGTATCTATTTTGTGAATTTGTGCACAAGATAGAAATAACGGAAACACTCTTAAGTCTCCAGTGTATTCTCATCCAAAGGACATTAGATTCCTCAGCACAACCCAGGCTTCTCCAAACCCAGAGAATCACTTGCTTTGCAGTATTGTTAGAGTGAGTCACACTAAACACACTGACTTGGGACATCCATCTTATCTTATTGGGTTATCTCCTAGGGACAGAGCTAAACACAGGAGCTAAAAACCTTTGTTAAACTGATTTAGCCTAATGGCACAGAGAGATAATTACTGCTATTTAATCAGGACAGTATTCTGTTTAATTAGAATCAATTTAGCTAACACCAGATAATTAAGGAATGACTGCTTAGGAAGATGTCAAACTAGAATAGGACATGGAAAATAGTGCTCTTTAATTTGGGACTAAGCAAATAAAGGCATAGAAGTTCTGTCTTGTTATCCATTGGGATTCTCTTCTGGAACCCCGCAGTGGCTAAAAAAATCAGTAGGTTCCAAATCAGTGGAAAAATAACCTTAAAGACCAACTCCAAGGTTTCTTGCTCCTTTACTGAGTGCACTGTATAAATACTATACTGCAGTCAGTCACTAGATGGGGTAAATACAGTAATGGAATCTAATGGAATGAAATTAAATTCCATTATTCGCTCTAGTGGCTCAGTGCAGTATAGAATCTATGTGATGCATTTGGGGCAACAATGCAGGAGCAAAAAACCCAAAAGTTGGTCTTTAAAGCTATTGTTAACCCCAAGAAGCTTGCAACCAGTGTGGTTTAACAATGTGAAGACAGGAAATGGGGTTTTGGCACTTTTCCACCTTGTAACAAGGCATTTAAAGGTGAATCATAGTATAACTGGTGAGTCAAAATAGTGGATACCAAGGTTCCATCTGTTCCATGGTACCTTCCAAACACTGGATATGGGGTTTCAGCACTGAACTAAAAATGCTGGAAATGCCTGGAAAAGGAAAGGAAGATGTGTGAGGAGGCATATTTTTCCTGTGTAGTCAATACTGTGTTAAGACTGTGAGTCCTTTCCCGCTGTGGAGCTTGTGGAGAAAAGGGAGAAGCATCAGTGCACAATGAACTCTTGTGCCTTCCATGTGGTTTGTAAGGAGAACATGTGCAGAAGGTGTATACTTAATTATAGGAGAAAGTCCACTTTCACCTGAAAGTGTCTGTTTGTAATCTAGAGCATTTCCATTCTGCCATTCCCAAACGACATCTTTCTGCTGACTAAACAAGCTATCACCTATGGAAGCCTGAAGAACAGGAGAGATTGGGAAGGAAGTTCCTGAAGAACAGCTAAGTTTAACGCCCAACTTATCTGAGGGTTGTAGAAAATTTCATGATTTTTGTTTCAGAATCTGCCCTCAATTTACCTGGAAGATCAAAATATACCAGTTATCTATGACAGCAGTACCTGTCTGCTACACTGCAAGATTTGGAATTGGGTGATTTATTGGGATTTACCAAATATAGACAATCACCTTGAGTGAATGGTTGAAAAGTGTTTTTCTAAGCCCCTGTCTGGCTTAGCAAACAAAGAAAGAGCCAGAAGAAATGCAGAATGAGTTGGAGATATTGTGGAAATCTTCTATACCCTACATATAAAAGAAAATATCTATGGAGCAGTACATGGGATAGCTAACACCAGATAATTAAGGAATGACTGTTGAGGAAGATGTCAAACTAGTATAAGATGGGGAGAATAGTACTTTTTAATTTGGGACTTAGTAAATAAATGTATATAAAGGCAATGCGCAGCGTGTCCAGATGACCAGAAATGCCCAGAGGTCACCGAAAAAGGCAGGGCTTGTTGGACAACCGAAAAAAGGGTTCTGGGTTCTTAGGGTTCTCATGGTTCCAGTCAGTTTCCCGGTCATAATTTTAAATTTCCCACCTGTCTTCCCAGAGCAGGTAGACAGAGGTGGGACCAGAAGCAGGTCCATCCCCTGCCATGTGGTTGGCCAGCAGTGGCCACCACCACCTTCACCCTGCCCATCCACCTGTCAGCCGGCCAGCGTAGTGGGGGTGTGTGTGCGGAGACAAGCCACAGCTTCTAGAGGCCCCTCCCTGAAGCCCCGCTGCTCTTGTGCCCTGTAGTCAGCTCCCGCCACCCCCTCCCAAGCTTTGCCACCCCCTCACCAGCCCCTGCCAACCCTCTGCCATTCCTGCTTCCCTCTCAGCAGCCCCCTCTGCCCCTCCCATGCCTTGCCATCCCTCCCATGCCTGTGCCCCCCTTGCCAGCCCCTGCTGCCAACCTGTTGCCCCTGCTGCTCCTATGCCCCCCTTGCCAGCCCACACGCCACTTCTGCCGCTGTCACCCACCCAGGTAAGTGCCCCCACCCAGGTCTGCACCTATCCCCTCCCCACCCACCTACTTACCTTACATGTCTTACTTCTCTGGTTTATAATCACATATGTCAAAGTTGCTTGCCTGGGTTCGGGTGCTGCAAACTGCCTTGGGAGCATCTTACATGTCTGGGTCAGAATCATGTATGCTACCATAGGTCCTGGTCAGGGATGGGCAAGGGCCACCCCACCAACCGGTTCGCCGGAAGTTGGGGGTGGGGCCGGGGTCAGGGGCTGGGGCTGGGGTCAGGGGCGGAGCCAGGGGTGAGGTGAGGGCGGGCCCCAACCTTGGCGCACTGCACATGTGCCAACCCCGGATGCATGCGCAGTGCATCTCCTCCAGGGGACACACTGCGCAAGCGCCGCGGTTGGCGCATGTGCAGTGTGTCTCCTTCAGGCGGAGGAGACGTTCTGCGCACGCGCCGAGATCGGCACGTGCACAGAGCATCTCCTCCCGTGGGAAGAGATGCACTGCGCACGTGCCGATGTTGGCACATGCGCACTGTGTCTTCTCCCACTGGAGGAGACGCACAGTGCGTGCGCCGACCCTGGCGCGCATGCTGTGCGTCTTCCCCACCAGTGTGCAGTGTGTCTCCTCTGTCCAGTGTCCAAACCGGTACACCGGGTTTTCAGGCGACCCCGCAGCTACTGGTTCGGTAGTGTCAGGGTCATGGGAACAACCGGTTCGGGCGATCCGGTCCGAACTGGCTTGGGTCCATGCCTGATCCTGGTGCTTTAAACTGCTTTGGGAGCATCTTACATGTCTGGATCAGAATCATGTATGATAAAGTCACTTGCATGGTTCTGTTGCTGCAAACTGCCTTGGGAGCGTCTTATGTGTCTGGGTTAGAATCATGTATGCTAAAGTTGCCTGTAGGGGTTCTATTGCATGGGCTGGGGTCTCTGGGGCAAGATCATGCCTGCTTTGAGCCACTTCACATGTGCATTGTTGGTGAAAACAGCTCTTACAAAGTTTACATTTTTTAAAGTGTTGAAATTATGTACAGGAAAGCAATATGAGTATCTTGCTTTATTTTCACATGTCCTACATTTATCCTACATTTTTGGGGGGGTGCCCTACATTTTTTACAGGGTAGGAATTTTGGCTTGGATGACAGGAATTTAGGGGGACTTGAGGGGAATTTTGGGTTTGGCATCTGGTCACCCTGGCAATGCATAGCAATTGTGTTGTGTCTCTGTGTAGCAATGAGGTTTGGGAAAATATAACAACCAAAAAATTGATATTTGTATATGTAATCAGGAGCATCAAACCAAGAAAACACCAAAATATTGTAACCCACACGAGTCTCCCTACAGTGAATGGATTTGATGTTGTACAATTCCCAATTTTCTCTACACATTTAGGTTTATTTTATCTTGCTTGTACTTTGTGTTCTCATAAAGATTAATTTTCTGGGTCTCCAAACACCCATTGTTTTGTTCAGGCTTTATAATGTCATGGATGTTCAGTCTGAATTCACAGTTTTATCAGAGCAGATGTCTCTTTAAAGATTGATGTGTCAGACCCTGGATCAATAAGGTTTTCCTGTGTTTCTAGGAACTATTATTTTCTCTTTTATGGAGAGAATATTTAAATACCATAACTTATTTTAATGCAAGAAGAGTGTTTCTTACTATTTCTTAATCAGGAAAAATACTATTTTGCCATTACACTGTCACTGTCCCTGATTTTTTAATACGTCCAGCGCAGTGTGTTCTTTTCTAATGAAAAGGCTGATAGGGGAGGAGAGATTTGATGGATAGCTAATGTGTGGTCTCAATAGGTGGGTGCAGAGTGTGTATAGTTGAATAAGGTATGTGGGTTTATGACTGCTAGAAATGTTTATGTTAAATGTCTTTTAAAATTACTGTTGCTAATTTACTCTGCACCTTATTTTTCTTCCAGCGTCATCGTTCATGGGGAATGTATCTCATTTCATTTATGAGATCTTAGAAGGCATCTCTCTGAACAATTATCTTTTCAACACACTGGAAGACACTATCAAATAAATGTTGAAAATATTTCCATTTATAACACATATCTTGCTTGTATGGTAGTGACAAGACTGCTGTATACATGCATCTTATATGGAAAATGATTTCACATCCATATATTTGGTTTGAGAGGAATGTGCTGAAGTCTAATATGTGGGCTGAATGAACAAGTGAGTGACTGATTCTTCTGAAAAGTCATGTGGGGACAAATTATCATCAGTGATAATGAGGCTTGTGTAGATGACTGTTTGTTCCATTTAATAGGATACCTTGGGCTAATCCTACCATGAATCAGGCAGTCAGTGTGAGGCACTTTGAAAGGATTTCAAATTATTGACTTCAATATTAAATAAATCAATATTTATCAGCCGGGGGTATGGAATTTGAATTTTGTACCTCAGGCAACAATCCGTCTCAGCTGGCCTTGAAAGAAGATATTTCCATTGTGTAGTAATTATCCCACACGCCAATCCTATACTTAACATTTGTTCATACATACAACAGGATGCTCTTATTGGTGATATATAGACTTGATGTTGTTGCAATAGGTTCAAATCCAATCTCAAATTTGAAGCACCACGTAGGTGGCTTCAGTCTGACAAAATTAATGAAATCAATAAGAAATCATAACGGTTCAGAAGGACAGATTTGTCCAACTAAATAACATAGCTATCAGAAGTAAAAAGAGTCCACTGATACACCCTATTGCCATAAAATCAAATCCTGAACATACATATTGCTTGAACGTGAGAGAACTTTCAGGAATGTGAAGTTCTTCTGAGATTGATTTTCAACTATGCAAATGCACACACAAAATTTGATCCCAAGCACTGAGAAGGTGTAGAACATGCTCCCACCAGAACTAAATTTAAAAGATGTGCCTGGCAATGATGCCATCCTAGCATATGGAATTGCTCCTGGACTCTGTTCAAAAATAATACATAGCAGATGAACCATGGCAAATTTAAAACTCTACGTCACATCCTTGCCACAAAGTCTTCATTTAGTCATCTGTGAATGCTGTTCAGTTGTCACAATTTTGATAGCCTGTTGCTGGGTGTAAGCTGAGATATTTCTGTTCCGGATCATCCATTCTGAAAACACATAACTCCAGCAAGAATTCATCTGCTCTTTGAAAGTCAACTTGGTATCTTTTAATTGAGCACCCTCTGCTTGATAGAGGTGTTACCTAATAGACGTTGCTCAGTATTCCAGCATTTTGCACTTGTTGGAGGGGAAAAAGTGACAGAATCCCTTTCACATGCTTTTATGAAAGTGCTAATGATCATTTAGCCCGATGGAAAGATCAAAATGTTGCCCTGGAAGTGATGTCACAACCAGAAGTGAATGTCACCCGTGGGGGGCTTTTCCAAAAGAAAACTGGAAAAAACCTGCCTCCTCCTCCTCAGCAGTTCATCACCATTT
Source organism: Cryptoblepharus egeriae (assembly GCA_030015325.1). Classification (NCBI taxonomy): domain Eukaryota; kingdom Metazoa; phylum Chordata; class Lepidosauria; order Squamata; family Scincidae; genus Cryptoblepharus; species Cryptoblepharus egeriae. Next base: position 157,423,411 of record JAREYC010000001.1, read on the forward strand.
GCTCTGCTAGTGGCATTGCTAAAGCACCTGTTTGCTATCTGAAGTTGAAGAAAATTTTGTTGCCCCCTTCACCTGTCCTGCAACAACAAAATCAAATTTGATTAAGTAAAAAAAATGAAAATTGTGTCCCTTATTGCTTAGGGAAACAGTGCTGGGGCAAAGAGGAATGGTTATTCTTTCCCTGCTAAATAGAAGAGAGCACCCCTTTGATCTGCCTGTATACCCACTTAGCTTGTGGTAACTGCTTTGTGATACATAGTATGTACTGTATATGATATATGTACTGAGAGCTGATTGTACTGAGATATGTACTGAGAGTCCTTCTGGGAGCCACTTTTGAATGGCTATTTTTAAACTTTATATGTCCTATCTCTCATTAACAACTGGTTCTATAGAGTAGGTGCGAACCTGCTGGAGCCCACCACTGAATTATTAACACCTTATTAGTTCCATACAGTATCAGAATTACATCTCATCTGTTCTCAGAGCCATCAGTAACATAATAAAGTTTGACTTAAGAAAATCCACATAGCATTCCATAGGTTTTTGTGTTTTCATTTTCTGATTAGTTGGCCATCACTTTGATATAATATAGATATTCCAAGAGAGTTTGTTTCATTGCATTCTGCATAAAATTACCTTTCCAAGGATATATAACATGACGGTATTGTCTTTCATACAGACCTCAGTTTTCTCAATTTTAGTCACTAGTGTCAAGTTCAGCTTGTAGCCCCCCTAATGTTTGTAGCCTGGTGCAACTGCATCCCCTGCACTCCCCTTTAGCTACGCCACTGTGAAAGTGGTACTATCAAGGAAAAGCACTTTTTCTGGATATTTTTTTCCCCTGAAGACTACATGTAGGTAAGCCCAGATATGTAGGGTACAATCCTAACTAATTTTCCAACTCCCGAGTAAAGGCAACGCCTGGAACAAAGATTCCCTTACTTTGAGGAAGCCTCTCTGACTGTTCCCAGGCTGCAAGATGCAGCACATGCCCCACTGGCAGATCTATGCTGGTGTTTAAAGCAGTGGTGGGCAGGCCTGGCCCCAACAACCGGTTCTCCAGAAGTGGGTGGGGCCAGGCAAGGTCAGGGGGCGGGGCCGAGGTCAGGGGGCAGGGCCAGGGAGAATTTTTTTAAATTAAAAAAATTAAAAAAATTAAGCATGTGGCTTACCTGAGTAGACCTGCATAGGATGGTGCTCTGAGGCTGAAGCCCTCTCCACACTGGCCTGGAAGTAAGTCCCATTGACTTTCATGGGATTTACTTCTGAGTAGACCTGCTTAGGATGGGGCTCTGAAGCTGAAGTCCTCTACACACTGGCCTGGAAGTCCCATTGACTGTCATGGGACTTACCTCTGAGTAGTCATGTAAAGATTGGGTTCTCAGGCTGCACCCTGTCCACACTTTCTAGGAGTAAGACCCAGTGACTGTAATGGGATCTACTTCTGAGTAGACCTGCCTAGCCTTGCTCCCCGAGGATGCACCCTGTCCACACATTCCTGGGGTAAGCCTTTCCTGGGAGTAAGCCAGCAGGGGAAGACAGGCTATGGGCGCGTGGAGGAGCGCGCGGATGCCTCAGAGCCCTCTCGGTCAGTGGGGAAAGGCGGGCAACACGCAAATGACCCCCAAACCGGTTCGGCCGTTATGGCCAGCCCTCACAACTACCGGTTCGCGACCAGCAGGCTGATGTTAGCAACCGGTTCGGCCGATCCAGTCCGAACCGGTCTCAGCCCATGCCTGGCTCAAAGGTTTATTAGGATTGCATCCTTATTTATTAGATTTGGAATCTGCCTTTCTTCCTGAAGGGCACCTGAGGCTAACGATCAGGCTGCAATCCTTATCCCCGTGCTGGCCTGGATTTGTCACAAAAGCTCTGTAAGGCACTTCTGCACCTCTCCTGGGGGTGGTGGTGGGGGTGGTGTTAGGTCAGTTCACAGAAGCACTCCTTCCTTATCACCACAGGAATGGGGAGAAGGGTGAGTTTGAAATGCTCAAGAATCACTACTTTGGAGGGTTAGGGGGATCTGATGGAAGCTTAGTGCATTGTGCATGCCAAGATGACCTAGAGCTTTCCATTGGTGCCCCATCTTCTGTTCTGCTAGCAGAATGCAAAATGCTAGCAAAAACACTAGCAAAATGCACCCACCATTGCAGGAGTAAAATGTCAAGAATATTTGGATAGTGGGCAACAAGCAACACTGGGACAGGGTGTTGATCAGTCAGGGATTCTTCAATAGTTTAGAGATGAAAACATGTTGCACCCCTTTTCATCCCTTTCTGGTTTGAATTTCCAAAAAACCAGTTCTTAGTGGGTGTCTACATCACACAAGGAACACCCCAAATTTCATGCTTCGAGGTCTGGCAGTGTTGGCTGGATGTTGATGAGTAAGTGAGTGAGACAGTCAGTCAGTGACCTTTCAGTGTTATATAGATATAGATTTGTGACAGAACACATCAACTTAGCAATTGTTGCACCATTACAGTAAAGGGTTGTACCATTGCAGACATAAGATCAATTGCTATGCATCTACTGCATCTACTGCATGGAAGGCCCAGGTTTGGACCAGCTGCCACCCTGCCTTGGAGCAAGAAGTACCTTTCAATTAGTTTTAACCTACTTTCATGACATCAAAATGTTTCAGGTTGACATCAGTCTAATTCTTTATTTGTGCAACATTTGTCCAACAAGTGCAACAAGTGATCTCTAATCAGCCTCATTTCTTAATGGATTATAATTTTTTAAAAATAATCAGAGGTTTTTTATGGTCCCAGTTTACCTTCTAAAAAGGAATTCTCTTGTAAGAAGGAACAGAACAAGAACTTTGGCTGCAATCCTAAACCTCAGTTAGTCCAGTACAAGTGCCATGCTGGTCCTGCGGTGTCACAAATGTGCTGTATGGCACTTCTTTACCACACCTTTTTTTTTGGGGGGGGGGGGGGGAGGTTTGTTAGACCAGTACATTGACATGTGCTAGCTTTCCCACACAACCATGGAAATAGGGAGGCGGGTGAGCTCTGCTGGCCTAAATTGGTTAGGATTGCATCCCATCCCTCTAATCTAAACTAGACCTAAACCTCACTGAAATGGAGAATAAACTTCCTACTTCTAGTAAGTAGAGACCCATGCACTGAACTACATTAACACACCAAACCATATCCATCACCATATCAGAGATTTTTTTTTTCTAATTTTCACCTTCAGAGTATGAAGAAAGTAACAGTGGAATAATAACAAAGTAGGATTACGTCTTCTGTCGGACTAATTAAAGTCTTTCTCCAGAACAGCAAAAATAAAAAAAAACCTTTGCAGTGTAGGCAGTGAAATTGATAGAAATTCACTCGGAACAAAGAGTGTATTTCTCTTTAAGTGCAATATGGGACTACCATTTTTATAATGCTAAAATAAGAAAATGGCATTTGCTTTTGAATGTGTCTTGATGAGTCTTGCCTAGAATTTTAGCTGTTCAAAAGTCAGATATCCCACAAGTTATGCTAATTCTATAGGAAATATGAGCTTCTTTTCCTTGCTGTGATTCGTTGCTATACTCTCTTTTGTGGCTGCTTTTGGAAATCTAGTTAATTGGAGGTGCCAGTCTTCATATTTAAACACCCGCTGCATCTAATAATCCACATCCAACCATGCTAGGGAGGTAAGGAAGAAATGGCAAAAAGTAGATTTTTGCTTTAATCATTTTCAAGAATATTTTCTGTTATTAAGTATAGTTCTGCATGTAACAGGGTCAAATTGAATGAAAAGAGGCATTGTGGAAAAATTGTGATTAAAAGCCAAATCCAACCACATCGTTGCATCTATGTCTGAAACAAGTTAAATCAGTAACTGAAGTTTAGATATTTATTAGATTGTCCCTACAATCCAGAGTAACTATGGGAGCACGTAGGAGACATTACGTGCACCTGTAGTTAATGCACCACCTAGTGAAAATCTTCGGGAAATTCATAATGCAATCCAGAGTAAATTGTTCTTACACCGGAGCAAGGACTCCCCGTAGTTACTCTGGATTGCGCCCTAAATCTCCGAAGAAAATGGTAAACTTTGAAAAATAAATAAATGCATTGCCTGCAATTATCCTCCTTTTTTAATTGCCAAAGACTTTTGAACAAATTTAAGGATATTTGAGGGTTGTTAAATCTCCAAATGGCATGGATTTTTCCCATTTTGAGATACCGTATGTATATCTTATATGGTGATTCAGAGCCAAATTCTGAGCTCTGTAAAGCATATTTGGCAAGATTTAGTACCAGCTAACCATCAGAGCTGGCTTAGCAATTACTGGCGCTGGGCTAGCGCTGGTGGGAGGCTGGCAGTCTGTTGTTTGGTGGTAGCCCAGACCGATGGGCAACAGTCAGGAAAGTGGTAGCATGGGGGTGGGAAGGAGGAGGTGTTCATTGCAAGGAAGCTGCTTGAATGCTATGCCATCACATTTGGGCCATGAAATGTTGGGAAGGCTGGAGTGATGGCAGATTGTGCCTGTGGGATTGAGCAGCAAGAAAACGAGAACATTGTAATAAGAGAGACAGAACATAACATAATTTTAGGAGGTTAATGTCTGCAGACATGTAACATGGCACAAAGAACAAGAAAAAAGATTATGTGATTAAGTTTTTGACGGTTGAGTTTTATGAAACTATACCACATTTTTAAAGAATTAAAATAATCACATTTGAGTCCTTTTTATATATAATTTCAAAATTTATTAAATTTGCACATTATTATTCACTAGCCTAGAAAGAACCTGATGGTCCTTGTTACCCACTTCACCACACTGCTTGAAGATTGTTTCTACAATTGCACAAAGCCCAAGGACAAAGAAAATAAATTGCTTCAAGGAAAATTGAAATTGTCTTTTATTCACATTGTAGTGGCTAACAACTCTTTGAGTAGCAAGAAAAAAGAGTTAGAATAGCACCACTTAAGAAGATTCACTTTTGAATCTAGTGGTTGGAATGAATCCAGGGACATTCTTAACAGATTTCCCAGTATTTTCCCCAATTTATAATTGATTTTCAGATATACAGCTCAGAGAACTTCTACAGTACATCTTAACAAAAGCTGTCAAAATGTTGGGTGTATCCTTTATGGCAGACTTCAGCATCTCTATCACAATGGTTATGGTAAGCAGTCAGAACTTTCCTGATCTAGAGACATTGGTTAGAACACCCTTGTGAAGCTTGTCACAGATACTGCTCATCAATGATCACAAACAAATGATGAGCAATGGGAACTTGTAACTGCAGGCTGTTTGGTTGACATACCCATGCTACAACATCTTGTCAAGGAGAATCACTGCTGAATCAAAAACTAGATGTGCAGTCCTACGTGTGTCTGCTCAAGAGTCCAGTCCTGAGTTTGTAGCACTGGCACTGTGTAACTGGCACTGACAGCGCAATCCTAACCTCCCGTTAGGCTGGCATAAGTTCCAGCACAAGTCTTATACTGGCCTGGAGACTCGTAGAACTGCCAACAGTTGCCCAGAAGTGCTCAGGATATTGTGGCAGGCATTTCACCACTGCAGCTGGCACTCCAAGCGGTTTAGGATTGGGCCGCAAATCTCATTGTATTCAGTGGAGTTTACACACAGTAGTTTTGTGTATTAAATTGCAGCTTTAGAAATGCATCTCCCCAGGGTACAAAGTGTGAAAAGTAAAACTGGGTTGTATTCTCATAATTTGTTCCTTTTTCTCACCCTAAATCACCATATTTAATTGAATATAATGCACCATCAAATATAATGTGCACCCCATACTTATAATCAAAATACTGTATTTACTCAATTCTAATTAACATTGAGTATAATGTGCATCCTGATTTTGGAGACAGGATTTGGCTGAAAAGATGAGCATTGGAGCAAGTGGTGGTGCAAGTGGTTAAGACCCTGTGCCTGTTGAACAGCAGGCCAGGATTTGAAACCCAGGTCCCCACAAGATGGGAATTTCCTGTTAACTAGATGATCCACTGGGTTGGACTAGATGATCCACTGGGTCCCTTCCAACTCTATGATTCTATGATCTGAATAAATACAGTACTGTATATGGAACCAATACTGTAAATGATCAATTGAGCTGTCCAAGGTTTGATTTTATACCAAATAACACTTTGAAAACTGCAGGAAGCATAACGGGCAACCTAACATTAAAAGATTATTTGACACATATAAAGACATTTCTAACATGTATTTAATGTTAAGGAACTTTTACTATTTAAAACATAAAACTTATTTTCTAGAAAACAAAAGGTTCTATTAAGAAATATAATTTTAAATACTGTAGTACTCTGAGAGACCTTATTTCAATTACTTGACAGAGACCGGGTTTTTCTTCCCTGAGAATAAAACTACTAGCTATACAATGTTAGGTCTATTATTTCTTGAATATGTGGGAATGGATGTTCTGAAAAGCTCAGAGCCCTACATTTCTTCTCATTATTTTATCATTCATAAAAACTGCACACATATATTCTGTCCTTGGTTTAAAATAGCCAACAGGCCAATTCATTTCAAGGCCACACAATCTTCTTTAATTCACAACTAAGCAAATGTACCTGGGAAAGAAGTGATGATTATGTATTTTGATGTATAAGCTATAGCACTGTGCCCTATGGGTAATTATTTCCTCTTTCATGCACAATTATACTTTCTCTTGAAAAATAACAGCATAATCCAGAGCAATTAATCTGTCCACATAAGAGCGCTTGGGTTGCCCTATCTATCACTAGGTTGGAGCAACTGCAAGATGCTCCACCCCTGGAAGAGGCTTAGGGCAGAGCAAGGCAAGATAGGGTGCCCTAAGAGAGGTGGACCTGCTCTGCCCTAACTGGGGCAGGCTAGGCAGCTCAGGAAAGGCAGGTTGAGGGCATGTTTAGCATTGCCTAGGGCAGAGCAGTTACTCTGTATCCAGAGCCTGTTTCCAAACCAGAAATGCCCTCTTCCAGCCCTCAGACTTATAACACCTCAGGAGCAGGTATAGTAATGAGTAGACCCATAGGAGTCCATGATAAGGCCTGAGTAAGAATGGCAGTGTTGACCAAAAATCTGAGTTCTTGGCCAGCCTAGCTGCAACCCCTTCCTCTCAACCTCAGGATATGGAACAACTACGACTGCCCACAAACCTCAGGATACAGCAGGCCACTCCAAGAAGCCTCTTGTATTCACTGTAGAATGTACTGGCATCTCATCAGGGATTCCTTATAAGGCAGGCACCCAGAGACGTCACCAGACTGGTGCGGCCAGTGCATGCTGCACTGGGTGATGCGCTCTGTATGGGTTGATGCGCCAGAGGAGTTTGACTGTCCTTTGGCAGGCCCCGGGCATCAGCACTCCCATTCAGGCCTGCTCCAAGGCAGAGCAGCAGCCAGAAGCTGCCACTTGTCCTCAGAGCTGGCCCGAATGGCCAGCTGAGGTGCACTGCGCAGAAACACACTGAGCATGCCGAACAGCTTCAGAGGAGACTTCCTTAAAGCGGAGGAAGTCTGCACCTCTGCACGGCCATTCAGCCTCACTCAGGAGGCGGACGGCAGCCGAATGGCTTCAGAAAGAATACTGCACAGGCACCAACTCTGACGCCTGCTCAGTCTCCTCTGAAGTCGAAAGACTTCAGAAAAGTACTGCACAGGTGTCAGAGATGGTGCCTGCGCAGTACTCTTTCTGAAGCCAGTTGGCTTCAGAAACAACTGCACAGGTGCCAACTTTGACAACTGCGCAGTCCAGGTGGGGGGTGAGCGCATCCCAGGGGTGACACACAGACTACCACACCGGGTGATGCGCAGAGTCGTGTCACCACTGTAGGCACCACAGCTGTTCCTTGTTCAGTGTGATCTGAGGGGTGTCTCATCAGGAGCAAGTCGTCCCCATGTGTCAATTACTTAGGATGCTCTGGAGCAGTTAGGGCAGCCCAGGCTTCCTGACTCTGGATGCAGCATAACTTTCTGCTCTGGATGCAGAATAGTTAGGTGAGAGCAGTTAGGGCATTGCAGGCTGAACTTGCTCTGGATTGTGCCCTACACCTTGAAATCTCCACAACAGGTCAAAACATCATAGCCAACAACATGTGAAATCCGAAGTGTGTTTAATTTTTATATGATTCAAACAAGAATCACCACAACAGGACTATTCCTATATTGTTATATACTGCCAGCACCACCAGTTCTATGAAGGCAAGATGCCTTAGTGAAAGAATATAATAAAATTATGAGCAACCCGCATCTACCTGTGCATGCTGATCTTCATCATCTATCAATTGGCAGGCTGAAATCTAGGAAGTCCTCTCTGGCACTTGCACAACAACTGTTTAACAACTTTGACATCAATGTCCAATGGAAAGATAAATGGGCTGTTCAACACCCAGATACAAGCAGATACAATGGTCAACTCTGAAAAAGACATGTACCCAACACTGTTAAGTTCTTCCAGGTACAATCTGTACCCTGTCTACCAGGACTCACTGTTTAAATGGGGTCTTGTATCTACCCCTCAATGTGACTTGGTGTTCCTCATCAAACTATCCATAACATTGCATCTGACTGTAAATCGAGAGTTTATGACGGTCCAGTGTCTGATTTTTCTTCTATGTAAATCACTCTGTCCTTGAATGGCTGGGTGGACTGGATATTTACATCTGTCCATGTCTTGTATGCTATCCGCTAAATAAATAAATAAATAAATAAATAAATAAATAAATAAATAAATAAATAAATAAATAAATTACTGGCTGCAATTCTAATCCCCAGTTATGCTGGCATACCCTGTGCTGGCCTGGAGGTGTCACAAAAATGCCATAAGGCACTTCTGCACCACTCCTGGGGGGGTTAGGCCAGTGCACAGGCATACTGTGTGAATGAGGAGTAAGGTGAGTTATGCTAGCCTAAATTGCTTAGGATTGCATTCACTGTCAATTAAAGCTGTCAATTTTTATTTTTGCACATTTATGGGCATTTATGACACCCTCAGAACAAGGAGTATTGATGCCAGCCAGGTGCTGTCAGAAGGAGGCTGACTGTAGGGTGATAGTGTAGCTTCTGGGGAGTAGGGGAGAATGAAGGAAGGAAAGGAGGAGGACCCAGGGAGGGAGAAGATGGGATCAGCGAAGCTCTACTCCACCTAGCTGACACAGGCTTGAAAAGTCCCTTTGTGAGGCTTGGGGCTTCCTTGGAGGCAATCCTCCAACTGCTTCCTGGCAATAGCCATTTAGGCACCCCCATTAAACTGTGAAGTTCCAGTTTAGCTATAAAACCTTTAGCTGTGTAGTGGGACCTGCAGTATGTCTGTAACCCCCACAGTTGTTATCTTTTTATTTTCATACATCTGCATTACTTCAAAAGTTCCATCATCTCCCAGGGTGTATCCTTTCTTTGGGGTGAAGACTATCCGGTATCTAGTTTTTTTTCTGTATGAATTTGAAGACTTCATTTAAGATGTCTTTAATGTTTGGGCACAACTTGCAGCACAAACAGGTTACACTTCTTGACATCAAACTGAGGCTACAGTAGATGGAATGGACCACACTCTGTTTCAAAGGAAAGGGTGTTATAAAACAAAACTTTATAAAAACAGTTTAAGAAACGATTGATACAATTTTAACTTGTTCTTTGAAATGAATGGCAATGGACCATAAAGCATAGGTGCTATTATGCACTATGCAAGCATTGCAAATGCTTTATCTCACTATTGTTCTAATACCCACCATGCTTTCTCCTCATCTTTAATTCCCTCCATGATGTTTCTCTAATTTATGTAACCTGAATATCATTAAACACTAGATTTAATGCAAGCAACACAAGACATGCAACCAAGGGCATGACTTAACTTGCATAGCATTTAATCATTAATGAAGGTATCTAATGTCAATATTCTGGTCCTGTAAATTGGTGGAACAGCCATGTGGGGGGAGTAAAGGATGAAGGATGAGAGCATGTTAGGGAAGTGTACATGAGAACAATGAGGAAGAAACAACATCAGTTCTCTTCATGTAGTGCAGGAGTGTCCAGGCTTTTCAGTATGAGGGTCACATCATATATTTTAGACATTTTCATGGTTCATCAAAAACAGTTTTATAAATTAATGAAAATAATTTAACTGAAAAAGTTTCATTTGGATCTTTTGGTAATCAGAATTAAATGATTCCGAACAGAAGTGAAATGTGAAACCTACAAAGAAAAAATGTGCTTAAACTGGAAAAATTTATATACAATGAGTAAAAATGTCAAACATTAGCAACTAAGGATCTGATTTAAAAAAAAACAACTAAGTATCTGAGAGTCAGATGCAATTTTGTGGTGGGCCAAATGTGGTCCCCCAGCTGCAGTTTGGAGACCCTAACAATGGAACCAATGCCTTGAATGTCAATGCCTGTGCCTTTTTTTAGACCACAAGTAAAATGAGACTGGCCATAAGGGTATCTTCAAGTGAATTAATTTTAATTCTATTTATTCTAGAGATTTTTACCCTGTGCTTCCCATGCCAATGCAAATGCCCAAGGTAGCTTACATAATTTTTTTTATCCTTTATCCTTTCGTCCTTACAACAGCAATGCGAGGTAGGTAATTGTTCTACGGGCAAGCTTATCTTCCAGATGGAATCCTTCATCATATATTCATTCATCATAATATCTCCTTCTGGCTCTATTGTCTCATGACAACTTTATCAGCTTTTTGATCTCCCATCCAAAATTCAATCCTCCTCTATTTCTGCTTAGCAATCTTCCGGCAGTTCTTTGCTTAATCACCATACCACACCTACTCCTTTCATACACTGTTGAAAGGAGATTGTAGTGGCTACTCAACATGCCACAAAGCCTAAAAACGGCAACCTTAGAGTGCTCTTTAAATTGAAGGATCTCTCATGATTAATTCTTTGGTTTGTATAGTCTAGTCCAGGTTGTGCAAACTTTTTAGCAGGAGGGCTACATCACCTCTCTGACATTGTGCCAGGTACTGGGAATTTTAAAAAAATTACGGTAGTTCACAGTTCAAATTTGAATAAATTTACATAAATGAATATATTAGAGATTAATTCAAATTAGTTCATAAGCACTTTATAAAATACAGAGGGAGGCGATCTTCAAAACAGTTCATAAGCATTTTCTAAGGTGTGTGCACCTCTCTGGCCCTCAGAACACCTTCCAGAAGCAAGGGAAGCAGAGGACTGCTTCAAAGGATTACCGGTCAGATGGAGAGTTTTTTTTATGTACTCAAGGCACTCTACTTCCCTATCTACATATGACTGTATTTTAGTGCCTATTTTTATTTATTTAATTTATATCCCGCCTTTCCTCACCTGCAAGAGGGAGCTCAAGGCGGCTATATATAAATCCCAGATGATAGTCTGGGCAAGGCAGATGTGCATTCTGCCTAAGACTCATATTACATGAAAGCTGGTAAGTGTTTACAATTATGTATGGTTATAGATGCTGAAGACTTCATGCATTCACAGAAAGCAAGTCGGACAACCCAATCCAACATTTCTTCCCTGGAGCCAATGCAGGTCTCCTTGCCCCAGAGCAATTCTCCAACAACCCTGATGGGTCTGTCCAGGCCTGTGCCAGTGATTTTGCTGGCACAATTTCAAGTTGTGCATTTAGATGCACTAGACCAGAAATGGGGATGTAGTATCGGCTGAGCTGCTGCCATTGACATCTGCATTTTGCAATAGCTGTAATATTTGCTGTGCTGCTGAAAGAAGTACTTCAGCAATGCAGCAGCCTAATGGGATTGGGCAGCTATAATATCTAGTTATATAACTATAAACTGAGCCTATTAGACATCCGGAACCAGTCATGTAGGCCAGGTAATTATAAAAATTGAGAAGAACAGCATGTACAATCTTATGACAAATCTAATGGCTAAATGCTACAAAATTATTATTTTTTTAAAAAAATAAACAAACAAAAACCAGTGGGCCCTAAATTGACCTGATAGAGACCTTTTTAATAACAAAAAGTGATTGAAATGTAAATAGAATATGAACACAAATTATTTTGTTACCAGGGATCTGATCAAATAAAGCAGACAATCTAATTAACCAGTGATCCAATTAAGCAGTTGTCTCTTTATTGAGTAATGTGTAATTAACTGGAATTGTATTATTATGTAGGATGCAATCAACCAAGTCTTGTCCCTGTAAAAGCTCCAAGGTGAACAGGGAAGGCTTCAGTGGAAACAGCATCTGGCAAATTCTACACCTCTAATCTTAAATGCTACACAAGAAGACCCTTATCTGTCTTGTTTTTATATGTCAGTCTTTTAATTAAATGTTATCCTCAGTCCATTTAAAGTGATATAGAGTGTTTATTTAAAAAGGCAGGAGGGTTGGATGATGTCAATTTTATTTACATTTCTAACCCTGCCCCATGGCTTGTACATCTATAAAAGATCCCTTCAATCTTTTCAGAGTGAAGGCCCATTTTTACCCAAACATGTTAACATGGCCAAAAAATTTTTCCAAATTATTTTGCCAACTTGTTGTTGAAAAGCAGTATATTGTATTAATGTTAATAATAGTGCATGCCCATTTTCATCCCTTCACATTTTCTTTGTTGTCACTAGAGCAACTTACCTGTGGCCTACAGTTATGAGCTGAACAAAACCCATGATCTCTAATCTACTGGTGGTACATGAGTTGAATCCAGCCTCCACTTCTTCTTAGAGGCTCAATCTAATCTCTACTTATCCAGCCTCAACAGACATATCACATTTTGTATAAGACTGGGTAAAAAATTGCTTGTAACATTAAACATTTCTCCTTAAATAAAGAGACTGTCTTTATTTAGAGACTTAAATAAAGAGACTGTCTTATATTAAACATTTTAAAGAATCACTATCCAATTCATATTGTGTAATTCTAAAGACCTAACAGGATGGACACTTGCCCCCAAATCCAGAGTAACTACAGGAGCATGTAAGAGACTTTACGTGCACCCGTAGTTACTGCACCAGGTAGTGAAAACCTATGGGAAATTCCTATTGCAATCTGGAATAAGTTGTTCTTACACCGGAGCAAGGACTCCCTGTAGTTACTTTGGATTTTGCCCTTACTTAAAAAATTTATCTGTAAAATTTATCTAACTATACAGTTATATGAACTTTGTTACAACATCTGTCTATCCTTGGGGATGGCATAGATTTCTAGCTATAAGAAGACTATTTGGAGAGTAATTAGAGTATACATTCAGCAGCTAGCAGTCCATTAATCATATAACAAAGCAAAAAGTTGAAACACAGCTTGAACTTTCAACAAGACCAGCCGTATACATCATGTTGTTTACCAGTCTTCACAAGCTTGATGCATCCTGAAGATAATTGCTGCATTTAGGAAGCAGCCTTCTTCCTACCGATTAGCAGGTGTAAGCAAATACAAGGGAACACTGACAGATCACTTCCTCAATTTTTTAAAAATGGATGGCAATGTTGTCTCTTTTCTCTTCTGCTTACCTGTCAAAGGAAAGTGAGAACACACTGTATGTGCAGAGTTGGTGCCCAGAAAAAGTCTATAGCAGTGGTTCTCAACCTTCCCAATGCCGTGACCCTTTAATACAGTTTCTCATGTTGTGGGGACCCCCAGCCATAAGATTATTTTTGTTGCTACTTCATAACTGTAATTTTGCTACTGTTATGAATTGTAATGTAAAAATCTGATATGCAGGATGCATTTTCATTGTTACAAATTGAACATAATTAAAGCATAGTGATTCATCACAAAATAATATTTAATGATATATTGTGAAATATTTATTTCTAATTACAAATAAAAAGATGCAAAATACCTTGCAAGTCCCCCTCACCAGGGGTCTTTAGGCGACCCCCATGAAAGGGTCAGGCGACTCCCAAAGGGGTCCCGATCCCCAGTTGGAGAAACACTGGTCTATAGCATTCGCCTTTTCTTTGATGATGTTCCTCCAGTTTGGGAACTCTGGGCACAATCCTAACTATCTAGCACTGGCATAGCCTAGCCAGTGGGGCATGTGCTGCATCCTGAAGTTGAGGGGTAGTCATGGAGGCCTCCCTTAATTTGTTCCCATAATTCAGAGTCGCACTGTCATTACCCTCGTGCTGAAAAATTGGTTAGGATTGTGTCATCTGAAAAAGAGGGTATGAGGCTTTCATATACTGAAACTGTCCTATTGTGCAGTCTAGCCCTGAGTAAAGCTCCAAAAGGCTATGGTGGAACCCCACCCCCATAATAATTTATTACAAATTCATGAAACCATTCATAAAAAGGCAAAACATAGTTGATAGTTCATCACTGAACAGCATGTTTAGTTATGATTTTCCTAAAGCTAAAATATGGTACTGATACTTTCTAGCTGCCCCTTAAAAGACTGTCTCTTCAAAGAGTCTGTTTCATTTGAGTGATTGTCTTTATTTTATATTGCCTTTTATTTTATCCATTGTGAGAATGCATTGGTGCGGAAAAGTAAGATAGGCCTGGGCCCTTTTGTGCATATTTTTTGTATTTTGCATTACACTGTATAATATTTTCCTTTGGGCACCTTGAGTAAGTCCTCACAAAAAGCAGAATAAAAATCTGCTAAATAAAAATAAGTGTGGCTAATAACAAAGGTGCAATCCTAACTAAGGGTGAAATCCAGAGTAACTACGGGGAGTCCTTGCTCCGGAGTAAGAACAAGTTACTCTGGATTGCAATATGAATTTCTAATAGGTTTTCACTAGGTGGTTCAGTAACTATAGGTGCATGTTATGTCTATTACGTGCTCCTGTAGTTACTCTGGATTGTGCCCTTAGACTGGCACAATTCATTGGTCTTGCCATTTCCATGATGATGTAGGGAGGCAAGCACATTTCTGTGCTCCTGCCTGTTGTGTTTTGCAACTACAGTACTTGAAAACTTTTAGCACCGCATGAACAAAAGTTCTGGTGACTCCACACATTTTAGGATTGGGTTGTTGGTGTATTTAGCATGTCTCCCATATGTTCAGAATTCCACACATACATTGTTAGTGCAGTGCTTACAATAGCCATGTAAATAGGCCTGTGTTGTGGTTGTTGTATGGAAGGCAGAGACCAGTGAGTAGTGTTTTCTCTCAACAGACAAGTTTACGGCTAAGTTGAGATTTAAACTAGAGGGTTTCAATTCACAGTTCAAGCTGCTAGCCACAACACTACAGGTGCAGAAGTCTAAAAGCTTATGCTACAATAAACCAATTATCTCCAATATACTATAGCAATTTTTGAGTTCAGTAAACCAATTATCTCCAAGATACTGCATGCAATTTTTAATTGCATGTAGCCTCCTGTTTGCCATCTCAGCACCTCTTCGTGAGCTTTTACACATGACACAATCATTCTCTTCTTTATTTCCTGCAGAAAAATGTGTTGTTTTCAGTGTGTTTGTTTATGTCAGCAGGAGAGGGAATTTTGCTTGCCTCTTGTGCTGGAGAAATTACCGACAGGAAATTAAGTTTAAAAAAATACCTCTGCATTGTATGGAAAGTTCTGTGATGCTTCCCATCTCCCTTTGGAGAGAATTGTCTAGTCTTGATCCAGGTTTCTGTCAAACGTTTTATCATTTGTACGCAGCCAGATAAAGCCTTCTATTGAGTGACATTTAACTATTGCACGGGACAATAGCCATTGTCGCTTCTGAGAGAGATTACAGATTTCTGGTATTTAAGGATTACTCTTGAAAGCTTAAGGGTATAAGCATAGAGACCTTAAAAGTGAACTCTGAATTCAAGAGAACCAGTAGAGAGATAGGACTACAGGAACAGCATGTTGAGCACAACTGGCTTTGTTAAAAAGATGATTTCCTTTATTTTACACAAGGTGGCTTATGTGATTTCTCCCAGAAGACTTGCATGGGATATTATTTATATACTATTTGTGTTAAATATTCACAGCAGAATCCTTCACACTAAACCACACAATTATTCTGCTTGATGATGTCATTTCCAACCATGAAATCACTTCCAAGTTCATGACATCCCATCTGGTGGGGCCCAGATAGATTGTCATTCTAAAAAAGTAAGTGGTGCTGAAAAGTTGGAGGATATTTTTACAATTGGGAAGGTTTTCTGCATGGTCGTAGTGGAGAGACCCAGAGAACATAAGGACATAAGAAGAGGCCTGCTGGATCAGACCAAAGGCCCATCTAGTCCAGCTTCCTGTATCTCACAGCATTCCACCAAATGTGTCAGGGACCATACAGACAACAACAACCTGGGACTCTGAGGTAGTCTACATCTAAAATCAGGAGGTTGCACATACCCATCATGGCCAGGGTGTCAAAATTGCAAAAGACAAGGCCCTCCCAAAATGTAGGACACCCAAGAAAAAAGATGGACATGACAAAAGCTAAAAACACCCATATATATTGCTTTCATTCAGTTAATTTAAACACTATACTGTACAGGCATCCTCCACTTATTGGAAGGGTTAGGGACTGGAGCACCGTCCAAAAGTGAAAACTGTTGAAAAGCAGAACAGTTCTTTTTCAGCTTGCAAATGTAAAATGGCCACCAAAAAAAGACATACCGCAAATATCACTTGCAAAAGCCGAAGTAACTCATATTTATTAACACAGCAAAAATACACAACAAATTACAGTAAAATGAATAAAGGCATGTGTGGCTGATGAATATCTTATGTATTTGAATGATGATTATTTACTGAAAAAGTCAGAAGGAAATGTCAAAAACAGTTTGCTCAGCATGTCACATGCAAATCAACACCAGGGAAGACAATTCTAGACTTTAGACCAGCAGAAAGAGGTTGGAAGAGTGAAGGCTGTGTTGAATAAATGACTCCTGGGTATAAATGAAAGCGGAATGGTTACTTTCAGTGCAATCCTAAGCATGCCTACTCAGAAGAAAATCCCATTGTGTTCAATAGTATTTCCTCCCGGGGAAGTGTGGTTAGGATTGCAGCCTGAGTCAGAAAACAAACCATCAGAAAGTGGGGTGATGCCTGTACTAATTATTAGTATTAATTTTAATACAGCAAATGCATATAATTTATTATGTAATTTAATAAATTTAAATAAATTTAAATTACATATAATTTTATTTTATTTAATTTAATATATGCAGTACAATACAATTTATAATTTAATTTAATATATGCAATATAATATATGCAAAATTACATATATGTAATTTAAATTTATATAAATTTATTAAATTACATGTATTGTAATTAATTATGTAAAATTTATTAAATACAAGAAGGCTATATGCTGACTGCTTACAAGGGAAAGGAGGACTTCTTGCAGGACACCAGACTGAAAAGAAGGGCATGTCCCAGATAAGGAGGGCATGTCCCGAAAGGAGGACATGTCCCAGAAAAGGAGGACATGTCCCGCAAAACAGGGCAAGTCCTGGAAAACTAGGACATGTCCTGGAGAAGGAGGGCATGTCCTGGAAAAGGAGGACACGTCTTGCAAAAGGAGGGCTTGTCCGGGAAAAGGAGGACATGTCTTGCAAAGGAGGGCATGTCCAGGAGAAGGACGGCATGTCCAGGAGAAGGAGGGCATGTCCTGGAGAAGGACACATGGTGACCCCTGGAGAACTCTTCTGCGAGGGTGTGAGCCTGTACTGGTGTGGGTGAGACCCTGCCCTGTGCCTGGGAGGGAGCAGGTGGTGGTGGAGGCTCATCAGGGAGCAGGAGCCAGAGCGCCCTCGAACCCTGAGCCGGGCTCATTGTGACGCCCGAATCCTGCCATTGTGACGCCAGAATGGCTGCCTCGCGCCCCCCTAGTAGTTCAGGGCAGGCTCTGCTTGCAAAGGGGGAGCCGCGAGCGGAGGGCTCTGCAGACAATGGCGCTCCCACAGCCACAGCCGCCCCTCCGCCTCTTCCTGGGGCTGCTCCTGCTCCTGCTGGCCGCGGCGCACACCAACATCACCATCACCGACACCTTCGTCTCTATCACCTCCGGCCCCTCGCCCGAGACGCCCCCAACGACAGCCATCACAGTGCCCCGCGGTGAGGGACCCCCCCCCCACCGCTCCCAGGGGTCGGAGCCTCCCCCAGCCGAGCCCCCCAAGGAATGGAGCCCCGACAGGCTTCCCTGCCGCCTCCTCACGAGGCTCCCGCCTGCGCCACTCCTTCACACTTACCTGGGAGTAAGCCCCACTCACTAGAATGGACTCACTTCTGAGTAGACAGGCATAGGATGGGGCTCTCAGGCTGCAATCCTATGCACATTTACCTCAGAGTAAGCCCCACTCACTAGAATGGACTCACTTCTGAGTAGACAGGCATAGGATGGGGCTCTCAGGCTGAATCCTATGCACATTTACCTCAGAGTAAGCCCCACTCACTAGAATGGACTCACTTCTGAGTAGACAGGCATAGGATGGGGCTCTCAGGCTGCAATCCTATGCACATTTACCTCAGAGTAAGCTCCACTCACTAGAATGGACTCACTTCTGAGTAGACAGGCATAGGATGGGGCTCTCAGGCTGCAGTCCTATGCACATTTACCTGGGAGTAAGCCCCACTCACTAGAATGGACTCACTTCTGAGTAGACAGGCATAGGATGGGGCTCTCAGGCTGCAATACTATGCACATTTACCGCAGAGTAAGCCCCACTCACTAGAATGGACTCACTTCTGAGTAGACAGGCATAGGATGGGGCTCTCAGGCTGCAGTCCTATGCACATTTACCTGGGAGTAAGCCCCACTCACTAGAATGGACTCACTTCTGAGTAGACAGGCATAGGATGGGGCTCTCAGGCTGCAATACTATGCACATTTACCGCAGAGTAAGCCCCACTCACTAGAATGGACTCACTTCTGAGTAGACAGGCATAGGATGGGGCTCTCAGGCTGCAATACTATGCACATTTACCGCAGAGTAAGCCCCACTCACTATAATGGATTCACCTCTGAGTAGACAGGCATAGGATTGGGTTCTCAGGCTGCAATCCTATGCACAGTGAGCCCCACTGTGAGCTCCACTCACTGTAACAGGACTTAATTCTGCATAGCCATGCATAGGTGCAAGCCATGTCAGGGTGCAATCTTATCCATATTTTCCTATAGCCATATCCATATTATAGCCCCAGTGACTATAATGTGACTGACCCTACAATCCAGAGTAACTACGGGAGCACGTAAGAGACATTACGTGTACCCATAGTTACTGCACCACCTAATGAAAACCTATGGGAAATTCATATTGCAATCCAGAGCAAATTGTTCTTACACCGGAGCAAGGACTCCCCGTAGTTACTCTGGATTGCACCCTTTGTTCTGAGTAGGCATGCATAGAATTGGGCTCTCAGGTGGCAATCCTAACCACATTTTCTTGTGAATAAGTCCATTGACTATAATGGGACTGTCTTCCTAGTAGGCAGGCCTAGGATTGGGCAATTTGTGTTTTTCAGAGTCACTACAAACCCACACAAGGCCTCACATATGCTGCAGCTGTTTCTGACAGCTTTTGGCCTCACACAGCAGCTTCTCCCCCACCACACATACATTTCTTCCCCTCCCATTTCAGACCAGTTCCACTGACTCCTTCCATTGGGCCCATTGCTGGTAGCCCAGTCTTTCCCATTCAGGTGGAACTTCTTTGTATTGGCCACTGCAATCATAGATGCATAGATGTGTTAAGCCAGATACTTAGAAGGATGAATAAGTATCATGGTTGGGTTTAAAAAAAAAATTAATCATCCTGAATCAGGATGTGACTTGACTACTTTCAAATGTCCTCCCAAATCTGATGTGCAGTTGGTGGTGAGTCAGCTGCATGTTTGTTAGACCCAAGACTTCCTGAGGTCTGAACATCTCTAATGTTCTTGCTCAGCATTGTCCTCCACATTCTCTCTGCCAAGGCAGTGGAAGGAGAAGGAGGAAATATGGAGGCAAGTAGGTGGCCAGAGATGAGCAATCCACCTCCAGCAATATGTTGCCCCAGTCAATCGGTTGGTTGTCCTGATGGATGGGCCACCGCCAAGGTACACACCCAGAAGGCAGGAAGGGAAATCTTGAAAGATAGCACATGTAGGTGTCATTGTACCTGGAAACTGCATGAAAAAAAATGTGTTAGGTGTCCTTTCATCACTTCTATGGGTTATTTTGAAATGAAGTACTGTTGCACATAGCCTATACAGCAGTGGTGCGCTCCAACAGGTTCGCACCTACTCTATATAACTGGTTGTTAACGAGAGATAGGACATAGAAAGTTTAAAAATAGCCATTTAAAAGTGGCTGCCAGATGTGCATAGAACCGGTTGTTAATTTCTTTGAATCCTATCACTGCCTTTAACCGTTGCATAGAAGAGAGAATTGAGGCAACTTTAGCTGTTCATAGAAGGGTTGAAAAAGCAGCACCTACCTTAATTCCCTTACAGGCAATCTGTCAATTCTACAGTATATGGTCACCCTGCACATGGACCTGCACTGACCTCCCTGTGCTGCTTCTGGGCCCTGGAAAGGAGTTTGCCCTGGTTGAGTTTAGCTATGGCAGGGATCTGGAAGAGTGTGGGGTGAGAGGGGAGAACCTGGGAGGGAGGTGTGCTGGGGTGGGTGAAGGGCAGATATTTGCCGTTCTTGGGGTGTGCAGGTGGGGAGTAGGAGGCAGGTCCAGCAAAATAAGTAAGCATAATAATAAACAAAATAAGTAAGGAATAAAAGCCTAAAAGAATCATAACTTTAGGTAGGGTTGCCATAATTCTCTTCCATAAATCTGGGACAGGACCCCAGTCAAACTTGCCAGAATGTGAACACAAGCCCCTAAAACCAGGAGTGTCCTGTTTTTCCAGGACATATGCCAACCCAAGCTTCAGGGCACAATCCTTACCAATTTAGGACAGCACAACTCACCCATCTTCCCTTTCCCATGGTGGCATGGGGAGGCACATGTCTGTGCACTGGTCTAACCCTCCAGGAGTGGCACAGAAGTGTTTTGTGCCACAGGACTAACCAGGGGTTAAGATTGTGCTGTTACTGTGATAGATTTGCTTTAGAATAATGTTCTAGTGAAGAAAACCTGAGTTTGTTTCACACCATCTCACTGAGTCTGAAAACTTTAAAACTTTCTTTATAAAGATTATTTTATTCTGTTTGTTTTTCTGGTTTTTTTAAACTGTAATTTTACTGAGTAATTTTACTGTTATTCTTAATCTCTTACAATTTTGGAAGTTGAAAATACTACAGTACCCAAGATAGTAGAATATGGAGAATGCACAGTTACATGTGGTAAGTGGAAAAGCAGATGAATACAACATAAGATAATGTGGTGGGTTAATTTTTTCCCTTAAGGAACAATATGCTGACGTTAGCAGTCTGGCCATAATAATTTGTATCCCCTTATTCACCTATCATGGATTTCACTTGTTGATAACCATAATTAACAAAAACAATTCAGTTGATTGTCACTGGAAATTTAGGTCAGATCTGTTGTTTTATTAATTTCAGCTCTTTTTCATTTATTGGTTCATGAGCCGCCTTCACCAAAGTAACAATTTTCTCTATTTGTGAACATCTGTGAGACGTTCAGAAGCTGAAAGACCTCCTGATGCATCTCACAGATGTCTTCCCACATACAATATTGCCAGCTCCATTAAAACAAATTGCTTCTTGCAATAGTCTATCTGTATTCAACACTTCATACCATTTATTAGTTGTGCTAAGGGTAGTTGAGATCTCATAAAGGAGTGGAAAAAGGCAGTGGGATGACCATTGTCTAGCAGCAGATGCCTATGTTAAAGCAGAACACGCAGAAAATGGTAGTTGGTGCATTTTTGTACAGTGTCTCAATTTTCCAAGGTAGCCCCCAAAGGGAAATAATTTTGTTCTGAACAGATCCTTTTGTTAGATGGTGATATCAGATTTCTTTGGTAAGGGAGGGAAAATGTGTAGGATGATTAAACTTAGCTCCATCCAAATGCAGAATTCTACCTGCTAGAGAATACTTTTGATGCTGAATCTTCACTAATCTATATAGCATTGTTGAAGAAAACCATATAGCCTACATGGTATCCAGTGCAGCTTATAAGCATGCTGGAAGTCTCCTTGGGTTAGGGGATATGTATAGGGCATAGGCCCAAAAGGGAGGATAGGATGTGGCAGAGCTCTCCTCTATCAATCCTCTCCCTCCCAGGTCTGATTCACCCCTGTTCTACCTTTCCCATGCCAGAATTGCCCCCTCTCCTCCTCTGTTCACCCTTCCCCAGCCTATGTGTCTCTCCGCTCTTTACTTTGCCAGCAAAAGTGTTTTCGGATAGTGCCCTGTTGGGGCAGGGTGGTACAGGCCTTTCAGCCAGCACTGCTTACATGTGAGTAGTTGAAAGGACTTCACAGCTAGTTCAGGCACTCTCTCAGCAGCACTAGTAAGGAATTGAATTGTGCTGTTTGAAAGCTGGACTGTCTGCATTCAGGACAGGAGGGAAGCATTGTAGTCAGAGAGAAGAAATGAGTGGAGGTGAGGTTAATAATGGGCAGCAATGATCTGTTTTGGATACTGATATTTTAGCACGTAAAATGTAATGAGCGGGAACCATTTTGTTTTATTTGACATCTCAAAAGAATGGACCCAAAATAATAGTCACAAACCAGTTCTGAAGGATCAGCAATCCATTTCAGTGCTTAGGTCTAATCAAAACATTTTATTTTCCAAAAACCAGAGTGTTTGGTTTCCATTTAAATTTGCAAGATAGCCATAGATGTAGATAGGAGGACAGAGGAAAATTGATAACATAAAGACGTCAGTCTTAAATTTAGACACATTCTTGCCAAAGTTTCGAAGAATCCAATATTCTCGAGACACAAAAATGCTCATCAAAATGACAGAGTGGCAAAGGGATGAAATGTTCAGAAAAATAAAACATAGTGACCATGCATGCTTCTTTCTTTCTCTCTGATTAATGGTCCAATCTTATGCTGCTGTTTATGGCATTTCACTCATCACTCCAGAACTAGAAGAGGATATGTCTCCATTTTCCCTTCCTTCTGTCAAATCTATGGTAGCTAAACTATTTTTCCTATACCATCCTTTTTCAGAATCAGAAGTTTTTTATCTTTTATTTGAGTTTAAAACAAACAGATCTTCCAAGCAAGAAATATGTCTTTGATAAAAGTGTTGGTTCATTGTTATATACTGTTATATGTTTTATATACTCTGTTTTTTGCATATATGAAATGAAACTATTCTTGGTAATGGAAGAAGAATCTCAGTTTTTTACAGTTCCAGGAACTGTTAGCTGCTTTCCTCTATCATTCGAAGTAATGTGTTGCAAGTTACATGTTTATATCACAGGATCGTAGAGTTGGAAGGGACCCAGTGGATCATCTAGTCCAACTCCCTGCCTGTAGCAGGAAATCCTCGTCTTGTGGGGGCCCAGATCTTGAACCCTGGCCTGCTGGTTAACAGCAGGGTTACCAGATGCCAAACTGGAAATTCCTGCAAGGCAACCCCAAAATTCCTGATTTGACGCCAAAATTCCTCTCAGTCCAGCCAAAATTCCTGAGAAAATTCCTGTAATTAAAAAAATTGTCCAAAAATGTAGGACGAAATGTAGGACATGTTAAAATAAGCTTAAAATACTTGTATTGCTTTCCTGTACTTAATTCCAACACTATATTACCTTTTTAAGATAATAGACATAGACACCCTGAGGGGGAGGAGCAGTGGGTGCATTCAGGGGTGGCTGGTGGAGGGTTTCTCTGGGGTGGGGAAAGGAGGTAAGTGGCCACCATTCAGGGGTGGCTGGGGGGGGTGAATGCAGGGCTGGTGGGGGTTTTCTTTGGGGTAGTGGGCACAGGCAGGGCCAGGGGAGTTGAGGGAGCTGAGGGCAGGGTGGCTGAGGATAGTGGGTGCTACAGGCAGCAGGGGAGGCTGGTGGGGGCTTACTTTTGAGTAGGAATGGTCAGGATTGTTTTCTAAGGCTGCCAATATGAAGATCCCTCCCTGGGAGTAAGACCCATTCAATGCAGAGGGGCTTACTTTTGAGTAGGAATGGTCAGGATTATTTTTCTAAGGCTGCTAACATTGGGAGGGAAGCCCATTGCATAGTGTGCTTTACTCTGGCCAGGGAAGTGCAGATTGCAAACACACACACACACACTCAATTTTCCTGGGGAAGCCCATTGCATAGTGTTTTTTACTCTCTGGGGGCAAGATTCTCCTGAAGATTTCAAACACAGAGATTGGATGCAATCCTAATCATGTCTACTCAAAAGTAGGCCCCATTGTGTTCAATGGGTCTTACTCCCAGGAAAATGTGTTTAGGATTGCAGCCATTGTCACATAGAGAGAGAAAGCATTGCAAACATAAACACAACAAGTAGGGCCAGTTCAAGTTCATGGGCTCACCTCACAGGGGTCAAGACTTGCAGCAGCAGCAGCTGGTCTGGAGTCTGAGAGGCAGCATACAGGGCAGGTGATGGAGGCAGATGTCTGAGGCAAGGCAAGGCAGCGGATGGAGGCGAGCGGCCTGCGGGGGTCCTGGGACTGTCAACTAGGCTGCACGCTTCAGAAGAGCGGAGAGCTCTGGCCACGCAGAGAAGACGCTGGGGGCGGGGCTTTCTTCTCCCGCGCACATTTTTCCCCCGCTCTGGCGGTGATCAGCACGCAAGTCGTCCTGATCAGCACCAAGGACAGCAGCGCGTCAGCTTCAGGGGCGCACATTTTCCCGCGCTGGTGCTGAAGCGGCAAATTTGAAACTGCGGCTGCAGGGAACCATTTTTCCTGGCGTGCGCTTGCTCTTTTCCGCTTGCCAGAGGCGGAGACAAATCATCCGGAGGCAGAGCTTATTTGCAGGAGGCCTCCGGGGGGATCCGGTCTTATGGCAACCCTGGTTAACAGGCACAGTGTCTTAACCACTTGCACCACCAGATGTCATCTAAATTATAAGATTCATCAGATTAATGTGTAAAAATTCAAAATAATTCATCACAGCATATTTGAGTCAGGATGGTATTGTGGATAGGGAGTGGGACTAGAGACATGGAAAAAATAGGTTCAAGTCCCTACTTATCCATGAAGCTTCTGGGTGACCTTGGGCCAGTCATTCACTCTCAACCTCAACTACCTCACAGGATTGTTGTGAAGGGGGCAGGTGGAGAAACTGAAATGTTCTAAGCTGCTTTGGGCATTTGCGTCAATATGGGAAAGGCAGGATATAAATCCCATACATACTTACATTCTTACACACGCACACACACACACACACACACACACACACACACACAGAGAGAGAGAGATAAATTAATTCAATATTCAGATAGACTTTGATGTTCTGTTTTCTAGGGGTTACAGAGGTGGTTGTGTGTGTGTGTTTTTAAACTCACCTCTCCATTCCTTTGCAGTTCAATAAACAAAATATTTTTATAACGGATGACAATTTATTCAGTATTTACTGGGACTAAACATCCTCTTCTCTCCTCCCTCGCAACCCATGTCATTTGGGTACACAGAGTTTGGCAAAAGAAAATGAGAAAGCTAATAAAACACAGCACTTATGTTGAAAATGTTCATATCTTCAAAATAACATGAAGGCTGCAATCTTAACCATGTCTATTCAAAAGTAAGCCACATGGTGTTCAACGGGTCTTACTCCTAGGAAAGTGTGCTTAGGATTGCAGCCGAAGTTCCTAAGTGGAATGCTTTTTAAAGGGCCAAATTACATGTTATATTATCCATATTGTTTGGCTTTGCTTGTCTTAAGTAATCACGGGAGGATCAGATTTGGGATTGTAGTATGCAGAGTGGGGCTGAGGCCTATCTTCCAGATAGCAGGGACCATGTGTCCAAGATGTTAGTTGAGGGAGGTGAAGTGTCAGGAACAGATTCACAGGCGATGGCAATAGCAACATTAAAAGCAGTTGGACTCTGTCCATTTGGCTTCATGCCATTCTGGAAACTGGGGGTATAGCATGCAGTCACAAGGCAGCACAGTTCACAGGGGTTGGTTTCACTGCATTCCCACCCTGAGCGTTCATAGGGTCAATGACACTGCTGGAGAGGAGTATTAAAGCAATAGATGGTTACCATCTGTGGCATGATTTTTGTCGGGAAAGTAGTAGTAGTGTTAATTTGGTTTGGTTCAGTTTAGTTTTTCTCTGTGTTTCCCAGAGGGAAGAATTCCCAGTTGGAATTGGATTGCCCAGTTATGGTGATTTGGGTGTTGAGGAGGTAATGCCCTCACAAGAGGAGGGTGGTGATGTTTGGGAAGCTGAACTTTGCACCCTCACTGCTGGGATTAGCCCCAGTCGAGGCCAAATTTAGGATCTGCTAGGCCAGATGGGGCTGATTTGCTGGTATATCTAGCTGACTGAGCCCTATCACATGTGCTGTAAGTGGGTGCAGAAGGAAGAGGAATGGGATTTAATTGAGACCATTACAGTAATAGGGAGAAGACATGCAGAAGTAGCACTGGGGAGCCCTCCAACTGGGAAGTACAAGCAACTCTCATGAGGGTACTTTGAGCCTCCAGCCGTCCTGGATTTTCAGGGCTAGCAACCTGCTGAGACCTCATCCCATGCAATGGGTGACACCGCATGAGAGACTTGTGGGGCATACCTTCTGAGTCTCATAGCAGAGGAGCTCATTTCCCATGAGATGCATTGCTGGAAAATGCTGGGAGAAGTGATCCATTCTGAGTCAGGGGAGGTGGT